>OY776285.1:35581047-36181047 GCA_963675345.1 Trididemnum clinides | reverse complement strand
TACATTCTAAAAAGTCTTCAGACAACAACTTGCACCAAAAAGTCTTCAGATGACTCTGATCCCGCTCCAACTTTCGTCTTGGCACCGCAGTAGAGGTTCATTACCGCTCTTATAATTACTTCTGGCAAACTTTTCTTTCTCATCGCCCATTCCATTACCTTTGGTGGAACTCTTTATCAAATGCTTTCTCAATATCCACAAAACACATATACAATTTTCTCCCTCTGTCTCTGTATTCTTCTCAAAACAAACAATGCGTCTGTCCTTCCTCTGCCTGGCATAAAACCGAATAGCATTCCATCAACATTTACTAATTCTTAAATCCTTCTTTTTAGCATTCTTTCAACGATATTCTTAACGAGCTCTAATAACTTTACTCCTCTGTAAGTATTACAATTTCTTATATCTTCTTACTTACATGAGATGGTGAATTTTATTGTGGCATTGGAATAACAAAGTAGGGGATTATAGTTTGGGATAACCGCTACAGAAACGGTGTAGCCATTGAAATGAGTGTTTATTAGCACACCGATTGTAAATCCCGAATGTCGTCTAGTTGTTTTCATGCCATCGACTGCGAGAAGTCCTGCAATGCTGTTTATGAAATTGTGAGAAACACAAAATAAATCAAACCGAATCCGTTAACCGAGACAACATTGAAATTTTAAGGTTTCTCTCTTTCCGCATAAGAGATGGTGAAAGATTAGTCGTCACAAATACAAAAACTTCATTCAATACAGTTAGGAAATACTCCGTTTGCCGTATTGGTTTTTCGGCCTCACCCATCCAACGTAAAATTTACTTGATAAATACAGGTGGTGCTTTCTTCCTGCAACACTCTGACCTTAAACTTTGTATTCTAAATGTAGATTTGAAAATTATAGGCGAAGATATGGAAATTGTAAACCTTGCACCTAATTGGCAAAGCAGCATACAGCATACGGGTTGGGTGGTATACTCATTATTGTTTCCTGACATATTCATTTTAATAAATTGTTAATGCCCTTTACGCCCGTATGCTGCTTTGCCAATTAGGTGCAAGGTTTACAATATTTTAAATGTCAAAATATTTCATAGGGGTTTAATTTTATGACAAGTGACAAAACCATACTTACACCCAGCTCATGGTCCAGCTTGGAGTGTGAATGTCAACGCATTTTGCTTTCGGCAGGTTCTTAGTGTAGTTCTGCATCACAGCAAAAGAAACCTGACCCGAGCTCGTCTGAGAGCGACTTGTAGATTGGACTGTTCGATCAGCCTTGAGTGCTTCATCTTTTTTCAAACTAGCGTTACTGCAAAGAAAAGTGAATTATGCGTCCTTTTTTCTTGTTTTCGCAAGCTTAGATGAGCTGATTTAGTGCATAACCACCACACACTCGCTTTCAGATCAGACTTATTCCTGGAGCAAAGCAACACTGCAAATTGCGGATACCCTTCCTGACAAATACCAATGGCGCTTTTAGTGGAGTTTCCAATTCCAGACCTTTTGCACCGAAGCGGTAACGATTGCCACGAATTCCCATAAATTTAATTGGTATGCGCACCCATCACAAAATATTTTTATGGTAACACACAGAACAGCTTGTGTTCAAAGCAGCTTTGAGGTGGCCAATACTACTAGCCGAGTGTATTTCCACTACTCTGTTACCAACTTTCAACTACAACTGAGGATTGCCATTACTCGATTAGTGGAAGTGTGCTACAACAAATTGGACCTTTAAAATAAATGGTGTTCTATGAACATAGCAAAAGAGTGCCTGCAGCTTGGCCACTTTATCACAGAGCGCAGAGAGGCTTAAAATATCGCTTGAGGTCTTAATATGCCCTGACTTAAATCGCTCCCTGTTTTACACTTGCAAACATCGATGTGAAGCCGTTTAATACTCCAGATCTTTCAAATGAGTAAATCGCAAAGTTTTTCACGATCGTGATTTTTCCTCTTCTTTGAGAAGGCACGCAACATCTAGGCCTCACTTCGCTAGCTCCATCAAGCAGAATCATGCCGATTGGGTTAGATTCCAACGCCAAGTTTAATCCAATCCTAACCCAACTAAGAAATTAAAAGTAGCCCCATCAACATCAACGTTTACAGTCATTGTCGAGAAGCGGAAGGCCGCTTTCATGACAAGCTTAACGAGCAGCTTTACTACGCCAGTCCGTGGAATCGCTAGTTAAAACAAACTTTTGGCGGAACAGTGTTTCAAACTAGTTTAGCTCACAGCGCAAATACCCATTTCGTAGCTTTTGTTTCTCCTTCACTGAACAAAAAAATGATTTCAACCTTCTCAGGAACTTTGAACAATCCGAAAATTGATTGACGTGTGGTTGGAGCCACTTAGGAAGCTGCCAGCAAAATAATATTGTTGTTTTTAGTCATTATTCTTATATTATACTAGGATAGTGGTTGCTGTCGAAGTGCATTACAATTTCGAAATTCCAATTAACGCAACAGAAGTTGATAAAAATGTAATTTTGAAATGTCCCAAATGCATTTCTTGATGAACACTTACTATTTAACGCAGGGATGAGCAACTTTAATGAAAACGAGAAAGAGAGAGTGGGCGAGAGGGAGCCACGACAGACTACCTTGGTTTTCAGACGGTCAACTTGCGAGAGTTGTAAACTTCCATATATTAAAATTAAATATTGTACTTTTAACTACGCTTTTCTCTGTGCCGTTGTAATTAATTCAAAATAACTCATTAGTGAAAAGAACTAAGTGTAATTACCGATAAGTAAAGTTTACTACATCAATTGAATTATCTATTAGATTCGACGTTAACCGGAAAGCTTGTAGTCCCTTGATGTTAATAAATTAGTCTTCAATTCGCAAATTAAAAGCAAAAACAAAAGCCCGGGGAAACGAGGAACCCCCTTGGGCAATGCCTGTCTCCCACATCATGCTTGTTATCCCTCAACCAAAATTTTATCATCCTAAATCAAAATGTTGTTTCGGAACAAAATAGTAATTACGTTGTTTTTAAACTAAAAATGCGCCTCCTTGACCAAAATAGTTTCCTCAAATTATACAAATTTAAGCGCAAAGTCAGAGCCAAAATTGATGAAAAGGGTTTTCGAGATTGTTCTAAATTTTGTGCCCCTACAAATTATCGTTGTACATTCCTAAACGCAGCATTCTGGAGCGAAGAGTGAAAAAAGACTTTCTTAAAATTACATTTTTAGACAGAACTTTATGCACTGGTAGATTTAGACAGTATGTACTTGTCTTAATGATTGTAGCCTATCATGTTGTTGCACAGTAGTCTCAATTTCAAGTGCCATGGCAACCAGGCTGCATTTTTTTTAGCAAACATTAAGTTGTTACGTCACATTGACTAATTTGTTTTTCATTTATTTGTGCGGGCACGCGTAACAATGAGTTCCGTAAGGAGTGAAACTAATGCATGATCTTCATTCTGGGCAAGGAGAATGTTGATTGGGCGTTGTGACGATATAACAACTGCCTCAGTGCATTTACTTTTGATCAGATTTAACTTTTTGTTCGTTATTTTTTCACAGAGTTTTGTTTTATATAACCAAACTTTTACAACCAGCTGAATGAAATTTTTATAAAGCCTTAAAAACAAAATTACTGGATTACAAAAGTGATCCGGGACCGACAGTTACCCACCCCTGATTTAAGGTGTCTAATTGCGAAAAGTTTTGAGCTTCAACGAAAGCTCTTCTATACGCAATAGTAAAGTTTTTTCCACAATCGCAAAAATAAACTTAAGACCAAATGCAACGCACAAACATTGGGATACTCACCTCACTAACTTGCTCCATTTTTGAATAGCGATAATCGCAGAGTACAATGGCACCGTAATCATAACGATGGCGAATGACGCGTCCTATCGCTTGATTGACAGCCCGACAAGCCTGCTGAACATACCACTCCCTACCACGAATAGCCTGCAACAATCGATGAACAAAAACATTTAATTTCAGCAGTGTCGAATTTGAAGTGCGACATGCCCTACTCGCACGCCGTACAAAAACCGGGCCTTTCAAATACAGGTTATGTCCTTAAATCACACTTTGATTAGCACGCTAGACAGCTGCTGCGCGTAACATGCAGCCGTCATTATGTAGTGGTAATTCTTCTTCACGTCAAAATGAAATTCCCGATTCAAAACCTTATTAAACTGCAGTTGGTATTTGCCAGAAAAGACAAGAGGAATTGAAAATGCTGTGTTACGCCAGCAAAAAGAGTGATTTGAAAGCGAAGGCATAGTGCAACATAAATACAGTACAGAATAAGACTGCACAACCGGGAAAGGCAAATTCTAGAGTTTAAGTAACAAATGAGCTGTAAAACTTCCAAAGTATTTTCTGACGAATACCTACAGGTATTACTTAATGAGCTAGCGAGGCTTTAAACACCTTGATATGTGCTTTACACCTCTACACATTTTTTGCGCCATGTTGGCTTAATTTAAATTTATAGAAAAAGCAATTTATTGAAAATAATTTCTTACGTTTGGTCTTTTAACACGTTGGTCTTCGAGAAACGACATTTTTAAACGAATCTTTGGTTCCTCGTGAGGCGGAAATGGTATTCCAATGACAACAACGGTCCGACCGTTATCATTTGAAAAATCCAGACCTTCTGAAACCTAAATACCACAAAGAAAAAGATGTCGAATTTAGGAAATGCATCCCAGTGGGGTGCGCGAGTAAAAAGGTGGCAATAAGTGGAACGTTTGCCAAAAGTAAACCAAGTCTTCGATATTTTCTTCCTATTACTCCGCAAAATATTTTTTGCAAGTTTTGATAAAACATCAAACAGCTTGTTGTGTGAGGGAAGTGCCCGGGGTAACTGGGATCCCCGGGAAGGCCAACACCCATTTCGACCCAACCCAAACGGGGTGGGGGATAGCACCACCACGTTGGGGCGGCTGTTGAGTCCCTTTCTCTTCTATGTAAAGCTTTTCTTCGGCCCCTTTTCACTTATGCTTCACTAGGATGGTTTCCTTTTCTAAGCTTTACCAACTTTGCCAAATTGAAACGCCTTCACCTAGCGACTAGTGGCCCCTTTCTCCGGCTGCCTCTCGTCTTCCCCTATCCCTCTTTTATATTCTGAGGCGTCTCTACCTCGGGTCACCCTGACTCATTTAGCCCCGTCATCTTATGAGTGGGCCCTTCGTCTCCCAGCCTCCTTTTCCATTTTAGGTTTGGCCAGACCCCGTGTGATATCAATACTCTCCAGATCGTCTTGGAGAGATTTGCGGTCCACTCACCCGCTCATGCTTTCTCCCACTTCTCCTAGGGAGATTCCCTTTGCTTGTCCTCCCTCTCCTCCTTGGCACCTGCCTTCCTTCACAGTGAACTCCACTCTTTCTTCTCCATGCTTTCGCTCCGATCTCCCTCTCTCTCGCCAAGGCACGACTCTCGCTCAGCCTGACTATCTCCCACCTTACAATCTAATCTGGTGATCTGTACAGATGGCTCTGTTCCTTTTCCCTTTCGTAAAGGCGGCTCTGGCGTTCTTGCCAACTGCTCTCTTTGTGGCACTGTGGCCACTCTTCCCTTTTCGGCAGGCCCATCATGTTCTAGTTTTTCCGTTGAAGCCTGCGCCATTTTGCAAGCTCTCCGCTGGTCTCGGCAGCACCAACAAGTCTGTCATTTTTCTTTTCTTCTCCCTCTCTCGCTCTGTCCTTCCCTCGACTTTCCTTTTATCTCAATCCCTCTAGCAGTTCTTGCAGGAACTGTCTTCTCTTTTCTCCTTTACTAACAGGCTACAATGGGTTCCCGGACACTCGTTTCTCCCGGGGAACGACGGGGCTGAAGAGTTGGCCAGACGGGGAGCGCTACTCGTGCCCTCTGCAATTCCTTGTAGTCGCTCTCCTCTAATCTCTAGTATCCACTCTTCTCTTTTCCCGGACTAGAGGCGTACTGTCTTATTGAAATTCTTCGACACACAGGTACCCTCGGTTTCCACTGAGGAACTTGTGCTCCCTCGTCACGCTCGCTGTGCCCTCTCTCGTCTCCGCTGCAACGGATGCAGCCTTCTGTTAAGATATTATCTCTCTAAAATTGGCAAAATCAATCCTTCATGCAACGCTTGCGAACACTCGTCCCAGGACACCTCTAATCTCATTCTGCACTGTCCAGCTACGGGCTCTTTGCGCCGCTCGCTCTTTGACGACTCTCTGTCTCTCTACGACCTCTGGTCCAGGCCTTGGGAAGTTGCCCGGCTTCTGGAACTCCATGGTCTTCTGCCATGCCCCCATCCCTCGGAAGGGGTCGGGTAACAACAACGGCTTGTTGAGCCAAGGTTTGAACCAACAACGTTTGAATAAAAGTTTAAAAATTACCTTTCCTCTGCAGACTGCGAAAAGAGCGCCACCTTTCGGCGATTTGACATCGCTATAATATTTCTCGATTGACGTTTTCATATCCGATTTATTCCGAGACTCAATAGTACACGGTTTCCATAACTCGCACTTTTCCATGATGTCATATTTATCCTATGAAAAAAAACAATGTAAGCAAAGCCAAGGAAAAGTGAGAGTTCGAGAGAAAAAGTGGCAGACTTGTTGGTGTTACAGAGACTAGTAGAGAGCTAGCAGAAAAATTGCCACCCTTCTGACTAGTGACTTAGTGGCACAAGACGCTGCTATAAAAATCGAAGAGTCACAAGTTCAATGTTCGCATGGGTTTTACCCATAGTTCACTTCACAGTATTAACTTTTCTCGACTGCAGTGATGGTGTAGTTGAAATACACTTAATGGTAATGCTGACTACTATGAAGCGAGTGTGGACACAACTTGTTCTACGTTGCGGTTAAGGTTCGCCGATGACCGAACAATAAAGATAATCATAACCAACCAAAATAACCTTATACCTACTTTCCACATGTTGACATAATGGGACATTGCCGAGTACGATGGGAAGAAAACAAGCACGCCACCTGGCGAGAGCTTTAGTATCTCCACGATCGTGCGGCCCAACTCCACGACTTTGGCCTCGTCGCGGCGGCTTTTGGCCGTGGATTCAAGTTGTATCCCACCAACCCCCACTGACACCGAAGAAACAAACACTTGATAATGGTCAATCACATGACTATTTTCCAAAGTGATGGGAAATTCCCTAAAAATAAAAATTCTTTTGTTTTATTCATATACATTTAATGTCCAACTGTTGATTATAAACCACAAGCCAATTGGCGTGAATCTTTGGCATTAAATAATTGGCGGTTCTATCATGCACATCAACAGCCCAACACTCAAGAACAGAATATGTTTGACGAGAATCTTGGTCACACTGATTTTATACTGTGTGCCACCAGGGTCAATCTTAAACAGGTTTTAAGCAAGTCCCTTGATTGTAAATTGCCCGCTTGTTTTTCCAGATAACCACTATTAACAATCAAGGATCTGCTATACTTAGCCAAGTCGTTGGTAGCTAAAGACATAGAACAAAGAATTTCAGATCAGTAAAGCATAAGAAATGAGGCTTGCGGTGTAAAAGATAATATAACCTTTTATGTCGTGCCTCCACTTCAAAGAATAGGAGGGGTAAACGTAGTAAACACACAGGTACATCTTCGACAAACACCTTGAAATTAGTACTTTCGAAGTGAAAACAGCCACTTGCTCGGGTTTTCTTCCCCCTCTCCAAAACAATTTTGTAGAATTTGCCACTTCTGGAAGCTTAACTTTAAAGACATTGATAAAACGATCGAAAGATTGCGAGCTTAACACCCGCCTGGTTTGTATGTTGTTGCGTCCTTTAACAAGATAGCACTTTGAGAATATTCCCCCCGCCTTAGGTGCGCTGAACTTAATGGCAGATCAGAAGTGGATCTTTATTCACTGATGCGCATGACCTCTTGTACTGTTTGTAAGTTTTGTCAGACTGAAACTGTAGCCAGCTCGACTCCATTGCCCTGTTTGTCACGAAAAGTCTAAGAAAACCAGTTAAGTGTCCATATTTCGAAGGTATAACAAGCGAACTTGCAGAGAACAAAAAGGCACAACACGCTTTTTCTCCAGACCACTCATTTCGTACAGAGCACCAAGAAAGGAGCAGCCTACCAACTTTAAGAAAGCTTTGGTGAGAAGTGATCAAGGTTTGAATGAAAAACCTATCGCATTCGAGGCGGACGCTTTAGCCCCCATCAAGCGGTAAGAAGCGGGGCTGAGCATACGTAGTTCCATTTAAAACCGGAAGATAAACACTGACAGCTCACAAAAAGTCGCAGGTCGCAGTTACGATTCCATTTGTAACATCAGACTGATTGGAGCAGTTTCTCAACCCCGAGTCCGCGGACTCATTTGAGTCCGCGGAAGGGCCTGGATGAGTCCGCGAGCACAGTTGCTTTTACTAGTAGTCAGTTCATATTGTATTACAAATAAAACGTAAAATACTCCTATTTCACCAACTTTATCTTTGTGATGTCATAATAAAGATATTTATTGGGTTCTTCTTATCAGCCTGAGTGTGTTGATCAGTGTACGGTATGGTACCGTAAGTTACAGGGTTAACTTACCGTACTTTGTGCTAGTCAACGAAAGCTCGCAAAGATTGAATAAAATTATTTAGTCTTAAAGCCACCACTGATTTCTTTCAGACATTGATTAGTGTAGTTACGTAAAATGGCTAAAAGAAAGCAAGTTTTTGCATATAATGATGAGTACTTAAAGCTTGGATTTACTTCGATTGAGCTGAATGGCGAAGTGAGGCCGTAGTGTGTGTTGTGCTTAACAGTCTTAGCTCACAGCTCTTTAAAGGAAACGAAACTTCGTCGGCACCTAGAATCAAACCATGAAAATTTTGTTAATAAATCTCTTGAAGTATTTAAAGAAAAAGAGCATCAGGTGAAGCGAAGTCGCATTAATCGCCCAACTGCTTGGGGAGGAATAATATATTCTCACAGTCATGCAGTACGTGCTTCTTTTGCAGTTGCATGGAAAATCGCTCGTGCAAAAGCACCTCACACAGCTGGAGAAAATTTGATTAAACCAGCATCTGTTGAAATGGCCAGGATAATGTGTGGTGATGCTGTTGCTAACAAATTGGAAATGGTTCCTTTGTCAAACGACACCATGCAGCGGCGTATCAAAGAACTCTCAAGAAATGTTCTGCAACAAACAATCGCTGCCATAAGACACTGTGAAAGATTTAGTTTGCAACTGGATGAGACAACAGATATCGGAAGTGATGCACAGCTCATGGTGTTTGTGCGATATTTTGACACAAATGATTTTGTTGAGCAGTTTCTGTTTTGCCGTCCACTTGCTAAAAATACCACAGGAGAAGAAATATTCGAGAAAGTGGATTTCTTCTATGAAGAACATCAGCTTGAGTGGTCTAATTGCGTGTCTGTTTGTGCTGATGGTGCTCCAGCCATGATGGGAAGTAATAAAGGCTTCATGAGTTTTGTGAAAAGGAAAAACAATAACATTTCGGTTGTTCATTGTCTTCTCCACAGAGAGAATTTGGCAACAAAAGAAATACAAGAAAATCTTGCCATCGTTTTCAAAGAGGTTGTATCTGTGGTAAATTATATTAAATCTCGTCCTTTGAGAACTCGCTTATTTCGTGCTTTGTGTCACGAAATGGGAGCGGAACTCGGTGGGCTTCTGTTCCATTCAACTGTTCGTTGGCTGTCACGAGGAAAGGTGCTTGAGAGAGTGGCTACTCTTAGAGGAAACCCATGCTTTTTTAAAAGAGCAAAATCATGAACTTGCTGATCGCTTTCGTGATGATGAATGGATTACGAAGTTGCTATTTTTGGCCGATGTTTTCAGCCATGTAAACCAACTGAATAGTTCTATGCAAGGAAAAGAGAAACTATTTTTTGATGCTTTGGAAAGTATTGATGCATTCAAAGGTAAAATAAAGCTGTGGATACATCGAATGAAAAGTGGGAGGTTAGCTTGGTTTCCCAGGATTGAACTTATTTGTGGAAGAGAAAGATATCAATTTGGGCGTCATTCTTCCCACCTTTCTTGAGCACCTCAACACATTTCTTTCTGAATTGGATCGTTATATTCCTTTCAATAATTACTGCAGAATCTTTAATTGGGTTCGGAATCCTTTTCAGGTGTCAGCGCTAGAAGTTCATTCAGATATGGACCGCATTGCTGAAGAGTTGCTTGAATTGCAAAGTCGACAGATGTGGAAAGACAAGTTTGAGAAGGCTTCTTTGGCTCAATTTTGGGCAAATGTGCAGTCGATGGAGCCTAGTCTTTCAGATCTTTCCAAGCAAGCTGCAACGGCTCTTTTGCTATTTCCAACCACATACCTGTGTGAATCTGGCTTTTCAACTCTGACGATGATCAAAACGAAGTATCGCAATAGACTTCAACCGGAAGATGACATCAGATGTGCATTGGCAACCATAATTCCGGAATTCGATAAACTTGTCAAGCAAGTTCAAGGACAAGGCTCTCATTGAGTGTGTGTTGAATGAAAAACAGTGCTTGATTTTTTTCGTTGATACCGTATTAAACTCTCTTATTTTGAGAAATACTGTGCGTGCGTTTAGGACTTAAACAATTAAAAAAAAACTTTTGAGGAAAAGCTGTATTTACATTTAGCCTGCTGTATCGAACACCTTAGGAAACAATGCTTTTCCACTGTTAGGATTTCGTCACCCTTCGCCAAGAGGTTTTTCTCTTGGATAGAAATCAAAAAACCTATTTTTCATTAATATATACTAGCTTGAGTCCGTGGATATATAGGTGAGCTTGGGAATGGTCCTTGGGCCAAAAAGGTTGAGAACCACTGGATTAGAGCATCGATTGCTTCGTTGCTAGCAAGCAGATGAAATGGTGTCAACATCACACAAGGCTAACTAACAATTAAAAACTTCGGCCAAAAGGTTTTTTTAAATCATATTGTTACGAAGCAAATCTCAGATAAAACAGTAAAAACATATCTATTGAAAATCTAAACGTTTTCAGCAAATCATTTTCGGGAAATTATTATTGATCTTTGTGGTATCTGCAAATTTTTTAACTTTGCAATTAATATACTGCTTTTCATTCGTGAAATCTGCTGATGCATCAAAGGTCAAAAATAAATTCTATGAGTAGGGCAACACAGATTTCCGACACATTTAGATTCTTAATAAATACAGGGGTGGGCATAAATTACTCGACAATCGGAGCCATCGGTCCGATTTTCATCGACGGAACGTTGACTGGGGCCAAGTACTTGACTCTCTTACAGAGAGATGTTCTCCCCATACTTAGAGCGCGAAGATTTCAATGATCTGTGATTCCAGCACGATGGGGCACCGCCTAATTTTGCAAAGTGCGTACGTGATTTTCTTGATCAGACATTTCCAAGACGATGGCTCGGAAGGCGTGGATGTGTAGATTGGTCACTACGTTCCCCTGATCTAACGCCGCTTGATTTCTTCTTTTGGGGAGCGGCAAAAGGATACGTCTACAAAGAGCGGTTGACTGATGTAAAAGATATGAAGAGAAGAATCACAGATTTTTTTGTTCTTGTAAATAACAATCCAAACCTTTGTCAAAAAGTTTGCAGAAGTGTGCGTAATCGATGTGACCGATGTGTCAATGCTGGTGGTCTATACTTTGAGCATTTGTAAGCGACTAATAGACCTTTATTTGATATTTGCTATGTTTGTCTCGTTACATGTATAGCTAGTTGATAAAATAAATGATATGTGATTTTGGAAAACATTGTATTCTTATTTAAAAGATGAAAGATGGGTAAAGACGGGTAACTTATGCCCACCCCTGTATATAACTTACAATTGTAGTTCAGAAGAAAAAGAGTCGATAGGAGTAAGTGTTCCGCTTGTTAAAATCAAATTCCGCACTCCAGAGTTCATTAATTCCTTCATGGCATAACCAGGATTGAAACACCAATATGACAAAGTTCGTTCTGATTACAACAAGCACACAATTGAAAAATATTTTCAAAAAATAAGTTAGCGGAGTTCACTGGTTGAACTGAACTTCAAAATGGCAACACAAATGATCCCAGTGATGTTAATATTCGCCGGGAAAGTCATCCGAAATTAAAAGGCTCGCCTCTAGACAAAGTCTGATGTAACAGTAAGTGAGCACTAGGGCAAATTTTATTACTAATTTTCACAGCTTTAAACAGATTCTTTAGTATACGAAACCTATAAAGATGTGCTGAGTTGTATGCAGAAATTTTATAACGCAACTTCTTGCTTTTTTTAATGCAAATTAAATCAAATATTGCAGAGAGTAAAGATGCAAATTTATATGAATACCAGAGTGCAAAATATTTTGTTGGATTTGCTTTGGAGCTAACAACTCGACATGGATTGTGTTGTCCGTTTTGGTCACACACACCTTCTGCTTATTAAGACCTTTTCCTTTTTTTTTCCTTTTGAAGATCAACTATTTGAAAGCAATTTCACAGTCCATTTTGCCCAATACTAAGCTTTGGCATTGCTTGTGCATAAACGCAACTTTGTACTGCAACTGTTGCTAAAAATAAATGCATTTTTCTCACTTTATGCTGCTACAGTAAATTGCTCTAGTGATCACTAATTAGTGGTAGGCGTACATGACACTAACGTCAAACTGTTGATTAACGAAAAAAGATTAGCGAGAGGGCAGGACATCATTTTTATACCTTTACTGCTTTTTAAACAAAACACAGCAGAATTAGGAGCATGAAAATAAGCTTTCTTTACTAATCTGAGTAGAAATATGATCCAGTAAACTAGTGAACATTTTATTTCAAAACGTTTCGCTTTATACTTAAAGCATCATCAGTTATATTTAAAATTCTACCTACTAGGTTATTTAGCCTGGCTGTCATATTTCTACTCAGAACATCAGAATTACTTTTTAAAAAATACATCTTTTAAGATTCTTAATTAGCAACAATGACTAAAGGAAGTAGTTTGAGAAGACTCTAACCAGCTGTTTTGGGTCAATCCCCAACTTTTTTTACATAACTGGGTCAATTCGGCCTTTTCAACTTGTAATCTAACCTGCTGCGCAAGTGCAGAAAGGCGGTTGCTTGCTTACGAAGACGCTAAACAATAAGCACACATACTAGTTTTCAATGATTTTCCTTTGTCATTTTTCCAAACATCCCTCGATTGTCTCTTATTCTCTTCTTCACTGATGTTGACTCTGTAGTGGCGGGATGCCTCACACTCCAAGAGAGCAACTCCCTCATCACCGAGATGATTGGCTCCCGTTGCAGGAGCAGACTTGAAGATGATTTTTATCATCTCCGCAAACCGCTGCAGCGCGGTTCCTCGAGTTCGAAACGGATTACTCACTGAAACACAAGGGGTTCCTTGATCAGAGAAGCAACGAGGTAAGAACATTATTGCTCATGCTCAAAAGACTGTCGTACGAGAACATAAATGAGGGCTATTGTCATTGCACCGTTGTTAAGAATCTTTTAGGCTTGAGTATAATTTCCTCTCCTTTAAATGAAACGTTGTTGACCATCTACAGCGTTGTAATCTTTTTGAGCATGCAACAACCGTTAAACTAAACAAGCGATTTGCAGCATTAGCTCCAGCATGGCTGCACTGCATGAGATGAAAATGCACTGTACCGGCAGTACCGACGATTTCGCAGGAAAAAAGTTGTTCTGAGTTTGTCCATAAGCTTGTTACCAGCGACTTCAAATGAGTACTGAGTAATGCAAGCGACTTACATGTAGTCAAATACATCCAAATTTTGTCCAATAGTTCAAGAAATATGTCGTATGTCTTGAATGTTAAATTGACTTTGGAGAAAAACTCAAAAATGAATCTGAAATCATGAAATAAATTTAATTCAAATGTCAGCTTGCTCTAAAACCTAGGAAAAAAAGCAAGTAAACTAAGCCACAAAATATTAAGTCTACAGGTGAAATCAATAACAATTTTGCGATCACAGACCATAAGTATCATTACTGCAGCTTTAGTCAGGCAACGCAATTAGAATTTAAAGACTCCGTTGGCAATCAAAATCTGATGAAAGAGCAGGTAGTCAGCGGCTATCATGCAATGCACTATCAACGCCTAACCAAGTAGAACACAAAATAAAAGCATTTCTGCAGTCCACCTACTTTCCGGCTTCTTCTTTATGTCTTGTTGATGAAATTGGAATTTCATCCAAATTCTTCTCAATTGTCAAAAAAAACTGCTTCATCAGCGCCAGTTCATCCTTTTTGAACTCTGCGAGCGCTGCAAAACAACAAGGTAACGGCCGCGACTGGAACCGCGTTGGTGGGACAAGGGGTACAGCAATGCTAAACCTCTTCAATTTATTAGCCCTTATTACTCCTAATACCAATTCCAGTCTTGTACACAGCTAAGATCAAATAATAAAACCATTTTCACACTCGTTTCTGCACATGTGCAGCAAGTGAGGTTAAATGGTCAAGTTATCATTACGCCGGCATTAAAATGCACACAAAAAGTATATACGATGATGTAAGCAAAGCCAGCGAAATACATCAAATATGAGATTTGGTACTATTTTAAGGTGCTTTCTGAACTTAATCTCATCATGAAGCATAGCAACATAGGTAATAAAACTTTAAAATAGATTGACGACACATTCCAAGGTACTTGATGTCAGCTTATGCACACCAAGTATCATTTCGTTTATGCATATGAGCTCTAGCTTAGTTTGCTAGTCCTCAGTTAGACTGAATTACCACCATGAGTCGTCTGCTCGGCCCACCATCTGTCTGCCACGCAAGATGGAGGAATGCCATAAAGTATCTTTTTTCAGGACACAACAAACCAACTTGTAGGGTGTTCTTCCCACATCATTCAATTTGTGCTGAGCAACAGCAGAAAGGATGTGAAAAACATTTTTAAGAATTTCTTTTCCTTTGATGTGACTCGGCTGAGGTTTGAACCAACAGCCAACTTTCTTCGTGACGGGCGGTCTAACCACTACACCATCAAAGCAGTGAACAACTAGTTTGTATTGTCCTTAAGGACATAGAACGTATGATCATAGGATTATGCCATACCTCATGGTTTTATGCGAATTTCTAATATCATGATACCATAAAAAATACTTGTGGGTTGTACTGTATTTTACACACTTTTTTCAACGAGACGGAAACAAATAGAAACTAGATCACCTAGTATTCTAGTACAACTAACCCAACATCAGACGCATGACGACTGGGTTTAAAGTTAGGGGAAAGGGCTGACAAAATATTAAACCACTAATTGGATTTGACGAATACTTGCTCCCTATCTTTTGAAAGATGAATAGCTATTCACTGATCAATGCAGAGCAGCTATTAGCCGCCTTTTACAAGGTGATGAGTGAATTGCAGCATTACTCTTAATTCGGTAAAACATGGGCAAGCTCATACAGACGGTCTGCAGCATTTACAGAAGCAATTAGTAGTCAACACTCACCAGAGGGTTCGCCACCCTCGTGGCTGTCAGCAATCACTCCCGTTTCCGATAATTGTGTGACTGCTTTTAGTAAATCTCCTATTTCCTCGATGCAGTGAGCAAAATCAAGCGATGTAAATTCACATGACGCTGAATCTTCACATTGCCTCTCCTGAAAACAACCCTCACTTCCAGAAACAAACGACAAAAGTTTAGAAGTAAGGCAAGGGTCAAAGACAAAATTTCCTTATTATTATGCTCAAACTAACGAAATAGGCAAAAAGTGACGGAAGTGCTCTGGGGACCATGTTAAGGTATTTCATATTGCAGTTAAATTGAAGTCAGACATTAGAAACACCAGACGTTGCGACTGCGACAGCTTCAATCTTTTTATCATTCATTCTATGCAAAAAGTTTACTTTGTGTGGTAAAAAACTTTGTTAAGCCAACAGGGTGTTTGTAGTGAAAGTGGTGTTTTGTCAGTCAATTCTGGTGAGACAACAATGTACGAAACAGTTGTTATCTTACAATTATTTACTTACAAGGTTGTGAGCTTCGTCAAATATTACAATATTTCCGGAAACTTCCAGGTTCTGGGTACGTTTGTATAGTTTTTCTAACAGATAATTGTAAGGAGTGAAAACAACAGCAGAGTTCGCTTGCTTGGCAATTTCTTTGGCAGCGTAATAGGGACAAGCGTTTCGCTGTTTTCCGATATTTGCTAGGTCTTCAATGTCCATAACTTTATTTGTAAAAATCCCATTGTTGACAGCACCTAGTAAAGAAACACAATTATAAGTGATCCAAAATTTCAAAAACCTTGTTTTTGCTTCAATTTTTTGTGATGCATTTATCAGATCTGCAGCGGGCCAAATAGAAAAAGAAAGGAATAAATCTGTTCCACTTGATATTGCTTTAATATTGGTAAATGCATCACAAAAAGATTTAGCAAACATTCGTCTTCAACACTGTTTCCAAGATGAATATAAAACTAATACAATGATTTGTGTCAAAAACCTTGCACCATTACTATGATGATTTTACAATCAACTTGACATAAGTTAGGGCTCAATCTTACGTCGAGATAAAATTTTAAAGAAGCCATGTAACCAATGCACTAACAATGAACAACTACACGTCACCAATTTCATATTTTGGATGTCTACGATTCACTTCTGCTTTTTCGTCAAGCTTTCATCAGCAGGCAAGTTTTATTACTTTTTAAACGCTTTTTCTGATGAGCACCAATGACCTTTGTGAGAAGTTTTGAGTAATAACTTGTGAATGCAAAAGTTTGAAATTTTTCAAAAATTTCTTAGGATAAACACACCCATCTTTCCATAGCATAATGACCAAAAACATAAAATAAATTTAAAGCTTACTTTCAACATTATTGTAGAAGTGGCAGAGTCTTTTATTCACTTTATTACGACACATATGAACCATCGCTTGATTACTAGTTTGTTTTGAAACTTCAGGATGAACACAGAGTTGCTCCCGTGAACCATACACAGCAACAACAACACTGAAAGTAAAGCATAAATAGTAAAACACTAACACATACTTTTTGATATTACACTTTGCTAGTGACTGGAATCAATTCATCTTTTATTCTTGAGTCCATGTAAGAAAATTTTTGTCACAAATGGCGTCAATAATAGGTAAGGTAAGATCGCTTTCTACCAAAATCTGATTTAAAAGTAAGTGGTAAGTATTAGTTTAGTGGTAATATTAACCCTTTATCACCTAACTCAGCAAATTTGGAATGTTTGATGTCACAGGTTTTCTGGACTCAGTAGTTTGGTGAACCAACTCTGCCAACTTGTGACAAAAAAATAATGGTAACGGGATAAAATTGAAAATTTTTCAAAAATTTGTCAAAATACAGTACCAAGCATGCCTAACAAATTGAACATGAAAATACATGTAGTCAATCTTTTTAAATAAAAAGATGTAGATGATAAAGCATTGGTCTCTTTTTAGTATAACATTAGTTTGGAGCTAACTGTCTAACAAGTAATATTTAACTCCATCTATACTCTAAATACCAAAAGCATCAAATATTGCACTTTATCATTGGCAGAAATATACCGTATTATACCGGATGTCAATATTTCGTAAATGTTTTTAACCACTTGTAGTGTGCTCAAAAACCTAGACTATGAGCAGAAAATTAAGTGCACCCACCTGAGAACTTTACAACAATAAAGGCTATAACTTTAGCCAAAGTGCAACATTTGAAGGCTTTGCATCAGAATACATAGCTATATTGTTGACAAAATGCACTTGCTGTTATTTTGAAAAGTAACATACAGACCAGTACCTCTTGCCATAAGTAGTTCGCTTTAGTTCATTTACAACTTGCAAAAGTTGAGAATGGGTTCGAGAAGCATATATGATTTTTGGAACCAATTTTGTAATATTATTCATACCGCCATCGCTTTGCCATGCATTCAGACCTTCTGGAAGATTCTAAAGTCATTTTACAAATAACAATAACAAAGTAGCCATTTCCAAAATAATTCAACACAGCCAGAAAAACTGAATTTGTTTCCATCGTCTGCTCCAAAAAATGGGTCACTGCTTCTACTCACCTCAGCTTAACTGCGATGTATTGTTTATCATGGCACATCAGACATGACAGCCCTATAATATGAAAATACAGATACAGTGTATTTAAATATGAAAAACACACCAAATTGAATTATGTATGTAGCAGAAGCAAAAAATTTAGTGAAAATGCAAACACAAATCTTTAGATCAAGTTAGTCGTTAAATAATGAGACACATATTCAACAGGGTGGCCACATAAAAATTTAAAAAGTGTTCACCAACATTCATTATAAATTAGCACGCAAAAGTTTCCAAAAATATTTTTACTAGCACAAAAACACCCAATGATAGATATTACATTCCAAAAGGCAGAGCATCTTAATGCAACTGATTTTAAACCAACAAAAACGAAATAAAGAATGCAAAAAATTATTGATAGTTTTTCTCACAAAATAACTTAACAATTGCATTAATTCAGCATTATCTCAGAGCCAATGACAAAATACCTATAAATTATTGGTAAATATTGGTTGAGGCCAGACACAGAGAGATACCATTTCTCATCCCCCTCATTTTAGTGTTGCCTGTGAAATACCAATTCTCACTTGTAAGTTGTAGCAGTATATCAAATTAAGTAATCAAAGAATCAGAAGACCACAAACAATATTGTGTAGGCTAACAGCATTACCTCAAAGTTTTGTGTATTTGCTGTCAGTCGATCAATTTCTGCTTTTCGCCAAGCTAAGGTTGCACATAGCAAGCACAAAGTCTTTCCAGTTCCTGTAGGGGATTCAAGAACAGCATTTTGGCCTGATTGTAAAGCATCAATCACTTTCGTCATGTACTGGATTTGAACATCATAGGGTTCAAAAGGAAAGTCGACTTCAATGCCAGATATAGTGATGACAGGCATTATATTGTTTAGTTACAGTGCTATAGTCCAACAACCATTAACATATTTATAATAAACAATCTATAAAAAAAGATAACGCAGAGGCTAACTTGCCATCAATGGAATTTTACCCTAGGAAGCTATTTTGCAGTTAGACATTTGTGATTGGTCAATTTTAACGCTGTATCAAACAGGTGACTTTTGGTCATTTTTGATTGGAAAATTTCAATGACAATTTAAAAAATTAAAAAAAATTTATACCCCAGTGTCCTCTTCCCCACACATTCACATACCGTGCCCCCTCTACAGTGTACACTGCCTTTGTCCAAGCACCCTGCCAGCATAGATTACAACCCATAACCATCGCATTTCAAGGCAGCTGCGTGGGAATTGTGTTTCTTGTATTGGTGTTACTGAGTTGTTGTTGTGATTCCCACAGCACATCTCACTCCACAAATGAATATATTTCAACCATAAACACAATGTAGTGGTGTAGTGGTTAGAGCATCCGCTTCGCAGTGGGTAGACCTGGGGTTCATTTCCCAAGTTGAGTCATACAAAAAGACTTTAAAAATGGTATTCACAGCTTTCCTGCTTGGTGCTCAGCACATAAGGGATAGTGTGGAAAACAAGCCGGTAAGCTTGCTTGTTATGTCTTTGGGCAAGGTACTTAACGGGATGCCTCCGTCTTTATGTGGCAGACAGATGGTGGGGCCAAACAGTCAACCTGCCATGGTGGCCCAGTCTGAGGAAAGACATGCAAACTGAGCATGAGCTCATATGCATAAATGAATGAAAAAACGCAATGTTGAAAGTACAAATGATAACTTGCAATGAATCTTAAATCAAATTGAATTTGAATTCAATCAAATTGAATTGATAATGCCTCTTTTTATATGCTTGTTTACTAGGTCACTCTGTCATATGTCAGACGGAACTACACCAGATTATACGGCTTAGTCACTCAGTATTATTACATTATAACAAGAGAGCAGACATTATTCATGATATGTAATGTAGCTATGTGTATTCTTTTATAACCAGTTTTTAGGCCAACAAATGATTTTGATATTAAGGTCAACAAATGATTTACAATAACGATATACAGTACAATAACAAGTGCACAAACAGAACAACAATGTTTATGAGCCACCCACATGATTTCAACAAAGCATTGATGATCCACAGTTTGTATCTCATAGAGTCACCATAATTACTCCCTGCAGAAAAAGGACATTGCTGTCGATGGAAAGATTGGTAGCTCTGTGATGAGCTATTTATCAAGCATTTTCGCATAACATGTGTATGTGTGATAGCTTAATTGTTTGTTTACACTTCGTCTTTTGCATTGTGCAGATTTTATTGAGTTTGCAATTGACTCTGAGGGTAGTTTGCTTGTTGGTGCTGCATGGATACAGAATGCGATGCTTTACTGTTGTCATCGAATTTTCCATAGCTGCCTAAGCTGCACTATCGATCACACCACAGCATCATTGTCAGACACTAGCATACTGAGGGGGAGGCCACTGTGCCATGCCCCCCCCCCCCTCTCAGACCCTAAAAATGTAAAGCAAAACCAAACAGTTTAACCAAAAGCAAAGCTGGTTTATGATGTTACACAATTGTGACAAAACTTTGCCCCTCCTCTCGGAAACTCTCCATGTATGTCACTGCTGTCAGAATCGGTAGCATGCATGCTTATGTACTGGTAAACACAAATGAATGGTGATGGCAAAATAGCCTTCAAGGGTAAAAGGCCGTTGACAGCAAAATAGCTACTTCCAAAACATAATGCATCAGAAATGATGAGAATTTATTCATCTGTTTAAAACAGAAATCAGCAGTTGAAAAGAAACTGCAAAATGGCCATACTGTCTTTAAGACTGCAGTCACCCCTACATGTTGTTGCCTTGGGCATAAACAGTAGTATAAATCTGAAACAACAACTACAATCTGATGATGTGAACAATAGGAGTCCTACTAAATGGTACAGGTCCACAACGCACATGATGTCAGCTAACTCTAACCAGCTAACCTGAACCTTCAATAAAGTGGATATTGTAGAAACACTGTGAATATGTACTAATTAGAACGACCAAATACTACTTCTGTTTGCCCTACCGCATCCAATGAAACATTCTTTGATTCCAACTCACAGATTTTCAATAACCAGTCTGATACTCGGTCCATTACCACTCCAAACTGTATAGCCAAGTCAAATCAGCTGCCAAACAAAGTAGAACTGTACAATGGATTAAACAGCAAATTCCATGTAATTATTCAGGACCAAAAAAAAGTTGGAGCACCGAACAGAGCAAGCCTGCTACAGACTATGAATTCTGCACTAGAGCTGTTCTTTTAGCATATACTGAAACTTGAAATTGAAAAGCCATATCACCAAACTGAGAGCAAGTGATCATAGATTTAACCTGGTGTGAAAGCAACTGGATAAAAAGCAAAAAACCCGCGTGATCGCTTGGGACACCTAACTTCCTATATCTTAAAAACTTCTGTACACGAGATGTCACATCTCAGCAAAGAGTTAAAGTCGCCCTCATAATCACAAATGCTTTTGACATTAAAGTAAAAAAGAAAGGCGGTGGTGAAGCGATGAGAGCGTTTGCGTAGTAGACGATAGACCTGGGATCAGTTTCTTTGTCAAGCCGCACCAAAAGACTTATAACAATGGTATTTGCAGCAATCCTGCTTGACCGTCATTACCAGCGGTGGATTTCGGGTGAGGGAAGTGAAAGAGCTGCTTCGGGCCCCCTTTCAGACTAGTCTTATAAACTGACATTGGGCCTCTAAAAATGGTGGTGATCACCAAAAATGAAAATAAAGAAAGAACTTCATCTGTAAGTCTCGGATCGAAACCCTAATTTTGAACAAAAGGGTGTGTTATTTCTGCCATTCAAAACAGGAATGATCTCTAAAAAAAGGGCTCTCACCGCTTAGTTCAGAGTCAAAACCTTAATTTCCAAAATATTTACCAGTTCCACATCTTCGATTTACAAGTGAGCTTTAAAAAAAAATGGTCTCCATTGAGTAGGTCATTTGGTCAGAAAGAGCCGGGCTCCTCATGATTTCTGGCCTCAGGCCCCTAATATCCCCAATCCACCACTGCTCACCACAAAAAGGGTGGAGTGGAGAAAAAGAAGCCGAGTCGCTTGCTGTACCCTTAGAAAAGACACTTCGGAATTCCTCCATTATCGTCAGCAGAGAGGATGTGGGACCAAGCAGTTTATTTGTCGCGAACTAAAAACGTGTTACTCTTGAATGCATGAACGACAAAGAAAAGCTTTAAGGCGATACAGACAAGGACATGGTCAGGAACAAATTTGGGAAAGCCAACTTTCTCTCAATTGTTTTTATGATTTCTTGCGTAGGTGACCACTAGGCTACATATAAATAAAAAACGGTACCTGTAGCCTACTACAATTTTTCTTGTGGTCTTTGAAATATAGTCCTCGGTCTTTATTCCTGCGGCGTGAAAAATTTTCAAAAACATATATTGTCATCACTCTCTTTTTCTTCCCCGGCAACGCTTTATAAGTAGAGGTGGATTAAGCGTTTGAGAGGCTTGGGGCACGAATTCATGTGGGCTCTTAACTGCCCAAGATCTCGTTAAAGTCTTTTTGATTTTTTTTGAGATTCCCACTATTTCGAAATCGAAAATAGCTTGTTGGACATTCATGGAAAAGTAATCCCCCAAAAAAGGACCCAAGTCAGCTGCCCCATTTACCTTATCACAATAGCACCATTGCTTATAAATAGCTGTTTTTGCCTGTTAGATTTCAATTGATTAAGGGTTGAAGATAGTTTGTGTCCCAATTTTTAGATTGGCTAGACTTACCGCATCTGTCGATTCGATGTAATTCTGCAAACATTGCCACCAATATGAAGAAAGCCCAAAGGTGGATTGCAGACTCTTTGCGCCACAATCTCTCAGGCGACTCTTCACAAAACCTTTGGTTTACCAGACCTTGCGTGTTACCCGACTCTTGGGGCTCTATAGTTTCTAGCCTTGAATAGCCTACATCCCAAGGGAGAATCCAGTTGCAACAACAATAAACCAGAAAGACAGGGGTTGCGTCCCCTACAAATTCCTTGGACCATGATATCAAACTATTTTTAAATAAATCATCCCATAGCAAAACGTTTTCAGAAAAACGATTTTTCTTTAAACTTTTAGATTTTATTGATTAGCCTATAGGCCACTTCATTTATAAAATCAAGTATTTATTATGTCTACGCACTATGCAACTTTTGATTCATCTAATGCACTGGTTCTCAAACTTTATTTGCAATGGAACCCTTTTACATTATTTGTAATATAACCGAACTCTTATTTAAATTGATACTCATTATAATATGATATCTTTATCTCACGTGCAGCAATCGACATAAAAACCTTTTTTGGAGATCAATTGCTTTGATGCCCCAATACGGACACACGAGCACACTTTTTTTGCCAGCAAAGCAGAATAACCTTTTTTTTGGGAGATCTATTGCTCTTTTTCCCCGATGACAACACATGTACACACTTTTGTTTGCCAGCACAGAACAAACTTTTTTTGGTATCAACTGCCTTTCGACACGCTATCTTGGGAATAGTGTTCATGTAGCTTTACGGAATCTTTGATGAAGCTTTACGTAACCCCAACCTTGCTTCGTGGAACCCACTTTTAGAATCACTGATCTAAATATATAAACTTTTTATACTTTTGAAATTATAATTTGATTTATGATTTTGCAATCAATCATTTTTTGCATTGTATTCCAAGAATGCGTAATGGCTTAAATTTTTTTTTATTTGACTTTCTGGTACTCAAGCACTTGAAGAAAATTTGCCTCTACCACTGTAGAATACGTTTTTTTCGATTGGCCAGCATCTGTAGGCCTTATGGCTACCAAACAAGGGGGTCCAAAAAAACATATTCTTAGCAAAACGTAGGGATTTTTCTATCACAGCCTGTGCATCCATTGAACATGTAACCTCTGCTCTCGATTGCCAGCTAATCCTAATTCGAGTTTGAAAGTTCACCTTCCTCTTCTCTTGGATAGAAAAGCATCACTAAAAAAATAAGTTCACATCGCAAACCCAAACGAAATCAAGTAAGGTGAAAGTAGCAGCTCATTTCAAATCAGTTGTGAATGCAAAATGTATTGAATGCATGCATGGCGGATTGTTATTAGTGGGCATTCAAAAGTATTCTCCTACAACCTGCTGGAGAAGCAGCTTCCGCATACTAACTTTGCCAAGGATGAGAAACGGTTTATCCCGCTGAGATACGCAGTCGTCATGATGTTGGACGCAGCAGCATCACTGGAGTTCGAAACCCTAGGTGCAGCTTTGAAGAGTCGCTTCCTAATTCGTAGAATCCTTTGAAAAAAAAGCGCAAGTTAAATTTTTGCGTTTTCAAAAAATGTCATTCGCAACAAGGGATCTCCCCTTCTTACTATTTCTAGTGTAGCCACTCTATTGATGTCAAAGAAGCTGAAGGCTCAAGTCACTCAAACCGGAATTATTTAATGTAATTTTTTTAATCTTTATAAAACAAGGCAAAGGCAGGTCAACCTGTTTTGAACAATGCAAGGGCGGTGAGTCTTTGTTTGTTATCAATTATCAAACTCATTGTTAAAGCATAGACAAGAAAGACCATTTCAAGAATGTACATGATGTAAACAGTGTTCTTCTCTATCTATTGTAACCTATTGTAACAAAATCTTGCGCTATTATGTGATGACTGGACAAAAGAAAGCATTCTGATTAGCACCCGCACATGCCAATACTCCAATAAAGCTAATCTAAATTAAGTGCTTCACCTACGATGTTACAGAAACTTCAATCCGACAATTTTGATTCCAAAAAATCTGGTAGAGACACGTTGGTTGACGCTACAAACAGCGAAACCTATTTATTGAATAAAATTGTGGGGCCGTTGATGATTGATTCTGGCAATAACTTTGCTTTGAACTTTTAAGGCAATCCAGCAATGATATTAAATTAGGTGGCGGAGACAAGTTACTAATCGAAAGTGTGATGTATTGTAAAACGACAAACTAACTCATATTAAGATTAACTTTCCGCAAAATAATGACAGCGCAAACTCGAAAAGAGCAATGGCGGATGAGATAGATCACTAAACGCTGTTGTACATGTTGCAGTAAGCACCAGACTAGAGTTTCGAGATCATTACGATTCTTTGTTGACGTTTTCACAAGTGTTCTTTGGATAAGTACTAAGCTGCATATTGTGCTATCTCAAACAGGAGTTCATTACGAATGGACCTCACGGTGGCTTAATGACTTGCTTTATGTCGCACATCTTTGAATACAGTTCAATAGCCTCTTGCTCCCTGCCCCGCAGAGACGTTGTTATGCTACGCGCCTGCGTGCAAAAGTACAGAAGTCGGCGATCGGCTTACAAACTTTTTGGCACTCAAAAACTTTTAGCGAAAAAAAGCGAAAACTAGCAATTTTATTGGTGCTTTGAAGATTTTACCTTGAAACACGTTGCGATTTTGAAGTTTCGACATACGTCTATACATTGAAATATCGACATACGTAGAACGCGAAACGTTATCATCTTCGGTAAAAAGCATTGACAATTACCCGGCGATAAACGACCTACTCAATTTCCTTCGGACACAGCTGCTCAACATTTTTCTGTTTGGGATTTTGACAAGCTTTGATGTTTGTTGTTACGAAATATCTTTATATGTCTAATCCTTTATTTCTTTAGATGATATTATAACATTGTTGCTTTAATTCAAAAGCAAACAAAGGATTAACAAGGCGGGAACCAGCAGTACTTATTTTGAACAATCGATTTTAAACCATAGCAATGTATACAGTTTTTAGGCCACGCCGAGCTGTTTGAAAAGCTTAAGAACGAGATCATGGATAGGTATTCTTCTAAGCTAATACTTAAGTATCATCAATGTGCTACTGGCAAAAAAACAAGCCATAACTTCAAAAAGTGTAGTGACAGTAATTTTTTAAAGCATGTCCAAGAACCACCAATGCCATAAATATTTTGACTAGTAAATGTGTTTGCTGTGTTGTCTTCTTAATCATGATTGATTGAACTTTTTTATTATCTGTCATTAGCTACGTTTTATTTAGGGGAAACTTGACAAAAAAAGAACGAATTTTTTGAAAAAGATAACTATATAAAGAAACACTAACGTAGCTGCCTGTTACGCTATTCGCAATAACCTGTAGAGCCTAGTAAGCCTAGACACAGGACTAATGACTTCATTAATAGCTAAAATTCACCGCTTGCGATATCATAATGTCTGGAAAAGGGGAATTGCAGCAGATAAAAATAACTGTCATAACATTTATTAAATAAATGCGGAAGACTCAAAAATGTCACAGTTGCAAGCAGCTCGAGTGCTATGCAAGATTCACGCAAATACTCGACGGCAACAACGATGTTAAACAACAAAATATCCGATTTGAATAACTTTGATCAGGGAAAGAGGCAAAAGCCAAGGAAATAAATTTTCTGCACAACAAATCTGAAAAACCAATCCACTAAAACTGTTTTTGCATACTTTCTTTGGCCTAAACGTAGAAACAGAAAAACTCTAAAAACTTCGCCCATCAAGAAATATATTGAAAAAAAAAGTTGCATCAATTGCTTACATAACTTTTTAAGGAACAAAAATTCATGTAATTCATTAGCAGAAAATTAGACACCGAAATGCTTACGATGGTCTTACTACAATTATCGTTGGAAGGGAGAAGCGGGAGTAACCTCCATTGAATATGCAAAGCCTCGCTTTTAAAAACTGTTTCTCAAAGACGTCTACAAACATTTTTAGAAAAAATTTTCCACCAATTCTTTAGTACAACTTTTGTATTCGGTCAAATGTTCACCCTGTTGGTCCACTTCGAGCCTTCTCTCTAAGCAAGCAATGAAAATAAACATACACAGTTCAAAAACAAATAAAAATACACAAACTACAAAAACTGCACCAGATTTTCACATTCATTTTTATCTCACTAACTGTTAGTTCAATAACCAACAAATTTAAGTTTAAAACAAAATACAGTGTGTAGCACTATGGAAAATAGCTTGCACCTAACTAGCCAATAGTTAAAAACATCAGAGTTATTTAAAAAGTATACAGCAATACCTTTTGCGCAGTGATGTATATTCAATTTAGAGTGGAATGGGTATACAAAAAATCAGACACCATAAATAATAGAACCAATATATATAAGCTCTTCGCATTTCAGGCCCCATTCCAAGGGCCACCCACACTCTTGTCATCGCAACTATTTGGGGGTGGGAGAAGTTTTTCATATAAAAAGAAGTCATAATTTAACTTTCATAAAAATTGCTTTCTACTGCAGACGAACATTTGCTGCATTACTAGCTTGTGCAACAAAAGGGTACAAGCAACCATTTACACAACCCAACTCTAAGCACGGTCATGTATGCACTGTGTAACAGAGATCGAGTTCAAGCATTAAATACTCAATCAGATGTGGATCAGACACTTGCAAACATCTTTGAATCACCTCTAAGCCCACAACACATCCCTTGGCGAACCCATAACTGCAAATGGCTCTTGAACCAAATTTCATTGAGTTATACAATTATCACCTATGCTGTCGGCATACTGATTGGAAAGCAAGGTGCGCAGTTGGTCAATGTCTTGTCGAAGTTTTCGAACTTCGCTAAGCATTTTGTTGTATTGTTCCACCGACACCCCCGCCTCTACCCCTTCAACCATTACGTCATTTCCGCTCCCAAGGCCAGCCTGAAGCAGCAGGTCCTCTTCGCCCACGGCAGAATCACTTCTTACACCAAGTAGTGCGGAAATATTGGGTTCAGCACCCTGAGCAGTTTGAAGCAAAACCTAAAAGAAGTTAATTTTTAAACGCACTCCACAGCTTGTGTAGAAGGAAGTATACCAAGACAAAGCAAGTGCGGCAGGTCCTTTAACGCCACTTTCACACGAGGCGTTAGATGTTAAGGTCTTTCTTGATAGAGATTGTGCTTGCGGGAAGTTTTCAACGAGAACCCAGTGCTGTGAAATAAGAAACATCGGAGCCACCCACGACAGACACTCAAATTTAAAAGTTCACTCCTAATCAAAGTCTAATGTACAAAACAAGTGATTAGTGGTAGGCAAGCGCCATCGCGCTGTCAGCAACTCGTACAACTCTGAGGTAAAATAAAATTGATGTTCCAGTATTTACCTGAGTAACTCCTTTGAGATCGAAAACAGCAGCAGCAGCTTCACGCTGGAATCGATAGCACACCCGAGATGCTTCGCGCATGTTCACCTGAAGCTTTTCCAGGTTCTTTACCTGAAAATAAAAAGTTCATTGCCAAAATGAAGTGTCATAAACCACAAGTAAATAACAGCAACAGAATTTTAACCCTCCTTTGCTGCAAGATAGCATAAATAGCAATTACCATATCAACTAAGATTTGAGTACCTACACATGAACCCGCGTATAGGCTAACTCAAACCCTACGAGTGAAAATGCCTAACACTAAACATAACTTTGAAAAAGGTCTAAAATCAATCAACTAACATGTAGAAGCTACTATACAGGACGTGGGATTAAGTCGACTTAGCTAGCAGATGTAAATGGAGATAGTGAAGTTGGTCAAGAACTTCTGAAACTATCCAATGTCCTCGGAAGAAAAGCAGGCTTAAATGCAAATAATGATAGTATTTGAACATAAATGGCTACCGCTGAAGCGCTAGCCACCAAAGATTTGTTATTAAATAGAAGAGATAGACTAATACTAACTTTGTTATTTCAATTGAATTGTTTCATAGGGTAATATTAAGAACCAGTCTTTGAATACGTCTAGCTTAATATTGTTTTAATATGCAATGACTTATGGCAATGCTTGGCTACAAGCCAAACAAAAACAAAATTTACCGCACCAGGCTAAAGCCCTATATCAGTGTTTCCCAAACTTTTTGTCTGTTGGCACAGCAAAAAGGCTCAACAAATTTGGCGGCACAACAATCACATGAATCTATTCATATTGATCGCGAGTACCATTACAGGTGACAGTGAAGAAGATGATGACCTTTTTTTTTGGAGATCACCACTTTTTTGGGCAACATAATACGATGTCCGACGCTATCGACCATTACTTCATGGCAGCATTTACTCAATTTTGGCTGAAAACTTGTATAAATATTAGGTATTTTAAAAAAAACTCTTGGCACACCTGCAAATCTTCCACGGCACAGTTTGGAAAACACTGCTCTATATCATACAAAGCTTGTCCGAACCAAAAAAAAGATACCAATTTTTTGAATTTTGATTCCACAGCTTTAAGATTCAACTTTTGAATTGCTACAAATTCCGCTAGCTAAATTCAGTGCAAAGCGACCAACCTTCAAGGCCATGGCGTTGCAATATCCGACATGATAATCGTTTTAATAAAATTCCTTTCGACAATACTTTAATAATGTCGTAAAGTTTCAGTGAAAACATACTTTATGGCAATTAAGTAGTGCTTGCATGCTTTGATTGTGAATCAACGTTGAAATCTGGGTATCATGACGCCAAATATTGATTATATTTTTGCATACCAATTAAACAACCGCGCTCAATAGGCACAAAAGAAGACTTATTGCGGCCAACTGAAGAAATATCGAAAAACTGATCGGAGTGTATGGCAACAAGTTTTTTGAAAAAAAAAAATCAAAAATACAACTTTTAACGTTACTTGCACTTTAAAACCGAGATTTGAGAAAGTTCAGTTGAAGGCTAATGCACAGTTAAACCCGACTGAAAATTTAATTGTAGTCAGACTTGAAATCATTCGTGTGATGTTGGAGCATAATTGGAGACACGGTTAGTTTGTTTCATGCTGAAACAAACGCTCACCCGTAAAAGCATCGAGCAGATGTTTCCACAAGAAAGCGAGCCTCCTCTTCTGCTCCAACATCATGCTATCAAAAACAGCTTTTTTGCCAAGTCCAGTTCCACACAAACGATTGTAGTTTCAATGCAAGCAAAAGATTATAACAGTGAAGCTGCTCAACCGGTGTTTGGCAAGAAGCGAGCTTTGAGCGACTGGTGATCGCAGCCTACCTTGGAGGTGGCGATACCAGTCTTAAATTTTTATTTATGACTTGCTGCGAAATAGACGTTCCTCTCTAGCTTGCAAAGGTTTGCCGTCAGAACCGAAACCGTTTCATGCCGTGCTTCCATTCCAAAGCAGAAGGGGTTAGCACACACATATAAAATATTGTTAAGTTGTTAATATTAAAATTGTGTCTCAGCTTCCTTGCTATGGAAGCAAGAAGTGAAACGGCACATTTAAGAGCACGCTGATGTACATGCCGAATCGAGCAAACTGATAATTACAAATCAATTGATCATAGGAGGAAAAAACGCTTTTCAGTTTGCGGTAGACACGAGGAAGAGTGGTAGATCTCCACCGACAAGATGGAATGGCGTAGGTCGGCATTCAAGGCAAAGCTGGATGTGCAACGTTAAGATTTGATTTCGGTGAAGTTCAGTAAATAAACAATTTATAGTTACAATATCGCGCTTACTTTTTCTTGTAGTGTGAGTTTCTCTTCTAGTAGCTGTTGATTTTGGGATGATAGATTCAAAACAGCTGTGCTCACCTAAATAGCAGAGTTTACAGTCACGCCTACTGTTTAATATAATGTCATATTGCTACGCGATATGAGCTACAAAAGATGGTACGTGTATGGAACAACGCAACAGCGCTTTCCGCAACAATTAAAAGCACTTATTTATTCACGTTGTAGTATCTGAAATCTACGCCCAAACTAAAGACCGCCTTTTACGGGTTGTATAAATAAAAAACAAACGCCTTCTTGGTAGTTATTACCACAACATAACGCTTGAAACAACACAAAAAACACCAAATGGGTTAAAATTAAGATGCTTTCTTCTGAAACGTTTTCGTTTTGTGACCCCATTACAGAAAAAAATTTGTAAGCAACTCCTTGACGAATTGATTCACCAAAACAAATCATGGCCCCAGAAAAAAAGTTAAGTCGATTTTACGTCCTTTTTCCCGTGTTTCGCGAGCTGAGACGCGCTGATTCATTGTATGTCCGCCACCACTACACACTCGCTTTCAAACCAGACTTTTCGCTCGAGTAACGTAGCACTTTAAATTTCTATTGTCCTTCCTGACGAATACCAATAATGCTTTTCGAGAATTTCGAACTCCAGGCCTTTGTTTCGTAGTTTAATCGGTCCTGAGTTAGAAGGCGATTCAATAGCGGCAACGACCGCAAGCTGAAAACTTCGCGATGATTGCGAAGGCACTCCCACTGCAAGCAGAGCGATCAAGCAGTGGAAATGTCCGCGACGTGGCTTGCCCAACAATCAGAACCTATAGTGGTAGCGATTCTCAAACAGATCAAACACACTTTGTTCAATGTAAAACCAACAAAAAGTCTTCCAGTATCTAAAGAATATGAATTTAAAACATATTTGGGGTCGAAAAGTAATGAAATGGCCGCTTAATCGCACGTCTGTGGAACAGCAGTTCACTGTGAAAAGTTCTGGGCTTCAACGCGCATGGTTACGGAAACAAAACCTCCCATGATATTTGTTGAAAACACCTTAACATTTATGTTTTCCTTGCCACTTAAAAGTTTTATCTACAACGCACAACTTTCCATAACGAAATAAATACGAAAATCGACTCATGCACTGCATTACGATTCAATGCAGTTATTAACATTAAAATGAACGAGCAAAGCGATTTTGATCACGCTGCGTTAGCGCGTAAAGATCAGTTTGAACGAGAGCACTTCAACATATCGCCCATAAATCGGATTTTCTGCTGATTACGCGACAAAATCGCTCAAAGCGATTGGTCACTAATACAAAAAGAAACACATAAATCCGATTTGTTCTACGGCGAAGCGTGATCACCTCATCCGTAAGTACATCAAAATAAGTCAAGGCAGCTCTTTAATAGGTGAGCAAGGGGGCTTCAGACTCTGTTGAGTGGACTGCGATAAGAGAGTTGCCTCAACTCAATCGTTCCCCTGACATCGGATACAACTTACTTTATTAGAGGATTGTTGCTTTAAAAATAAGTCCCTTTGACAGTTTTGACTTATTTCTTCCGTTTCTTCAATTTTTTTTTGCATTCTTTTTATTTCTTGTCTGTGCTTCTCTTGAATTTGTTTTAGTCGCTGCTCACTGCCAGTAACCATAGCAACGGCGTCATCTTTTTCTTTTTGCAAGCGAATAAGCTGGTATCGTAAGTCCTAAATAGCACAAAAATAGCTCTCGGTAAACCTAAGTGGTTTGCACGACTACAAACTTTGTGAATTACAGTCGTGCGGGCTTCCCGATGCGGTAACTTTACAGAAACAAAAATAGTGTTCACTCTTCTGAAAGACGTAAATCCTTTGTTCATTAGAGAACTTTTGTTTCAAAACCTCTATGATAATAGTTTCAAACTAACCTTGCCAGCTGTTTGGGCTTGTATCAAACAGTACCAGCTCGTATAAAAACTACCCCACCATTCGACACATTTAGGTTCCAATAAATAAATACCAACTTCCTAGGCTATTTTCAGGGCTGTTTTATGGACAAAAAAATTGAAAATTGTAAACAACAGTTAAAGAAATACGGTCAGACCGCGTTAATCAGAGGTTCGGGATCGGGATTTTCCGCTTATCAGACAAAATCTGCTGAAATGGATTTCTTTCATGGCGAATACCCTTTTTAATCTGGAAACCTCGCAGTCTGACTCTGACTCGCGAATTTACGAGCAAATATGCTCTTTTAAATTCAATTTTCCCTTGCAGCTCAAGAGCGCAAAGTTCACAATCAATTACGTGAAACGCACGCCTTGACCTCAGTGAGTTTACACTTGAGATGAAGCATGAAAGGCAATCCAGGTTTGCATCGTCTGCCTAACTAAAATTAGGCTAGGGGAAAGCGGCAGTCCATTTGAAACCAGTCATGAATGCAAATTACAGACTGGAAGCCCCACCACCAACAAGGCGGACTGCCACAGGTGGGTACCCGTAAGTCACCTCATACGACATGCTGGGTGAGCAGCTTTACTACGCTATTAGTTTCCGCCAGTCGAGGTGGGTTGGAATCAATTGATTTTTTAGTCCCCATTAAAAACTCGGCTTTGGCGAGTTCTATGGTACTGCAGTCTATACGGCGCATCGTCACCGTGGTTTACATAGCATTTGCTTAATCCGGATAATTAAAATCTGACAACCTCGCTAAACTGACATTGTTTGATGAAGCAAAGCAGGTCGGATTAATGAGGTCTCACTGCATCGCTCAACCAGGTAATCAAATCAACAAAGACAAAAAAACAAGCAGCAACGGCAAATGTGTGTTTATACTTATTTTTTTTTTTTTTGCTTTTTACTGTGACCAAGCATTAGTCACAAACAAGCTCTTTCAGGACAGCGAAAAGTATTTTTCTACGCTCAAAACCAAAGGAAACGGGATTCAAAACCTCCGTAAGTGCCACTAATGTAACTATCAAAACAGGCTATGGGAACCTACCGACGTATAATTCAGTCTGTTGCAAAAACAGGCAGTATCTGATAGGCATATATAAAATTGGATACATAAAACCTCTACAGTATTTAAAAATATTCTTAAAACGGCAAAGCAACTTGATATTAAATTACCTCCAATTCATCTCTTTCTGTGTTTCCCAATTTTTCTTTTGACTTTTCACTTTTGGCAAGTTTTTCTTCTAATGTAATTATACGTGACATGCAGTCTTTTTTATCTTTTTGCAATTGTTTTACATTCATGTCTTTATCTACAATTGTCTTAATTTTGTCTTCTAACTTGCATTTCAAAGATGACATTTCGATCACTAAAATCTCACGCTCTTCACCAAGCATATCGGCTTCGGTTTTCAATTTGTTACTTTCCTCTATGGTGGGCAAATCGCCTAAATACCGCTCTAAATTTTCAACCCTTTTCTTGTATTTTTCCAGCCTTTCATTCGTGGATTTGTGTTTTTTCTTACAGTCGAGATAAGACAGCTCTTTGGTTTTCAATGCATCTTCAAGCTTCTCAATTTTTTCTTCCATCTCTTTGCGTTCCGATTTAAAATATGTTGATTTTTCCGCCAATTTTGATTCAGTTTTGCCGAGAAGTTGTTCCAGTTCAAAAATCTTTTTCTGTGTCTGACAGTAAAAACAATAAATAAAACGCATTAAAAATGAGAATTTTTGAGATTACTAAATATATGTGAAACTTGATTTAGCTCTACAGAAGGTTTGAGCAGAAACAAGCCATACAAAATTGCATTTACTTATCGTTGGTAAAAAAGACTTTTACAATCACACAACGATCCCCGAATCTTTTATACCAACTCAAGTTTCTTGTTTTACAAACATCCAGAAAAAAAATCTTTATCAGACTTTTTTATCGGTATTTCCACGTAACCTGGGTGCTTCTTATGCACAACTACTAAGCATATTGTGTTTGAGTACTACTGAAACAGTAAGGAAATGCATATAGATGACATGCCAAGTTTCCTGTGTGTGTACAAAATTAAAAAAACTCTTGAAATGAAAAAAAATCTGCGATATGCACCCTAATCCCCGTCGAGATAGACTCGAATACCTTGAAACAAGCCTTGCCTCTGCCTCATGTTAGAAATATACAATTCAATGCAATAACTGCTACGTGGACAAAAGCTTCTACATTCAGCGATAGAAAACAAACATGACGGTCAGCAACAGTGACGTTGAAACAACTTGGTAACAGATCTAAAAATTTTATTGCACTGTCGCCGTTAATTGCCGATGGTCAATCAGTAACAAGACGTAACCCTTGACGTACCTGAACTTCAGCAGCTCTGTTTACAGAGGATGGTGCAGTTGCTGGTACATAAGCTGATGGTATGTGTGATTTCACGACCTAAATAAACCAGATAAGACAAGTCAGGCTGAGCCTTTGCATAAAGAATAAGCCATGTTTCTACCCAACGGTGGCGACAACCATTAAAGCTACACATAAAACAGCTTGAGCCCAGAATAGAGTAAGATTTGACAATACTGCTATGAAAGTGCGCTTTAACCCCAAAGCAAGTGAAATTGCCACAAAGCGTGATTCCAAGATCCAAAGGCAAATGCACAACACTGTATATTTTAGTAATAAATCACTCAGGGTTGAGAATTTTGATCGCGATATGAATGTTTACTATCGTCACCATCTGCTTTAATACCAGCCAAAATACTTAAAAGCAACTAAATCTATAAATTTAAAGTGATTAGGCTAATATAAGTTATATATGCCGTAAACTATGAGCTGTAAAACCGACGGCATTATCACTGCCAATAGAAACACGTGTTCTAGATGAAATTGCAGCAGACGTTCATTTACGTTTTAGATATCAAGTGTTATTAATGTTATTGTTGACGAAAAAGTTATCAATGTTATTAGGTGTTATGAATGCTAATAAGTGTTGATGAAATTTCTCATGAAATTGCAGCAGACGTTCATGGGCAATCTTATCAACAGATAATAAAATTAAGCATTAAACTGTACTCTAAATTTATCCTACCTGTCTGAGAGCAGCTTCTCCTTCTTGAACTTGGTGTTGGAGAGATGAAATTTCCAAACGTAGCTTAAGGATCACAGCTTCTTTTTCTTGCAACATTGCATCTTTAACTTGCAGAATAGTGTCAAATTTCGTCGACTGAGGATTAGCAGAACTAACCCCAACATTGTGATACACTGCTTCTGTATAGTTATTTAACACTGGATCAGAACCAGTAATGCTGCGAGGAGTCGGTCGATGTGATAAGTTCCCATTGGAATAGCACTCGTGAGCAACTGTTGCCACACCATTGTAGAGATAGTCTGAGGGCAAACTACCTAGTCGAAGATTCTGCCCATGAATTTGGTCCAACGATCTTTTGAGCTGCATATGGGTCATATCTGTATACTTCATGTCCATAGCTTCTCTTCCTTGCTGTTTGAAAAGTCCTTTACTGTGCTGTATAGCTGGCTCGACACCACTGGTAATTAGCTTAGGGTAAGATTTCTGACTTCCACTATTCACTGTCGGCAGACCGTAAACCACCTCTGCTCTCTGTTGGCGAGTGGTTGAAACTGGAGACGTATCAACGCTACAATTATCGCTTGAAAAAAAGGCACTTCCTTCGCCTTTTTTCTGTTGTTTTTCTTCAACACGAGGCGGTGTGTAGAACGAATACTCATTTGAAAATCTAAGAGATTCTTTATTGCTGGATACCACTTCTTTAAGATCCAATGGTAAGTTTTCCTGCTTCAATGTCATATCCAGCGATGTCTCGCTTATATCTGCTTGATCTGCGCTGTCAATCAAATCATTGCTGCTAATGTCACTGTCAATAGAAAGAACTTCAGGTCTGCCATCGCTTTCACAACAATCAGTTGACATTTCCGCTCCTGCAGCTTTTAAATTTGTTTCAGACAACTTGGTCTTGCACAAAGCCAGATTTCGCTTGCCCACAGACCTAGAACTGCACCAAGCTCTTCTACTAGTTACATTATCAAGATATCCAGAAACATTTGTCTGCAATTTTGTCGGGACATGAATACCATGATTTCCTTCACCCTCAGCACGCCTGTTTTTTGACATTATAGTGGCATAGCATAAACCAACTAAGCTACAATATTTGATAAAAGTAATAAAATCTGGATAGAGTTGATATAGTACCACTTGAAATAACTTACCGAGACAAAAAAAAATAACAACTTATTTTATAAAATCTAAAGTATTAGCCATGACACCGTAAGATAAAATCCTAAGGATTAAGTTTAACGTATTTCACATAATATATAGTCAAAGTCTGCAACCTACAACAGTATTAAACAAACAAAAAATATACTTGACGCTTCAGCAAACTAAACAGAATAAAAAAATAAAGTCTTTACATACACTAAGAGAATTAAAATTATTAAAAAATGCCAGTTGCCAAATCGTCAGTGACAAAAAAATGTTTTTTTAAACACAAACTACGTATAATACATCTAAAAGAAAAAAAGTAGAGGGTCTAGAGTCATAATCTATTTGGCCAATTTCTTTTAGGTAATGGCCATTAATAAATAAGCCAATAGTTGATGTTTTTATACACTGCTGGCTTGTTTTTCTTCTAAAATTATACGACATATTTTTTAGAAAGCAGAGACACTAGAATTTACACTTTGAAAAAGGTGATGTTTTTAAATTGGGCTACGCAATGATTCTCTTTCTCCTACGCAATGTTTTTAAATTGGGCTACGCTTTGATATGCTCATTACCCCGTGGGCTTTACAAACTTTTCCATGCCATCTTTGTAAACTGAACTACAAAACCAAGAAATATTGTGATTTGATATGAAACGCAATATAATCGTAATAACTGGATAACATAGTACTCAGAAGAATACAATTATGACATTCTAGTAATTCGGTAAACTTCACAGATCGTACTTCAACGCTTGTAAGAAGGTTATTAAAAAACTTCTGGCATTCTTACCGTTAATTTCTTCGGTTGTCAGAACAGCTTTACTCAATGTTTAATTTACACCATGTCCCATGGTCCCTATTGCAGCTTATAAAGGATAAAGTTTTTCAACAATCTGTAACGAATAAGTACATTTGCTTTGTTAGAATAGTTATTAAATGTATAATCTCTGTTATTTATTGCTTTAGTTCTGCTGTAATTATTTTATTCACGAATCTAGAATGGTCTCGAATCGAAACTTGCTTTCATATCTCGATTATTTTGCAAAAACCTTTTTTTCTTTTGAATTAAAATTTGTATCGTACATGCCTTCTTTATGACGTCACAATGGTAGATCACATGTTTGCGTTCAACAAAAGCTGTTACACATAATTCAATGTTTCTTGCTGAAAAATATATCTGTATATTATTATTGATCAGCAAACTTTATTCTCAGGAGCCATTCAAACTCTTTCTATTGATCTGAAGCCCACATAGAGATGTAAAATCTGTTTGACCAGCACACTATATACAGGGTGTCCATAAAGTTCGTGTGCACTTTAAAAAATTTATAACTAAGTTTCCACATTTCCTCCATCATTAGCAATGCAAAGGGTAATACAATTTCGCAGTTCACAGAAAACATTTGCCAACTGATTTACAGTAATACCCGAAATCACATTAATTATTTTAACTTTCAAATCTTGTAATGAACTAAGTTTGGTTGCGCTCACAATTGTTTTTACGGGTCTCCATAAAAAAATCTAATGAAGTGAAATCTGGAAAATGTGGAGGCCAAGAAAATGGTCCGCCCCTTTCGATCCATCATTTAAGAAATTCTAGATTTAGAAACTGTCTAATATGCAGAGCAAAGTGGCAAGGAGCTCCATTTTGTAGAAACACTGTATCAGTTGAAACACTGTTTCTAATTTTGTGGTAAAGAATCATTCAATAACTGCACTGAAAACTGGGTAGAAGAAAATTTATAATACTTTTTACAGATTATTTCTATCGCAAATACAAATAAAGTCATAAATTTTTTAAAGTGCACACGGACTTTACAGACACCCTGTATAACAAATGCCTTCTGAAACATATGCTTTTCATCGACTTTTCATATTTATAACCAAAGAATTTTATCAAACGTAGTTATTCATGCGGTCAAATTTAAAGACATAGTAAACTAGTGCTTCCAAATCTTTTTAGACCATAGACCAGCGGTTCTCAAACTATGGGTTGCGACCCACTGGTGGGTCGTGGGCGTAATTTCAGTGGATCGCAAAAGTCATTCAAAATTTAAATCACTGCATGCTTTGTCTCAAATAATTTAAAAGTGAATTAACATCATGAATAGATGTTTGCTTTCATTGTACTTTTTTTCAAGTACTTTGAAGTACATGCAGAATTATGTGGGACCCGAAATTTATGTTTTGAAAAGTGGGTTGGGACTTATAAAGTTTGGAAACTACTGCCACAGACGATCTTTCCATTAGCATCAACCTTTGCAAAATTTAGGTGCAAGAATAATACAAATACTAATTTTAGCACAATTGATCTGTAGTAGCCAGTGCAATGGCGTAGTGGTTAGAGCATCCACTTTGCTGTCGGCAGACCTGGGGTTCATTTCCCAAGTCAAGTCATGCCAAAAGACTTTAAAAATGGTATTCACACTCCACTGCTTGGTGCTCAGCACAAAAAAAATATTGTGGAGAACAAGCCAGCAAGCTTGCTCGTTGTGTCCTTAGGCAAGGCACTTAATGGGATGCCTTCATCTTTATGTGGCAAACAGATGGCAAAACCAAGCAATGCACCCATGGTGGTGGCCAAGGCCAACTGAAGACTAGCAAAAAAGGCTAGTAAGTTAATCATCTGAGAAGCTTCTCAAAAAATAAAAGATTTTGCCAACATAAAAATAGATGAAGATTTAATAGTACAGGGTGCGCCAAAAAGACCTGACACATTTGAAAGTTTAATAAAAATCAAGCCTGTTGACGAAAACAGGAAATGTTCACATTTTTGGAAAGCGTACAGCATGCCATTTTGTGTGGAATACGCGGAACATGAACACTACATTTTGTGACGTAATAATAGTTGATGTTGAAAATTATGGCATTTTGTAAGCAAAGTGCTTTTTAAATGCAAAATAACAATTATATTAATGCAATATAAAAACCAAAATAACACTAAAAACCAAACACTACAACATTTTTAAATAAAAACGTAAAATAACAAAATAACAACGATGCATTTTATTAGGTTTTAAAAATTAAATCAGTTAGGTGCTTGCCGTGATTGTTTACGCAGAGGTTAACACGCTTATGAAAGTTGTCGATTACTCGGTTGATCATCATGGGTGTTATGGCAGCAATTTCATGTCGTATTGCGTCTTTTAACTCTTCTACTGATCGTGGGCGTTGAGTGTACACTTTCGATTTCAGGTAACCCCAGAGAAAATAATCGCATGGATTCAAGTCAGGTAATCTTGGTGGCCAACCAATGTCACCACGCATGGAAATCAAATGATTAGGGAACATTTCTTTCAAAGTCTTTATTGCATTTCGGGAAGTTTGGGCTGTTGCTCCATCCTGTTGAAACCAAAGTTGGTGTTGATCTTCACGCTCGTTCAATCTTGGTTTCAAAAAATTCTCTAGCATTTTGCAATATCGATCAGAATTTACAGTGGCCACAACGTTTTCTTCTTCAAAGAAATACGGATCCCATATGCCAAACCTTGCTATTGCATACCACACCGTCACTCTGGGACAATGCAACGGACGTTCATGCAGCGAACGAGGGTTAGATTCAGCCCAGTAGCGAAAGTTTTGCTTGTTAACGGTACCACACAAGTGAAAATGAGCCTCATCGCTGTATAGCACCAAAGCATCCATACGAACATTTTGTTGAATTTCCAAACACAAAGCTCTTCGGGTTTCACAGTCATTTTCGTTTAGTTCTTGTGCCAACATAATCTTGTACGGATGCATTTGCAGTTCTTTGCGAAGAATTCTTCTTACGCTGGTTGCGGAGATCCTCAAAGCAGCTGTGTGTTTTCTCGCAGAACGTTGTGGAGATTGTTGAACTGACGCTTTTACTGCCATTGCATTTTCTGGAGTTGTGGAAGTCCGAGGTCGGCCGGTCGATTGTCGTTTTAGTGCAGATCTATTTTTTCTAAAGTTCTTTATCCACAACAAAATTGTGTTTCGACTTGGCGCTGGATCGTGTCTTTCAAGCTTGAAGTGCGTACGAAATAATCTTCGAGTTGCAGTTATTGATCCACTGTTCGTAAAAAAAGTTTCCACAACGAAAGAACGGTGTGAACCCAACCACTTCATTTTAGCAAATAAAGCACAATTTTAAAAATTACATTAATTTAAAAATCAACCATTATGACGTCACAAATGCATTGTAGATTGTTTTTTTGCCCCCGCACAAAATGGCATGCTATACGCTTTCCAAAAATGTAAACATCAATTATTTTTGTCAACGCGTTTGATTTCTATTAAATTTTCAAATGTGTCAGGTCTTTTTGGCGCACCCTGTATAAAAACAACTATATAATAACTACTTATTGCTCACAATCATCTATTAGTTACAGCAACAGCAACACCTATACAGGTTTTAGAATTTTGTTGCAACACCCTAAAAATGTTACTACAGCCATTTTTCTCCAATAAATGCATTATTACCAAACAGGCAGGAGTATGGGTATCTTACATTGATAACCAAAAAAATTCCATAGTGCTGCATTCATAAAACCATAAGATCCTGAATTTACTAATAAAATTTTTGTAGTAGTTGACGTGCTTGCAGACTTGCCCTAGAGTCTACAGACTGCCATATGGCTTAGGATACAATTAGATAAGCACAAGACTGATTAAAGATATGTGAAAGAAAGTACTTTTATCTTTCAAAAAAGTAAGTTTGATTGTAATCGTTTTCACATAAATTTTGCCTTAACTCTTTTGCTACACGAAAAACTGTCATAATCAATCATAGTTAATCATCATAAATTACCCTAAGTTTGTTTGTAAATCATTACTCATTTGCTTACTTCTACATCAAGTGTTATATATCATTAACATCTCTATTTCTTGAAGATTTCAAATATAAAAAACAAAAAAATTTTTTTTGTTTGAATATGCAAATTTTATGCTAATTAGCCCCCCAATAGATGCTGAGTTGTCTTCGAAGTTAAAGTACCTATACCTCAAAGATCACTACAGATTTTATTTTCTACCGATACTTTTAGAAGTGGTCGCTAGATGATGCTAAGGAAATAAGCTCTCAAGGTACATCAGCCAAAACTTACCTAAAAGCCTAGGTTTTCTACAATTTGCAACTTTCTGAGGCCCATGACCTTTTTGTTAACCGGTACCAAATTTTGTTAGTTAAATTTAGTACTTAAAATATGATTAGTCATTATCTGTTAAAGGTTAGCCTAAATCATGTAACATGACATATTTTTGAAAAAAAAATTTCTTCAAGATTCAGAAAATAGCAAGTTTAAATGGAATATGTGGTCACTAGAAATAAAACAGAAGTTTTTTACACCCCTTCCATTTGTTGAAAAACAAGGGGGATACAGCAAACTTTGATTTAGAGAAGCCAAATTTCTGCTAGCTTTCAAACTTGTATTTTAGTTTCTGTCTCCTTGGAAACTTGATGCAAAATGGCGACTTTAGTGGTGAAATATTTGCAATTTATTTTATCTTTTTAAAGGATGTAGTTTTTCTAAAACTTCTAATTTAGTGAAGGTAAGTCAAAAAATTTGGGGGGTTTTTAATTGACATGATGTACAGTACCTATTTTTGATCAGTAAATATCATATACCATGTAGCCTAGATTATTTAAAGTTATACATTGCTAGAAAGCAAATTTCCTCAGCTTTTAAATGAGACCGATATTTAGTAACACATATTTTTTAAAAACCAAATCCACTTTTTTCTAATCACCATACACATTTGTTTAGGGGGTTTTGAGACCCATAGAAAATTTGAAAATTTTAATTGAAAAATTTTATCATTATTGCTTGAAATTTTGCCAAATGATGCCACAAAAGAGTAGTTTTCAGACTGTGTTAATGATAAAGACTTTGATTTTGTGGTAAACATGTAATCTCAATTTGATTTTAAGGTAGTTGGCTTTTGATGAGAATTTGGCAATTTTTGTCATCTGCAACTGGGCTCTTGGTCTTTTTAACTATTTTTAGGTAAGAAAATCCAAGAATAAGGGCAAAAATTTTACATCTTCTGATGCTTGAGAAGTTAAGCATGATCTTTTAAAATTTTTATGAAAATCAGTTGAGAAATAAAGTCACAAATCTATTTTTTATCAAACTAATTTTGTAACTTAATTTGAAAAATTTGATGGAAACACTGAAAACACGAGATCATCAATTAATGATTGCAGGAGCAAAAGAGTTGCAGAGCATTGAAATGCATATGATCACAATGTAAATATTTTATACAAAGAAATTAATCAGAAGTTAACAAAATCCAAAATTTCAAAGAAATCAGAGAAATACTTTCTATCTGTAACTGAGTGAAGGAAGAAAATTTTTTATTTTACATTAAAAAAAATTTTGAAGAAATGCTCTCTGAGGATTGAAGATGCCTACAACAAAATCTTTAAGATTACTTTCCAAAAAACTTTGAATCATCCTAAATTGATTACGGCAATTTTTCCAAAATTAAAACTAAGGGTAGGCATTTCAGAATATATATAACTACAACAACAACAACAACTTTATTTTCGTTCAAATAAACGTACGAGATTTGAACAGGACAGTGAAAAATCACTACTGATCATCTAGTCAAACTTCCCATTCCTGCATCACAATTACACATAGTAGAATAGCAAAAGCGTACAAAGTAAAGCAAGAGCATATGTACAGCTAAGCTACATCAAAACTAGTATATGTACATCCGGCCAAAGTAAAACTAGTATCACATGTACACCTGGCCAGAACACAAAAACCACTACAACTTTGTGCAATAGTTCTTTTATGTATATGATTAACGTGGTATCAGAGATTGCAATAGTAATATTGCTCTAATAATAAACTTGAGTAATATTTAGTGAAACTATGCCAAGACAGAGATTTGTTTAAAGTGGAATTTTGTTCCAAATTTTTACTCCATGAAAATTAAAAGAAGATTGCCCCTATTTAGTGTTGACTCTTTTTAAAAAGTAATTTTTATTTGTAATTGACCTAGTTAAATGAGTATGCTGGTGTGATGCAGTTCTGAAGTAGGAATTAAAATTTTCTGGATCTTGTTATGGTGAGACGAGTGCATGAAATTTGCTATTTCTAATTCAAAAATATCTTTAAGTTGTAAGATATTCAAAGATTTACACAAAGTGTTCACTGAAACACAGTCTGCAAGACTTTTGAATTCCATAATCCAAATGATTCTGTTTTGAACTACTTGAACTTTCTGCAATAGATTGTTTGCAGCAGTACCCCATGCCAGAATTCCATATTTAAGATGTGAGTAGGAAAAGCTATAATACAGTTTAACTAGCGTTTTTTGTTCACATAATGTCTCATTTTAAATAGGATACTAGCTGCATTAGCAAGTTTGTTTACTACATGGCACACTTTTATTATTGATAAATACTCCTAAATATTTTACACAATCTGTGTTTGAAAGTTTATGCCCACCAACATGAAGCTGAAAGTTTTGTAGTACAACTCTCTTTTGTTTGGGAGCAGAAATAAAGTAGGTGCTTTTTTTATAATTCAAAGACAAACGATTGTATTTCATCCAGTCATTGATGATAGTAAGTTCATGATTTGCTAAAGCTTAAAGGTTGTTGTGATTTCTATTTTTGAGTAATAATACAGTGTCATCTGCAAATAAATTTACATGAAATTTGGTGTGTAGTGGTAGATCATTGACATATAATAAAAACAGTAAAGGTCCAAGTGTAGAACCCTGTGGTACACCACACACGATAGTAATTATTTGAGATTTTATATTGTTGCAAACAGTAAACTGCTTGCGACTTTGTAGATAGCTTGTCAAAAGTTTATGCATATTGCCACTAATTCCATAACTGCAGCTTATCCAAAAGAATTCTATGATTTACGGTATCAAAAGCCTTGGAAAGGTTCAAAAAAATACAGCAAGTAAAATAACCATTATCTAAATTATTTTGTAACATATTTCGAAGATCTGTTATGGCCATTTCAGTTGAATATCCTCAACAAATCCCAAATTGCTGCTGTGTGATGAGTTTGTGAATGGTAAAAAAACTTTCAAGTCTAAAATATAGCAATTTTTCAAAGATTTTTGAAACAGTTGACAATATCGAGATTGGTCTGTAGTTGTTAACTATATCTTTGCGACCAGATATATGTATAGGAATTACTTTTGCATGCTTTAATATAAATGGAAAATCCCCTTTCTCGTCACAACCATTAAATATCTCACTCAAAAATGGTAAAATTATAGGTGCCAGTAGTTTGTAGAATTTATTTGGTATATTTTCAGGTCCACTAGCTTTTGATGTGTCAAGTTGTTGAAGTTGCAAAAGAACTTCTTCTGGACTTATGGGATCACAACGGAATGATTTCATTATGTTTGTTGTGCTAAACAAGGTTCAAATTTCAAGGTTCAATTTAAATCAAATAATAAAATTTGGTCATGTTCTATGAGGATTTGAATACCAAACTCAGCTGAAAGTTCATAGTTTCACATTGCTTTAATCTCCTTCAGACGTTTGTTACTACTGGTACAAAAAAGCTGTTGATTTTGCAAGCTGGAGTTTAATAAATTAGCATGCATTGCTAACTGGCATTTGAGACATAGTATTTTTCTTTTCTGTTACAAGTGCTGATCTCTTGTAACACCAATTGCATATTGTTGTTGTTCTAATGCCAACAGTTTCTATATGAATGAGGCTCATTGCTTTTTAACAGCTATGACTGAGTGCACTCAGTTTCATAATTGGCAGAGGCTATTTTGCTGTCAACAGCATTTTACCCTTGGTGGCTACTTTGCTGTGACACATTTTTGATTGGTCAACTTTAATGGCATTTTGTAGATGTAACTTTTGGTAATTTCTGAATAGTCAATTTTAATGATCAATCAAAAAAAAGTTACACCTTCAGTCTACCCTCTCCCACACTGTACACTACCCTGTGCATTCACAAACTAGGCTTCCTTTCAGTGTACATAGCCTTTGTCTACATGCCCTACCAACCAAGATTCCACTGCAACCATTGCATTTCGATGTAGCCACACTATCCATGTGCCACTGTGCCACGCAAACACCAACCTTATAATACTGTAGCAAAGGCTAGTTTGGATAACTAACAATTGTTACTTATAAAACTATGAATCTTCATGCCTGCTTCTAGTTGACCAAAAATCTAGTGAACAAATGGATCCAATTTTTTTACTAATGAACTGAGGAAAACAGAAACAAGTAAACCGAATTCTTGACTGACTTTAAATGAATTGAATTGACTTTAACTGAATTGCATTGCATTTTTACAACCACTTAAAAACAAAGTCAAATGATTTTAAAACAATTCCAAGACAGGCTTAAAGCAAAACTAGAAACTTAAAATGTGCCCTAATTAACTAAACTGTGCAAACAAAGATATCAACCAAAGCGCTGAAAAGATAAGGTGATACAAGACAACTTAGATCAAAAACACTGTTAACATAAAAACCGGGTTTGAAACCGCTACAACACTCACAAAATGCAGAAATTCGGTCTACCCCTAATCCAAAATATAAATCTAACTCAAACAAATTCTTACCCACTAAAACCTAATCCCAAATGCTTATTAGTTCTGCAAAATTTCTGCATTTGGTGGCATCCATTTCTCTGCAACATTTTAACAGATTTTGACATTTTTTCTAATACACTCTACAGCTCTACTTCTCTCAGATCCTTAAACAGTACAGTTCAATAACAAATATAGTTAACATTTTTTCACACATTTTATCAAAACACTTTTTAACTATACAGTCTTAAACAGTTAAACATGGTGTAAAGACTCTTTATGTCAACGTTTTTATACTCTAAGCTTTAACTGTTTACTACAATTTCAACAGTTCACCAAGCGAGTATCCTAAAGAACTGGACATAATAACTGCTGAAATGCAGGAATTCCGTAGAATTGCAGATGAGCGTTAAGGTAAGTTCAAGCTTCTCAAAAAAAACCAACAAGCTTTAAAATTATTTAATTATCTTTCAAGAAACAGAGCAATCGCTCTTTGAAAGGAAGAAAAAAGTTATTCTTTTCTGCAACCTGAACCTGACTGCACGATAAACTCTACTGGGCTTACATTCTCATAAATAACTCTTATGTAGGATCTCAAGAGCCCCTTTTTAAGTAGTACCCTGAGCTACAGGCCTAGATTAGCCTAGAAGTCCTCTGGCCAGAAGAAAACCTTTTAATCACACCATAGCGCTTGTGTTGAAACCAACTTCGGAGTCAAGCAGAACCCTTTAATGAAACCTAAAAATGAAACACATAAAGTCCAATTAAAAACCAACGCACTTCTTACATCTGTCAAAGGATGAAATACCGATACTTGAAACCTGGGCTTTAGTTTTAAAATATTTTAACTTTTCCGTTTGCGGAATAAGGATGCTAGATACATTACATAGGATTTTCATTACATGTTAGATTGGAAAAAAAGTTGAACATAGCACCAAATAGCAGCGATGGGGAAACTCGAGTGAATGTAAAAAAAAGACCTAACTAGACTCGAGTTATTTGCACGAAATGAGTTGATTTGAATCAGGACATGAGACCAGCGATTTGAGACTCACATACTGTAAAGAAAAAGAAGGTAGCCACCTCTCTAAAACAATCAAATCTTGTTTTAAAACAGCCTTCTCTCTAAAGAGTAGTCAAAGATAAAAACCTTGGGCAATATAATGCCACAAGTTAATTTTTAATCAAAATCATAATATTGAAACCTGATTTCACTGTAGATAGCTCTGATTTTAATTTTATTCATTTTTAAATTAAAATTTGTAAAACCTAGTGTTAACGTGATTTATGAGCCCTGTCATTGGTTTAGTTGTTTTTGTGTCTTTAGTAAAGTAACTGTTAATGTTCTTGATGTCATAGTTGTTCGGAAGCTTTTGCCTTCTAAGCCAGTGCCTTCTAAGCCAGTACCGACGCGATGGCGTAGTGGTTAGAGCGTCCGCTTCGCAGTCGGTAGACCTGGGTTCATTCCCCTTGTCGAGTCATACCAAAAGACTTTAAAAAATGGTATTCACAGCTTCCCTGCTTGGCGCTCGGCATTTAGGGGAGGTTGTGGTGAACAAGCCGGCAAGTTCGCTTGTTGTGTCCTTGGGCAAGGCACTTAACGGGACGCCCCACCTTCATGTGGAAGACAGGTGACCCATAAACCTCGAAAGAGGCAACTCCCAAGCGAGTGCGGACTTACCGTCCAAAGTATAGCGATACAATTCGCTTTCTCGTGAATGGAGGATAAATATGGCAAATAAAACAAAAAACAAAACCCCGAGTCCGCGGAAGGGCCTGGATGAGTCCGCGAGCACAGTTGCTTTTACTAGTAGTCAGTTCATATTGTATTACAAATAAAACGTAAAATACTCTTATTTCACCAACTTTATCTTTGTGATGTCATAATAAAGATATTTATTGGGTTCTTCTTATCAGCCTGAGTGTGTTGATCAGTGTACGGTATGGTACCGTAAGTTACAGGGTTAACTTACCGTACTTTGTGCTAGTCAACGAAAGCTCGCACAGATTGAATAAAATTATTTAGTCTTAAAGCCACCACTGATTTCTTTCAGACATTGATTAGTGTAGTTACGTAAAATGGCTAAAAGAAAGCAAGTTTTTGCATATAATGATGAGTACTTAAGGCTTGGATTTACTTCGATTGAGCTGAATGGCGAAGTGAGGCCGTAGTGTGTGTTGTGCTTAACAGTCTTAGCTCACAGCTCTTTAAAGGAAACGAAACTTCGTCGGCACCTAGAATCAAACCATGGAAATTTTGTTAATAAATCTCTTGAAGTATTTGAAGAAAAAGAGCATCAGGTGAAGCGAAGTCGCATTGATCGCCCAACTGCTTGGGGAGGAATAATATATTCTCACAGTCATGCAGTACGTGCTTCTTTTGCAGTTGCATGGAAAATCGCTCGTGCAAAAGCACCTCACACAGCTGGAGAAAATTTGATTAAACCAGCATCTGTTGAAATGGCCAGGATAATGTGTGGTGATGCTGTTGCTAACAAATTGGAAATGGTTTCTTTGTCAAACCACACCATGAAGCGGCGTATCAAAGAACTCTCAAGAAATGTTCTGCAACAAACAATCGCTGCCATAAGACACTGTGAAAGATTTAGTTTGCAACTGGATGAGACAACAGATATCGGAAGTAATGCACAGCTCATGGTGTTTGTGCGATATTTCGACACAAATGATTTCGTTGAGCAGTTTCTGTTTTGCCGTCCACTTGCTAAAAATACCACAGGAGAAGAAATATTCAAGAAAGTGGATTTCTTCTATGAAGAACATCAGCTTGAGTGGTCTAATTGCGTGTCTGTTTGTGCTGATGGTGCTCCAGCCATGATGGGAAGTAATAAAGGCTTCATGAGTTTTGTGAAAAGAAAAAACAATAACATTTCGGTTGTTCATTGTCTTCTCCACAGAGAGAATTTGGCAACAAAAGAAATACAAGAAAATCTTGCCATAGTTTTCAAAGAGGTTGTATCTGTGGTAAATTATATTAAATCTCGTCCTTTGAACACTCGCTTATTTCGTGCTTTGTGTCACGAAATGGGAGCGGAACTCAGTGGGCTTCTGTTCCATTCAACTGTTCGTTGGCTGTCACGAGGAAAGGTGCTTGAGAGAGTGGCTACTCTTAGAGAGGAAAACCATGCTTTTTTAAAAGAGCAAAATCATGAACTTGCTGATCGCTTTCGTGATGATGAATGGATTGCGAAGTTGCTGTTTTTGGCCGATGTTTTCAGCCATGTAAACCAACTGAATAGTTCTATGCAAGTAGTAGTTAGTAGTAGTAGTAGTTATTCAGTTTTTATCCGGTGTTTTCCCTTTAGCAGAGATGGCCGGATTTACCCCATTCCTTCTGCAATTTCTCGCACTCCGTCCCTCCACTTGTCTCGTCTCAGAGCATCCTCTTTCTTCAAACCAACTTTCTCTGTCTCCTCTTCCACTTGCTTCTTCCAGGTCTTCTTCGGTCGTCCTCGCTTTCTCTTGCCAGTCACTTCAAGATTCAGAGCAACCCTCAAAACACTATCGTCATCCCTCCTCAGTACATGTCCATACCATCTAACTCCATTTGCTGTTGCTAACCGGTCTATAGTTTCATTCAACCCTAACATATCCATCTGTTCTTCAGTCGTCTTTCTGTCTACAATTTTCTGACCGCACATGGCTCTCACCATAGCTCTCTCCGTTCTCCTTAAAATTGCTTTTTCATTTTCTTTTGGACACCATGTCTCACTTCCATACAGTATTGCTGATCTTACGCAACAACAATAAACTTTACCTTTCATCTTCAGAGGAAACCTATTTCCAAGCAATAACTCTCCACATTTCCTGAATCTTACCCAACCGATTCTTACTCTTGCTGTGACTGCCGCTTCACAACCACCACCAGCATTTAGTCTGTCTCCCAAATAACAAAATTCATTCACTGTCTCCACTTCATCGCACAACTTCTCGATTGAATCCACCGTCCCTTCCATTATTCCTTTACATTTCAAGCAAACAAAATGCATTGCCAACCTAGCGGTAACTCTCTTTATTTTTGCACATTTGCCATGAACCCAGTTTTCACATTTTGTGCACAACACTGAGTTGGCCATGACTCTCCTCCCACAAACTCCACATGGATCTATCTTGCTTTTGTATAGTTCGCCTTCTAACCCGCTTACCATCATTTTTGTTTTTCTGGTGTTGACCTTTAAACCTTTACTTTCCAGTGCATTCTTCCAATTCCGCAAACCTTTCCTTCAAGTCTTCCATGTCTTCACTCATGATAACAAGGTCATCTGCATATAGTAATTCGTTAACCACACCCCTTCTTGCATTTTCGGTAACAACGTCCACCACTATTGCAAACAATAGTGGCGACAGCACAGATCCTTGATGTACACCAACATTTACTTCGAATTCCTCTGAATATGCAGATCCCACCCTGATTCTTGTTTTTGCACCATCATACAGGCTCATAACTGCCCGAACTATTACTTCTGATAGACCCTTCTTTCTCATGGCCCATTCCATCACTTTTCTTGGCACTCTATCAAAAGCTTTTTCCATGTCAACAAAACACATATACAACTTCTTGTCCTTCTTTTGATATTCCTCCTGCATTCTTCTCACAATAAATATCGCATCCACTGTTCCTTTTCCTGGCATAAATCCAAACTGCATTTCATTCAAATTGACTAGTGTTCGTATTCGCCTCTCTAGCACTCTTTCAACGATTTTCATGGCATGTTCTAGAAGTTTCACTCCTCTGTATGATCCGCAGCTCATCACATCACCCTTTCCTTTAAAGATAGGTACAATCACACTTGTTTTCCACTCATCAGGCATTCCTCTACCATCCAATACACGATGGCACAGTTCCATCATCACTTTAACCCCGATTTCACCACTTGCAACTATCATCTCCACACTTACTTCAAATGGTCCGGTTGCCATTCCTGATTTCATCCATTGCATTGCCTCCACAATTTCATTACGAGCCACTTTTTCCACTGGTCCTTCTACTACATCAGTTTCCACCATGTGACCCCATTCGTTCTCTTCATTCATGATCTTTTCCATATGTTCCTTCCAAATTTTTGCCCGGTCTTCTTCAATAAAACCCAATCGTCCGTCTCCTCCTCTCAAGCAACTTCCTCCTTCCACATCCTTCCCTTCCTTTTTCATTCTTCTAAGGAAGTAGAAAACACTATTAGAATTATGATATAAATTATTCAACTCCTGATTAGCTTCCTTTCTCATAGCTCTAGCAACAATTTTTCTCGTTTGATTTCTTATACGTTTGCATTGATTCTTATTTTCTTCTGATGGGAACCTGCACAGCTCTTTAAATGCCGCCTTCTTTCTTGCAATGATATCCTTGACCTCTTCATTCCACCACCACATGTCTCCTTGATCTCTCCTAGACTTCTTCTTTCCACACACTTCGTCACAAGCCTTTAGAGCACCATCCTTAAAAGTTTTTCACAAATCAGGTGCATCTGCATGCACTAGTTCTTTTACTCTTTTTTCAAATCTCACTCTTGTTCGGTTTTCATTCAACTTCCAAATCTTTCTTCTTATGATTCGTTCCTTTCTCACTACCTTTTTTAATACCTTTTTATCTAGATCTACGACCACCAGCCTGTGCTGAAGTTCCAATGGAATCACTTTTACATCCCTTATATACTTTCTATATTTTTCCCCCACAAGCACAAAATCAATTTCTGTTTTACACCCACCGCCACTATAAGTAATTTTCCTTTTGTCTGTCTTTTTTAACCAAGTATTTGCCACACACAGCTCTCTTTCATCACAAAACTCCAGCAATCTTCTTCCTTCTGCATTTCTTTTCCCAACACCATTTCCCCCGTGAACACCTTCAAAACCCTCAGCACATTTCCCCACATGTCCATTGAAATCCCCAAAGAAACAATGATTTCACTACAACTTCCCAAGTCCCACTCACTCCCCATTTCATCATAAAAACGAACTTTCTCTGCATCTGGTCTTCCACTTTGTGGCCCATACGCACATATTACGCGCATCACCTCCCTACCTAGAGTTAGCACAATCACGATTACTCTGTCACTTTTTCTTCTAACTTCCACAACGTTTCCAGATATTTCCTCTTTCACCAAAATTCCAACCCCTCCAAATCCTGCATCATTTCCTGACCACCACATTTTATACCTTCGTCCCGAAGCACCCACAAAACGAGCTCCTTGGCCTTTCCATCTTACTTCCTGGATGCAACACACATCAACTTTTCTCTTCCTTAGTTCTTCACACACTTCCGTTTTCCTTCCACAAAGACTTCCCACATTTAATGTTCCAAATCTTATCCCATGACATTCAGATTTAAACCCGGAGATTCTTCGCACCCCCTGCCCATTTAAGAGCTGCCGGGGACTGGGGGCCATTTGTATATTTTTTCTGGTCATGGGGATTTACTGGAGCAAAATTCTTCTACAGGGAGCATGCCCTTGCTTACCCCCAACCTCAGTTTTTTGACATGAGTGGTCCAACCAAGCAATTAAGCTGGCAACCCCACCATTAACAGTTAGACTGCAATTGGTAGGTACCCAATAGTCGCCTCTTACGACATGCTGGGTAAACAGCTTCACTATTCTGATAACCGGTGAAGCACGGTAAACCGGTGAAGCAAGGAAAAGAGAAACTATTTTTTGATGCTTTGGAAAGTATTGATGCATTCAAAGGCAAAATAAAGTTGTGGATACATCGAATGAAAAGTGGGAGGTTAGCTGCTTTCCCAGGATTGAACTTATTTGTGGAAGAGAAAGATATCAATTTGGGCGTCATTCTTCCCACCTTTCTTGAGCACCTCAACACATTTCTTTCTGAATTGGATCGTTATATTCCTTTCAATAATTACTGCAGAATCTTTAATTGGGTTCGGAATCATTTTCAGGTGTCAGCGCTAGAAGTTCATTCAGATATGGACCGCATTGCTGAAGAGTTGCTTGAATTGCAAAGTAGACAGATGTGGAAAGACAAGTTTGAGAAGGCTTCTTTGACTCAATTTTGGGCAAATGTGCAGTCGATGGAGCCTAGTCTTTCAGATCTTTGCAAGCAAGCTGCAACGGCTCTTTTGCTATTTCCAACCACATACCTGTGTGAATCTGGCTTTTCAACTCTGACGATGATCAAAACGAAGTATCGCAATAGACTTCAACCGGAAGATGACATCAGATGTGCATTGGCAACCATAATTCCGGAATTCGATAAACTTGTCAAGCAAGTTCAAGGACAAAGCTCTCATTGAGTGTGTGTTGAATGAAAAACAGTGCTTGATTTTTTTCGTTGATACCGTATTAAACTCTCTTATTTTGAGAAATACTGTGCATGCGTTTAGGACTTAAACAATTAAAAAAAACTTTTGAGGAAAAGCTGTATTTACATTTAGCCTGCTGTATTGAACACGTTAGGAAACAATGCTTTTCCACTGTTAGGATTTCGTCACCCTTCGCCAAGAGATTTTCCACTTGGATAGAAATCAAAAAACCTATTTTTCATTAATATATACTAGCTTGAGTCCGCGGATATATAGGCGAGCTTGGGAATGGTCCTTGGGCCAAAAAGGTTGAGAACCACTGTTCTAACCTGTTGTGTTTGCCGCCTCATTTAACAGATTGTCATTAGTAATAAGTGAGGAATAGGGATGTTTTTGTAGTATGTGATGACTAATGAATTGTTTTTTATACTTCCCAAATTGTTTTCTGTTACGTTCAACCCTTAATGGAAAAACCGTAAGTTTGGTACAGTGAATCATTTATAAATTAATGCGGCAAGTTGTTTTCTCTTTACTTAACGCCTGTTATTCTCGTATCTTGTTACTGGTTATGTGACAATTTCGTTGATTAATCTCATATTTATTTGTGGATATAAATAGGCCTATTGACTGTTTATGAGCTCACTCTACTTTGGCAGTGTTTAGTATGGGGTTGTAGCGAATAGATAACCTAATATTTATCACCAACTAATGCTAGTGGCAAGTTGTTTATGTATTTCGAAAGCGCTTGTCTGTGTCTTAAATCAACTGGGAAACAATAAACTGCTTGTATTGTCAGCTAATGCTAGCCTTAATTTGATAATGTACTCTTATTTCGCATTCGCTTATATCTTTATTTGCATGGATTGTATTTAGGAGATTTCTCAGTAGTCTTTAATATCTTGTAACAACTAGAGCCAGATACGCTTAGCGTATCGCAATTGATGCGTGTGGTGCAGCTAATTTGTGAGCAAAATTTTCTATTCTCCTTTAATACAGTCTTCATGTTCTGCAAGTTGGTGTGTGCTCGTGCGTCGAGGATCTCTGGTGAGCAAGACAATTAGAGACAGGATCTCCCAAATAGAAGCCGCAGTGAAACGGCCAGTATAGCTGTTCCTCACTGCAACACCTAGAAAAAATGCTTTACTTTCATTTTTGTAAACGGAGTCCAATACGATATCGTTTTGCAGTTTTCTGAAAACAGATTTCGGTAGGTCTGCTGGCAGTGTTGGGAACGGGTCGTTCATATTCGAGTCTCAAGTTGAGTCAATAGCCATTGATGGCGAGTCTAGAGTTGAGTCATTTCGTCCAAACGATTCGAGTCAAGTCCAGTTTTTTTCACCGCGACTTGAATTATTCCAACACTTTATCGTCAGTGTTTAGTTTCCTGTGATTTTTTTAATTAATGCAATCGATTTATAGGCTACAATGCTGTTGGGTAAATCAAAATTTTGGCTCCCACGCTGGGCTGACATAAGCTTTGATCTCAACAATTCAAAGCTCATTTTTAATAACGTAACTGCTCTGGAAACAGTAAGTCTACTGCTCTACTAACTGCAGCTAGTTAAGAAGTCGAGCTTACAGTTTTGTTATTTAAAAATGATTTCCAGAAAAGTTAGGAACGCACAAAGCCTGTATTTACCACGTGATAAAGATGAAATCTCATATAACAGAAACCTTACAGACTTGCAGTAAAAAATAATAAAAACAATTTGCAAGATTTTGACTTAATATCAAAATTGCAAGCAAGGGTGTGTGCAGAAATTTTTGAGGGGCGCGCGAAAATGTTCCAAAAGCACATTTGCACTTTGTAAGTGCTGAAGGCACAATTACCCTAAGGCAGTGGTTCCCAACCTTTTTTCTATCGCGGTGCATTTTAGAAAAAAACGAAAATTATTTGGCACACCTCGAATATTTTGAATACAAAATTTATTCAAATTGACCGCTTTTTACATATCACAACGAAAAATTAAGGCAATAACCGTAATTTAGCTTGTTTCCAGGAAATTCACTGTACTTGCGTCTTTATGACAGAATTGCAACAATTCTGTCAGTGAGAAATTTGTGCTTGATGTTTCTTAGCAACCAGTTCAATGTCAGGACGTATTTCAGAGAGACAAACCCTCATTTCTTCTTCAATGCAACAAAGCCGCTCTCGTTTTTTGGACTTCATATTGTGGAGTGTTGAAAATCCGAGCTCACATAGATATGATGTCGAAAACTGCATCAGAATGGTCAAGGCCTTTTTAGCTAATGAAGGGTATTCTTTTTTGACAGCAATCCAAAATGTATCTATTGGTACCCCAGCATGTTTGATTTTAAGTCCACGATCACTGGAAACACATGCCAACTCCTCTTCTTCACATAATAAAAGACCAGTGCTAGGTGAATTCTCTATAAAAGGATTTCGAACCCAGTCATACTCATCGGTCTTCAGTGATGAGAAAAAAAAGTTAATTTTTTCTTCCAGAGTTGTTAAGTGTTGAAATACAATGGGGCTAGTTTTCTTTATGCAGCTTTGTCGTACTAAAGGGAACATCTCAAGGTTACCATCTTTAGCTCTGTTTTCCAAATTGCAACTTTCTTTTTAAATGCAATCAGCTTATCTGATGAAGTCAGAATGTTTTCTTCTCTACCTTGCATGCTTGTGTTGAGGCCATTGAGATGTGCAAATATTTCTGCCAAATATTCTAGCCTTGAAAGCCAGAATTCACATTCAAGATATTCACAGAAATGTTCATGTTCTTCTGTTTTGAAAAATGCATGAAGTTCCTTGTGCAGTTCATATACACGCCATAGCACCTTTCCTCTAGAGAGCCACCTCGCTTCAGTGTGCAGAATCAAACGTTTGTGCCGAGAGTCCATATCAACACAAATTTTCTCAAAAAAACGAGACTTCTTTGGCCTCATTTTGATGAAATTAACCATTTGAACAACTTGTTTTAAAACTTGACTTAAGTCATCTGGTATTGTTTTTGAAACAAGTACATATTCCACGGCGCCCCATCAGTACATATTCCAATGCAAGAGTTCCATGATAAATTCCATTTTTCAAGGTAAGCAGATAATATGTCAAAGACGTCTTGGCCTCTTGTAGTGAGTGACATTTCCTTGCAGCCCAAAAATTGATTTATTATTTGATTTCCATCAACGAAACGAATAAACGCAAGTAACTGTGGTTTGCTGCTGATGTCGGTTGATTCGTCAACTTGTAAAGCGAATTCAACGGTGCTTTGAAGTTTAGTCTGTACAGTTTCCTCGATATTAGCAGACAAATCCACAATACGTCTTTGATTGTATTATTTGACAGGGGAGTCTTGCGTATTTCTTGTTCGGCTTTGTCACACAGAATTCTTTTTACTATCTTTCTGCAAGCAGGCAAGATGATCGACTCAGCCAAAGTATGTGATCTTGTTTGCTGCGCGATCATTTCGGCGGCATCATAGGAAGCAGCTTGTGCCTTTTCAGAAACAGTTAACAATTTTTGAAAAGCGGTTTTTTGTTTGGATTGTTGCTCTAGTAGTCTCCAAAAATAGTTCAGATTTTTATCTTGAAGCTGCGAGTGTTTGGTTACAAAATGTCTACTTAACTTGCTGGGCACCATACCTTCGTTTGACATTTTTTCGCCACAAATGACACACAGTGGGAAAGATTGATCCTCACTACCAGTCCAGTGAAATCTATATTTCAAATAATCATCGCAGTATTGACGTTTTGGTCGAGCTTTTGGTGCTTTATCACAGGGCTTTGCTGCCTTGGAACGTTTACTTTCTGATTCATTATCATCACTTTGTTTCCTCTTGATAAATTTATCCATTTTATTGGGTAACTTAAAGCGCGACAAGTATAATATCTTGACCGAGTGCAAACAATTTAGTTTAGTATCGTACGGTAGTATTTAGGGCACAGTCGACTGGCTTAGATGTGTGTCAGTGTTTGTATATGTCACAATCGCTATTTATTTCATGCATTATTTTGCACAATGCAGCCACACAACGAACCTTATTTAAGCGTAAATAAACTTGAATGATACATTCACCAACCAAAAACAACTCAATTACTACCAACAATATCGTTAGTGTGCCGTACTGACTAACGTCGGCGGCGTGGAATTTTTTAAAGCGTACTTGATTGAATTTAACTTCAATATTTTTTGCGGCGCACCTGATGACATCTCGCGGCACACTGGTGTGCCGCGGCGCATAGGTTGGGAACCACTGCCCTAAGGGGTGCAGGGGCATGCCCCCCGGAAAAATTTTGTAAAAGTTCAATCAAATATGCACGATTTTAGTGCTTTCTGGAACCACTTAAGGTAATTTTTGTCTGAAATTTGTTAGACTTTGTCACCGCTACACCTAAGAAATTGTCAACTGCTTGGGTTTTTACACGTAGGCTGCAACGGATACGCTGCAGCTGCACAACAAGTTTTTCAAAGAGCTTTTCAACTAAATTTTATAATTTGAAAAGATTCTACTCGTGATTCGTAATGTTTCACCCTGTATTATTAGTAGCCTACATTACCTCGTATTTCATATAACTTGGAACATAAACATTTACGGTACTTAGTTAATGTTGAGTAAAGTTCTATTTTTATCAGTAAGGCTTGAGTGACTTATCAAAAAGAATTACGAATAACACAAAACAAAGCATTATGTGCCCTACCTACTAAAACAAAGCATAGATAGTGCTAGTTGCTAGCTAGCAATTTTCAGGAAATCTCCAATTTAATTAAGAGGTATCTGCCTTTAGCATCAAACTAAAAAAAATAGAAAACTTGCATAAAAGAAAACATTAACATCATACTGAGCCATACAGCAATCTATTATAACATGTTCATAACTCGTTCGACACGTTGTAATAGATTGTTGTATGGTACACAATGATGTTGATGATTGTTTTTAAGCAATTTTCTGTTTATCTTAACATGAAACAAATGATGCTGTCCAAGGCTTTAGACATTTAAACTAACTCTGTCTCAGTAAAACAGGTTATTTGTTGGTTACCATTATAAGCGTAATGACTGAAAAGAATAGTGAACGTTTTTCTGAGCGGGGCACGCGCAAAAAATTCCTACTTCATACGTCACTAATTGCCAGTGTGGAAAAAATTGTTTTTAAACATATAAATTTTCAAAATACAATTTTTCAAAAATCAAACTTTCCAAAACAGAAAATTTTTTCCATGCAAGTAATTTCATCATCAGTAGACCAGTCTAGTCTTAGCTCGAGTCTCAAGTCACTGGTTTCGAGTCCCGAGTCGGGTCGAGTCATTTCCTGCAAATGACTCCAGTCAAATCGAGTCTTTTTGTAAACCGACTCGAGTCAATTGGAATCGAGTTATTGACTCGGGTCTCCCCAACACTGCCTACTGGTCATATGAAGATAGACGTTTAGTTTTCAATTCAAATAGTAGTACGATTTCACGAGCACACACGAAGTACCGGTAACAGCTTAGTGTACCCTAATAACTAGTAACCATGTTGAAAACGTAATGTCTTTGTCGGCAATTATAACAAAGTGGGATAAGACGTTGACTGTGACTAATATGTGGCAAGTTTGAACCCCCTTGGGTTCTGAAAAGTTGCGTGTTTTAAAAAGTCACTTCACGGAAACATCTTCTACTTGATCAAGTGCTTTTAGTAGAAACACACTATTCTAATATCACATGCCGTGCACCACTTAATATCAAAAAAAATCATAGGACCCTTAACATTGGCAATCAAGGGTGGAAAGACTTGAGTCGACTTTTCTGGAGTCGTTGGCACGAAATGACTCGATTCGACTTGAGACTGGATGTCAACGATTCGTGATACGACTTCAAGCGCATTGTTTCCAAATTTCTGCCAGGAAAGGAAAAATTGACTTATCAAAATTTCACAAATCCTATCAATTTTTTAAAATTTGGTACTCCAGAACATCAAACGACCACTATGGTCAAAAAAAGAAAACAATGCATGTTTTGGACACTTCATCAAACAGATAGCATTGTGACGCAACAGTACATTTCTTGCATCAAGAAAACTGTTGCTGTCATAAAGCTGTTGCATCAAACTCCAGCATGAAGTCCAACTAAATGACTCCCCAGAGAAGAAGCCAGAAGCTAATTTTGTAGGGACAAATAAAAGAAATTTGTTAGTTGTCTTTTTTTAGGCTTTAAAATAACTCAGAACAAAGGAGTGGCTGTTTTGCTTTGCCACAGTGACTACTTTCAGCCCACAAATGCATTATTCTTCAACAAGATTCTAAAAGTTGAGGAGAGGTGCCCTTTCCTAGCTATGCCTATGCAACTCCCAGCAAATTTTTGTGCAATTCTTTGTTCTTCTGTGCAAAATCCGAAGCGCAAAGAAGGAGATGGCACCCTGCTCTTCCGTGGTTCTACATGCGAAGCAAACGCTCCAGCTACGCTGTACGCACTACTATGATAGCTGCCTGTTTTTGAGATGATGGCTCTATGACCGTCAAAGTAATTGATATGTATTTTTCGGATAAACTTATTTAATATTAGAAGAAATATTTACGAGCTTTTCATAATTGCATTTCTATTTTTATGACCAAACACCTTTAGCTGAGGTTATGTTGTTTGGTTTTGGCATAGACGTGGCCAGGCAAAGAGCACACTAATTCTAAACGATGTGCTTTCGATTATTACATAGCAGCGCCCCCACCAGTAATGCCGAGGTTAAGAATATTAAATCAGCCGGCTGCGCCGGCTTCACTTGGTTGAAAAAAAAATTGCTTCAACATTTAGATAATATGTAGCTCCACACTAATGCTTTGTTTGCAAAGATGAAACAGACCCTCTTTATCCCACTTTTTGTTTGGGATCACCATTTTTTTGCTTGGAGTAAAACACTTTTTAAGTTTTGGGATAAATCTTTTTGAAAATTTAGACAGATAAAACCAAAGAACCATGCTTGCGAGGAAGAGTAGTCAAAACGTACCAAACCACTAACTTTTTCTAAAAATTGCAAGTTTCTTAGGTCTAGTAAAAAATTGTTTCAACTAAAAATGGAAAATGATGTATGGCAACCAGTTTTTCAACAGGTATTGTGGACCAATCCTTACCCTAACCTAACTAATTAAAGTTACATATTGCTGGAAAGCAAATTTCCTAAACTTTCAAACAACACTAATAGTCAGTACCTCATTACAACCTTTACATATCAATCTCGCCAGCTTACTACTTTTTGGTAAGTGGGTAAAAAGTTTCACTACAGGTCTTCGAGTTTATTTTTGTAGAACAAAAACAAATAGTAAAGATACATGCCATTTATTATCGGAATTTCCTTGAAATAATCTTTAACTTGGTAAAATAATTTTGGAAATCGGTTGAGAAATGAGGTCATAAATCAATTTTTAGTAGAGTTGCGGAATTTAAAGATTAATCAATCAATTATTCGTTAATTTATTTTACAAATTACATTTTTGTTTAACTATTTATCGAATTCAAATTTTGTTTTTAACCCATCTTGATAAATTTATCAACATCCAGAAATTAATGGTGATAACAGTAAAATGGCGACAGAGAAGAAGCGATTTATTAAAATTGGATTTAAATTGTCGGCTGACGGTAGTATCAAAAATCCTGACAAAGTTTACTGCATTCATTTCGACAAATCTTTTGCATACTATGGATCTAACACGTCGCTTGCTTACCACATTCAAAAAAACACTTGTTACAATATTAAAAATTTAGCTTGCAAAGTCAGCTTCATTTAGCCAGTTTAGAGCGGCAGCGTCATCTACTTCTAAGCAAACTACTTTGAGTCAGTTTTGTCGTCGAATCAATCAACCGCTGAGTGCTATCGTACATGTGACATCAAAATATCGCTTGCAAACTGGATAGCTAGCTGTGGCAGATCAATATCAATAGCAGAAGATGACGGTCTACAGCAAGTATTACGTAAAGCGCTTCAAAATGCCGAATATAAAATACCTTGTCGGGGTACAATTGATAAAATGCTGACTGATATGTATAACACCAACATGGAAAGTATTAAAGGAGCAGTAAAAAATTCAAGGGCAATTGCGCTAACGTCTGATTTTTGGACATCCCTAGACAATGAAAGTTATTGTGTAATCATTTGCCATTGGATTACTGATGACTGGAATTTGAAAAGTGTTGTTCTTGAATGCGTGCATGACGTTGAACGTCACTATTCCGTCCATATTGCTGAGTTATACCTAAAAGTTTGTAAAAGACTGGGATATATTAAAGAAGATTAAGGTTCAAGTAACTGACAATGCATGAAATATGGTTTCAGCTGTTAAACAAACTGGTTTTGCTCATATTCCATGTTTGGCTCATAGCCTGCAGTTAATTCTTTTTCTTCTTCTTTTTCTTCTTTCGGCTTCTCCCTATTCGGGGTCGCCACACCGCGAAAGTATTCTTCATTTGACCCGATCGATTTTATTTCCCTCCCTAGTTCCAACCGTTTCCATGTCTTCTCTCGCCAAATCCATCCACCTTCTCCTTGGCCTTCCTCTTTTCCTTCTATTTGGCACCGCCATCTCTATCATCCTTTTTCCTACATAGTTTTCTTCTTTCTTTTACACGTGTCCATACCAGCGTAGCCTTGCATCCCGAAGTTTGTCTCCCAGCTTTGTGATTTTTGCGGCCCCTCTCACGTATTCGTTTTTTATCTTGTCCTTTCTTGTCGCTCCCAGTGCTCATCTCACCATTTTCAACTCTGTAACTTCCATTTTTTCTCTCTGTCTTGGCGTCACTGCCACCGTTTCCTTTCGAAAAGGAATGGCTGGTCTAACAACACTCTTGTACATTTTACCCTCAACCCTTGCTAATAACTTCCTGTTGCACAGAACTCCAGACATCTTCTTCTAACTCATCCATCCTGCTTGAATCCTTCTTCTCACTTCTTTTTCACATCTTCCATCGCTACTAACTGTCGAATCCAGGTATATATTTGAAGTTTTTCGCTCTCTATACCTTTTTCTCCTTGCAGCTTCAACTCTTCTCCATCATCCACACACCCAGCCTTCAAATAATTGGTCTAGCTCCGGTTCACTTTCAGGCCTCTTCTCTCCAGTGCATTTCTCCAAATCTTCAGATCATCCTCTAGCTTCCTATGATTTTTTCTGCAGTTGAGTATATTGCATGGATTTAAAGCTTCAGATACCAAAGTATTGTTTGTGAAATGTCGAAAAATTATTATTAAACATAGCTCTGTCAACATAACTGAATTACAAAATGGTAGTGATTCCGCATTGCGTAAGCTATAGCAAGATGTTTCAACAAGATGGAATAGCGTTATTGAGATGCTGCAGAGTCTGTTGCGGGCTAGGAAAGAATTAACTCTATACATGTCAGAAAAAAGGAAGCACTTTGAAGGTCCAAAACTTTTGGATTCTGATTGGGAAAAGATTTTAAAATACATCAAAGTTTTAGACATAAATTGTCAGCCAAAGGTCCTGCTTAGTAGTGATAAATATGTGGTATGTAGCTGTGTTTTGCCACTTTTATTGTCTTGGACAAAACACAGAATGTGATGATAATACTGTAAATGATGATGATCCGGGCTATTTGGCTAAATTTAAGGAAGCCTCTGTAAATAACTTTGGCGAACGTGTTGCTGATATGAAAAGTATTGCAGATTTAAAGATTGCAACAGCACTTGATCCACGATAGAAAAAACTTAAAGTGGTTATTAGACGATGCAAAAGAAGACTCTTGGTCGCCTATTGAACAACAAAAAGCAAGTGATGATTGGTTAAAGACTAATGTACATGATTGTACCAATAGTGTCAATAATATCATAATCGAACCTAAAAAAAATGTTTTAAGCTAATGGAGCCTGACTTCGACTAAGAAAAGGGTATCGAAAGCGCTTCCAATGAAGTACAACGATATAAAATGGAGAAAAAAGTTTCTAAATCAGGTGGAAACTAATAAAAATCGATATCCCAAATTGGCATGCTTAGCCAGGATTGTTCTTCGCACACCGGGTACCTCAATTCCTTGTGAACAATTGATATGCTTGTGTGTTTGCGTAGCTGATTATCTGACAATATTTCAAAGAAAAAACGCCTATCTTAATCTTGTTTTTAACTGAAATTTAATTGAAATACATGTACAATAAACTTGTCAATAATTATATTGCAGAAGTTTTTATTTAATAGAAATTAGATATTAATTAATCGTTAATTTCTTAAAAGTTTACTGTTAAAAATAACTCAACCGTTATCTGCCCTCGTTTTTAAGTAAAGTAATTTTGTAAAAATTTTGCATGTTTTGAAAAAAATTATCATATGATGACCTCTGATAAAGAAAGATTATTTTAATGGTACCGGATATATTATGACTCAACAGAGCGAGCTGGAAGTGTGCAGAAAAAAAAAGCATGTTAAGAAGCTCTAGAATCTTCAAAACAAAGAATTTGATGTTACATCGTCAATTGAGCTGTAACTGTTGTAAAATGTTTGCTATCAAAAGCACCTCGTTAATATCTCCCAAAAAAGTTTTTAGTCAGGTTTTTACGATCAGTACTTATTGACAAAATACACAGAACGAATTGTGCAATCAAGCGTTAGCTGTGACTTCATTTTAGATCCCAAAGGATGAAATATTTTGTAAGTTGGACTGGCTTTCGTTCGAGTGAAAAGCGGTTTTTTTTCATTCAGGAAATGCAAATTTGCAGTCATTATCTTTGATTGTGACGTCATGAAACGTCTTATGACACTCACCCTGGTAAGGTGATTAATCGTGCCTAGTTTGATGCTTGTATGCTCCGTAGGATTGGAGGAGGAGTTAAAGCGTAGGAAGAGGAGGAGTTAAAGCGTGCGTAGGAACAGACAGAAATCTGCTTTGTAAATATAGATGACACCAAAACCTCTAGGATATTTAGAAACAAATTTAAGAGAAAGCCAGGTCAAGGGCGTCGGCAAGGGGGCTGTACCCCTTGGGTTTTGAAACAGGGACGTGCAACCTGCGGTCCTCGTCGTAAAATCTTGTGGCACGTATTAAATACTAAATGGACCAACTTGATCTTTTAAAATCGATCTCCAAAAATAAAAAAGGTCTAGATCTAAAAGTTGGATGAAAAGCACGTGATATCTCGCTTTAAAAGTGTTGATGTTTCGCCCCCTTCTAAAAAGAAACAAAAGATAAAAAAGGTCTTCACGTTCTTTCAGACTAAAAATGCAACCATCAAGTCCTTGAAAGCTTACTTTTGCGTACAGGCGGTCTGGTATTCAAACTCTGACTGACCAGCAAAATTTTTTACGAGCCAATATGTTTATGCCCCTCATCCTCAAATAATTTTTGCCGACGCCCTTGGCTGGTGCGATGGATAAGCTAAATGTTTTTACCAAAAAATCTTATAACATAAGCTACCGCAATATTTGCTCGGGAGAGGCCGGAGCACTTTGCCCATTTTGGTCTCCAAAACAATACAAAATCTTTTTTCCAAGATCAACTTTTAGAAAGTGAGAATTTTGCCCAAATTGGCTCCCAATACAATACAAAGACCTTTTTTTGGGATTAACTTTTTGAGAGTGGAATTTTTGCCTCCAAAAAGATTTTACTTTAACATTTTCACAACTCTCATACTGCTTCAGGAAACCATCGTCATTTGTCATTCTCCTAAATACGTTACCGCATTAAGCTAACGTGTAGAATTCACTTGCTAACTTAAAGCCTCAAAATTTGCAGAAGAGTTTTCGATCTTCGACAGCTTAACTCGCAATGATTGTGCACTAGATAATCTAGCTGTACGCGAAAGCATCTGCGATTTGCATTGCAGTCAAGAACCAACTTTTATTATTGCAACTTTTTTCTTTTTATGGTTTGTATTGTTCAGCTTGAAAGCTAAAATGTAATGACAATGGCCCCATGCAATGAACTAACGATAGATATTTTTTTGCTGTCAAAAGACCATGACTGCGCGACGGGATACCTAATTGTAATTTGGTATACTTTTAGTAGCAAATTTTCATTTGTTTCTTCTTAAGGCTGATTTCTAACTCTATAAGGAAGGAAATAACATTACGCGATAGTAACTATAACTGAAAATTTTTTTGTGGAAAAAATTGTTTAGAAAAACAGTGCCGAAGATTTTGCTATTGATTTTTTAAAATAACAGGTAACTTAGATATTGCGAATTGCGACTGAATGTTTATTATCAGAGGACCTTCTCCGATCAAGTTTTTAGAGTTAAAAACCCTAAGTCTAATGCTTTTATTAATTAAGCTTTGTGTTACCACAACTGACAGATAGAAGCAATAGAAAGCACAAAGTGGAAATATTTTCCAATCAGTATACAGTAAAACAGTGCTAACGACATTCCCACAACCACTTACACAGCTGATTACAGTGTTTAAATTGAATCAACGCAAGGCCAAAACCACTGCTGTAAATATTCCGCCCCAAATTGCTGTGACTTACGGTCACTCATCGCATAAACCTTGAATGGTTGACATATTCGCATGATTGAAAAAGACCAAAAAAGACCACCCGGAATACTTCCAAAAGGATGAAACCATGTGTTCATATTTTGCTTATGGAAATACGTGGAAAAAAAATTAAGGTTATGTCGGTCAAGGGTATCTATAGGACAAGGACGTGCGAAGACTGTCTTTACAATTAAAAAAAACATTGCAAAGTCAGTCAATAAGATATCTTAATTAGATGTTTTTAACCTGCGTTTATAAAAGTTAAAAAAAACACTATGAGAGAATCTGGTATCACCAACATCCCTGTGCGGTCAGGGGCACCACAGGGTTAATTCTAATTGAATATGTGCAGTGGAATTGTGGGTAATAAAATAATTGGTCCATTTTCCTTGCAAGAGACATCAGTTATTGCCAATATTTGCCTTCACGTTTTCATCAAATGTGTGGTATCACAACTACATAAGTTTCAACCAGCCATCATTTTCCAGCAACATTATGCACTACCACCTTGGGGAGTGTAAGCTAGTCAGCTCCTCAATCAAAGATTTTCAGACCGGTGGATGCAAAGAGATTGGCAGATTCCATGGCCTCTACATTCGTCAAATATCACACCCTTGGACGTCTTTCTACGGAGTGAAAAATATCGTGTGTGAAACAAAGAAAAGAACATTATTGACTTGCAGCAAGCGATCTGACGCCATGCCGCCATTGTCGAAACTATGCTTCAAATTCAAACTGGTTAGAAATGACCTACTCAGGTGAAGTTATCTTATTAGCCGTAGTATTGTAAAATATCATTCTTTAGAGTTTGTAGATGCATACGTTTCGAACTCAGTGCTTTTTTAAGCCTACGACCTACATTATTTAGAAGCTTGGTCATATCACAGTGATCGCCAAGATTACCATCTGTCAGAACCTTAAAATAAAAATGCTGTTATGCAATGGCGACAAACTTCTAAAAAACTGTATTTTCGTTTATTCCCAAGTTGAAATCCTTTTTCTTTAAATCGATAATCTATATATATAAAACTCAAAGTTTGTCTGTCTGTCTGTCCGCTATAGAAATAAAACTGGAGACATTTAGATACAAACAAACATATGAATCTTATATAACTTTTTCCAGGGAAGCCAAGTATGGTATTTTGATTTCGATCAGAATCGTCTGTGGGGGGCTACGAGCCTATATTTATTCAACCTATATTAAAATACTAGAGTTGTCTAAAGTTTTTGTTAGGTACCACAAACAGAAAAAAATTTGTGACAAATAAAAATCCAAATTTGATGGTTATGAGCAAGACTGTACTTTTAGAGATCACTAGCAGATTTACCCGTCGTTGATCGGGTGATTATAACTTTTTCCAGGGAAGCCAAGTACGGTATTTTGATTTGGTCAGGATCGTCTATGGGGGGCTACGAGCCTATGGGGCTCTACTATAAGCCTGTTTGTACTGTTGTACGATGAAATAAAAATCATGAAAACACATTGAAATATGGTTATTCAATGTAAAAATTTAATCAGTCTTTACATTTTACCCGATCAACGACGGGTAAATCTGTTATCTATGTATATAAAACTCAAAGTTTGTCTGTCTGCTATAGAAATAAAACTGGAGACATTTAGATACAAACAAACATATGAATCTTATATAACTTTTTCCAGGGAAGCCAAGTACGGTATTTTGATTTCGATCAGAATCGTCTATGGGGGGCTACGAGCCTATATTTATTCAACCTATATTAAAATATGGTTATTCAATGTAAAAATCTAATCAGTCTTTACATTTTACCCGATTAACGACGGGTAATTTAATCAGTCTTTACATTTTACCCGATCAACGACGGGGTAAATCTGCTAGTTGTTTATAAATGTTGTTTACAAATTGTTGTTTTCGCCGTTTCTTTAATTTAACATCCGTTTTTTTTGTGATTAAATGTATAAAATCAGAAATAGTCGCACATCAGCAATAAAATTTTCATACAAAAGCTGAATAAGCACGTTACTCAAAAGAAGTCTCTTAGAATTTAGAAATAAGCACATTAATATTTTCAAAGATGGCATTCTTGAAAATAGTGCAGATCTCGGAAATAAGAAATGGTAGAATAATTATAGTGGTAGCTGAACACTATGTATGTTCTCATCAAAGATGTTAAATTGGTGTGTTTAAAAATAAGAAATTAGAAAAATTTCTTACTGTTTGCAAAACAAAAACAGAGCCAAAATAATTGAGTCTTAGGACATTAACTTCCTGATTGTATTTTGTATTTTCGAAACACTGCAATAATGATAAGAAAAGAAAAGCAATAGCCAATAACTGGCGCATTTCTCTTGAGTATATTGTGAGCACTGGCGTACCGAAGGGGGAGGCCACTGTGCCATGGCTACCCCTCAGAACCTACAAATGAAAAAATGTAAAGCATAACCAAGCAGTTTCAGCAAAAGCAACGTTGGTTTTTTGCAAGAATTCGGGGCTCGCCATGGATTTCGATTTTCCTGTGAAAAACCCTAAAATGGTCATGCCTTCGGCACTTCCCATAAAGGTGATTTGTGACGTCACACGATTGTGACAAAACTTTGGCCCCCCTTCGGAAATTTTCTGCGTACGCCACTAATTGTGAGTACACAGCACGTGGTTACACAGAATCTACTGAGGTTGCAGCAAGACGGTATCAAAACTCCTCTTTTTTTGCTTTAACTTTCATTATGAACGAAAGGCTACTAGGTAGCAACGCTAAACCACTCTTCATTTTTGATAATTGACTTACATATTTACTTAACCTTAAGCTAAACATTTTCGACTTACATCAAGCTCTCGTCAAAGCATCTATAACAGTGTTTCCCAAACTGTGTGCCGGTGAAGAGGCTGAAGTGTGCCGCGAAAGTTTTATGTTTTGACAAAACCTTATGCTGTAAATCTTTTTGATCCGCGTTGCATTGCTTTGGGTTTTAACTTTTCATCTTAACTTAGGCTATTTGTTTCACTATTGCTCGCGCACTTTTCAGAAACAACAAAACCTAACATCCCAAAACAGCAATAGTGACTTCACAATTATATGAAGGGGCAAAATTTTCGTAAAATTTCTGTATGCGACATCACAATAGTATTAACGTTTAGTTACTAAGCAGCTACTGTAGCTCAGTACTCCGTAGTTACTACTGCATTGTTTTGAAAATATATTAAACGAGTTAGAATTCACCTTTTGAAACGCAATGGATAAATATATTCATTTCATAAGTAAACGAAAGGAAGCAAGCGTAAGCAATGAGAGAGTACCGCTAGCAAGATGAAAAGGCATCTCGACAGCCAGCACTTTACTCTAAAACAGGGGTGTGCAACCCACGGCCCGCGGGCCACAATCCGGCCCTCCAGGCCAGTCAATGTGGCCTTCGATGAAGGCAGGACAAAAAAAAATTTTTTTTTTTTAAATCGATTTATTTAGCTATTTGTACCGCCTATGACTTTACGCAAAAATCCGATTCTTTTTATAGCCGAATCGACCATACAAGAGGTCAAGGACGTTGTGTTGTAACTTTCTAGCCTCAAAACCAATATTAACTGTATGTGATGCTATATAATAATTTATAACATAATACACGGGTTGTGTTTTGCATTTTATAATTTTATACATATTTGGCGGTGACTGGCCCTCGACGTTGTTAAAATTTTCGAAAGTGGCCCCCCAGTGAAAAAGGTTGCACACCCCTGCTTTAAAAGAAAAATCGACGACGTTTTTTTCGCGTTTGCTGGACCAACCTGCAAAGCAAACATGATTAATGAGTGATTACACGTCTATTTCTTATAAAGGCATGGAAGCTAGCTTCCTTGTTACTCAACTGATTGCCCAATGCAAGCAACTTCTTACCATCGCAGAGAGTTTAGTTATCCCATGCTGTCGGGAAATAGTACGGAGTATGCTAGGTGCAAATGCTGCAAAAGAAATTCAAAAAATCCCATTTTCTAACATACAGTAAGCCGGCGCATAAACGACATGGCGGCTAACATATTGGAGCAGCTTCGAGATAAATTGTTAGAAAGTAAGCTTTTTTCTATCCAGTTGGATGAGTCGACTGATATAAAAAGGAAAATGCCAGCTCCTGACTAAGGTAAATTTATTGGAAGTGATTCCACACAGGAAAGTCGTCTTTTTTGCCAAGAACTTCTAGCTCGTCAACTGGAGCTGAAATATACAACACAACAGCAAAAACTTTGGAAGAAGAAATGTAGTGGAAGAACTGTGCAAACGTCTGTACCGATGGTGCAGCTTCGATGATGGGAAAGAGCAAAGGATTTGTTTCCAAAGTTAAACAGACAAATTCTGATGTTCAAATTGCTCACTGCTTTTTGCATCATGAAGCACTGATGGCAAAGACTTTGCCTGATGAGCTTAAAGAAGTACTTGACTCAGCAGTAAAATTAGTCAACTTCATTAAAACCAGCCCTTTAAAGTCACGACTGTTTGAAATTCTATGCAAAGAGATGGGAGCAGACCACAAAGACTTGCTCTTACATACTGAAGTGCGGTGGTTGAGTCGGGATAGAGTTCTCTTACCCACCTACGAGCTCAAAGAGCAAACAATGCTTTTTCTCGCTGATCAGAAGGCTGACTTCAAGCATCACCTTGTAAGCGAACCCTGGTGAAGCAAGCTAGCATATTTAGCAGATGTATTTGGTCATTTGAACATGCTTAATACCAAGATGCAGGGTAAAAATGAATCTGTGTTGACCGCAACAGACAAGCTTGGTGCATTTCAGCTAAAGTTGAATCTTTGGCGTAAAAAAGCTAAGAAAGGGATTTTAGAAATGTTTCCTCTTACAAATGCAGCAGTTGATGAAATTGATGATTTGCCTGTTTTGAAAGAGTCTATCTGCAACCACCTGCACATTCTTCAACAAAGGCTTTCTCATCACTTTCCTGATCTCGACGTTTCTCACTATGATTGGGTGAGAAATCCGTTTAATCAGTCCGCGATAGAAGCTGCCAACATTGTTGACTTGTTAGCACAAGAACGACTACTCGAATTAAGCATGGATCGCTCCTTACAACTAAAGCACAATGAAATGGACCTTGGCAATTTCTGGATTAGCGTTCGGCATGAGAACCCCCAACTTTTTCAACAAGCCATTTACGTCTTATTGCCGTTCGTCACGACGTACCTTTGTGAATCGGCTTTTTTTTCTTTGACTTCGATCAAAAACAAACAAAGATCTGGACTGAAAAGTGTGGAGCAAGAACTGACGGTGTGCTTGTCAGACATTCAACCCTGTATCAAAACAATTTGTGCAAGTATGCAATCGCACCCTTCTCATTAAATATTGCTGTTGTTATGCATTAAATGTTGATGTCATTTTGTAAGTAAACTTGTAGAGTGTTTTAAATAAGTAGCTCTCGTTGCAAGGTTTGTGAAAAGTAGGTTTTCGATTTCATAAAGTATGTGTGCCCAGTCAAATTCAGAATGTATCAATGTGCCACAACATAAAAAAGTTTGAAAAGCGTTGATGTATAATGTCAAGTATTAGAACTTAATTATGATATACGAGCGTAAAACTTTAACATATTAATTTAGGTTTAGGCCTTACAGTATGTGAGCAAGTCAGAATTCAAACAAAAATTTGAGGTCACAGCAACGTATGCAGGTAAAACGTACCGTGAATTGAGAAGAATAAGACAAATAATGGCGAAACCATGACTAAATGATGACAAATAAGTTTACGAAATAGCTTCAAATACAGTAGATTGATAGATTGTGATGTATCAAGACAAATAACTTCAAATATTTTTAGCAAATAGGAAGAACCATTCGCCTATAGCTGTTTACTATGAAGTGGTTTGCTTCGTTTAATTAACAGAGCTAAATGCATTTTTGCGTTATATTCAGTTGAGCATTTCTTTAAAACCGTAAATCGCGAGTGCAAATTAATTTTAGTTTTAGAGCAGAATTTATACTGGGGCTTGGGCTTGATGTAAGCCGAAAACGTTCAGCTCAGGGTGTGTGTAAATATGTATAATGAAAAGTGGTTTAGTGTCAAAAACTTGTCAAAATGAAAAGTGGTTTAGTGTTGCCATGCAGTATCGTTTTATGAATTCTGAAAGTTTTTTCCCCGTCTACATTATGTCATAATAAACACTTGCCTATAGAAAACTAGGCAAATTATGTTTTTGGAAGCAACAAAACAATAACTCAACCTTTGTTACAACTTATAAGTCAAGGCAGCAAAAGCAGATTGCAGAAATTCTTCTATAGGTTGACCATCACTAATCCGGCACTAATTTAACCTAAGTTTGGAAGTGGATGTGATGATCTTTCTTGTGTAAGTAAACTGAATTAATTTTGTACTGTACTGTACTGCACCAATTATTTTACTTGTATTTTATTAACATTTCACTTGTCTTTTCTTTATTAACCAGCTTGTACTCATTTAGAGGATATTTTGATTTTAAGATGAGGTGGTTAGCAACTGGGTTTGTGTATTCTAAGATAATAAATGGCTAATCTGGCACCCCCCAGAGCCCAATGAATCCGGATTAGTAATGGTCAACCAGTACCACTAAACACCCTTGCAATTAGCAACAAGGTATGACACAAAGTTTCTGAAACAACATCAAATTTTTTTCTATTTAAACTCATGCAAGAGGCAAGCAACTCTCTTTAAGCTCAACTGCAGACAGTTCATACTATTTCGTTCAATTAAGTTTCATCAATAGAGTTGGCGACCAAAATCAAAAACTTTCGGCCGACAACTGCACTAATGAGACTTGATAGGTCAAAACAGCATGCGCTGTCTGTCGTTGCGCCAAAAATTCTATGCAATTACTCGTTTTGACACTGAGCATGTCAAGATGAGCAAAAATCCTTTAGAAAATTGTCGTTAGGTGTCGGTAATGAGTAAACTTTACAGCAGCGCAGAGTATGCCACTCCAGTATGTAGTCGAAGCTCCCATACCAAAAAGCTGGACGTATCCCTGAATGATACCATGAGAATTATAACCGGATGCGTGAAACCCACTCCCACACATCTCCTTCTTGTACTCTCAGGAATTGCCCTAGCCAAGCTGAGAAGAAACTATGTTACCAACAAAATATCTCACCACACATGGGTCAACAAAGAACACCCACTGCACAGTCTGGTACCTGACCCACAGAGCCTACGCCCACAACGTCTGAAGTCACGCCATCCCTTCTACAGCAGAACACCATAACTGCGACCACGATATCATTGAGACCTGGAACAAAGAGTGGACTAAACATCAATGCCCTAAACAGCTGACGATAGCCCCGGACACTACTGCACCACCTGGATCCGACTTACCTCGGAAATTGTGGGTTATCCTAAATCGCCTTAGAGCTGGAGTCGAGCGATTTGGCGCAGAAATGCACAAAAGGGGACTCAGAACATCAGCCTCATGTGCGTGCGGAGCTGCTACCCAAAATGCGGAGCACATCTTGTTCGATTGCAATCTCCTTCGTCCACCTAACACCGTTAAGAACCTCACTGACGTGACTGATGATACAAAGAACTGGCTTCAACATCTAGCCGAAAACCTACGATGAGCCCTCAAACGAAAGAAAAAGAAACCGAGAGCAGTAAAAATTCAATTGGGAAAATTATTCGAAACATTAAATTTTTTTAAGTCAACGCATTTTCTTTGATTGAGAATGGAAATCATATGACCACGAATAATAAATAAATGTCTAAAATCGAGATCTGCAGGTGAACTTGGTCTTTTTTTTTTCGGTAAGCTGCTTATTGCTGTATTGGTAAGCCTATCAATAGACTTCATGACACTAATGTGAAGAAGAGCCTTGAAAAGGAACCACTTCCTGTTTGCAAAAATGATAATTTTTATCAGCCACTAATGAGAAATCACGTTTTTAGAGTAAAATCTGTGAGAAAGACATTTCCTAAAATAATACCATCCTGGGCAGTGCCCTCCCAAACCCTAGTAATACCCCAGATATAGCAATATTTTGAGGTACTAGTGTTTAGCTTTTCAGCCTTCAGCGCTGAAAAACCAATATATCAATTCGCAATCTGGTAGACATTGGCCTACGAAAAGAGGAAGCAAAGTGTTAGATGTTAAGTTGCAAAACTAATTCATGTTATGAATTGACCTTGAAAACAAAAATGCCTAAAATGTACTTTTAAAACTCCAAAAAGAAAGCAAAATCAAAACTCATTTCGGTAAAAAAGCGATCGACAACATTGTCGAGTGGTCTGTAGCGTCGTTTCTGGCGACATTCATTGTGCAGTCGAACGACGCTAAAGCTACGCTGCAGAGCTCATGAAAAAATCGCTGAATTGCAATTTTATGCTACAGGGCTGCACTGTAGTGTGAAAATGCACTCTACCACCAGTACCGGAAACTCTGAGGCACGTCTGAACACAATGACTCTACAAGCATAACCAACAAAAGATTTTCCTGCAACCAGAGAATCGCGATAAATGACAACAAGACCTACTCTACTTGAACAGACATTGAACAATAAGGCTTTTACATAATGAACTACAAGCAATACGATGCAAGTTACGTCAAAACTAAAGATGCTAACAACAAGTCAAAAATGTATCACTGACAAATAGATTTGTGGCTGCATTTCATCAATTTAGACTGCTTGGAATTAATCGTAGGTTCTCAATTCAGCTTAATATAAAGAATGTATAGCAAATGATTAAGCAGCGAGCAGCAGCGAGGAGTACGAAAAACACGAGCGATGCATAAGTCATAATTAAAATTTTTTTGAAGTTCAGTCCTTAAAAACCAGATCTTTGTTTTTAAAGAACATTCCTGAAATCGGGAAAAATCTTGCCCTTTTTTGTTTTTTTGTGGGACAGCAATTTTTGTCCCCCTTTTTGAAGCAAAATCCTGGCTATCGCTGAAAACAAGACCATGGTTAGGGAGCGAGGATTTCAACCACCTCCATGATCTTAGATGTTTGTAGCTTTTCCACGGTTTTTTTGAGAATTCATTTTTTTGAGGCATTTTCTTTTCCACCCACACCTTGAAAACTAATATGGCCTTACCTTGATGAAGATTGAACATAATGCTCTCAAGTTGGCGATAAAAAATCAACTACGCCTTAGTAAAATTGTTATTTTTGTTGTTGTTAGACTTCAACTGTTTTCACCTAAAGTAAAAAAATTTCGGTGAATTTTCATTAACTGTTAGGGTATCATTAACATTAGAAACCAGTCGTTCTTGGGAGTTTGAAATAAGTAATTAAGACGCGCATCTTAGCTGAGTGCCCGAAAGGTTAATTGCCAGTCACAAGTAGAATTCTCAGAATCAGACAGAAGAAAAAATATTTCCTGTTATATCCTGTTTTTGCTCAAAAAGCTAACAGCTTTTTGTATTCAAATTGATATGAAACACGCTTTTGAGTTCTTTTTCTCGCAATGCCGAAAAACCAATACTGTGTTAAAAAATTGTTTTTGAAAAATATATTGAACGGCTACGCAATGCACAGGAAAGTTTTCCATAAATGAAGGCTATCGTACAGGCTTTTGGGGAGAGAGTTCAATTTGAGGGTAGAGGTTATTTTTTGAACGATCAGTCTTACCGGTGTCAGATTGATCTAAATAACTGAAAATAAATTTCGCTTGTATAATGTTTCACCGTTAGTCTCCGTCCTGGAGGGGAGTCCTAAAGTTTTTATGGTTTAGCGTTTTAAATTCAAAGTTGTGGAAAGTATTAAAAATTGGAAAAGAAACATTTGATGAAATCCCAAAAATTAGGAAAAAATTTGCACAATTTTTGTCGTCTGGTGCTAATTGTAATATGAATCTTTATCGAAGAGTATGAGAACGTCGTTTTGATGCCAATGCATTGTTATCGATAGTGACTTACAACTTTGCACGAAGTTTTCTTTCCAATCTCCAAAATAATTTTTGTAGATATACAGGAAAAATAGCAATGCTCAATTATCTTTTAATTGCTAGCTTCAAATTACAAGCCGTGTTAAATTCGCTTACGAGATACTGTATTTTATTGTTATGCTCACCTGTACAATTCCATGGCATGGAGGATTGTGTTATATTGAGTTCCAAATCGCGAACCCAAATAATACCACGCTATAGGGGAAGTCGGAAATTCCCAAACAGACATGAATGCAAATTGAAACCGGTGCAGTAGCCCCACCATCAACAAAGCAGACCACCATTGGCAGGCATCACAAATTCTTTTAAGACGACATGTTTGATGAGCACTTTACTCTTTTAACGTAGTGAAAAATAAGTACAATATCTTCTTCACTTAATGCAAAGAAAATCGTTTATTCGTTTGCGTAAATGAATTTCCTGAAAAAGTTTTTAATTGACTTCAGTTTTTTAGATTGCGTGCAGGAAAATATCAAACAATTTTATATACTGCGCAAGTATGAAATGACTTTATAAAAATACGAAAATAATTCACGTTTTCTGATACTTAACGACATGACGTGCTATTTTGTTCTTGTCCGAAAAAACATATGTGGTGACAGAGTAAAATTACTCGCCAATGTTTGGAGTCACGTTTAAGCGATATTATTAATTGAAAATCGTGAAAATTAAAAAACATCTACATAATAACGCGCACTTCTGGCTGCTTGTGTGAGTGTTTGTCTGTGTGTGTGTGTGTGTGTTTGAAACAACACGCGGAGAAGCAGGAAATTGGGCACGATTGATCACCACCCCGGTGTGAGTGTCATAGCGGACGGATAATTATCTTTATCCCGCAGTTTTTGACCGAGGAAAGCGATTCTTAGCTATAAGGAAAGCCAGTACCCGACTAACCAACTTCAACCAATTTCACTTCTTAGGATCTCACATTACGTCATACATAATTGACAATTAATTGTAACGTTAGTTTTCTTCATTTTCTCAAAAAATACTATTGTAGAAATGTAATTATAAACTTTTTTGGCAGATATTAACAAGATGCTTGCGATAAAAGTAACTCTAAAACAATTAAAGCTCAATTGCCAATGCAACAAATCATTGTTTATTTAAGCGTTTTTAGCCTTCTAACTTCAAAGTATGCTTCTTCGCTTTTTTTTCTTGCACGCTTAAAACACGCTCTATGATCTCATAATGTGTGCGATTTTAAGAGAAAAAAAGGAAAAGACGCAGCAAGTAGCAAGTTACGTGTTAACCTGTTGTTAACTGTTATTTCATAATCAAAGAACTGACACGCTGCCGGTTAAAGAAAACCGATACATTACAATATTAACATAGAGCTTGTTCAAAAATCGTGATTTTCAGTAATGCAATTGCAAGTTACAATACTTTTGTCAATTAGTGTCGCCAGCTTGACTGATCTTAGCCTCTAATCTAACGTCGCAACTTGGACAAACTGACAATTTTTCACGTTAAATTTTACAGAAATCCCAACAAATATCGGCATCTATACCAAAATAACCTGGTCCGTGGATTATACTCTTAAACCAAAACCTAAGCTATTGAAATAGCTGTAAGCGAAAAAGCAATGACTTTGGGTTAGTTTGCACTTTCCCTAGCTGCAATTATGCCAGGACCGAGCAAGATACGCGCAACCAGAGATGCTAGGTCATACAAATAGGCATACAATTACGAAAGTCGTAAGCAACATGCTAAATATTTAATAGCTTGTTTCATAAATTACTCAGCAATTGTTTTGGCGCTCCTTTGCTACGCAACTTCACATTCGTGCTTTCATGCAAAGTGCTGGGATAAACGAGTAAAAGTTTGTGATATTATTGCCTATTTTAAATTGTGAACAGATCCACTTTCTAATTACATGCTGGAAATAGATAAGACGTTGCTAAGGACTTCAAAAACTTTGGTATAAATATACTAGCTGTGCGCAACACGCATGATATTCTTTACTCAATTCCCAACAAAAACACGTCACTTTTGCTTTTGAAGCGACAATTAGCTGCGTGAAAAAAACATTATTTTTCATTACTGCTCTCTCAAATATCCATATTATCAACGGCGACGTTACTGATACGGGCGCTGCAGTTGCAATAACTTAACTGCAAGTGGATCACTTCGGGTTAGTTTGTTCTTTACCTGGTTGCGTTTATGTCTTCAAGAAATATGCGCGTAGTCAGAGGCTTAAGTCGTACAAATAGGCATACGATTGTGAAACAGTCGTAATTAGCGGTTCTAATATGGAGTGGGCATTAGCAGATCTAGAAAAATTTTGGGGCACACACTTGAAATATCTTGACTTATCTATTAGCCGAATAAATGTTTTTTAGCTTTGACCAACAAGGTAAGCCAATGTACTTCTTTCGTATCGGGATGTGGGAGGATCCTTGAAATCCCATGCCAATACAATGTTTTATCCTTTAATATATAATTCATGCTTGAAATAAGCCTTTTTTACCAGGATTCATTTTGTTAGATTCTTCATCTATTTTAAGGAAATGCGAGAATTAGGCTAGTAGCTCATACTATCAATGAGTCGTAGTAGTACATATATTGGTCCCAGCAATTACGCTGTACTAACGTTGTTTGGATCGTGACCCTTTTTGAGGACTAATTTTTGTCCGGAGGTGTGTTGCGTTGTGTCTGGTTCTTGTGGGATTCGAGCCCTAGTCTTTCGAGCTGCTCTTCCGCGCGCCGGGGCTTGCTGTCCTGTGGTCGCGTGCTGCTGTGTGCCTTGGGGCACCACATTTGGTGTATAATCTTCGGAGGGTTTTTCTATGCCTGGTTGCCTTTTTCATAATCAATTTCGTGTAGGGACATCAGTTTTGGTGTACACTTGCACGGCTGGCAGTAACGTCGTTCAAAGGTAAACGATACGTGGGTCTTGTGCTTTGTGTTGGATTGGTTGGGTTTGTTTCGTGTGTAGTTTTGTGTAGGGTGTTAGGCAGGCCAGGAGCCACGTGGGGTGTCTTGTGCTTGGCAGGGGAACTGGTGATGACGATGCGCCTTTGTCGCCCGCGTTTGAGGAGTGGTCCCGCCTATTTTGCCATACTAACGTTGTTCGGATCGTGACTTTTTGTAAAAACTAAAAGAAATGTGTATTTTCCGAACTGCACCAACGAAAAACAAGAGAAAAAATACTCAAGGGATACATTTTGATGAGGTGTGAAAAGCTATATTGTAAGTGCTGCTGAAAAGCTACAAAGTCGTCGTGCCTGCATCTCCTCAAAATAAAGCAGAAAGTTAAAGAAAAAACTCTCAAAATTAGAAACTTTAAAAAAGCAGCCAAAACAATATAACAGACATTTTAAACCTTGTTCACTTCCAGGCCGAGTAAAGCAAGGCAGACTCATCTCCGTACCTCTGATTGTGACGCAATCACGGTGCGTTCAGTTGCGTTGATACGTCATAATAAGAAAAATTTTAACAACACACATTTAGAGCATGATGGTTTTTAAAAGCGCAAAACTCAAAATGTGCCAGGTTTCTGCGGCCTGTCTGCAGTTCACAAAGCTGAACCAATTTTGCTTTTAGCGACCACCACCCTTCCAGCTTGTTGAAGCGTTTAATTAAGGTGACAAAACACTCAAGTAAATTAGATTTATAGTTACTATAGTTTGATCACGGGTCAATCAGCTTGCCAGCACACTATTTACAAAACAGTACTTTTGAGTAAAATTTACGTAATCTTCTCTTTTGCAAGTTACTTTGTATCACAGATCACAAAAACATCTATAATTCTAACGGCTGGCATAGTGGTACTTCATTGATACTAGGTATTCACCGATTGAACAATTGCTTGAAAAAGCGTTGTGATGCGACAATGCTGAGTCAGTTGATTTCAATTACATGCAATAAAATGTTTGCGCTGCGAATATTTGACCTCCAACCGACCTACTGGTAAATTATTTTACTCCTTCCTGCTTTGTAGTTTGCGGATATAGCGAAAGGTAGTTTAATGATACATTTCAATAGCACAGTCTAATTGTTACGTGGTTAAAATACCCTGGGATTGCTAGAAAAGAAATACTGCAGCGGCTATTACAGTGACTAGAGTGTTGTAATGGTAGCTACTAGCGACTGAAACGTTAAGCAACAAAGCAATGAACAGCCATTAGGTAGTCTACAAATAGAGCTTGCGATTTTTAAGTCCGTACCAGCTTCATGCGACCAACCACACTTTGTACCGAATCGAACTCGCCATATCGGATCCGGATATCGCTTGAGGTTCCACTTGGCCATAGCGCTTTACACTGAAGAATATCAACAGGGTGGAACTTTTTATCCTGCTCCATACCCCGAATTTGCCCGTAATTGTTACTGTTAGTCAAATTACTTGGTTGAGCGTTGGAGTGGGCTAAACTGTTTTGCACAAAAATAATACAAAATTTGTATATAAATTTTTGAGGGGTACGTGTTCAGGTACCTCCACCCTAGATCCGCTACTGTAAATAGGTTATTCCTAAAAACATATATCAATCACTTTGACGCCTTTCCACAATCTTTAAACTATGCAAGACGCCTATGCTGAAAACAGGGTAAAAAAGAAATTCCTAGGGACTTGAGAAAATTGGGAGATGTGTAGTAGCTATGTGCAATCCCCCCAATTAATTTATTTTTCGTCAATTTCCTCACAAAAAGGTAGTTTTTTTCCAATGCATTGGTTTGTGTCACAAAAACAAATTCTACAATGCTGTTTTCATTACTATCCATTGAGTGAATCCGGCGCAGCTGGCATAACCGATACTTTTAACCTCCACATTACTGTTAGGGAGCCCTGCTGGCGACGCCAGTAGAAAACCTACAAAACAACAAATCACCTTGTAAATCTAAAAAACAACAACTTGCCTTGTAGTCCATTTTTTCATAATAATTTTATGTAAAGATTTTTGAGATAAGGTTTGAACTCACGCTGAAGCGTGTAGCCAGAGAACAAATGGTTAATGAACGGTTTGACTTTTTGCTTGCAACGACGATACTGGGAGTCCAAAAAAATTTGATAGGATCAACTGTTTCTTGTTTCTGAGATACAACAGTGATGTACGGGTTGAATCACGTTTGAAGGCCAAACCAGAAACATAATTGAAATAGGAAATTTTTTCATAACATAAAAATTTTAAAAGTTCTCTTGGGAGTGACATTATCCCTCAGTCAAATAGTCGCAACCCAAATTTCAGATAAGCTCCGAAATAGCAAAAAAAGACCTTCTCCCATGGAGTAAGCTAGTCTTGTTTTTAATCTGAAAAATGCATATCTTTGTTTCTTTCCATTCTCCTCAATGAAGATGTCTTAGGGTAGTACGCCTGCAATAAGTTTACGCAAATGAAGAGTGACATTCAAATAAAATAAATAATTGCTGGTTATCAAATTAACAAATATAATTTCAGGTCGTAGACGCTGATGTTCTAACGAGACCTGATAGAACTAAAAATGCTATTAAAATCTTTCCAAAGGGAGTCCAAAGTTATTGATGATGCACTCCTATAAAATCATACAACTGTCATTTACGAAAAAACATTTGCAATTTTCAAGGTCAATTTTATTATTTGTGGCTGCGCTGGTAAAAGACTAAATAGCTTCGTTCAGATCAACATGACCAAACTTGGAAATAATGCTTAAATGAGTGGAGGAATCTTGTGAGGTTAAATTGTGAAAAAAATAAATTATTTTGACTTTTATCGTTAAACTAGCCGGCCCTGCCGTCTCGTTCGCATGGCCCCCATCAACAACGTCAGGTAAAAGAATATCGATTCAATCAACACCAGGGAAAAGAATTGAGAAAGAGCTTTCACGATTTCACCAATCGGGCCCTTGAGTAAACAATAACCAAAAGTTAATGTTTTTTCTGGACACACAAATTTCACGACGTGGTGCGATTCTATTCCTAATAAATATCTGATTTCAAGGTCCTGGCTACGCCTTAGGTCTATGTCAAGGGTGGCCAAACTGCGGCTTTTTAAGTCCTTGACTACGGCTCTTTTGAGTCGTACTGTTTTTGTGTAAAGTGATGTAGTGCAGGGGTGTGCAAATTGCGGTGCCACAAATTAGTTGTGGCCAGTGGAAGGATGCAAATACCTAATTTTGGGCTTTGGTCCCCAAATAATGGTCACCAAAAAAGACCATCACTCTTTATTTGGACGAAAAATGCGTGAATTCACACTAAGAACTGCGTAGCGGCTCTTTTAATGATAGCTTTTATCGTTTTTGGCTCTTTAGTACGGCAAGTGTGGCCAACCCTTGTCTATGTGCTTTGTTCATTGCTAAAGCAAAGCCAAGGGGGTCTTGCGCTTCCCTTAGTTTGAAAGTAGGGAAACATTTTTGGTGTAAATGTGTTTTGAAGAGAAATAGCAAAAATTTCGTCCGTGTGATACGAATACATTATGAACACAAATAATACGCAATATGAAGATAAAATATTTCCAAAGGCTGAAAAAAGCGTAGCCAACTTTGAAATAAATAAATAGCCGAAAGAAATTGGAAGCAAAATTTTTGAAGCTCCACGTGCATAGCATTGTTTATTAAGACTAGGGCTATGGCGTTTTATAAGCAAAGTTTCAAGAATTTTTGCTTCATAATTTCAATTACATTTCCTCAGTATAATAAAAAAATTAATGTTGTTTTGTAAATTAGAGCAGGTGAGGTATGACAAAATATGATCTTTAATTGCACTTCTTCTTGAATCTTCTAAATTCAGATGCTCCGTTATTCTGATGATCAAATGTCAAGTGACATACCAATATATGTCAAGTTCGTATTACACGAACAAGTGAATTTGTAAACGACATTTGAGCACATAACCAAAGGCGTTGCTGATTTTAGTTGAAAATGCTGTCCTACTTTATTTGTACCATACAAGGAATCTGCCTTAAATCATATTGTTTTAAACATAATTGAGAAAGAGCTTTCAAAAAATGAACTAACTTTTCAAAAACATACGAAACAAAAAATAAGACATAACTCAGCGTTATTTACTACACTTATTTCATCAACAGGTATATCATCAAATTTGGCTTTAAGTTAGTGGTAAATTTTATCAAAAAACGATAAGTATGCGTGTGCGGTTTTGGACAAAACAACAACCACATCAGCACCTTGAATTAGAAGTCAGTGCAGAAAAAGTCACTGAGTGGTGTGCAATCGGAAAGAAGAAACCATTGATCCATATTTCTTTGAGGGTGGGCATGGACAGGCCGTGACGGTTAATAGTAATCGTTACATTGCTCTTGTTCAGAAAAAATTTATCCCGAGTTTGCATAGAAAGCGTTGATTGAATATGGAAACTGTTGAATGTCTTCCCATCTATTTCCCAGGACGACTGATATCCTAATGAATAAATTTTTCATGACTCTTTTATTCACCAGATTTGAACCCACCAGGTTTTTTTCCTTTGGGGTCACTTAAAAGAACGAACTTATGCTGATAACCCCAAAACCCTGTACTCAGTAAAGGTAAACAGTTGCCGCAAAATTACGCAAATCCCTCCTGAAATCATAGAAAGAGTGATCATGAATGGGAATAAGAGAATAGCAGCTGTAATCCAAGCAGCAAGGAAGATTGGAATATCTTTTCCATTAAATTTTCCGATAAAACAGTCTGGGGTTAAATTTATAGAGAGGTCAATGACACAAGTTTTGGCAGATTTCTCGGTAGCTGTTCTGGCCATCTGTGAAAACAAGGAGACGTTCTGTGTCCTACCACTAGTCGGCTAGGCAGGACATATTGTATTCACTATTTATTACTAAGGATGTTGGGAACGAATTTTGCTAGGGCGAAACGATACGAAATTTTACTCTGTGAAATGCAGTTTAAAACAAAAGAAAACGAAATTTTACAATAGGAAAAAAACAGTTCGACATGAAATGAAACGAAATTTTGTTTCAAAATTTGGAACAAGTGCAAAATTTTCCCCAAGACAACAACAAGTGCAAAATTTTCCCCAGTTAGTTATCAAGTTTATTCTCAAGAACATTAGAACAGTTGAGATACCATGGTTGCGGGTTCGAATCTCAGCTGGCAGGGCATTAAAAAAAAGGCAGTGTACACTGAAGGGGCAGGCCTGGTATGTAAATGTACGGGGCAGTGTACATTGGAAGGGAGTGTAAAATAGCCATTGCCCAAGTGCATAAATTCGGATCAAGAGCATAAATTTCCCCACATGGGAAAATTTATGCACTTGATCCCAAAATTTTCCATCGTCACTCACCTGCGTCATCGTCTTCCTTCGAAAACTCATGTGACGATGATAAATGGCCGCTTGGTGAGTTCGATGCAGCTCTCGTGCAAAACATGTTTGTCACTCAGGATGAGTCCTATCTTTCACGGTTTGGTTTCGAGCGCATAACGAAACGAAATTGCTTAAATTTCAAAACAAAACAAAATTCTTAGTAAGGAAGTTAATTCGAAACGAAACAAAACCAAAACAAAGCAATTTTGTGTTGAAACGAAATGAAATTTTGAAACGTCGTCGAAAGTTTTTCCTTTGGAGCATCCCTTTTACCACTACCCTAGCCACGGGTGTATGAGTAGTTTTTGTGGGCTTCCCCTGCAAGCAGCGAGGAATACATGAAAAGACGGAAAACGTTTTCTTTGTGCTACTTTTCTTAGGTATCACAAATTAATATGTTTTCAAAATTACTAGCCCACTCACATCGTGAAATGACAGCCATGGTTTTTGATCTCAATTCTCACTGACGATGGTGCGCTGAAGAGATCTAATAGAACAAAACAGTCAGGTTGACATCTGTAAATCAAACAACTTCAAACACAAGACGCTCTGTTTTTTAGCACTTCTAATTTGATTGATTTATTTTTGGGGCTTTATCAACCGCTTGAGAACACGGCTTTGTCTTTTCCACAATTTGAAGCACCCTAATCAAGTTACGAAAAATTGACCTTCTTTTAATAGCCAAACATGGTGCCATATTAACCGCTAAAGGGCGCCAGTAGCTTTTGAATCCACTTTTTAATATTGACAAGCAGCTTAAAGTTATCATTTTAGGAATTAGTCGCATGTTGCTTAAAAATATGCAAATGCTTACCACTTGCGTTGTTTCCTTGTGTTTCGATTCAAAAAGCACAATAGGTTTTTATTGATTTTTTTAGTAGGCAATGTTCATCTGCCATTATTTTAAAACTAAGCTAGACGTCAACATCTTAACCAAACATCTTCAATTAATAGTACCTTCTGGTGTATTTTAATTACAAAAATTTTGCAGTCCTCAATTTTTGTGGTTTGTGCGATTTTCTTTTCGGTAATTCGAAAATGGCATATTCTTTACAAGGATTTCAACTTAATCTAAAAGAAAAAGAAAAATGAAGAGTGTTTTAACTGACCAATAAATCATGCTCGCCATTTGAGGCCTACTTATCAACCGTAACAATTTGGTAGTAGAGTATGTCCACTCCGCCAGTGCATGCTCAAAAAGATTACTGTTAAGTAAAGTTGGTATGGCTGAAACAATATCACGGTAAATTGATAGACAATGATGTTGGGTGATCTTCACAGACTTTCTTTCTTATCCTAGTACCAAGAACACTTGCAAACTGTTCCTACCAAAAACATAATAGACACTGAAATTGCAACATGTAAACCGTAGAAGGCTAAATTAAAAACATGCTGCAAAATTTTGGCTGTTAATAGGGTCCAGTTAATTGCAATCAGCTTGAAATAGCTTGAAATGAAATTGCGTGCTGAATTCACTTTGTCAACCCTAACTTATTTCTCTCAAGTCTGAGCACATCTTGTTTTCTTACAACTAGCCTGCAATGCTGACAAGGGAAAAGCCCGTAAGGTTTTTTAATATGACGTATCCTAGCTTATATAACCGAGTATGATCAGTAAATCGCTCATTTGTCAGCGTCTGCACGAAGCTGTTCGTTGCTAGCAGTTTGTGTTATGTTTTGTGTTTCTGCGTTTCTTCCATTGAGTTCGTATAAAAAAAATGAACTCTTCGAAAGTTTTCCCTACTCAAATCAGCGACCAGAGCTATCCGACGTTAAGTAAGTGATTCAAATTGACAGAACCGACTTTAGTTTTGACAGAGTTATTGTTGCTAACTCTTAGTGATAAAAATGAGCAGAGAGTTTACAATTCATGCGTTAAGGCTGATTGTAATCTCTATTTGTTGTATGAATCAGGAAGCATTGTACTAAAGCAATGCGTTCATATCATCTGATTTCTGTGTAACGCTTAGTTTTGAGCCCATTTTTGTCCTGATGCAAATGATTGTTGATTTCGACAACATGCTACATCTGTATTGTTCAAGGCAGTTACAATTAAGCTAGTCGTAGTCATAACCGAAGCTCGAAGATTTATAGTTGATGAGATTTTTTAAACAATTAGTTTTGGTAATTATCATATGAATTTATTATCATGCAACTGTACCGAACTTATGCAATGCAACTGAAAAGTTGAATGATATTAATTGAATTTAGCCTTGACGAGCTAAGTTTGAATGTAATAGCACATGCGCCAAGCAAGATTTATAAATAGCAGGTTTTCTCTGGCGTATAATTAGTCATGAACAATTTCGCGCTAAGCGTTTCTGTAATGATTACTCTAATTATCATGTGTTAATAGTACTTTGTATTTTGCAGAGTCGACAAATTTAAACCTCCCGATTAACATGGAACAGTCGGACTTTTGCCACACAAATTTCAACCAACACTATGCGGCCGAAGATATGAACCAGTGCGCAAACATCGGTTACTCGAATCCAGATCAAACTCACTTTGTAAACTTTCCATCCAGTAACCAGATGATTCATCATGTTGCCAACTCTAAGCAAACAGCCCCATGCATTGAGCCAGTTGTATGCAATGATAGCCAATACAATTTTCCAACTTACCAATTGAACGATTTTCCAAACCAACACTCTAAAAGTATTTCAAGCTTGGATGATGGAATGTTTCCTTTATTTCAAGAAGAGGAAGAGGGAAATTTTATGGAGCAAGACTGTCTGGGTGATGTGATGCAACTGATCGATGAGCAAGCCGAAAACGATGCAACATCGAACGCTGGTTTTAATTCAGCCGCACCATCAGTTCTAAAACGCGGCGGTGGAGAGGTTTCGCAACCGATCACCATTCAACGTCAGGAAATCGTAGCCAACGAGTCGTTTCACCAACCCACCTCCGACGGATATATGATCTTGGAAAGGCCGCGCCTTGCAAATGGTCCGCCCCAACCGCAGCCCCATGTCATTCGCCTCGCTGCCCCTGCGTCAGATATGCGCAGGCATAGTACTTGCGACAGTTCGAATTACGGGAGTGGACTTAGCTACAGTCCAGGCGACGCTTTCGCGCAGTACCAAGAGGTGTTCACGGTCAACGAATTTCCCGACAGCAACGCTGTGGCATACAACCATGGAACAAATGAGATACAAAGCCATTGCTACGCTGGAAGTGGTGAGTTGGCCGAGTTATTTAAATCCTAAACTGAGTTTGCAAACAATTTGCTAACAACATAAAATTTTGATGCTGTGCAGCTCTGTAATTCTTATTTCAAATAGTACTGCCACTCATGTGTGTGTCACAAAAAACTTTTTGCAAAACAGCTTTTTTAAAGCCATCTCCAAATCAAAGATTGTTATTCATTTTACGCCATAACACAAAAATTCAAAGATCTGAAACTTAACTCTAAATCAAATCAACTGGCTGCAAGCTTCAGATTTTGCAATAACTTTCTAGAAAGACAATTTGTTTTTACCATAGATTTGATTTGACTTATATTCCGATAGCAGATTAAATTTTATATTTTTGTTAGGTATAGGCAATGTAAGGTACTTTTATGGCATTAAAAAACTATAGTGCTGTAGAAACCAATACTTCAGTGTTGTCTTCAATTTTTATAAATATTGCAAATAGCGTCATTGAGAAAATTTAAAATAAGCGCTAACACCGTAATGTGATTTTATGAAGTTTTATAAAAAAAGAGATTTTATAAACTTCAGTTTTATGAAGACTTTCATCAAAATTTGTTATGATATATTGATGATTTGATTGCTACGTGAATTTTTGCTCAGCATAATTAGGTTGTCAGATTGAACGGAAAAAAAATTATGAAATCTTATTTTTTACCACTTGAATTTGTTTTGATTGCTTTCAATGAAATATCCGCCATTTTGCGCGTGATTCCTTTGTTTCCAAATAAAGCTTTTAGCAGGCCACGTGTTCCTTAATTTTGACAAGTTTGGACGAGCCTTCACGTTATAGTGTCAAACAGGTGCCGTATTAATGATGACGTAAATCCGCGTTCAATTCTTTGTTTATTTAACTTGCGTGTCCAGAATCGCGTTACATGTTGTACGTTTTCAATCAGGCAACGATATGTTATTGTTTCGCGTAGCAACTGGAGCCTGGCAAGTAACAAGTCCAAACTTGCCCAAATGCAGCAAGGCGATACAATTACGAATTGCCAGCGGGTCTTAAAATCATAAACATAATGCTATTTTCTTGCTGGTTTCTACGAATCTTGCAAGCTTGAGCTGCGAGAATCGAGTAGAACGCGCCACCAAATTATATTGTGGATTTGTTGCTGTTTTCTTATTGATTAAAAATTTCTGTTCTCTTCTACAGCTCATTCCGCCATTCAAGTTACTGAAGATTTGATCTCATCGTCTCAAAACGTACAGTCTCCATATGACTGGCAACATGCACATGAAGCGGCAAATAACCAAAGCCTCCCACAATTTGAAAGTGACGTGCAATCAGTTTACCGCTCTTCTGCCGAACCTTTTCAATCCTATTTGCACATCAACAACTCACCAAACGTTGCAATCCAGCAGACCGAATATGTTGCGCAATCACAAGTCGACTATGGCCACTACCCCAAGCAAGAAGTGCAGATGGACAGGGGCCCAGAACCAAGTCCTCTGACCACCACAATATGGTCGCCTTACACTGAAATTGAGGAGCAATCACCTCTAAAACAAGACGACCAAATTTTTTTCCCGGCTGACAACACTGCCAAACGATCTCTTACAGAGCAAGAAAAGTTGGATCAGCGCCGAATTCGGAACAACGAATCTTGTCGGAAATCCCGACGAAAACGAAAAATCGAAAAACAAGAGCAAGAGGCGAGAGTGAACCATTTGGAAAACGAAAACTTGCAGCTCCGGGAGACCATTCGAAATCTTGAACAGCAAGTTCAGATGGAACGAGGAAAATTCAACAAGATGAGCAAATCATAAAAGTTGCTTCAAAGCTTTCTTGAGACGACCAATGAACAAGTTTTGAGCACTTCACTACCAGCTGATGATGAGCAAGACGTACCAATAATAGTCTTTTAAGCATTTTTAGAGTTCCGCAACACTGAAGTTTTAATTTGCTTTTTCAAGGGAATCTGTCATCAGCTCATGCTTTATTTGAAAACTGTAAAAAAATTATTTGTTGCTAAGTCGTTTTATACAGTTTTAACTTTGCAGCCTGGCGACACAGTTCCGACTTTGATTGCTGTACAGTTTGCTTTGTTCTTTAACTGTTTTTGTACGTAGTTGTATATTTTTAGGTGCCATCTTTTTGCAGATATTTTTGTATTCATTTTTTTGCTGTATCAGACCATTGTGAACCCTAGATTCAGGGCATTGTGGGTAGCAAGCAATGAACGTAAAAACTGTTATGAAGCGCTGCTGTGAATGTATTCAACGTTTTAATCACAAGCTATTAGTTATTTGTGAATTGGACCATTTTTGTATAGCTTATTTGCAGGGGTGAAATTCGGCTTGAGTCAAATCCATTTCATATTTGTAATCTCCAGCTAACCTCGCCATTTTCTCGATAAACTTCCGTAGAATTTCCCAAAACTAATTCACAAAGAAGCTTCCACAATCAAGGTCTAAACTCTATAAAGTTCCCTCTAGTACTACCAATCCTTTATTGTTTACGCCCACTGCACCTCTTAGCCGTCTTTAGCAAAATATTGTTAGTTTTGTCATTTGTCGAGTAGACAGGCTCCTGTGCTGTTAGTTCCAAGCATGAAGTTCTTTCCTTAGATTGCGCCTCACCCCTGCTTATTTGCCTTGTATGCAGTTGAATTGATATGCCTGTGATTTTCAGTGGATGCAATATTAGAATTGTCTTGCCATGTTAAGGCTGTGCTTGCTTGATTTCTGTAGTGTTAGACGCCATTTAAAAAAATATAATTAGATAAAGGTAATCAAAACTTAGTTTATTTATTCACACAAATAGGAATATAAAAATAGAAACTTCACTTTTCTATCTTAAAGCAATTTAGTTTACCTTACTTTTTATATCTCATTTAGTTTTTTTATAACTTTTCGTGTTATTTATACTTTTTTATAAGTAAGTACAAATGGCGTTGATTGGTCTTTGAAGTATTTATTTGCTTACTTGGTACGCGTGCCAAAGTAGTGGTTTTGTGCATTTGAAGTGGACAATAACCATTTTTGTGGCGCTTTGCCTTTGATCAATGTGTTTACATGTTTTCAGCAAGAAAAGTGTGCCTTTAAGATTTTGATTTAAGTTGGGCGATCAACTCTTTGTTCTTATGTGGTCCAGCCATTCCGATTAATTGCAGGGTATAAGCAAGCTTTAAATGAACGACTCTTGGTTGTTTTGCTTACATTTGGGTCTGCATCAGCAAATTTCTTGTACATTTCATGTTTGTTTTTTTTCTGCTGACACATGTATTTTGTTCCTTTGTGTAAAAGTTTGTAGTGGGGCAATATTGTTTTTGAAAATAAAAAATAAAATTCTACCAGTCATCGTTTTTTTAATTTCAAGAAAAAGGAGAGTTTTAGCTCAGTTATTTATTTTCTTTTTCGCGGGAAAAAATTGACCATGAAATAATAGATATCTTCGTGTTAGGACCTACTTAACAAGGGCGAAATATCAGAGCCTGAACATTGCATTTCTACCACAAGCAAGGAAGTTCCCTCGGAATTGTTTCTTTCAATCAACGGACAACATGGACCTAATGCAAGCATAAATCTCATAATTTTTTCCTACCGAGACAAACTCTTTGATAAAGGCCAGGAGACGTTTTTAACAGAGAAGCGCTTTTGAGTATTTTGGATTGGTTACCACGTAGCCTGATATACAACAACCTGACGTTGGAGTTAAACAATTCAAATTCTCTAGTTTTGGAAATGTACTGACCTTGTAATCAAAATACCAGCAATTTCCAGATAGTTTCAGGTTAGCTTGCTTTTCGGTAATTGCAGAAGCGTCCATACTGCATTAAATAATGGCTCACTTCTAGGAATCTTGTAAACTTCATTTTTTTTGGACATGAAAATATGAATTTTGAAATTTTGAAAGCTGTATTTCAAGAGCCATGGGTATATTCAAGAAGTAAACACCTCTGATTTCCTTTCAACTACTAGAAATGTTTTTTGTTTCTCGCCTTAAGCTTTTTGTTCGATAATTACACTTAATTACTACATTGGTCTCCCTATGCGAAGATTATGACACGCTTGTAATTCAAGTTGAATTAGATTAACTGTTATCATTTTATTTATTTTGTGCATCAACGAATATATATATATATGTATATATAAAATTGTTTACACAGGTGGATGATAAGTTTTAAACAATTTTGAATCGATCAGTGTTTTCGCCGCAAAACAAAGAAATGACTTGTTATTTCATTTCTCTTCTTCACTTTGGGTAGAACTTGAAAGCATGTTTAGGGGGCGACAAGCGGTTAGATTCTTCAACCACTTTGAAATTCTCAGACATGGAAAGTGAAAATAATAATGGGCCGATTTGGGGGAGATTCAGGAAGTCACCCAAAAATTTTTTATAAAGTTTCACCACCGAAAACATTAAGTTTATTGCACGGCAAAAGAAATAATCGCCTTAGGTGCTCAAAACAACCAATAGTATTTTGCCCAGCAAACTGCAAAAAATAGGTAGCAAGCTTGCATAAATATAACAAGCTCGAAAACAATTTGTGGTCATGAACATCTTTTTGGCCAAATAGGTATTTCGTTTTCGATGAAGTGATAAGATTTTGGTGAAAGTTACAAGAAAAATAGATTATGCTACTGAATAACAAAAGTTTGAAATAGTAACAGCACTTGATCAATTAAAATAAACAAATTGGAATTGATCCAAACGATAAGCAATTCAAAGTAAACATTAAAAAAAATGAGAGCTAGAGATTTCGCCATTTTCACGACATCGAGTGCTTGGCAACAAAGAGCACGCAATACACGTCATTTGATTGCAAAGTATATCGCGATAAACTGGCGATGCTCTGCAAATAGAAAGATTGGTAAACAGATAGAAAGACAATTAATTTGATTGATATGTGTCTGAAATATTGCTTCCAATCGTCAGCTTATTAAAACTAATCGCAAAGAAAAAGTTTTGAACTTTAAACTGAACCCAAAAGAGCCACAGAGTGGCACATTGACGACAAGGCTAAAGCAAATGACTACCACGACTTATGGAGTCCTAACTACGTTTGAGGTATGATGACGCGTCATGAACGAACTCATATCAGTGCTTTTCAAACATTATGTATACTGTTAGGTTTTTAATACAGTAATCGAAATCGTTATAATGTCCTTGCGTTTAGCCTATAGTTGTTTGATTAAAAAAAAATAAATTTTTTTGAGCAAATTGTGGTTTTAGTGGCATAAATTTTTCAAAAATGGATATGAGAGTCAATAATCGAACGCAAAAAAATTGAAGGTCAAATTGGCGAGGAGCCAAGACAGTTAATTATTTTGGACAAAGGCAATATGGTGCAAGCCTTGCTGCTCTTTTGACAGTTTGCAAAGTTAGTTACAACACCAGCGCAACTTCTCTCTATCAAGTTCATCAAATTTTAAAACAATTTTCAACACCTCAATAAAACAATTGATTAATGTGTTGCTAAACTTCTCCAATTCTTAACGATTTTCAAAAAAAAATTTCGAAAGCATTTTTTGAGATAATTTCATGGCATGGGCTTGTAAGCTCTTCTGAGTCGTGAACAACACATTTAAAAATAGGGGGCCATGGGCTATCCTCTTTTCTTTCTCACACCATAGATCTCTTTATTCATCGTTGATTTAGCCTCCTTTTGACATACATTTTCACGGTAAGCTAAACACGAAGACAAAAAATGAAATTTATTCTACTCTTTTTAAGTGCGTGCAAACCCACCAGGTATGAACGCGAAAGTATAACTGAATAAAGCTGTATGAAGTGCCTCCAACAAGCCATTTTTATTGGAAAAGCAACAAAAACAAAGAAAAAACGATCGCCTCAAAAAAGTTTATGGCACCCGGTTATTCTTTTCACGTTCTAACTGTAGCTAAAGAGCCAATACTTAATTACATGGCAATAAAACTGTCGTTTTTACTTTTTGCAACCTTTATTTGACTTCAAGAAGATTTAAAGATTCATTTATCTTAAGTAGTCGTGGGACAAACGGTCTGGAAATTGCTGATGGAATATTATAAGAACAGTTGATCAGCCGCGACGATGTTGAGCTGTTGGCTGTGTGCGTGACTCACACTTAACTTGATGAGCAACCAAGCATATACAGAACACTTGCAGTGACGGCAGATGAAATAACAATAAGTGTGCTGGACGAGATTTGCCAATGTTGACAATTGAACAGAGCTAATATAGCGCTCTAAATAAACACCGCAAACAGTTGATAACACTGCACTTATATCCTAATCTACTGAATTTAGAAACATAAATTTGATTTTTACAAACCTAACCTATGTATTTTGTAGATCAACTTTCATCAGTCTACTCTTAGATTCTTGGAAAATTAATTAACAACAAATAGAATTAGTTTTATCAACCCATCCTGCAATAACTACCTGGCATCTGCATAAACTTTGCGGTTTATATCCAGCTCGTTGAAATTTAATTACATCTCATCGCAAAAATAATCTCACATAAACGACAAACAATATCATACTAAGCCGACGTAAAGCCATTGGAAATAATATCGTTTCCTCAAAATTGTTAGTGTAAGTGTCAAAAAACTCTATAGACAAATGATGACCTGCAATGTTATAAACCTTTCGTGTTGGAATACAGTTTTTGTGCATAAGATTTTCATGCGTGAATTATTACCCAAAAAAGAAACAAAATGTTACGTAAAATAAAACGTTAAGTTGAAAACTCTAGTGGTCATTGTCATTAACGAGGTTTGAATAAGGAACTGATGATGACTAATAGATAGTCGAAATATATTTTCCGTAAATAAAACATAAAGCTGGATGATTGCCTATGTTTAATTATCTTAAAGATGTTAAAAACTTTAGGTCACGTTTATTGAGTTTTTTTCATATTGATCCCGATGGCTCTATAAGACATTGTTGATACATAGACCACGTCATGTGGCAAACAATATGCTTTGCTCTTAGCGTACAGATTGTTTTACTATTGGTAATACAAAGCGGTGGCTTCTAAAGTCTTTCCTCATTACTTCATTCTTTTTCTATTTTCAGATTGTCGCAGGGAAATAGGTAACATTTTTAGATATTAAACGAAAAATAGACTAATCATGCCTAGCTTGATGGGATAGAAGGTCTTTTGTGCCGAAACTTATTGCAAAACCTACTCTTTCGAGATTGTTCAAGCCTTAAGCAAGGCACAAAGGGAAGTTCTTATTCAACACAATTCCAATCAAAAGTCAAATTTTTGGTTGGTTGAGAACTTTGAAGCTCATGGCACTTGTGAAAATCGTAGGGTGATAGGCTCCTCGCTCTTTGGGCCTCCAGCAACTATCCGAACACTAGGCGATGTCATTGTGCTTCCAGAGTCAGTCGGTCGAAGTCCAAGCAAACTTCTGCGACGTCGTAGCCACGAATTTGGCATCTTTGTGTCTTCTGTATGGCACATTCTAGTAAAGAAGCTGAAATTTCATTTCTTCTGGTTCCAGATAAAACATCAGCTGTCCGAGATTGATATGGAAAAGAAGGTAGTCATGTGCTAGTAGTTTTCGGAAAAGGTCAACAATGACGAGGAATTTGTGAATGATGTCTAGTTTTTGGATGAAGTTCACTTCCTCTTGAATGGTCATGTTAACTCCAAAAGTGGGTGTTTCGGAGAAGTAAAACCCAACCAGAGTCGTTAGACGCTCTCTGCATTCAAAAAAGAGCACAACAAGGATTGCCATTTCCAAGCATAGTATCATTGGACCGTTTTTCTTTGAAGATGATCACGGCAGTGCAGTGACCATAACAAAAGAGCGCTACCTTCCAGTGCTTGAGCAGTTCTGGGGAAAGCTTGAGAAATATGAGGATCTGGATGAGATGGAACAGTGGTTCCAGCAAGAAGATGCTCCTCCACACACTGCTATTGCCACCATGACCTGGTTTCTTGACAAGTTTTGAGAGGTTTTCATCAGCCGCAAAGCTAAAGTGGATTGGGCACCTCACTCGCCAGACCTAAATCTCCAAGATTTATATTTGTATGGGTTTTTCAAGGACAACATCTACCAGGATAACCCTTGCCCCAATGCTTGTTTGAAAGCAGCCATTACCACGAAGATTCAGGCCATTACACACGAGGAATCTTGCGCGATCCGTTTAAAAATGCCTGCAACTGAACGGTGAATATTTGCAGCGCGAGTTCTAGGACTCCTCTTGAAATTTTACTTGAGATTTAAAGGTAAACTGTTGCAGATTCTAGAATGTTGTTCCGTTATCTTTCAATAAATGTAATGGTCATTGGTGTATCATTTAAGGTCCTTGATTTGTGCTGTTGTTGTTTTGATTATCCCTCCTCTTCCTCGGGATGGAGCTACGGCACAAACGGCAATTCAGGTTCATACCGTCAACCTAATTGAAATTAGGCTAGGGGAAAGATGGCAGTCCATTTCGAACCAGTCATGAGTGACTGGTAGCCCAACCACCAACAAGGCGGACTGCCACTGGTGGGTACCCAAGAGTCGCCTTTTGCGACATGTTGGGTTTGCAACTTCACAATTGTAACCCGGTGAAGTACGGGTAGGCCACTTGTCATCCACATAAAGGTAGAAGCGTAAAGTTAAGTACCTTGCCCAAGGACACAACAAGCAAGCTTGCCAGCTTGTTCTCCACACTATCCCTTTTATATGCTGAGCGCCAAGCAGGGAAGCTGTGAATACCATTTTTTTAAAGTCTTTTGGTATAACTCGACTTGGGAAATGAACCCCAGGTCTACCGACTGCGAAGCGGACGCTCTAACCACTACGCCATCGCGCCGGTGATTTGTGCTCGATCGCTTTGTTTCAACAATTTGATCACAACAGCTGATGTGGAATAATGTACAGTATAATCATCTGCCATAACACATAAATTACATAAGTAACTGAAAAAGCATGTTGCCAGTTTTTGATAGCTCGCCTTCTTCTAATAAAAGGGCGTCTAAAACTGCTAGCAAGGTTACGCTGAATCGGGAAATTAACTTAGTTGTTTTTACTTGCGTGCGTAGAGTAAAAATGTTTTACAAAACATGTGCTCTTGTTGACGACGTGTGCGCTAAAAATAGAACCATTAAGTTCAGTTAACAGAAGTAAAATTGAACTGATTGTTGCTGATTAGTCGAAACTGCGTGAGATTAATTTTAGTCCCATAGCAGTCGACCTATCTTTGCTGCGTCAAAACTACATCGATTGCACAATAATAAACAACGTAGAAACCATGAAATGATGCATCGTTTCTGCTGTTCTATATCCGCTTTGGTTGCATAAAGATTTATTGTTAAAATGCAAGTTTGAAACATGTTTTTGTCAAACTTTACTGTAAGACTGTTTTCCAAGAGCCCTTTCATGCAAACGTGCATCTGAATCGTAAGCGGTTTGTTGTCAACAACATATGATTATGAAGATATATTTCTGGTACTTTGATTTGCTAATAAAAAAACGCACCAGTAAAATGTGCAGTCATCATAGGATTTGCTTATGTTTTAAGAATAAAATTGCGCTAATAATAGATGTATTGTGCTTAGACGTTCAAGTACAGTTATAGTTCATCACGATTGTAGGATTGGTGGTGGGGCAGAGGAACGTAGACTTCAAAAAGCACTAAACTTTTTTTGCCCAATCAATGCCTTGTCTAGGTAGTTAAAAATCTGCGTGGTCGTCATCATTGGCGATATAAATATAATCGCTTTTGAAAAAGGTTAGTTAATATTTTAGCATGCTTCGTTCACCCGTATCAGCTTGAAAACAACCATAGACTTAGTTAAGTCATTTATTTTCATGGTGCTTAATTGCACTGTTTTGGTACGTTTCCGGGCTCTCAAACTTTTTGCTTCTCTTATTGTTCGTACTTCCCCTGTCATTTTTCAAAATGCGCTGTTTGATGTATGTGGCATTACAATGAGAAATGACAAAAATAACGAGCAAGAAAGCGGAAATGAAGGAAGTTTTCAGTTCACAACTTTTGAGATAATCCACGGTGAGCGGAAAAATCATGTTTTCCTGTTGAAGAACGGAACAGCGGTTTCAGCGGTAAGCTTCCTGTTTGCAGCTAGTACTTTCAACTCTAGCGCGTTGTCATTTTTTTCCTGTATGGAAAAAAAGAAATTGCAAATAAAAACACCGAAATCCTTGGCTGATCAGATGACTTTTGTAATTGCAACACAACTTGAGAAGTCGACCTTTTCTATTTCTATGCACTTATGGCACGTTATACCCTCATGACCTAAGCAAACGCCAAGAAAGGATAACGAAAAAGCAATAACAATGTTTATCAGTAGCAAAGACAGCAAACCACTATGTCGCAATCGATTTTGCAAAACCAACTCTTAATTTGTATGTTATTAGCGAGATTTTGTTTCAAAAATAATTGAAACATTTCAATCTGGGATTAAAGTACTTTTCTTTGAAAGAAGGCCTTACATTAACATTTTATGGCATGACAAAGATGACATTTAGATGTTACAATCAGCTAGCTAAACAATTAAAGCTTTTTTGATTATACACATTAATCACGAAATTATCACTTGGATCATCAATCAGTTGTTTAGCAAAACTATTTATCTGGCAACGTAGAATATTTCGTTTTTTAATGGTGAGTTTGTTTGTTTTATACTGTTACGCATTACTGAGGAAATAACTCATTGTATTAATGACTTTTCGTTCGATAGTTAATTGTAGCAATAAACAATAAAGTGCGGGAAAATAACCGAAGTAGAAAAGTAGATTAAATGCTGCAGAAAGGCAGTGAGTACACTGTTGAAGCGCGAAGGAAAAGTCAAATATCCACAAATGCGTGAAAACCCACTTCTCTTAGACCTTTGAAGATAACTTGTTGAAAACTTTCCTTTCATTGCTCGAACCATCCAATCTACCGACAGCAACTTATCAAGCGCAAAAAGTCACGTTTAGGCAACATGTAATATTCTACCTTGAGTCCATGACCTTAGGTAGTTTGACAAAAAGTTGTATTTTGACAATGCGTTTGCTCTAGAGCAAGGGTTCCCTAACTGGGGTGCATGAACCCCCAGGGGGTGCGTGAGTCCATCCCAGGGTGTTCGCGATGCGTAATAGAATTTGTGTTTTTGAGGTTTCCGCAGTTTCCAAGTGATTGTTTGTTCAACTTCATTTTTTCATTGCAATATTACACTATGCTTTTATGAAACACTGGTATGCGTTTTATTGTATAATTTGAGCTCAGATCCTATCTTGAAATTGGGGGTTCGTGGAGACCTCTGACATCCACAGGGGTCCGTGGGAGTATAAAGTTAGGGAACCACTGCTCTAGAGGTTCTCATTCTAGTGGTCACGTGATGAAAACATCATATGGACACTGTGTAACGCGGAAGTAAGCGAAATAGTGTATTTATTTTGAGCTTTCTAGCTTATAAAGGGTCTCCGCGCCACGTCAGCGGAAAAAAGTGACGCACGACTCTCTTTTGTAAAGCAATGCGAATGCAGCAAGCAGGCTGCTGAATATTACGCAACCTTGCGTAATATATAGTTTTTAACGCTTTTTCAAACAATTAGCTTTTCCAATTTGCAAACGTTTATCACCGAGCAGTAACCGCACGATTTTCGAATATTCAACGAAAAGTTGAAAAGTTTTTCGCTACATATAACTGCAATTAATTTAACATGAATTCTTTGCTAATGTTTTCTTTGAATTGATGGGAAACTTTAAAAAACTAAAAGGTGCTGATTGGTTCGATGCTTTTTTTCTTAATACTGGTAGCCGCAGTTTTTGCACAATGTTAGAGAGGATATAATCACTGCCCATATAGAAATGGGCTACAGCAAAGTTTAAAATTTGGAGAAAAAATTGGAATTGTTTACCTTCACATTTAGGGATGTAGCCAGTCAAATTTTGGGGTGGGAAGAAAAATCTTCATTAGATAACCTGATATGTTGTTGATGATTACCTTTTATGTGTGCCAAAACCCCACAAGAAAAAGAAACAGGAATATTAAGCGAATTTTGCAGCTACTTTCTTGGGTTAACACTTCAGTAATTCCTTTTTTACAATCCACGAAAAAGTTTAGTCAAAAATAGGCCTTCGATCAATCTTTGGGAAAAGAATTCTCCATTTTGGTTATTTCCTTCAGCTGACTACGCCATTGCTCCTACTCCTCCAAGAAAAACAGACTTTTAAGAAATCCATCGAGCATGTTTAGATTTACAACAGCGGGCTACATGCATTTGCATCGTGATTTACAAAGGAGCATCAACGAATTTTAGAAATATTGTTCAGTTTCGATCATTAATCTTATAAAGTACGTTCTTGCTTTTTTGCATTTTGCAGCAATGTTTACAACAAAATTTACAACCATTATGAAGCAAATTGACATTAAAAATAATTAAATAGCTTTAACGCACACATTATTTCATTACTTCTGTATAGTTCATTTCTGCCTAAACGTAGTTAGGTGCTGGTGTGTTTGCCATATAATTTTTGAAGAGTTTTGATTTAAAAACAAGCAATTATGCGCTGAGGCTGGGCGAACGCGTCCTGTGCTTGGACATGATCCATAAAGCATCATAATTTTTAATTGCAAAGCTTCAATTATTACGCTAAAGCGATGGTTAACATGTACTTGTATTTTACACCTTAGGCTCACAGCCAACCTAATAAGCCAGGCGATCACGGGGCGCATCTCTTAATTTCAGTGCGGTAAAATCTTTAGGCTTTCGAAATTGGCGCAAATTAGCGGTTGGTTTTGAAAAATTATGCCAAGTAATCACAAATTCAAGGGACTTAACCACGGTATATACCCTGAAACTTGTTGAAATTGTTTTTGCAGGTAAATTTTAACTAGTCACTCTGTGCCCATTGGAATGTGCAGCCGAAAAATGCGGAACTATTGATGTAGTTAAATCAATCATAACAAGTAAAATTATTTCAGGTAAGGCTGGCAACACCGACACCAAAGCAAACACGGCGGGGACGAAAGCCCACAGTGAATGGACTTGTTTTTCTTTTTTTTCTAAGACTGCATGTTGCATGGAAAGCCTATAATTACTTTCGTACAAGTGCTGACTGGTCACATTTTTCACTAAAATAGAAGGTGAAGACCTTTTTTTAAGGTCATCAATATCATGAAAGCGCGCTTTGCGTATATTTCATCCGAATTCAAAACGCGGATCTTTTTTTGGAAATTTGTAAATGGATGGTTGTGAATTCGGGCACATTGCACATCCTATTTCAAAGCAACACTTGAAATTTAGAATAGCGCGAATCAGGGGTACGAAAAACCGTCAGGGATGTACGGTCCCCTCGTAGCAACGTCACTAAAGTTGTGACATTTTATGTGTACAACGCTGGCTGTCAATTACAATTCATTCATATAGGCGCGATGGCGTAGAGATTGGAGCGTCCACTTCACACTCGGTACACCTGGGGTTTATTTCCCAAGTCGAGTCATACCAAAAGACTTTAAAACATGGTATTCACAGCTTCCCTGCTTGGCGCTCAATAAAAAATAGGGGTAGTGTAGAGAACAAGCCAGCAAGCTTGCTTGTTGTGTGCTTGGGCAAGACACTTAGCGGGATGCCTCCATCTTTATGTGGCAGACAGGTGGCGGGGCCAAGCAGTCTACCCGTAGGGGTGGCCCCAGTCTAACTGAAAACTCGCAAAAAGAGCGTGAGCGCTGACGCAGTGTATGTACATCTTCCTGCATAATGTTCACAACAAATAGCTCAAACGACAAAGAATATAAGTCGTGGCTACCCATTATAATAACAGCATATTTAGCCATCATTTCTTATTTTTCCCCTCTTTCTTTGGGCTCTGTTTTTCATTACAGTAATCCCTCGTTATTCGCGGTTAATGTGTTCCAGGACCACCCGCAACAGGTGGAAATCCGCGAAATAGCGACAAAATGTTGATTTTGTTATTTAAATATAATTTAAGCGTTTGTGAACCCTCCCCATAATGATATTAAAACCACCCTACATATAATTAAGCTTTTATCAAAACATTCAAATTTTCTTCTTCCTCTTGGGCTCACTAGGGGAAACTTTCTCAGGGGCACGGCGCTTAGGCGGCATTGTAAGGGCTTAACGAAAAATTAATTGCAAACGCAACTTTAAGATACGCGGGACAGTCAACAGCGTGAACAAGAATGGCGTAATGATGCGCAGTCAATCAGCGATATGGCGCTATTTTTGAATTTTATTTTTTGATAAATATTTTAAAAAAATCCGCGATGCACTGAAGCCGCGAAACTTGAAACGCGAAGTGGCGAGGGAACGCTGTATTTATTTACCATCTGCTATTGCTCAGCATTGTTCGCTTGAGTGGTTTAAATCGAGAATGAGTAAAGCAGTCGAATTTCTAGTGGCGCAGCCAGAAGCAAATTTTTTTGGGAGGAGGTGTCAAAACAGCGAAGTTCATTGGATGTTTTTTTTCGTAGGTCGACGTTCTGTAGCTGTAATAACTGAAAACACCTTCAATTCTTCATCGGATTCAAAAACTTGGTGTCATGGCAAATGTGGCCACCTAGCTACTCTTGTGATTTGAAGCCCTCAATCTTGAGGTTACAAGTTGAAGTAATTCGCTTTCAGCAGTTTGATCCTGTGCAAGCGTAAGCATTTAGTACCCTGGCCATTCAGAACTAGCTATCAAAATCACAATCAAGATGATTGTCATGGCGTTACAAGATGTTTTCCAGAGTCAAGCTGTTTTTGAAGCAAAAAAAATTTGTTGAGCCTATCAAGGTAATGGTGATCAGTTCACAGCTTGACGTTTCCTACAGTATGGAATTTGAAGAGGAGCTTTGCCACATCTATGACAATTATTGAGAGTAACGATCCAAACTTAACTGGCCTAACCTCGCTCGCTTTGCTTCAAAATAACTTTTTTACATGCAAATTTCACATTTTTTCTGTGCTAAATGGTTTTTGGTTATGGACATTTTTTCAAGAGACCTCTCAGATTATGACAAGAGTCTGTGGCGTACTACGAATTTTAAAGGTATTTTCTCGGGTTAAGCTAAAGTGATAGCCTTTTATAAGAAGGCACTTAAAAATGCCGCTAAAACAGGGCTTTGATAAATTCTTCAAGAGTAACAATTACTCCTTTTATCCTCCCTCGTTGGGTTGCAACGATAGGATTGCACAGCTTCTGATTCGGTATGACAAGGGATTGAACCTGTGATGAACATCATAACGTGGGTCTCAACGCAGTCAAGGTGATGCGTTATTTTTAACGGCAAGAACAACGTACAATGGCTAAGTTTCTATTGTAGCAGTGTGCCAGAGGTTCTGAGAAAACATATTCAATTATCAATGTACGTCACCACATATGACTATTCCTACTACGCAGTACCAAAAAAAACAAAACGGAATTAGAAGTCGGGTTAGGATCCGTTAACAAACAAATGACTCTACATGTATTTATGCTCCGAGACTCGTCGAACGCATCATCATTGCCGCAGCTTGCACGGCATTGCAGCAGAGAACTTGCGCAAGCGCAAAGGACTTCGCTTTGCTGACTTTAGTCAGCTCATTAAAATGATCTGTTCAGACGAACGTCACGATTTGGCTCAAACGCGCGTCGCTCCACCTTACGTGTAAGTGCAAACATTTAAACAAATAAATCTGAATTATTACGCCACAATGGCTTAATCTTTATCCTTATGAGGTTGATTGTTGCAAATGCTTGCAGTAACAGAGAAAGAACGTTAAATAAGTTCAGCATATCATTTTACATCAAATTTCTTTTTAGCAAAAGGTATCTGTTTATGTATCGCATGAATTTATCGCATAGCAATCATGGGTTAAAGTCTATCTATTTGTTTTTAACATTATTAGAGCATGGCAACATTTGCAGTCCACAGACGCCTTACCACGTGACTCTCATTTGCTCAAATAGGAACTGTTGTAAGAAAATTTAAAAGAATAACGACAAAAGTTACGAACACGAATCAGAAAACGCGACAATCGTTTGGTGACGCATCTAGGGTTTTCCTTTTAAGTTTTGAATGTCTAATCAGGTTTGTTCACGACACAAAATATATATTCGTTTCGTCAGTCTCTAGTATAGCCACGTTTAACAACAATCGGTCAAGCCATCAAATCGAAAGAGCAATTTATTTCCTGTTTGTCAGCAGCATGTTGCAAGAAGGAAACAACAAATATGTATTGAAGCGCAATCAGGGGTTAAGGGAGGGTATAATCCTCCACTCTTAGCTCTGTTACTTAAACGCATTAGAATCTTTTTTGAAATGCCCAACGATTGCGCCTCGAAAATCGAGCAAAAAGCGTTTTTCACATCAATGAAGTTGGTTAAACAACAATTGAAAAGACTTCTGAGTAAACTTTCCAACGATTCCGGCGACAAGCGGTCAGGCCTGATTATGTAAAGTCTTCAAAACACTAGAAGGGGCTTGCTTACCTAACAACCTTTCGGGTCTTTATTTCTGCTTCGCAATGTCACGAGACTTTTCTATTAAAATGAGGATACTACTCCCGGTTTTGTCATGTTCTTGGATAAAGTGATTCAAATAAGTTGAAACACGTATTTCATGCTTTAGAAGTGGAAAAATATTCTATGTTTTGGCAATAGCCTGCCATTATAAAGGATATTTTTCACATAACGTTTTTCTCATTAGCATACCGATCTTTTATGATCGACAAGATGATCTTACGCGGTTGAAATGCACCCCATTGTGACCATGCAGTTGCCAAACCACATATCATGTCGTTTTTGCATATCGTCATATTGCTCTTTAGTTTAAAAGTTAAATTGTGAATTTGTCTTCCAATTTCAATACAACAGCAAAGTTATATTGTTTTTCAGCCAAGAAAATTATAATAAAGGCTGATAAAAACTTGAGGTCGACCATACATTGCTCGTACCCGTTAGGGCCAGTTTTTCTTTTTTGGTGGGGAGCAATTGAGGAATTGAAGAATTTTGTTTTTTATGAGTAAGCCGCTTCTGGATGTCTGTAAACTTGTTTTAGAAAACGTTTTAATCAATTAACCTGTTTTTTTCTATCTTTCGGAAAACCATTTTCTATACTTTTGCTACAGTATTTTCATTGTGACCTTCATAAAACACAATGCAATTTGTTTTTGTTTGTTTTCGTTTACCGAAAAGAATATTTCTTAAATTTTGTCATAAATTTCAAAATACAAAAAACGTGCCGATTTTAGGTTATATTTTACCGATGGGCAAAGTGAATGACCACGTTTTGAACACAATGGGCAAATAAAAGCTATAATTTTCTAGGTTTCCTTTCCTTTGTGCCTCTAGTCGCAGGCTCGTTACATAACAACGTACGTCAGAAATTGCAAACTCTGTCCAAGACATACGGAAGAATGATGTACGACATCGTGAAGTGTTAAGCGCTTGTGCAGTGGCATAAAATATTTTTTTGCATTTTTTTAGACCTAAATCGAAGGTTAATTAATGGCTAGTAGAGCTGCCATAACTTGATTGCTGCCAAGCAAAAAGGTAAGCGTGAGCTGCGCACGACTTTCCAATATCACCAGCGCGTGCATTTCCAGGCTTTTGGCACGCGCTTACTCGTGAGCGAAACGACGTGTACTTCTAAACAACGCTTTGCAGCCGAAGCAAATTATTAGAACTGCAATCAGACTTGTTTACTAGGTATAAGCTAGACAATAAATTATTTCCGGTTATACAGTTCGGTAGAATTCGTATGAACTCGCTATTATGGTTTATGATAGAGTATTATTTAACGAATGCTGTAGTAGTAATAATTTGCAAACAAATTTATTAAGTTTTTGCCAGCTGCAATAACTTTTTGCCTGCGGCATTAACCTCACCAGTCAATTCATTTCTCTATCGTTAGTTTGCAGAGATTCCATTTTAAATTGAAAGGTGATCAGCCAACAACAGGGAGAAAATTTTCTGTGGGAAAGCAGCTTCTCCAAGCAACACGTAGAGATTTCTAAGCCTTCTATCAAAATCAATTTTCGTAAAGTATTAACTTGGTCACTAGAAGCCAATTTTGAGAGCTGATCTTTTTGCGCACAAAACTTTAGAATCGGCTAATCGAGTCCCCTTAATAACTTAGTAGGCAAATTAAACATGATTGTTGATTTAAACAATAGACTTATCTACTAATGTCCTATCCAAAAGCCAAATTTTTCTGGTCACCCGATTTACGAATGAGCAGCAAGTGAATCGATATGCTGGTTTTGTAAGCAAGGATGTGAATCACAGTTGCAATTAAGGAACCGCTTCCTGCTTAATTACAAGTTCTCTAGCTTTGCTAATTTCTTTATATTGATGTAGCGCCACATTTAGACTTTAATATCTTTGAACGTTGCAGCTTGTTTATTTATTAAGGCTGGTTTCCATTAGGCGTAGATTGCAGGCGTAGCGTGAAAAGCTTTTTGTTTCTCTATTTAGTTTTATGCGCGGGGAGCTGCTCCTCAAATGGAAACCAGCAGTTACTGTTGTTTACAATCATCGATATACTGTCGTTTACAATTTATTTAAGGTATTACGCAATATGTTAATAAAATTTGGCAGCTGGACAAGAAAGTGTGGCCTGATGCAGCTGCTAATTGAATTTGCAAAAAATTTGTGCAGCACTTTCGCAACTGCTAGAATCGCCTTCTTTTTGGTTTGAATCGGTGAAAGAAGGAAAATGTTTTCACAAACATTAAGGTCAGGGCCCAGGCGAGCTGCCTGGAAATTCACTTGAAGACAAGAAATCGATAGCAATGTTTCGAAGCAGCTCCTTTGTTTTAAGAGTTTGAAACATGGTGGCTTATCATGCAAAAATGTGACTTTAACAGACGTAGGCGTAGGAAGTGGGGGGTCCGGGGGGGCACTGGCCCCCCCTGCTTGTAAAATTTCGGGCAATTCTTGATTTTTCGGGCAATTTGAGTAAGTGTCTTTATATTTTGCCCGAAAAATTTGTCACTGCAATAACATCTCCAAAAAAAAAAAAAAGGTCATCACTTGTTTGGCCTCACGTTTGGTGACATATTTAGGCCGAAAATGATGGAAAAGGTGCAGCGAAACAGGCGATGACCTTTTTTTTTTTTGGAGATGTTATTGCAGTGACAAATTTTTCGGGCAAAAATTTGGTGCCCCCCAAATTGGTTTGAGCTCATACGCCCATGTTAACAGACAACTCGTTTTCAGGTTCTCTGAGGAAAGAAAATACTCCATCAGTAAATTTCCTTTATAAAAACTTAACATAACATGGCCTACTTGAAAAGCTATAGCAGAAAGCTTGGTAATTTTCTATATAAGCTGTAGAGGGGGCCTCCAATTTCGAAAATATTACCCTTTAAGAATGTAGGCTGTCACACAGGCAGGTGGAGGCCACACAAAATATCAACTACTCAGTGACAAATAAATACCTGTTCTAAATCAGTTTGTTTTGTCCTTTTCTAGCTTAGTTTGCGCTGCAGAGGGAAGCTCTAATTTCGAAACACCTCTGGTCAACACATCAGCAGACGTTCATTTGCAAACCTGAAGACCCCAACATTTTGTAAGTCTACTGAATTTAATTTCACCCCAGGTTTAACTCTCGATTCTTTTACTTAAGTTCTGGTTGCGCGCCTGACAGGGCCAGTTCCCAAAGAAATTCAAGTTTTTAAACTTTTTAATCCAAGCTTTTAAACTTTGAAACCTTCCAATGGGAAGGAGGGATCTCAATATTTGCCTCCCCATGGATATGACCTCGAATTTATGATTGGTTAGTTATAAATAAACAAGGTTGTTTATTGAGTATAAATTTGGCAGAAAAGTCTCTCGAGTTCAGCATGAATGGACAAAATTACGTAATAGGAAATCGAGACAATCGATTTCAACATTGATGAACTTAGACAATGGCGCAGTTCAATTTGAAAGTTATTGTGTTTCGTCACGCCAAAACGCGCTTCTGCATCCACGTGAAATAAACAATGATGTGCACTAGACCAAACACGAGATCTTGTGGTAGATTAGATAGGTAAGCACATTTATAAATTTTGATTATTGCGATCTAGTTGTGTCATTCTTTATTTGCCATCAGCAAACAACGAGTCCTACAAAAATGCAGTCAAGCGCAACCATAGAGAACTGCCAAGATGTACAAATTCAATTCAGGGTTGTATACTTGGGTGCTTGAAAGAACGTGAAATATATCGCGATACTGACAAAAACTCACCTGGCCAAACACGTGGTCCCGAGTCACGTTTTTTGGAGAGCAAAGTGTCCAACATGATGGAATATTTTTAACAGGTTTGCTTTTCCTTGGCTGCAATCAAAATTAATGTTTTATGCCTCAAAAATTTACAAACCAATCAACTCTAGCGGTTCTTATATTGCCAGAGAAGGAATCTGATCTTTGCAAGAGTTGAAAATTTTCGAAAAAGCGTATCTTCCTTTCAACAACCGAAGACATAAAGCTTTTCTGGGAAAAATAGTTTTAACTTAGTTTTTTATTATGCTACTTTCGAATTACAGTGCATTAAAATTAAATTGTGCATGCAATATGTGCATGCAATTTATGTGAAAAAAATTTTCCTCGGTTAAAAGCCAAATGTTTTTGCAATTTTTACTTTTCAAATTTGGTATGACCTTCTAGCTGGTATTGATGTCTTAGAGAGACGGAAAAGGGGAGTGGGAGAGTAATCTACTGAAATCAACAGACTTTGAACTCCCTTTGGTGAAAACGCAGCGTTTTTTTACAGAATGCTTCCTACAGCAGGGTCTTCCGTGCAGCTGAAAAGATATTGTTTTACCAAATTGTTGTGTTGAACCAATTCTTTTTCTCCCAATCACAGGCTGCGGAACAATCCTTGATACAGTGTTGGATGAAACAAGCTGAAGAGAAATATCTTGGAGTTGTTGGCGTTCTTTTACTGCAACGATTTTTAGTGCCGGGATATATTTGAATCGGACTCAGTAAAATCTGGTTTATGTATCACTCTTGCCGTCATAGCCTACTGCTCTGACCAGGCTCAACATTTTTTGTAGCATGAAGATGAAAACTCAACGAGAGAATGTGAATTTGTCTATTCTCAGAAAAAACTTGAATCGGGTTAAATTCATCTCCCCTTATTTGATCATGGATTAATAAATTCTTGGTCCTTTCGGCAAACGAGTTAAAACATACCCAGAAAACTGTTACAAGGCTAGTAAAGCGGGACGTGTGTTGAGCTAAACCTGTTGGTCAAGCAGATGATCTGATCGGTGAATACCATTTTTAAAGTCTTTGGCGTGATTTCACAAAGGAAATTAACTCAGGTCTACTTATGGTGTGATTAGTTATAAATTTTGAAATTCATTTGCCTGCCATTTTACTACGACGTTTAATTAATATGCAAGTGTTTTAGACAAATCATTGACATTTAAACAATTGATTGTTAAATCCGACTCATTTGCGCGCATGAATTAATTAAGGAATACGTAAATTGCTGCTAGCTGTTTGTGAGCAAATTTAACAGCTCGCTATCCGGAAGTACGTCAATTGAACCGCAACTTACGAAAGTTGTTTTTTTGAAACCAGCAAATCTAACGGTAAGTCCTTATTCACGCCAAAAAATCAAAACAAAAGCTGTTATAGATATGACGAGGTGGCATTTCCGTATACAAACTATACCGGTAAGTCGTCAGAGCAGAAGTTGGCCAAACCATCAGATGCTTTTACTGACGTTGGTCCACAGGAGCGCTTAGTTAATAATATTAATTTTTAACCATTTTTTGCACTAGTGATTTTTGCTATAGTACAAAGATCAAATATTCATTAGTCGGTTAGCTTCAGACTGTAACGTCGAAAAGGTGGAATATTTCCGTTATGTTTTCAGCAACTTAGGAGAATTACTTAATTCAGGATTGTGGAAACCACGGCCCAAAAGCCAAATGTCGCGTTCATGTTAAATTTTGCGGCTCGCGGAAAGGTTTTCAAATGCTGGCCGCGGAAAGGTTTTCAAATGCTTTCCGCGGAAAGGTTTTCGAATGCTGCTCACGTCATGAAATTTAGCAGCTTTGAACGACAAGCCTATCAATTTAATCTTGGAAAAACCGAGCTCCACAAAAAATACAGGGCTTCATCACGTTTTTGGGCGGAAACTGACACCAGTAACTGCTTCGAAGCTAGTTTGTGCATAGAAACAACATGGATTACGATCTGTTATTGGCCCGCGAAATTTTCAAGATGTTTGAAATTGGCCCGCCTTCAAAAAAGGTTGCACATCCCTGACTTAATTGAATTTGCTATACAGTGAATTTTCCTCCCACTCTAAACCAACTTAACTCATCATTAGGTGGCTAAAACATGATTTGAAACATAATTAATCAAAAACAAAAATTTCACTCCGCAGCTGGTCAGAAAAATTTACAGCCCTGACGAAGAAAAATTCTTCCGTAACCTTTGGTGTTCAGGTTTTTTGTTGGGACAATGGGCTACATTTGAGATTACACTGATCGTTGCCCTAAGACGTTTCAGCTTGATCATTAAACTTATTATAATGACTAGCAAACTCTTCATAACTGTGAATTTAGTGACCAAACGTGTTTGCAAAGGTGTTTTTGAAAAACGTTTTGAAGAAATGTCCTTGAAATATTTTTGGTATTTTTTCAGGAAATTTTCCCAGGGGTAAGATTACCTTGTTCATAAACGCGATTGTCTGCAAAACACATCTGTTTTGGCTGAAATAGTTTCTAAAATACTTTCCAGATGAAACTTCAAATTGTATGACAAATGTTCTCAAATATTGCATTTATCGCTTTTGATCTCATTATCACCAATAAAATTCGCAAAACGCACTTTCACTTTCAGACGTTTGCTTTCAACACTATGCTTCAGTAGCGTCACCTAACGGTGAAAACGTTGTGAGTTAGTAGCTGCATTACCACATACAGTTTGCGAAGACAATTTGTATGCAAATGAAGAAAAAGATAAGACGGCGCAAATGTTGGAGATTGAGTTTCGAAGACCCAAACTTCATCATACCAACAAATTATCTGATAACTAGATTATGCTGCCCATTTGTACAAATGCAGTCTCATGTAGGACTCTGAGGTAGGTTATGGCAAGGACCTTTTTTACTTTTAGCAAGTCATTATTTTACCCAGTTATTTAGGAAAAAATTTTGTAAGCATCCACTCAATTTGATTCTACTAGAGTTTGGGTAAATTCTGTTTCACCATGGTTCCCATAGAGGGCCCCACCATTCCTATGAAGAAGGTGAATACCATGGAGGGGTCATGACATCAAAGTAAGCAACAGGAGATGTTGAAAGAAAACAATTACTGCGCAAAGAAGTGACAAAGCAATATTTCTAATAATCTTTAATGAAACAAGTGAACCGAAGTGCAAATTAGCGGTTTGCGCGCTTCTTACATTCTGTTGCAGGAAATACTTTTCAGCAAACCAGATGGATTGGTGAAAATGTGATAGGTAATTTCTTAAAATTTTCCAGGGAGCTCAGCTCCGTATGGTACAACCACAGGGGGCTACAATTCCTTTCGCCCCCATTTGCCGTGCTACTGTAAAAGTGGCTTATGACTGTGGGCTACTGCTACTAAAACGTATACGATGAGGAGTAAATCTGTTATTGTTATAGACAGCTCACAACAGTAGTAATTATTAAGCAGAAGGTTGTGCAGATACCACTGTTAAAAAATAAATTTAAGGATTTGATGTCTTAGACCAACTACCACTGTACCTGCTGAATTGAAAAAGCATGTTAGAATATCCTGTGACAACGAAAACAAGTTTTAACCTCTTTCCAGACTGATTCCTACCGGTTAGTGTATTGTGCTAACTTGGGCTTTGCAACCTGATAACCCGGGGGTCTCACCTACTCTTAATCCGTCCCTGTAAGTAGGTCTATGCTAACGGTTCTAAACCGATGGGCCACGGCTTATTAGTGGGCCACAGTATATACAGATTTGTCGGTTGGGCCACGGCTTGCTATTTCAATTTTAACTATTGACCTTTATCATAGCACTCCCTATTCCCCACAAAATTTTTTGCTGAATTTTAATTTTCTTCGATACTTTTGCTTCATTAAGAAATCCTGAAAACTCCATAGCTCTACCTTTAACGGTTTTCAAGATAAAGACATGTTCTCATATGGGAACGTTGCCAAAATTATTTTGCACTGCACCTACCACGCAGAAATATTAATTGCGTAGATGACCAACGGCCATTACCACTTCTTCCCTCAGATTGTGGGGCGATGAGAACTTAACATACGGCTCTTTCCTTCAACTCCACCTATGCTGTTAGTGGAAAGCTTTTCCAGATTCGGTTAATTGGCAATGCTAACGCTCTTCTTTTTCATCCGGCGCTGGTCTCAACTCAATCGATTTTAAGGCAGCCAGTTGGTTCGAATATAAGATTCTCTTCTTGCAGCTGATCAGGGACGTCTTCTATATCGCTACCCTGATCTGAATTTGTGGATTCAGTTGGAAGAATGGCTATGCTTTTCGGTCAATTAACAGATTCAACATAATTGCGAGCTTGTTGCTCGGAGCTTGTATAAACACGGTTAAGCTTTGAGCTACTAGGCCTATAAAACTTTGATGCAGAAGATATCGCTATTAATTTTAACTTTGGTATGTTGAAATTGAAAATGAGAGCCATGCTCTTAAAACTCCTATGCTTCTCTAATCTCCACACGAAATGGGTCTGTAAAAGTTTTAGAGAAAGTAGAACTAGGTAGTTTTGATAAACTAGGCCTATCACGCATTTTGTTGGACTAGAGGCGAAGCCAAAAATCTTTTAGCTGGTTCAGTGTGTGTTTACCACTGTTTTCTTGCTTTTGAACCATTCTTTTGCTGCAAAGCGCAAGACGTTAAATTTTGGACACACTTCTTGACGAATTTTGGAGTTTCAAACTTCTGGCTTTTCATTTTCGCGTCAGAAACAATTAACCTACCACTACACCGCGGCGGCTGCTAAAGTGACTCTTAACTCGTTAAAATGTTGCTGCTTGTTTATATGCTGCTAAAGTGACTTTTCTCTAAGTTTGTCAAAAAGTCACTTTCAAAAGCTTGCAGCTATCCTGAGAATCATCTGAAATATTTGTGCTCCATTCTCTCACAATCGAGCGACTAATGTTTCCTGTAACTAGCCATTTGGAAATCACAATCCCTTAATTCTTTTGCAGTCCACACTTCCCCTGGCCATGCACTTGTATATCATAATTATTATATAATTTTGTTGAATCACTGAATCAAACATGCAATTATTATTTACATTGGGATGCAAATCATTAATATGTAACAGAGAAACAATTGCTCGTCAAGCCATCAATAAAACTATGTGTAATTTTACAACTGAAAAACTCAAGCAATTTGCTTAAAAATGACTGCGTATCTCGGCAACGTTTCCATGTGGGAACATATGCAACAAATTACTCTCAAATTTTAACGTATAAAAAAACATAAAGCCACCGCTTTTTTTTGCATTGTCGTTCGAATATATCTCGCATTTTATAAAAATCAGCTCTAGACTGCTACTTCATTTTCGGTGTGCGTGTAGTAGAACAAAGCTTGATTAAGGTCCATCTACCGATTTTAACGTCCTATTAAAAGACCCTTAGTAGCTTAACGCAAAAAGCCGAGTATTCATCTTTCAAAATTAAATTGCCACTTTCTTATAGAATACTTGCATGTAAATATACCTTAACAGTGCTCTCCACAAACGTGGTTTGGCCAGGCGAATGTGACGTTCCCACATCGGAACGTTGCTCTGAAAAGGGTTGAGGAGGACATTACTGAAATTGGAAAAAATGTAGTACAACTGGGACATAGACCTCTGTTTAGCGTGAAAATATGCCACAAGACCAAAAAAAGTTGAGAAACATTTAACTATGTTATTCATTTTCCTACTTATAGGTAGGTGTTTTTGTGGTTTTCGAATTGAAAACGCCAACGTAATGAAATTTTTTTTCTATTAAGGTGATTTAGCGAGAAACGAAATAGTTGCAAATAGTATTTTTTGACAAGCTATTCTGCCTGTAATGTAGCCTAGGGCCTAAGGTCAGCTCAGTCAATTAACAATGTTGTTGAGCTATAAAAACCAATTGCTTAAATGATTTGTCGAAGGGGGATTTAGAAATAGCCTGCTAGTATGTGGGCGGTTTAAGGAAAAATTGTGGGAAACACTGGTCTAATAGAATTCTTTGCCCTAACCTTTACTGATATGACCAAAGTCTTGCTTAAAAAACAGGTCTTAAAACACATTACGACCTTCTTTCCAGACGAATTTTAGTCTTCCTCGTATTTTTTGTTAAACCACGTGTGTAGTCTATAAGCCACTTCATTTATGTTTCAATATTCTCTTCAACTTGACCATGGCTTAACCTTACCTAATTGGCTAAGAATGACTGCAAAGATATTGTAAAAATGGTTAGCTATAGCAATGATTTTCTATCGCCCAAAATTTGTGGGAAAAAACAAGGCCCGTTCTTCTAAGTAAACTTTAAAGGTTTTGCAATATGCCTAAATTCAGGGCTACCTTTAAGCACAGCGGGGCCGAATTCTTCTAATAAGTTCGAATGATAACCAAACTAAATTTATCTAATAAGTTCAAATAAGAACCAAATAAATTCGTCTAATAGGTTTGAATGAGAACAAAACCAGTATCTATTCTTGACTGATTTAGAGTAACCATTTCTGAAGAGGCACAATCCCTCACACACAGGAATCCCATTGTTTGGGATTTTCCCAATATCTTGGGATTTCGGCTTTAGCCTTGGGAAATAGCTTCGAAAAAGGTCAAAATCATGGGATTTCAAGTAAAATCACTGGTAAGTAACAACTTTAATTGGTAGCTTAACTATCAAAAACCTGCTAGATAGACATTTCACTTACTTGAGATTCTTTATGAACAATTCTTGAGAAATCCAAGAAATCTCATTAAGATCCCTGCTCACACATCTATGTCGGTTACGTTGACACTTTTTAGCACGCGCGGCTTATTCTGATACTGAAGCAAACAAAGATTTTTTGGCGATCAATATTTTTAAAGTCTGAATAAGCGTATCTTCAATCAAAGTTGGAGGCGAAAACTTTTGTCTGGAGATCAATATTTTCTAAGTCTGAAATGATGAACTTGAATCTAAATTGAGGGCGAAGACCTTTTTTTAATTTCGAATATCAATGTTTTCAAAGTCAGATAGATAGATATACTTTCAATTCAAATTGAAGATCTTTTTTTTGAGATCAATGTTTCTAAATTGACGTACTTTCCAAGTCGGTTAGATGAGCTACGAGGCTACTCAAACTTTACATAAAATGGAAGTTTTGAGAGGTAAAATTGGAGACATAGATCTTCTTCTTCACAAAGGCAAGATGTTTCATTTTTTGATAAGCTTTTCAAATTAACATCTTTTTTTCAGACTAACACCGGCGCAGTGACTGGAACATCCGCTTCGCAGTTGGAAGACCTGGAATTCGATTTTCTTAGTCGAGTGATACCAAGACATCAAAATATGGTATTAACAACTTCCCTGCTTGGTGCTCAGCACAAAAGGAATATTGTAGAGAACAAGCCGGCAAGCTTGCTTGCTGTGTCCTTGACCATGACACTTTACGGGATGCCTTCGTCTCTATGTGTCAAGGTCAAACAGTCTACCCATAGAGTTGGCCCAGTCTAACTGAAAGCCAGCAAAAAAGGCTAGAGAAACTCATTATCTGAAGACATATTTTCCAGAGGTTTCTTAAATCCTATAAAAAATAGATCTTTAAAATAAAATTGAGGCCACGATCATTTTTAGAGGGCTGAAGTTATTTTACAAAGTTGTAAACCTTTTTGGATAACTTTGGCCTTACGCAACTATGAACGTTTCCAACAAGTGATTTCTCATGCTCAACAAAATTTGGCCGCGGCATTGCGTCGCACATTTCTATTCTAGCTTGGAATAAAACTGCACATTCGTTGGTTGCGTATGACAGGGAGCACATTTATTTTCTATTTTTTGTTTTAAGCAAACAATCATTCGCAGGCATTGGAAAAATGTTTTTTATTTGTTTTTTTTTCAGTAACAATACAGCTAGTATCGGTACAATAAGATGACATTACATGCTGGTGTTAACTTATATTCACCTCAAGCATGCAAAACATACAAGGTTATGTTGTACGAAGTTGTTAAGAGGGGCAAACATATCGTCTAAGCCAGGGGTGGGCAAACTGCGGCCCGCGACGAACTTTTGTGCGGCCCGCGAAAGCCTCCAGCAAGTAATTAAAAAAATTTAATTTATGTAGAAGAACATGATTGGGTGCATTTTTCTCATCGATAGACTTTGAAAATTAAATGTGCTTGCATTTCCATTTGAATAAAACTACGTTGATTCATTCGTCTAATAATTGTTGGTTTTCAATGTTATACCAAATTTAAAATGCAGGTCAATTAGAATAATATACCAATGTGTTTGTTAAAAAGTGCCGCCCTCAGCTAGCTTTCGTGATCACGATGCGGCCCCCGAGCCAAAACAATTGCCCACCCCTGGTCTAAGCGAAAACAGAGGGTTTGGCTCTTAGTAAAATTAAGAGTTATACTTCTCACATAAACAACATATTGTACGTATTTTTACAACACTTATTATGTTTGTTGCTTCAAACAAACCTTGAAATACTACTTGTACACAAGCGCTAAATCAACTTATTCATAAAAAGCTTATCGCCTAGATGTTTTAGGTAGTACGGTAACTATCGTTTGAAAAACTAACCAATTACACCAAGTGCAGAGATCGTCGAGATTTAAATGAAAAATACAGAAAATTGCGACTGCTTTAAAAATAAAAAGATATCAAAAAAACAGAAAAGTGTATGAGGTCTTTGATTTGTAAAGATATTGATCAAGCCAAAAGCCTACTGCAAAAAGGACGAGAACAATTGACGTAAAATCTTTTTCGTTTTCACTAGATTTTATAAAAACTGGTGGACACCTTTCCATCAGTTGCAAAAGTCATCGAAAAACTGATCTGCAACAAAAAGTTAAAAGAACACAGAAAATAAAAGTTGGTGCTCAACCGTCTTGTGCAGTCATGCGAGCAACCAGCCGTGATCTCGTTTCTTTCACTTCTTTTATCAGTTGTTCGATTTCAATTCTCATCGCTGCATTCTCCTCTGTAAGAGTTTTTACTTTGATCTCCGCTTCATCTCGCTCCGTTTTCCGTTTTTTTCTTGATTCCCGACAAGCGCGGTTGTTCTGCATCCGCTTTTTGATGTATGACGCAGTTCTTTTCATTTTAGGAGCGGTATCCGTCGAAGTTGATGACACATTTCCGGAAAGATTAACAACAACGTGGACTGGAGTCACCAGAACTGTTGACTCGACGGAATTGGAAGTTGGAACAGGAAAAACAGCTCCGTTGTCGGAACTAATGGTTTGTTCTTTAGCACTGTAAGCATGATCCGCCTCGATTGATTCTTTCACTTTGGCTTGAGCCTAAATTAGAAATTATCAAGTGAAAAATTTGGTCTTGAAAAACAAAAATACATCAGTTAGCTGGTGCATATTGTATTTACTTTGAAACAAAGCTTTACTACAAATGTAAACGACATTATCTCTGTTCACAACTTTACACAGCAGTGTACTGATATAAACAAGGTACACTAAAATGGTGGAAAAAGAGGAACCACGTGCCAAACCCGATATGTCTTTTTACAATCTTAACCATCAAAGAGCTCCAGAAACGGAAATTAAACCTGTTCTTCTATATCAGTGCTTCCCGACCTTTACAATGGCCCACACTCCTAAAGTATCTTAATATATTCTCGCACCCCCAAAATATTTTAACATATGACGAATTCATAACATGTCCGGGGCCAAGATGTGGACCAATTTTGAAAACACGGCTGAAATTGCATGTGTTCAGCTTGCTTTTTTTTTTGGAGATCAGCATCATCTCAGTCTAAATTGAAGGACGTGCATTAGTTATGCTGTCATTAGACACAGATTATGCAAAACAATTAGCACAGGATGAACTGAGCATGACAATACAGTGATGCAACAAAAAAATCTGAATGACTATCTCGCACCCCTGGTTGGGAACCCTGTTCTACATCCTTCCTGATCGCAAAACTGTTTTTCAACAAAAAATTATATATAGCAATCGTAAACTTTGCAAGAAATGACGTATAATTTATACCTTCAAATTTTTGTCTGCGTCGTCCAGAAAATCCTGTAGCATTCCTTCTAAATCTAGACCATCTCCGCATGAAGCAACAGCCTGAAGGGGGGTCTCAAATGAGGCCCGTACAAAAGATGGAAGGGAACGCAAGCTGGAAGCCAAACCCTCATCTTGAGGCACAGACCCAGAGTCGCTTGTACTATTGGAGTTGGCAACGCTGTCGTCAGACTTGCTAGACGAATCTGCAAAGATGCATAGTGGTCTGTTGAAGTTCCATGACGGATATACTTTTTGCAAAGGGAGCAGTAGGGATGGAGTGCGACAATTTTTTCTTTTTTAGAAAGATGACTATTTAGAGCTTCAGAAAGTGAAAACTACTAATTCATTTGAATTAAACTTGTATATACACAACTGCTGGCACGACGAAACATCCGCGCTTCACTGGTTTCTTCATGCTGTTACTGTTGCAAGAATTCAACCAAATAAACTGACAAAATTAATTTGATAACGCATTTGTTATGGGAAAACTTATCATTCTTTTCAGTGAGTTTACCTGGAAACGGAAAACCTTACCTGGATTGTTAGCGTTTCCACCCTGAGAGGCAGTTTCATCCGACGCTTGTCGCGCCATATTGTAACAAGTAATTGTTTGCCCATTTTCTTGAATGTACACTTGGTCAGATGACAACGCTCTTTGGCGACAGTTGGGGTCATCCATTGGGCTCGAGTGCAAACACTCTTGCGGTTCAGACACGGTTCTAACGCGTTGCAGTCCATCTGTTACATTGGAAAAAGGCGAGGGGTGCTGAATGTACTGATCGTCTTGACTGTCAGTGGAGGAAGGGGTTGGGGGATACAGATCCATAGTAAGATTACAATTAGGGTGCGCTTGACCCAACACCTCCATTGCAATGCTGAGAGATGTTTGTCGATCAAACTGCTGCACTGTAAGTAGATCGTGTGCAGAGGGCGCCACCATAAAAGCAGAACCTTGAAGCTGTTCAACTGCCGGCGGTGTAAGCGGACTGGAAAAGGATTCGAAGCAGCAAAATTGTGGCTGCTCGTGCAGAATTAGAGCCGGCTCGGTTATTGCAGCACTGCCCACATTTTCGGCGACTGTTGAATTCCAATTTGAAAAATCTTCGCACCGGTCTTTTAAAGCAATGTTTTTGGATTTCTGATAAGGACCTATACAGAGAAATTTATTGGTAAAATAAACCACGAATACAGAAACTAGCTGTAACATTGAGTGACAAGGAAATTGTTATAGGAAGAAAGTTAAACTAATGGAAAAGTTAATCTTTCTTAAAATGGATGCCTCACGCATGACTGTGCTGAAAAAAAGTCTTCTGCTATGGGAGAGGAAAAGAACTAATAAAAGTTTATCCTATTGTGGCTTCATTGCAGTAGCACATACCAGCTTGGAATGTGATTCCGATGTCATCCGCATCCATTGTGATATCTTCCACAGGGTCGGTTGTCACTGGGACAATCTGATAGATCCCATGGACCACTCGAGCATTCATACCAGACATTGTTGTCTTTTTGCTTGTTTGCATTTTGCAAGTTTTCGGAGAAAATTGATGGTGATACCATTCTAAAATAAAATATAGTTTCTTAGTTTGCTACTAACAACTATGTAATGTAGCAATGTAAACGAGATTATTCAGTGTTGGGGTAAAACATAAATTGATATTCCCTTCTCAAGCGCTTTAAGAAACAAAGTTTTTAAATATCTCCATGATGGTATATCGGCTTACCAAATTGTTTTATGGTAGCTAAGCAAGTCCAACTGATCATAAGGATTATAAGATTTAAGCATCTTTCGTATGCAGAGGTCGATTTTGCATGTGTAACAAGCACACTAGACTAAACTGCGACGCAACTGCGCAAGGGTATTTGTATGACCTTAAAACGCTTCATTGAGTCAACCAACTAGCTATTTGATTGGACGAAGCCTTCTATTTTTAAACATTAACTTTGTGACGTCAACACGTTACGCAACGCTCTTGAAATTGCGCAACCTACTGACAATAACTACGTATCGGATTCAGAATCATTTTCTATTTTTCAACGGTAGAACCATGACTTGCAGATTTTAAGATGAGCGTGTTGTACAAAGTCTATGTAGTGACATAGGTAAGTATCTCAAGAAAGGCCTTTTCTCAAACAGATACAATTTTATCCTAGTAAAACAATATAAACAGCACTTTACACAGAGTATCTATATTGAACAGGCCTATGAAAGAATAAACAGTCCGGCCATTGCGTTAACGGGGTAGCGGTGGGATTTGAGGAGGGGCAAGATAGGTTACTTGTTACTCAACGATTGAAATAGAACTACTATGTTAATATAGATGATGGTTGTCATAACGAACTGAAAAATTTATAAGGTTTTGGGTTTCCAATTTGTTTTCAACCAACAGTTGTGATGCTGATTCTATCTAAGTCATAGGATAGCACATTAACATATTGATGAGCTTGCCTATTTAAACTTCTTTTTTAGTTAGGGTACCCACAAGCATAGGTTAGTCTTTACCTGCAGAGGCACTGCGCCGAAAATCCCAGGACCTTATTTAAAGCCTAGCCATTTTTTTGCCCTTGAAACTATAAGAACACAAACAAATTGACATTTCAACTTACTTGACAGGTTAAGCCTTTTTGGCTGGAAGAGCGTTTCGAAGTTGACCACTAGGGTTTCGAAAAACTCAGGCAAACGCCTAAGCACGCATACGCATGGTGCAGCTTTCGTGAAAAAAATAAATTCGATTCAAATGCTCTTCTTTTGTACAAACACGCCAATTATAACAGTAGGAACACTTAAAGCAGTTCTTGTTGACAGTATCTTGCATAAAACTGAATTGAGAAATTTTGTTTGTTTTCTTCAACATCGAAAAGCAACGACAGTCAAGAGACAAAGTCTTGTGCAATAGGATGTACTCTTCACAGGGCAGGCTCAAAAAAGCTTCAAAATGATAACCAAAAATCTAAGTTGTTAAAAAATATTTTGCAAAAGAAATTTTTCTAGTGCAGCAGCTTTAGAGCTAACGATATTGCCTAATTTTTTTTTCCACAGTACTTCCTGAAACACAAAACAGCATTGATGGAAGATAAACATCAGGCATTTGACCTATTATGCCACGGGGTAAATAGCACGAAACAAGTAAAGCGATGAGTCTAATTGGGGGAGCGTGAACCTCTTCTTCTCTTGGAGGCATGAGGTGTGGCCTACAAAATGATGTCAACGTCGAGAAGCATTTAACAATATCAAACATCTTTACATTTGTTCGGTGCTATACCAAACATAAGACTTTGTTTCCTACTCATTATAAAACAAATTATCCACATACTCCATTGCTATGTAGCTTACAAACCTTAGCCTGTTGGCGTACAAAACTAGCTGTTATATCATCTGGAGCAACTAACTGCGACTTCTAAGGCTAGTTGCAAAAGTGTTTGCTAGCTACCTTGCATATAACTCACTGCTGAAACCTTCTTAACTTTCTCACTTTAATTCTGATACTAAAGGCCACGTTGTTGTAAATGACGGTGTAATTTTATCTGGCCAGTCACATGCCGACTAGCTTTATATACAATCGGAGAAACAGGTACTCACAAAGCATGTGACAAGCTGGTCACGCTACATCCGCTGTCTGGAACTGCGTCATGAAAAAATAAACAAAAAAAGAAAAAAGCAAAAAGCATGATGCAATCATCTACCAATGGATGACGTAGAAATGGGGAAAAAGCAGATTTAGCGGCTTAACACAACCAATGACGTAGCTGTTTCCATGAAAACGGTTCACAAGGGGCGAGGTTTTTTTCAGCCAATCATAGCGTGTTAGCTGTTCGCAAAAAATTTCCATTACAGTAAAATCATTATGAATTCGTTCTATTACCCGTTGCGTTTTAACAGTGGGTAGGCAGAAAATAGTTGTCGGCGTTTAGTTTCTCTCACTGAAAGTGCTGAAGACACAATTATTTTAGGGAGTCCGAGGGCATACCTTCCCCAGAAAAATTTAAAAAGTTTCCCTGAAAAGTAAAGTTTTTCATGCTTTCTAGAACAAGTTACAGGACAATACTTGCATGGATTTTTTCGTTTAACCGTAAACGTAACTATCAAAAGGCACATATAAGTATGTACGATTTAATGAAATTAAGACGAGAAAATTAGCGAAAAGTAACACAGGAAGCTCATGTCATGATGAAATTATATGGTGACAAAATCAAAGCAAGCAAAAACAATCAGCATTGCCTATAAAGATAAATTTTCCTTGGAAGCTGATAGTTACACGCCTGTTCACTTCAATTAATCAGCGAGGACTAAATGACTGCACCAATCAACTGTCACCTCAACGAGGTGGTGCGGTCCCCGATCCCATTTGAGTCGAAATGGCTGTTGGCCTTCCCGAGGGGCCCAGTTACCCCGGCCACTCCCCTGGAACCATTTTTTCATCGTGCTGCACCCTGAACGATCGCAGAAGAGCAGCACAGAGCTTTTCTAAAATTGGTTGCCTGTCTTCTTCTTTCTCCTGCCTTTTTCATGCCCGTCTTCGTCTCCTCATTCTTCTTCTCTTGATGAGCGGCAACGTTCATCCCAACCCTGGACCTCTCTTTCCTTGCTCAGTGTGCGGTGAAAATGAGACCTGGTTGGGTAAGTCAGTGCAATGCTGTACTTGCACCAAATGAGTCCATCTAAGGTGCTCACTACTCTCCCTCTCCAAATTCAGAACTCTTGGCAGCACTCACTCCTGTAGCTCCCCCCCTGCTGCGCACCTGCTTGTAACAGTGTGACTTCCACTGTTGCGCCTCATTGTAACACTGTGACTTCCTCCTCGGACTCCCCCGGCCTGTATACCTCCACTGTTTAATCTGGTCCCCTCTGCTAATGCAGCACTCCCGCCCCATCCTCGCCTTCAAACCTGTTATTCCCCTTCTGCCCATTCTCCCTCATTACCGCCTCTTGCTCCTGGCTGTCCTTCTATGCCTCCTGCTTCCTCTTCCCCTTGAATCTCTCAGAGTTCTTTAATGGAATGATGGCGGTCTCCGATCTAGGAGCACTGAACTGCTACATTTTCTTTCGTCCCACTCCGTTGACCTTATATGTATCCAGAAATCCAATCTTAACTCATCTTCCTTTTTCCGGATCCTGGATTCTCTACTCAGCGATCTGATCGCACCCACTCCCGGTCTGGCAATCTTTCTCGTGATGCCACGCACGCTAGCGGCGGCGTCATCATTTTCGTCAGGCAGAGCTTATCCTTCTCTGAACTTTTTACCTCCTCTCTCTCTTCGCTTGACCCCTACTCTGATTATGTAGGGGCCAACTCTAAACTCCTCCACTCTCTCTTTTCTTCATGTTTACGCTCCCCCTATTCGCTCTTCTCTGACGGATGGCAGAACCGACTCCTCCCTCCACCACAAATCTCTTCATTCTGGGGGACTTCAATTGCCATCACCCCCTCTGGGACACAAAAGGTAATTCTGACCCTCGTGGGGAGGAAGTATTTGATTAGGTCATCTCTTCTGACTTCCTCCGCCTCAATGACTCTGACATATCTACTCTTCTCCATCGCTCCTAACGATCTGGCCATTTGGTCCTTCTCCCCGTCGGTTTCTACAGGGGAGGAGGCCACACAAGGAGCTCTATTTCGATTGGAGCGCTGGTCGGAGTACTGGTGTCTTCCTCTCAATCCGAGCAAGTGTAAGACCTCCTTCTTCTCAGTGGATCCCCACCAAGCTAACCTCCAACCCCACCTCCTCTTATTCAACTCCCGCCTCCGTTTCAATAAAACTCCAACTTTTCTTGGGGTCACCTTCGACCGCTCTCTTTCCTTTTCTAAACATGTATCTTCGCTGAATGCCAAATTTTTCCCTGGTCTCAAGGCCGTACGCTGTATGTCTGCCTCCTCATGGGGGCCCCTCTAAGGAGTCCTTCTTTCTTCTGTATAAAGCTTTTCTTCGGCCCCTTCTCACTTGTGTTTCACCCAAATGGTTTCCTTTCCTAAGCGTTACCAATATCACCAAATTGAAACGCCTCCACCGAGCGGCTAGTCGCGCAATCACCGGCTGCCTCTCGCCTATCCCACTTCTTCTCTTCGAGGCTTTTCTACCTTCCCTACGAGTCACCGTGACTCATTTCACTCTCTCATCTTTTGAGCGGGCTCTTCGTCTCCCAACAAACCACGACTCTGCAGATCGTCCTGGAGGGCTCTTGCATCCACTCACCGCTCATCCTTCCTTCTACTTCCTTTAGGGAGGCTTCTTTTGCTTGCCCTCCTTCCCCTCCTTGGAACCCCCTTCTCCGTGGATTCTACCCTTTCCTCTCTATGCTCTCGCTCTGATCTCTCTCTTTCTCGCCAAGGTGCGGCTCTCGCTCACCTTGACTCTCTCTTACCTCACGATCTAGTGCTATGGACTGACGGCTCTGTTTCTATTTCTTTTGGCAAGGTGGCTCTGGCGTACTAGCCAACTGCTCTCTCTCTGTAGCACGGAGGCCACTCTTTCCTTTTCAGCAGGCCCAGTATGCTCAAGTTTCTCTGCTGAAGCCTGGGCCATTATGCAAGCTCTTTGCTGGTCTCGGCAGCACCAACAAGTCGGCCACTTCTCTTCTCCTCCTATCTGACTCTCGCCCTGTTCTCACCACCCTATCCTCTCCTCCATCTTTCCTTCTACCTCAATCTCTCTGGCAGATCTGGCAGGAACTTCTTTTCTCTCTTTTTGTTCTATTAGGCTACAATGGGTCCCCGGACACTCGTTTTTCCCAAAAAACGACGCGGCTGATGACCTGGCCAGACGGGGAGCGCTTCTTGCGCCCTCTGCAATCCCTTGTAGTCTCTCTCCTCTTATCTCTTGTATCCACTCTTTTCTCGGACTGGAGGGGTAGTGTCTCATCTAAATCTTCGACACACAGGTTTCCTCAATTGCCACCGAGGAACTTGTGCTACCTCGTCGTGCTCACCGTGTTCTCTCTCGTCTTCGCTGCAACGGACACAGCCTTCTGTTGAGCTCTTATCTCTTCAGGATTGGCAGAATCGAGAATCCTTCCTGCAGCGCTTGCGGACACTCGTCCCAGAACACCTCTAATCTCATTCTGCACTGTTCAGTTACGGACTCTTTGCGTCGCTCGCTCTTTGGCGACTCTGTCTATTTACGACCTCTGGTCCAGGCCTTGAAAAGTTGGCCGGCTTCTGGGGCTCCATGGTCTTCCGCCATGCCCCCATCACTAATACGTCACTGATTATAATTTCTGTGATTTAAGTTTTAATTCAGTGGGTCTTCAAATTTTACAAAGTAAGTAGAAACACGTTTTCTAACAAGAGCACGGGTTAAAGTGGAGGTGCTTTACTGTGCTCTCTGTTTTGAGAAAAAAGCAAAGCGAACAGAAGATGTATGTAACTTTTGGGATTAAACATGCAAGACTTATCTATCCCCAAAACTCTTTTATCTTCCTTCCTCTTTCCAAGAGAAGCCTCAATCTCCTTTGTACAGTGCCTAACAAAAGGCTAAGACCACCCTGTAATTTTAATAAAAATCTAAATAATTTTGCTTTTCAAACATTTTAATCACAAACAATCAACATCAGTTTTGCAATTTATGCATCAACACATTACAAACAGTTTTAAAATATGAAAATATGCAGAAATTTTGTTAACTATTAGTATTTGGTGTGTTCTCCTTTGCTCTCAATCACGTCCTGTAATCGTCGTGGCATGCTGTGTATCAGCGTTTGGCAATACTCAACCGCTATTTCAATGACCCAAACTTTTTTATCATATCCACCAGTTGTTTGGCAAATGACGGTTGCTTTTCTGCGACTATATCTTTAAGAATTTTTCACAGATTTTCTATAAGGTTTAAGTCGGGGCTGTTTTCAGGCATTGCAAACCCTCCACTTTCGGTTTTTCAAAAAATCAGACACAGTTCTTGACCTGTGGCATGGGGCACCATCATGCATAAAGATCCTACACTAATAAATGTCCATATGAATTTTCAGCTAATCTTATAGTAGTTCCAAGTACTTTTTGACGTTTATGGTCGTACCGGGGGCAAAAAGTGCAAACCAGCTGACCCATTGCATGGCATGAACCCCCAGATCATTAGAGTTAGGGGATGTTTCTTAGTTTACATTGTGTACCTCTTTTTGTATCTCTTTCCTTTTGACCTACAAACGTTTTGCTTTTTTGCTGCAAACTGTTGAATGGATGATTCATCACTGAACAATACTTTACTCCAATGTTTAGCGGTCCAATGTTGATGCGCTTCAACAAATGCTAAACGCTTGGCTTTCATTGATTTAGTTATTAATGTTTTTTTAGCGGGTTTTCGTGATTTTAATCCGAAATCGTATGTCAAGTGCCGAGAAACAGTCATGTCACTTACTTTGACGCCCTTTGCCATTAATGCAGACTACAGTGTCTTCATCGAACTAGTTGGGGATCGAGCAACTATCCTTTTCATTAATTGATCATCTCTCACAGTGGTTTTCTTTGGTCTACCAATTCTCTTTAAGTCACTCTAACTTCTCCTCAGTATCCAATTGACTATTGCTGTGTGAACTGCTGTTTGGCTGACACTACATTTCGCATTAATTTTGAGTTCCAAGTAGACTTCTCAGTATAATGTGACAATTTGAGCATATTAAACTTGACTGTGAGACGTTTTTTTATCCATTTTGCAGCTAAAACTAATCACAAAAATAACTCAAACCTGTCTCCCAAAGCAACAAAAAGCAAATGAAATTGCATTTACTAATTTAAATGTGCACCAAGGTGACACAATCACACAAGAGAATACTAGAATAGGTACTATCATGTAAAAAATGGGTTAATACGACGCAATCACAAAAAAACTCATTTTTTTCAAAAGTGGTCTTAAACTTTTGTCAGACACTGTAGCTTAAGTCAAATCTGTAAAATACTTATCATTTTTTACTAAAAAGTTTGTCACAATTTTACGTCACACATCAAGTCAAATAGCGTTTCAACAATGCATTAGTACTGAGTAGTGACGTCAATTAAAAGAGAAAAGCTGTTGAATCTAAACCAGAGCTTCTCAACTCATTTTCGTCCGTAGATCACCATGCCTATTCAAATGAATCTGTGGACCTCAGTAGACAACCCAAAAATCAATCAAACACAAAAATCAGTTAAAACATTGCATTTAATACACAGTTCTATCTACTGATACATTAGTTTACGCTACTGTAGATCTGCTTCCAGACTTTTATTGTATATAAATATTTATCTCACTTCAAAAATTCGCAATGTTTTGGGTCACCCTGTACACATGGAAATTGAACAAAATTGTTATTCTCCTCTCTGTTAATCCAGAGTTGTAATTTTTCAACAAAAGCTTTGATTATACCTTGATGAGTGAATAAATTCGCGTCTTTTCTTTGGAACTGAACATTCAGCTTATTCAAAATCGAAAAAATATCGACGAGGTATGCAAGTTCCAATTCTGAATCAGCAAGAATATGTTTGAAATCATATTTTCTTTTGGACTGAAGAAATTGCATCAATTTTTCTTTCGGAGTAAAAATTTTGTTGAGTTTATTCCCAGCTGTCATCCACCTTACTGGAGTGCGAAACAGCAACACCTCAAAGTCAGAGTCCATGTCCTGACATATTTTCCGCAACAGCTTGGTGTTCAATGCCGATTACGTAATCAACTATTTTCGCTAACACTTTGAAAGTAGTGTTCAGGTGATCCAGAAGTGTTTTGATGCCAATGCCTCTCTATGAATAAAACAGTGAACTCCAATTGCTAATATGGCACGCTGTTTCACCAAGGTTTGGAAGCCTGATCGTGAGCCCAACATGGTAGGTGCACCATCAGCGGTAAACCCCACTAAATTACCCCAGTCCAAACCATTTTCTTTGAAGAAATCATTAGCTACATCTAGCACATCCTTGCAAAATAGAAATTCTTCCTTGAAATTTCTCTCATGCACATATTGCACAAACACCCGCAGTTGAGAATATTGTGAGACACCAGTTGATTTGTCCAATTGTATGGTAAAAGAAAGAAGTTTTTTTATTTCATCCACAACTTGCTCCTTAATGTTCTGTGAGATTTCATTTAAATGTCTTGACACAGTGTCATTAGACAGGGGTGTATCATCAAGTTTTAGAGCTGTTTCATCACCAACAACAAGCCTAACCATTTCTTTTGCACGTAGTAAAAGTTACTCAACAATAGTGTGAGGTTTTTTGATCTGAGCTATTTTGTATGCAACAATGTACGAAGCACGAACTGCATTGATTGTCCTCTCATAGTATGTATCAAACGAGTCAAAACATTGTCGTTTAAACGAAGATAAATGCCACTCAAAATAACTTTTATCCTTTTGCACCAAAGTGGGGTGACACTTGCTAAGATAAAGCTTAAGTTTCGCAGGTTTTTGTGAGTCATTTCCCAAAACCTTGTAGCAAATAACGCACTGCGGTAAATCAACGTCATCTTTTTTTTGACAGGTGAATCCGAGTGAAGTACAGGTTTCCAAATAGCCTACGTACGCTTTTTGGCCATGAAGGTGTAATTGTACAATCTTTGTATAAAATTTATTCAAGTTTATCTTAAAATAACTAATATTAGGATGTCAAAAAATACATTCGCAAATAAATAAGAAAAATCATTTAATTCAACATTATCTTCCAGTTTAGCAAAATATGTTTTTCCTTAACTTATTCAATATTATCTTCTAGCAACTCGTTGTCGGCAGCCTTGCGTTCCTAATTAGCGATAATTCCCTACAAGCTATAATCAGTGTGATGGCTATTTATGCCACTGTCCAAAAAACCTTATTCTGCAGATCAGAAATCCACTTAAACTGTATCCATTCCTCATCGCCTCAACTCAACTGACTTAACACAGGCCAAAGGTGAGTGAATGCTACAATGCTGCAAGGTGTCTGAGTGAAAAATAAATAAATACTTCGCTCAACGGGAAGCCGTGACTCTACTCCTTGTCAACGGGAAGCTTGACAATTTCTTGGAAAAAAACAAAAGACGAATAAAAGGTATATATAGTAGAGGTAGTTATAAATAAGCACAGTAGGCATAGTATGCATAGTACAGGCATAGTAGACATAGTACCGGTACAGAGATAGTTGGGGAGGTGTGCGAACGAAAACCACTCACACCAATATAAAGAAGACTTACCTCTTTCCTTTCAAAAAAAGTTAATTTTATGAGTTTAGATTTAAGCATTGAGTGGGTGCAATGAGATTTCACATTAATCCATTATCTCCTGGAATTCTTTTTTTAACAGATTTCTTTGATTTTAATATGTAATAACCATATATATTATACATTTGAAAATTGAACTTTATTTTTTTTGTCACACTTATAATTTACCAGAAATGAGGTGGGTCCATATGGCCCCACTAGGAGAAACAATGAACATTTTTGATCAAATTGACATTTATTCACATTTTTTGCCTAAAATAACAAACAAATTGGTAAATTTTCTTTTTACAATACAAATAGCATATTTCAATGAGAAAAAATAATTCCTCTACTAAATTATTTGAAAAAAGTGATGATACTGAATATTTCATTGAAAATTCATTTGGAAAATTATTTTTTATGGTGAACTTTAAAACATCTGACACAAACTCCTACATTGCATTTACTGCATTCAGTTTGTCTTTAGATTTGCATAATTCTCCAGCATATTTTTTAGAACCATTGGCAGTTGCCTGAACATAATGATGCAGACCACCAAACCTAGAATCTGGTACCCCCTGGCAAATTCATTGGTATTTGACCAGATTTCTTTGGGGGGTTTTAAAATCTTTTCACGTAAGACATGGCAATTTCTCTTTTGAAATTCAGCTGACAAATATTCTTTTGAAAATCCTCTTCTGTTTCCCAGTATTGAGTTTTGCTCAGTAGTGGATTGTACGCACTAATGATCAAAGTAGCAAGAAACACTCTCATTTCTTGCTGACTTACTTGAATGTCTTTCCAATTTTTACTTACACCATATATTCTGCTTTGTTCTATTATATGATCTATAATCGGATCATCAAAAAAAAGTTCGAATAATTCTGCAAGGCTAAAATTTCTGTATTTTGAACAATCACCTTCGGGAAAATAAGGCGCTACACTTGTTGGAGATTCCCATTTGGGTTGTAAAGTTTTCTACTTTTTACAAGGGGGTTGCTGAATTATTTCATCATCCGATGATAAATCAATCTCAGCCTGAGCCAAAAAGTGATTCGGATTTAAATTGTGTTGTTCAATCGGTACATCTCCTTCTTCGTCAACAGAATTTTCATCTGTGAGTTCATGAACATCAGGTGGACAAATAGTTATTGATGCATCAGGGTTATCAAGTTCTTCTAGGTAGTCCAGAACTGCATTCAATTTCATGGGCCTAAAATACAGTATATATTATTTGTATAATATACTTATATACATATATATATGTGTGTGTGTGTGTGTGTGTGTGTATTTATAAACATAGTCATTATTATATTATATATAAAATTGTATATCGTTAAATTAGTCTAATAGTTATTTTATATATACATAAAAAAGTGTAATAAACTAAAATATGAAAAACTGAAAAATTGTAATCGGATTCTCCTAGTGGGGCCATATGGCCCCACTAAGATTTTTTGAAATTCAACAGATCATTGGGAAATTAATTAAAGGACAATTAAATTCGTTTTAATATGAAGAAAAGAGTAATTACTAATAAATATTTTGTTATAATAATCGTGCGTTTTGAAATCTAAATAAAGGAAAAAATGGCTTACCTTTTTATTTCGGTCATTGTGAAATCTGATTTGTAATAGAAGGTCACTTCAAAAGCCTCCAAAAATCTTACTAGATAGAATTGGGGATATTTAATGCTGGTAGTTTATGTATTTAGGTTTAAGTACAATATATCACAAGATAAAATAAAAAATATCTGAAAAACAATACATAAAATTGAATAAAATTGTACTTGAGTTACCTGGGTCCATATGGCCCCACTAGGAGAAAATGGGTTAAAAGCTCTAGTTATCATCACTATGCCTAGTATGCCTGTACTATGCTTACCATGCCTGTGCTATGCCTACTCTCCATGTACTATGCTTACTATTCCTGTACTATGCTTACTACACCTGTGCTATGCCTACTATGCTTGTACTATGCCTACTATGCTTGTACTATGCCTGTACTGTGCCTACTATGTCTGTACTATGCCTACTATGCCTATTTATAACTACAGTATTCTCAGAGCTACACCTAAAATCCAAAAAGCAAAACTGTTCCTAATTGTAACTTGCTCCAATGACCAGCAACAAAGTGGATAGTCACTGTTCATATGGGTTCTTTAGGCATTATGAACTTTATCGCTGGTCAGCAACAAAAATATTATTTCATAAGAAAATCATGTGGGCCCCTTCAATAGGTCACCAAGGACCCTTAGGGGTACATGGACCCCAGTTGAGAAGGCCTGATCTAAACATTATCACAAAATTTTTTCTTAAGAATTCAGTCGATTTAAACTTAAAGTAACAAACTATAATTTCAGAAAAAATTTTTGCTGTCAAAACTTGTGCGGTTATGCCAGGTCGTTCCTGTATGTTCAGGCTAATTGTGCACGTGGGGCGATGATTTTGTAGGAAACAAGCATTAGACCACTCAAGGCCCTCTCTACCTCAAGCTTCGGCAAAGTGGTTCGTTCTCGAGGATATATTTTTGCTTGCAAAAGCTAAGCGGTAAAGCTCACACTTTTATTGACTGATACCAGGTGGTGGATTAGCACTTGTAGTGAATGGAACAGATGGGAGCTGGTAAGCCAGAGGAATAACAACAACATCATCAGCTAATTGATGTTTAATGCCATTGCAATGAGGAGCTAAGCACTCATTCTTTCGTACATTTGGCCACACACACGAGAATATCATTGGCTCTAGATTTAACAGATTACCAAAAGGCCAATTCCAAAGAAAATCTACCTACCGAGTGCGATGAGCTTTGTTGTCAAATCAATACATTGGTATCCATTCACATCCAATTCTGGCGATTGCATGCTAAGAAAAAAGATAAGCGATAATTGTTTATTCTCCCACTCGTCTTAAGCATTGCATCTAAAAAGAAAATCATTCTAGATGAATCACGTTTGTGAGGCGTAAGCTTTCCTCCTAAACACAATATTTTGACATTCATCCCCAAAAATATCGTTAGGCCAAAAAGAAAATATTTTAGTCATGGCAAGGTTCTATTTGTAATTTCAGAAAACTCTGGTTTTTAAAAGCGGGCCTTTTTGCGTCTCAGCTTTGATAAGTTTTCCCTCAGCGCAGGACAACAGCTTACTGACATTTACATAAATAACAGCAATTAAAATAACATGCTACATTTCATCATAAAATATTAGTAAATCTTTGGAGTTTTGTTTACGTCAAAAAGGAAGTAACCAATGATTTATCACCAAAGAACGTTTTAAGAGTTTTCTGTTTGACTTTTTTTGTTTTTCTGATTAAGATTGACGTAGTTCAGAGAACGCTGACTCAGGGCCAGATTATGCTCAGTCGCAACCCTGGTGATTAACTTCCTTTGAAAAAGGAATCTGATTGTAGTTGCAAGTTAAACTTTGCCCCAAATCGTGATATAAATCGCCCTAAAATGATTTTCAACTTGCATTAAGGAGACCGTAGTAAGCACGATTTCTGTTGCACATGCATTATTTGCATCTCAATTTAATCCAGCATTGAGATGGCTTACACTGAGCTAGCTTTTATGAAACTTCAAACTGCTACATTTCATTTGATGCTTGTACATTTCAATTACATTATGACTAGGGCCATTTTTTTTTGACCTAAACAAATATATTTTTGACTTTATTTTAGCAAAATTTTGACTTTATTTTGACCTAAAATTGTGGGATGCGAGTCTCGAAATACGTGGTTGTGTTTTGGAAATCGCTATTCTCATATCATCTTCCAGGTCTAGCTGGTTGCGAGCCTTTGATTTGATGTGCATGAGAGGAGAAAATCCGCTTTCACAAAGATAAGTGGAGGCGAATGGAACAATAACGCGCAATGCTTCCGTTGATAACTTTGGGTAGGACGTCAACATGGAGCTCCAAAACTGAGACAGTGATTTAGTCATGAATATTTCACAACCAGCTGAGTCATTTCTCAATTCCAACAGCTCGTCTTGGACTTCTTCAGGAATAGTTGCTATGTCTATCATTACGGAAAATGGATTACGAGGAAAACGTCGGACCCTTCTTCAAGATCAGAAAAATACTTCTCGAATTCATTTTTCAGCAATTGCAAATGTTCAGTTATTTCTTGTTTTATTAGTGAACTGAGATTAGATTCAAATTTAGATAGGTTTTCAAACATTGCAAAGTTTTCCTGGTTGACTCTGCGATTCCAATTATGTATCTTTTCTATGAAGCCACGCAAAATGTCTCCAAATTGTAATATGTTTGTATTAGGTCTCAAGTTAAACTTATTTAGCTGTTCAGTAATGTCAGCCAGGTAAGCCAGACCCTGCATCCATGTTTCGTCCTTGAAGAAGTCGACGAAGGCATCTCTTTCAATTATTTCCAGAAAAAGCTTGATTTCCGTTTTCAGCTCAAAAAAGCGAGTAACAACATTCCCTTTGGAAAGCCATCGTACCGCAGTATAATACGAAAGAGTTTCATGGTCTGTGTCCATTTCTTTGCAAAACTGTTTGAATAGACGAGAGGTTGTGGCACTCTTTTTGATGAAATTAATTATTTTCACAACAGAGTTAAGCACTTTCTTCAAAAAGTTTGGAAGAGTCTTGCAAGCGAGAGTATACCGATGTATCATGCAATGTACTGTTCTAACTTCAGGAGATTTTTCTTTGACTTTCATTTGGAAACCAGATTTGCATCCCTGCAGGGCTGGGGCTCCATCTGTACATACACCACAGAGCTTTTTCCACTGCAAGCCTTCTATATCGAAAAACTTTGAGATGCTGTCCATTACATCTTGAGCAGTGGCTGAAGTTTCCAAGGCCTTGCAGTACAAAAACTTTTCTTTGACATCTTCCATATGTATGTAACGAACAAATACCAAGAGCTGTGAGCATGATGCAACGTCGGTTGATTCGTCGACTTGTATGGAGAACATGGGAGATGATTTTATTTCAGCCATGACTTGCTGTTTGACGTCTGTTGCCATAAGAGAAATGCGCCTCTTTATTGTGTCGTTGGATAAAGACGCTTGCTGAATTTTCTTTGCACTTGTTTCTCCTAAAATCAATTTCACCATATTCACAGCGCAAGGTTTCCGAGGGTTTCTCCGATGTTATGAGGTTTTTTTGCTTGGCTATTTGTAAGGCCACTTCAAAAGAAAGCCGTCGGGTTTGCAGTGCTTTGTTCTTGAAAATATCCATAGTATCCAGTTTTTGCCGTTTCAACGAAAGTTTTTGTCTTTCAAAAAAATATAAGTCTTTTTCTACATGCTTTGGATACTTCTGCAGCAAGTGACGATTAAGCTTTGATGGCTTCATTGCTTCGTTGCTAAGGACAGTATAGCATAAAACGCACTGCGGTTTTTCTTTGCCATCACCTAACACAGAAGTAAATCCCGTTTTAAGGTAACTTTCTGAATACTTTCTGGATTTAGCCTTCCTAAATACGTTTTAGTACTGGCATAAAAATATTTTCCTTCACTGGAGGTTACTGTCTCCAATGAATAAATAGTATTATATCCAGCTGCATTGTAGAACCGGCAGTGAATCATTTGTACCGTGATGGTAACGTCACAATGGGAGTAACAAATCGCAATAAGTTTATGTGGCTACATTATAAAGCGATTATTAGCCTATACAGTGGAATTCGGTTAATAAATCCACCTCGGGACAGCCGGTTTTGGATTTAATACGCGGCGGCTTTAATAAACGGCGTTTTCTAAAATGCACAAAATGTAGTATTTTTTCAGTATTTATTCGACAAAAAATGTAGCGATTGAGCAACTCTAGCTTTTCTGCTGCTGTTTTATCATGTCTTCTTGATCTATTCATTCTGCAATGGATCCAGAAAACTTTTCTTTAAGTTAAATCTCATAAAACCGCTTCAGTTGCAACAATAACTGCACAACTCCTACGACTGGTGTTCAATTAGTCTGCTTGATTAGGCCTACCAGTACACAAGGACATGTACGTACTTGTCCATACGAAACTTATAATCCAATATTGTTTCGTCACTTTGCAATATTGTACTTATTAGTACATAATGAAGAAAAATTTGACTGCATAAAGCACGTAAACTGGATGTATTAAGCGGCGCTTGGATTTATTAACCGAAGCTTTTATAACGGGAAAGGATTGGGACGATTCCGTTCCAAGCAAATTGGATGTAATAAGCGGCTGGATTTATTAACCGTGGATTTATTAACCGAATTCCACTGTATTTCTAACTTTCTGGCGCAATCAAAGCAATGTGCAATTTTCAAAAATGAGAATTTATCAATCAAATTAGAAAATGCAAATTTAGACCATTTTCACGGACCACCTTGAAATTGCTCCGCGGACCCCCGGTTGAGAACCACTGGGCTAAAGCATACTTAATCTGTGGTAGGCGCGCGGACGCAATCAGCATTTATTTAAGGAAGAGCTAACAAACACTTTACTGTTATAACAACGTACCGTATTTGCCGGTGTATAAGTCGACTCGTTGTATAAGTCGACTCGTTGTATAAGTCGACCCCCTAAAAATCGACGGAAATTTACGATTTTATGATATATCCTTTGTATAATTTCATGACTCGGTGTATAAGTCGAGGTCAATTTTTTTAGGTCGATTTTTGATCGAAAAAGGTCGACTCATACACCGGCAAATACGGTAGTTTAAATGTTTTGTCAAATACTATCAGGGGACTTATTACTATCAACCTACAACTATCGACTTTTTTATTGAATGCTGTAACACACTGACATCAGCTATCTAATATTTTGCGGAAAGACAAACATTAAATAAAACTTGAAAAAACAAGAAGCATCGTAAATCTTAAAAAAGAACTTAATAGTGGATACAACTGGTACGTATGAGCAATTTTTTTTGTGCTCCCCTTGCATACAGCGGGGAATACATGGAAAATTGGAAAACGTTTTTTCTGTGCTGCTTCGCTTAGGCGCAACAGATAGAAAATATTTTCGACATAACAAAAAATTTTGTATTTGAAGCATTTTTCAGTGATCAATAGTAATGCAAAGGAAATGTTGCAGCTTTGGCGATTCTTGTTTAGGTAGTGTTAAGGATTCACCACTCGAAGGGGATGAATCTTCTATTATAGTTGTCACAGGCGGACGGCCAGGACCTTCCTCGCACTGTTCTCTATCCAAGCACCAGTTTAAAATCAAACAGTAAAATCAATGGGTTTATTGATTGAATAACAATAAAACTTCGAATAGGCCAGCGCGAGATAATTGACTAGACTTTTATCCACAACGATTGAACCAGCAACATTCAAGAACCAAAAAATAGAATTTGAAGTAACTTCTTTTTCTTTATATACATAATTAGTATGAGCCTGAAGCCACGCGTTTTGTGTGCTTAGGTCCGAGTGTAGAAATAGATAATTGTAACAAAGCAAAGTGCGACAAAACAATACGTTCAATAAGACTCCTGTTCTCAGGGCTGCAGTTCGATTATCGGCGAGTTAAAAAATGGGCATTGGTGCGATAACATTGCGGCCCCTTTGAAACAAGAACACAGGGTGAAGTTTCAAACAAAAACATAATACATATAAAGCACCAAGGCGCTACAATAATAGGATTAACTTAACATATTCAAAGAACAATGATGCAGTGGTCAGGTATACGAAGTTCTTTTTGATGGTAGTCCACCATCATCATTAACATTCATATAGACGGTGCAATAAATAAAGGAAAAGGTGACTAAACACGTATGCTAAAGGCCAAGTCCGAATTTTCTGATATAAAATTACAGATTTTGAAGCATAAAAATGTCAATAATGCTCGGGGAAATACGAATATAAAAACAAAAGATAAAATACAATAAATTATACGGGAGCAATTTTTGATATATCACGAAGGATGTATTCGATTTTATTTGTACCATCCCCGCAATCTTTCAACACAGCAACAGTTGCTCTACGGACTAACTCTTTTCCGTTGCGCCACTGAGGGTGCACCCGGTGTACACGGCCCAAACGATAAGCCCCGCGCCTTGAGATGTCCTCAGCATCTCCAACCAGGACCAATTGGCCAGTGCAGATATTATTCCGAGTTACCCTCCACTTGTTTCTACCTTGTAAAGTAGGGAGGTAACCTTGCATCCAACAGAGCCAAAATTTATGAGCCAAAGTTGTATTATAAAGAAAGTCACGACGCAAGTCTCCCCGTTCATGAAATGCACTTAGAGGTGTATTGGGGGCAAGACCTTGCCCCAGGAAAGACGAAGGAGTGATTACAGCCAAATCATTAGGTTTATCGCTAAGCGAAGTGAGCGGGCGATCGTTCACTATGCGCACCGCGTCTGAAGTGAAAGTCTGTATTTCAATAAGTGAAGGTCTACGTCGAGATTGATCTAAAACGCGATTAAAGGCGTCTTTAAATAACTTCACCATACTTTCCCAACTACCTCCTTGACTAGGAGAGTATGGAGGGATTTTAACCCAATTAATGTTACGCTTTCTAAGAGAATTACAGAATTCTGTCGAACCAAGCAACGAGGAAAGCCGATCAGCAGCGGCCCGAAACGTCGAGCCATTATCCGAATAAACAGTGTCAACTGCTCCCCGAAGATTTGTAAATCTAGAAAATGCGAGCAAAAATTCATTCAAGTCAAGACTAGTGACGATTTCCACGTGTATGCAACGAGTGCATAAACATGTGAACAGTAAACCCCAACATTTGCAATTACTACGATTTTGGCGATAAAAATACGGTCCAAGATAATCTACGCCGCAATACTTGAAGGGTTTATTTGTGGCAGTTACTCGGCAAGCCGGTAGATCGGCCATCAGCTGTCGAACAGGGGTTGCTTTTCGCATTGCACATTTTACACATTCTGTCAGGTAACGCTTAACGCTCGAAATTCCATACACAATCCAAAAACGCTGCCGCGTACGCATTAGCGTATAGCATGGACCTGCATGTCCAGCTTTAGCGTGTTCATCGAGAATGATCAACCTAGTAAGTGGGTGCCTGCTAGGGAGTATTAAAGGATGTTTAGTGTCTGTTGGGAGATCAGCGTTTTCCAGGCGACCCTCAACACGCAACATCAAGTTATTGTCCACACAGGGGCGCAGGTTTCGCAGAGTTTTTAATTCAGAGACACGACGGACGTGTTCTAAATCTGACAAGCTATTACCTAATTTTTTTAAAATCAAATCATAAGCATCTGATGACTTCTCCTGGAGAAGCTTAATTGCGGTCCCAAAATGGGTTTTCTGAACAAATTTTACAACTTCCATGAAGGCCTTATCCAAGTAGTCTGCATCAAATTTCGGTTTACAAAGGTTACGCTTTTGTGATTTGGCGACAATATACTGTTTGAAAGCAATAAGATAAGCCATACGCTTTTTTAATGTGTATAGATCGGGAGCGCTTTCAATTATCCGATCCAGGCACGTATTGCTTTTAAGAGACAAAAGATCTAAATTAATGCTGGCACTACGAACAACCACGGCGGGGCTCACGGGCTTGGGTTCCAAAGATCCCTGTAAAAGAAATAGAGGTCCTCTAAGCCACAATGCAAAGGAATCAGAGTTCCTTACGCTGCCTTCGCGTGTACCAACATCAGCGGGATTTAAAGATCCTTGAACATAATTCCAGTGACAAGCCGAAGTCATAAGGTGTATTTTATCTACACGGCGTTTTACAAATCGCGGAAGATGAAGATCCGGGTTTACAATCCATTTAAGAGCAACTTGTGAATCTGTCCACAAGTGAAAGCTGCAAGACAAATGCTGTAACGATTTAGACACGGCGAACACCAGTTCAGAACAAAGCCTAGCCGCTTCCAATTCTTTTCGAGAGATCGTCCAATTCGTCTGAGACAACAAAACCAGTTTCGACTTGCCATGCACGAAGGCGACGTTCGATCGTCGCCCAATTAAGCGCCTCAGATAGACCACACAGGCCAAGGCATCATTCGAAGCATCACTAAACCCATGAAGTTGATAGCTAACGTTTTTATCATCGCCGGTCTCTGTTTCGGCCTCCCAAAAGCAGTAGCGGGGGATCGAAACCTCTGAAATAGGCCGTAAAAGACAAAGCCACGCTCTCCAATTGATCATCATGTCTTTCGGAAGCTCGTCATCCCAGCCAATACCAGCACAGGTAGCTCGGTGAAGAATTAGCTTGCCTCCCAAGAGAAAAGGAGCGATAAAACCCAGTGGGTCAAAGTGGCCAGCAAGAAAGCGCAGCATTTCGCGACGACTGAGTCTAGCTGGCATAGTCAAATTTTTATTACAATGAACCTTGAGACAGTCCTTTTCCACGTCCCATATTAGGCCCAATGCTTTAGAGTCAGGCATAGAGTTTGAACCAAGGTCAATTTCTCGGATATTAGAGCCGAGATCGCATTTGGGAATACTCAGCAAAACCGGCTTAGCCAGGTGATTTGCCGACCACTTACAGTCTAAAGCCTCTGCTTTCGAACAGTGACTTCGACTCTCGAGAAATAACCTTAATATCAGCCAGGGATTCAGCAGTAATGAGCAAGTCATCCATATACCGATTGTTTTCGATAGCTTCCAAAGTCAGTCGACTTGCTTTGGTAGGATTTTCCTCAATCAAACGTTGTATTGCATGAAGAGCAATGTAAGGACTGGAGTTTATCCCCCAGACATGTCTACAAAACCGAAATATTTCGGTTTCACCAAGTTTTATGTCGTTATCCTTAAACCAGACCAAGCGAAAGAGATCCCGCTGGTCTTCTGGAATAGAAATTTGAAAGAAACATTTGCTTAAGTCGGCCATACACGCAAATCTACCCAAACGAAAACGAGTCAAAACGTCAGTCAACCTATTCAAAAGATTTGCGCCGGGCAAAACAGCATGGTTAAGACACACTCCCTTAAATGTGGCTGCACCATCATATACAACACGAGATTTTTCTTGTTTCGTCACAAAGAAAGGCAAATACCAAGTAGGCCCATCAACTTTTATCTTCTGCACATGCGTCAACCAACCCTCAGCAAGCAACTCTTGAAATGTGTCTGTAAGGGTTCGGTTTAAAGTAGGATCGCCTAGAGCTTTCCGACGCAGAGACATAGTACGCTCTAAGGCATTTGAAAAGTTATTGGGAATCTTTTTAACAATATCCGATCTCAAAGGAACCGGAATCTCGTAACGACCATCTTTTACTTTGACGTTAGGCTCCACCAACGAACACGCAAGCTCCTCACTCCTAGAGGGTTGAGTCTCCTCGTTCTTCAATTCAACTTGTCGCAAAGCCGCCTTTAGCTCAGTAATTTCTTGTCTAAGTTGTTCACATTCGTTTGTGTCACAATCAACGTTTACTCTTGCTTTCAAGACCTGGTGCGAATCCGATCTCACCCCAACGCGACCACCGCTGGCTATAGGACCCAGTCGAGTTAGAACGTAGTTAGGTTCACTCGCATTTACACCCTCTCTTTCCTCCAAAACAGTGAGCAACTCTTTATTAGTTTGTCCTATCAAAATGTCAATCCTTTGCCGTTGAGGAATAGTGGGAATTTTAACCCCTTCGAAATGCCTAAGTTTTTGCGTATTTACGGCATGAGGCAAAACGTTCTCATCATCAATAAAGTCCGGGACAACCAAAGCATTTTTTATAGCAAAAGTTTCTTTATTTGAAAGTGATTCAATTTCAAAGTTTGTAAGACCACCACTGTGCATAGTTTGTTCAGCTAAGGTGCGAATGGTTATTGAATGATCCGTTTTAGTAGCGAGCCTAAGCTCGTCCCTCAAGCTCTTTGAGATCAATGTAGCCTGAGAAGCAGTATCATGCTGTGCATATGCCAAAGTAGACTTGCCCGTCACTGGGTTTATAACCCTTACGGCACTCGTACGAAGCATCACCAAATCGTTATTAAAGGTCAGTTTTCTCACAACTGTTTGTTCAGCGTCTGTCTGTTTTTTCCCAGCGTCGGCTGTCACCGAAGTCTGGCAATGCCCAGCGCTGGCGGCCCCAAGGTTTACCGAGTCTGACTTAACTTGTAGGTCATGCAAGGCGGTAGAATGCTTGGGGACAAAATGTGGCCCGCATAAGCGACATTTCGACGAAGAACTACATTCTCTAGAGAAATGTCCCAAAGAAAGACAATTAAAACATCTGGCAGCATCAATAACAGTTTTGCGCTTTTGCTCAGGAGTTTTGCTTTTAAATTGTTCACAATCAGTTAAAAAATGTTTTGAACGCGAGTCGTTGCATACAAAACACACCGGGGGAGGTTTAGTAGAATGTTGAGTTTTATTACAGCTACGCGAGCTTTCGCCAACGGTCTCTACTGAGCGAGCGCCAGGACGTTCTCCGTTTACAGTGACTTGTCTGACGCGAAGAGCCGTATGTCCGTTGCTAGGCCCACTTGCTCTATCTTTATCGTCTGATTTGAAAAACGACTGCGCATAGTCCGAGGTCATCAAGTTTAGTTCATGCACTACAAATTCGCGCAAAGACTCAAATCCCGGTTGATTTAAATTGATATTCTTTTTGTCAAGGTAGTCAAGGTATCTTCGTTTAAGTACGCCAGGTAACCGATTTGCGGTATCCAACATTAATTGCCCAGATAGCTTATCTAGCTCGTCATGGGCATGTGCATACACTTCAAGGGTGTTTAGATCTTCATTGAACGCTTTTAATGAAGCGATGCTCATTGACACCTTAGGTCCGGTACGGATTTTCGCAATTTTAGGTTCCGAAGTAAGCCCACCAGAAACGCCATATCTCTGACGTAAACGGTCCAAGGCCCTTTCAATGCGCCTAGAGGCACTCATATTTCTCATAGGCGCAAAAAACAAATTGACCATTTCCCGAGGCTGGCCAATGCACGAAGCTCTCAAAACTTCGAGCCGACGTTCATCATAGGGACTCTCGTGCATAAGCCTCCGAATTTGGTTTTCATAAAAAACGAAGTCTATGTTTCTACCGTCATAGCCTATCTGTGAGGCAAGATTTATAAATTCATTTCTGTCTTGGCGTTCGATATAGGCGCGTAATGCCGGTTCACCATGAGCAACAGAAGGCCGCCTCAAGGACTCGCCATCTCCAACAGCAGGGCCTACAAGCGACTTCACTAGAGTTTGCGAATTGCTACCATTCATAGGAAGATCATTTCGATCAGTCACAACGCGATCTAACGCCGATTGAAAATTAGGAACAGCCGATTTATAAACAGTTTTCTGTCGTTTGGGAAATTCAGAATTTTCCCGCGAGAAGCCTGTATTATTTTTAACTCTAACTATATTTCTTTTTACCGATCCTTCTAACAAAGAAGAACTCGTTTCTCCAGCACAATTGGCTAACTGCGTTTTCTTTAAGAGCGGTTTTAGGTCTGCGCGAAACGCCTCACGAAAGTTTGAGCGCCCTCCAAATAAGTTATTCAAGGAATTATTGGGGCCTGCCCTGCTTAAGACAGCCACTGAAGAACCCCTTTCTGAAAGCGCAATCAGCCTCTCTTCCGCATCTAATTCAGCAGCAGCGATTTTAAGTTGCTCTTCTGCTTTTGCGATTTCGAGAGCATGTTTTTGTTTGGCTTCCGCCTCCGCTTTTGCGATTTCGAGAGCATGTTGTTGTTTGGCTTCCGCCTCCGCTTTTGCAATTTCGAGAGCATGTTGTTGTTTGGCTTGCGCTTCCGCTTTTGCAATTTCGAGAGCATGTTGTTGTTTGGCTTGCGCTTCCGCTTTTACAAAAGCATGTCTAGCTTCAAGTTCAGCCCGTTTCTTATCTAATTTAACTTGCCGGGCTATAAAGGTGCCACTTGATGTCGCGCTGACACTTTCAGCAACCTGCGATATACTATCCTCAGGCTCGACATCAATGGTACCATTGTCCTCATGATGGACTGAAAATTTCCTGGGTGAGGTCAACATACCCCGTTTAGCATTTTCATAAACATCAAGGCATTGATTAAACAGATCAGCTACACTTTCTAGAAGCTCGTTTGAAACTTCAGGGTCTAGGATGTCGTTTAAAGCCGTTTTATATTTAACGTAGTCAATTTTAATTTCATCAAATTGTTCGAGGGCTTTGGCAAAATGTTCGTGCGATGAACATTTTGCAAGGGCATCACGCGATCGCTTTAAACGCATGGAAAGTTGTCGCTTTGTCGTTAAAAGTTTACGAGTATTTACCTCTGATATGATCGGGTAGGCTTGGGATGCAAGGTCGTTGCCTAGTTCCCCAACTGTAGCAGTTTGGTCACCCTCCACATGCCCTGCGGAAGGCGCTCCATTACATGTCGATTGAATTACGTTATTTTCGCAATTCTTAATGTTAGAAATGAAAGACATACTGTACTTTAGTATGTAGATTAAATATAAAAATTAATTAAATAAATAATAAAAACAAATTCCAACCGTTCGTAAGGAAAGAATGATCCAGGTCTTCGGTAAAGAACTGTCGCGCTGAAGATCCTATGTCGCTGATCTCGCGCAATTGCACCAAGAATCTTCGAGAATTCTTCGCAAAAAAGGTGGAATTACACAGTGACTTCAATTTCCTGCAGAATCAGTTTTGCAGAAGAGCCAAGATAAGATGTCTGCCAGTCTCCCAAGTAAAATAGCTGAGTCCTTGACGTCAGTTTCAAAATAAAATGACTGACAGACGGCACCTTGCAACGCTCCAACTGAACTTGAAGTAAAGATGTTCCTTCAAATCGTGAATTTCCAACTGAAGATGTTGATAGGCCGAAGATTTCTCAAATCGCGCAAACTTTTCCACCAGTTCAAAGAATCCAACGCGAATCCTTGAAAGGGGGTAACGAGCCTGAATCACCTCTCGGAAGATTTCTTAGTCTAGTCAATTTCTTTATGTTAAGGATTCACCACTCGAAGGGGATGAATCTTCTATTATAGTTGTCACAGGCGGACGGCCAGGACCTTCCTCGCACTGTTCTCTATCCAAGCACCAGTTTAAAATCAAACAGTAAAATCAATGGGTTTATTGATTGAATAACAATAAAACTTCGAATAGGCCAGCGCGAGATAATTGACTAGACTTTTATCCACAACGATTGAACCAGCAACATTCAAGAACCAAAAAATAGAATTTGAAGTAACTTCTTTTTCTTTATATACATAATTAGTATGAGCCTGAAGCCACGCGTTTTGTGTGCTTAGGTCCGAGTGTAGAAATAGATAATTGTAACAAAGCAAAGTGCGACAAAACAATACGTTCAATAAGACTCCTGTTCTCAGGGCTGCAGTTCGATTATCGGCGAGTTAAAAAATGGGCATTGGTGCGATAACAGGTAGGTTCACTGAAGAGATCAAACACACTGAAATTGGACTGTCGGCATCGGTTAAAAGAATATCATGCTGCGTAAAATCGGGTTGTAACTTTGAAATTATATAGATTGGCTTGGTTCAGCCTACAATGCTAGATGGATATCCTTTGTTTACGTCGTGCCTTGTCTGTCCCAAAAAAACGAAAGGCAACTCAACAACTAATACGGCATCTAAAAAGATTTAAAATTTTTCACAGCACACCGAGCAGCTTATGGTAGCTCATCACAATAAAGCTTGAAACTGAAAGGCCAAAACATCAACACTTGCGTCCTTGGAAAAACACTTAACAATAATTTTCCCGCCTATTGTATGCCGAGTGCTTGTGTACGCAGTGTGTCGTATTAGCATCACCGCTACGCTAGCAACATGGAAAGGGGTTAGAACAAAAGTAGTTCTATTCATAATTGCAAAAGCTTTTCTTGTAGAAGACTTGGAAGTGACTTGTAAAAGTGGATTTATCAAGATTATATGACATCTGCTACCTCTTCTGGAACTGCTACCTACACATCATCAGTCTGTTGGCCCTTTCTAATTATCAAAAACTTTTCGATTGTCTAGGCTAGCGGTTCTTAACGGGGTCCCCAGAAGGAATGCCAAACTGTATTCTTTTAACCCCCAAATGCACAAACAACAACGACCACCACTTTGAGTAATAATAACAGTGATTTTATAGTAACATGCCACCTATAGTCAAACGTCCGCAGTATTACATCGTTCTAGTGGTGAACTAATTATTTGTTTTAGTCTGATGCAATAGGTCGTCGTTTTTAGTTTTTTACTACATAATATAATGCAATAGACCAGAGTAAGAAAAACAATCCCACTGCTACACCTGTGTTCAAGGTTTCATAATAGGAAGAATGACGTTTTTCGCTTCAAAATTCAAAAATTCGTTAGGTGGATAAAGCTATGTAGTGGTGACTCTTTTATCAAGAATGAAGTTATGTAAGCATGGACAATAGCATTGAAGAAGTAGTTGAAAACTGAGAGCAGTAGCTGAGATAATTCTGGTGAAAATGATGCAACTAACGCCTCTGGAGAAGCATGTGATGATCCGACTAGTTATTTCTGTATTGAGGGTTAAACATTAAATCTCTAGCCATAAGAGATAAAGTATTTGAGGGTTGAAGTATAAAGATTGCAGTTGCAGTACTTTCTCATCTAGCTCTACCCACACCCCGCTGCGTGAAAGGAAGAAAGCATGTGATCATCCAAAGACAACTCAACAACTATTACGGCATCTAAAATGGAAGAAAGAAAGAAAGAAAGCATGTAATGATCCAACTAGTTGTTTCTGTATTGAGGGTTAAACATTAAATCTCTAGCCATAAGAGATAAAGCATTTGAGGGTTGAAGTATAAAGATTACAGTTGCAGTACTTTCTCATCTAGCTCTACTCACAACTCCATTGCATGAAAGGAAGAAACAGAAAACTTCAGGTACCGCGGGATACCAGAGTGCCTAATTTTTTCCCAGCAGCTTTCTGGTATCTGATAGCTAGTTGCTACCGGCCTGAATAGAATTTTACAACCAAGCCAGCGTTTCTCAAACCAAAGGTCGCGACCCAAATGTGGGTCGCCAAGACTTTATGAATGGGTTGCAAAAAGCTTTGTTGGTAAACTGAATTAGCCAAAATGACGTCTCCGAGCAGTATTTTGTCGCTTCTTTTTTTAAAATCGATAGCTACGGTTATATCATAGAGTGAGAAAAATCATTCTACATTGGACATGTCCAATGTTAAATCAAACAGGCAACTTGTAATTGTAACTAGATACTTTCAATGGGTAACTTTTACAGGCCTGTAGAAATTTTTATGCCTTTTAAATTCAGACCAGTAGGCTAGGCGAGGCGTGCCCAGCCGTGCTTGTCTCCGCATTCCAGATTCCAGTAAACGAGGAGTGGCTTGCCCAATTTTTTTACTTAACTGTTCTGTTCGTAAATATGGGAGATTGAAGGTAATTGAAATGCTGTGCATGAGTTTGGCTAATTTTATTTCTATTAGCAGAAATGTTAAAATGTTGCTGTAAGCCTGAGTTTTTGAAACATGGCTTTGCATGTATTCGCAGTGAGGGCATTGAAAAGCTACAGTGTCTTGTGTTTTCAAGTTTTGTGAAACGAATCGTAGAAAGAAAACAAGCTTGAGGCATCTTCATACGTGCCATCCTAATCTTAAAGAAAAAAATTCAGAGTTTTTTAACGAAAAACAAATGCCCTAAAAAAGCAAAGACTCCACAACACAACTGAAAATGAATCCATTCTCAGTCAAAAGAAAGCCATTGCTGCATCTTTCATATTTAATTGGAAAGTCCAAGGCAGCTTACCCTATTGGTGAAGCATTGATTGAGCCAGCAGCTTTGGCAATGGTAAAAGCAGTGTGCGGTGAGGAAGCCTAAAAAAACTAACAACAGTTCCTTTGTCCAACGATACCATTCAGCGAAGAATCGTTGAATTATCAAACGACGTTAAAGTCCAAATTGTCATTAAACTAAAAGAGTCCAAATTTTTCAGCTGGAAGTCGGATGAATTGACAGATGTTGCTCCTTTCTCACAACTCCTTGCATATATTTGATTTGCTACCAACAGCGATGTTGCTCGCTCCTCACAATTCCTTGCATATATTCGAATTGCTAGCAACAGCGATATTGAAGAACATTTTCTGTTTTGCCAACCACTTTCAGCCACAATCACCGGTGAAGATATTTCTGATGTGGTGGACAAGTTTTTTAGAAAAAACATGATTGATTGGACCAAATGTTTTAGTGTTTGTGCTGAAGGCGCTCCAAGCATGAGGGAATGTTAGAAAGGTTTTGTTGCCCACGTTAAAAAGTTAATCCAAGTGTTCAAGTAATCCGCTGCGTGCTGCACCGAAAAAATTTGGCGTCTCGTGAATTAAGCGCAACTCTTCATGGCGTTATGAAGACGTTATTGAAATCGTAAATTTTGTTAAAGCTCGTGCTTCAAATTCTCGCCTGTTTCAAGAGTTGCATTGGTCATGTGGAGCTTATCACCAACAACCATTATTTCATTGCGAAAGCAGGTGGCTATCACGCGGAAAAGTTTTAGCTTGTGTTCTAGAATTGCAGAACTACAGTAGAAACTTTTTTGCGGGAGAAATATTTAGCACTGAGCCAAAAATTTTGGGATGAGAAATGGGCTTTACTTCTCATTTACTTGTGTGATATAATGACAGCGCTGAATGCGTTGAATAAATCGATGCAGAGTGAGTGTTACACAGTGATTGATTTCGCAGACAAAGTACGTGCTTTCAAAAAACGTTGGAATTGTGGTATGTCAAAACAAAAAGTTTGTTTTCTTTCCAATTTTGAACAGGTCCATTGAGGACCTTAATTCAGAGCCCGATTTAATGACTTCAGTTTTGTTTGTTATTTTGGAAGACCTTCACACTTCGAGAAAAAACTTTGAAAAATACAATCCAGAAAACATCAACTCCTGTACGTGAATAAAAAAATCTATTCAGCGCAAATATGGCCGATTTTGATGCAGGATTTCCTTTCGGTTTTCAGGAACAGTTGATTGATCTCAAAAACGACTCATCAATGAAGTTATCTTTTGAGGAACTTTCATTACCCAAGTTGTGGTGTCAAGTTCCAAACGAATGTTCAATCCTATATAAAGAAGCCTTGAAAATAACAATCCCTTTTCATGTTCATTTCTATGTGAGATGGCATTTTCAATACTGGCATTTAAGAAAGACAAACATGGAAACCTTTTGGATGTGGAGCATCTCATGCGTTTGGCGTTGAGTGATGTTAAACCACGATTTCAAAAACTTGTTGAAGAGCAATGACGTTGAACGTTGTTGAGCATGAGGTCTGGTAATTCGTGTTGTTTAAATTTAAGATATGTACGCTAGAATTTACTTGGGTCGCATCTATTCTTGCAGATAGAATTTTTTAACTATTTTGAGTCGCAGAAGAAAAGGGTTGAGAAACACTGACCTAAGCAATGAAGGAGAGGAGGGAATTTAAGACAATCACTATTCCTGTTTCCTTATAGTATTTACTATATCATTTCTACATTTTACATGCAATTACTACGAAAGTGAATTTGAATGATCTAGCCACTTTTAGTATAATTAAGACTATTCAATTAGTGATTATTTTTGCTTCCTTAGGTCATAATCATTTGTTTACTAATGGCTGCGAAAAAATAGCCATAAAGTACGTTTCTGGGACGATTCTTACGTTCAGTATGGTTTCACAAGAGTTATTGGTTGTGATAAACTTGACAATGCTCAGTGCACATTGTGCAAAACCATTTTGGTCAACGATTCCTTAAAGCCGTCGAAGTTGAAGAAGCACAAGGAAAGGAAGCATAAAAAGAATGCGGACTCAGTTGAAATGTTCAAAGCGAAAAGAGCTCGTTACGGTGTTAGTAGAACGCTCCTTGCGTTAGACTTTTGCCTAACTTCCCAACCACTCCTGGTCGAAACGAGGCCAAAAAAATAGACTCAGTTCCCATGTCCGATAACACTCCAAATAACAGGATTGCAGATATAGCAAATGACATTTTGTGTCAGCTTATCGCTCAAATCCGCGATAGCCCTTGTAGAATAAGTCTTTAATTTGATGAAACAACGGATATCAAGTCAATAAGCCAATTAGTAGCATACGTGAGATTTGTTCAAGAAAATGCGATCGTGGACGAGTTTTTATTTTGTCAAGAAATAAAAGAGAGAACCAGAGCTAAAGATGTATTTGATCTTGTTAATGCATTTCTTTGTGAAAATTCAATAGCATGGAATAAAGTGGGATTGGTATGCACAGATGGTGCGCCAACTACAATAGGGCATTGATCCGGTTTTGTAGCCCTAATGAAACAAGTTGCTCCGCATATAGTATCAAATCACTGTGATATTCATAAATACGCCTTAGCTTGTAAGACTCTCCGTCTTGAATTGAAAAGTGTTCTTGATTCTGTAATAAAGGCTGTGCATTTCATTTGTGGTAGGGTCGTGAATTCCCGACTATTCAAAGCATTTGCGACAACCTTGGAAAGGAGCATCAGTACCATCTTTTCCACACCGAAGTGCAATGGTTATCGCGGGGAAAAGTGCTCTCCCGTGTTGCAGAACTTGTCACTGAAGTTGCCGTGTTCCTTCGTGAGCATGGGTCAGTGGAACTTGCTACATTATTTGATGACAATAGATTCCAATTGAAGGTCTTTTATTTGGAAGACATCTTCAGTTCTTTTTAATGAGCTCAGTTATTCTCTGCAGGGAAAAACAAATCTCAGATAGATACCCCAGAGAAGATCTCCGCCTTCAAAAAGAAGTTATTCCTATGGAAAAAGAGAGTAAGAAACCAAAATTCTGTTATGTTCTTACTGTTGGACAGAAAAATTGGTGATCAGGAAACTAACAAATGGCAGACTGCTTTAACTGATGATCACATAAGCAACCTCGAGAAAAAAATAAAAGATTACTTTCCAATATCTAAACCTTCTTCAGCATGGATTCAGCAGCCTTCTATTGCTGAGATGAACGACAATGCGCAGCTCAACCTTTATGAGAAACAACTGGAATTGCAGAGTTCTCAAGCTCCAAAGACCAAGTTCAGCTCCTCCTCACTGATAGAATTTTGGTGCAGTATGTCTCGAGAATATCCTAAATTGGCAAAGAGGGCTCTGGAAGCATTAATTCCATTTCCAACGACATACCTCTGTGAAGCTGCCATGCCTGCTCTAGTTAATATCAAAACTACGTACCGTAATCGCCTTAGAGTTGCAAATGACATGAAAATTGCTCTCAGCATTATAAATCCTCGTATTGATAAGCTTGTTTCGAAAAGACAAAAACAGAAGTCACACTGACTATCAATTGTGATATTCCACTAACCACTTGTGTTATGCTTTCATAAAGAGAGTGTTTTTTAATTAATTAGAGATCCAGTAGTAAGCAACTTATCCGCGTTATCACAATAGTGTTTGTTTTTTCAACATACAATCCCTTTGCAGGTTACGCAGACAAGGGGTCTTCAAGCCAATATCTTTAGAAATAGGGGTCCCAGGGATTGGAAAGATTAAGAGCCACTGGTCTAGGCTAATAATCGGCAAGCTTTAACTCCCGAAGTGCTGCTTGAGCCTAGATTTCTACAGAACAGAAAACACTGGAAGACACAAATATTTGAAGACATTTTTCTGAAGATTAACTTTTTGAAAGGCATTATTTTCCAACTTTTTTAAGACCACATTTTTTAAGATCAGATTTTCGAAATCGATTTTAAAATTTAAGACATTCCGCTGCTTTTTCGCCTATGCGTAGCATAAATTTTTCGAAGCCACACAAAGCTGTAGTTGAAGGATGAAAAAGCCGCATGTTCCAACCCCTGGTTTATTCTATGACGTTGTGAACTACACTCGCAAGAAACAATGCGAAGCAAGATTGAGCCAACTGCTCAAAGAGACATCTTTTTTAAGCTAGTATTGGTACATCGCCACTCACAATTGAAATGTATATGAGTTAATGATTACAACGGCACATCGCTTGTCTTTTTTCAACCCAAATACACTGGGAGAGTGAACCTCCAATCTTTTTTTACTTCTAACAAAAAGCATTTTTCACTTTGACGCTTTTACTTCGAGACGGATTCAAATGACAGCGACATAGATGCTTTAATCACGTTTCATCGTTATCAGACACAGCTTTACTTATGCAACCTATGTAATTATTGAGAAGAGAAAAGAAGAAGAAAGGGACACAGTTTTAGCTTTTACCGTAGCAGTCCCCTCATCTGATAAATGTTCTTGAGAGATTTAATAGTTTAGAAAGTGACGTTCTTCCAGATGATATTACGGAAAATGGGCTTATCGACGTTTGCTCACAAGACTGAATTCTAGATTGGTTTTCTAGTATGCATTAGTATACAGCATAGCAACCTTACAATTTTTATCGATTAAAACTTGTACACATTTTTCCAAGCAACATAACCAGAAGACTCTCAGCCCCCTTAGCCCTTTTCCTCCTCCTGGTTGGGCCTTTTTCGATATCCTTATAGCCTGGTTTATGTTCTCGGAAACTTAAATAAATTTAAAGGGTGATATTTTTTCAGTGTCTAAAAGGAGAAACCTAAGTTCGTCAAGAGTCTTTTGAAAAAGGTTTCATTCAGTCTTCTTTGTTAACAAACCTGCATCCAGGCTTCGCTTTTTAGCACGTATGTAACAAGCTTACAATTTTTTGTTTTTTGCAAATAACGTAGGTAAGGGGGAGTGGGAGATTCATCTTCTTTAGCTTTCCCTGTTTGCTCCCCTGGGTGCACGTATGGCTAGAAAAGGAATTTAAACCCAAGTCTAACACCACTACTTCGCAATCATAACTGCTGACATAAGATCATGTTTTGTTTTTAAAATGTCTTTTGATTCATCGTTCAAAAGTGTTTTAGGAGATATTTTTATGGGAGGTAGCAGGATATGAGTGAAGATATAGACTTAACTAATTAAAAAATATTTTAAGTACAATGAGAAAGACAGTTCATTCCGGGTTTGATCTTTTTATCTGCCTTCAAAAATTTGGCTTTACTTACATATTTAAGAAACCCGCCATTCAGCCCTCACAAATTATGCTAAAGTTTATCTTAATATGATGTCTATTTATACAATAAACAAACAATTAAAATTTGCGATGTATCATTGAGCATGCATTTATTTCAATCGCTTTGAATTCCGTAAAATGCTCAAACAAAAACAATGAAATAATATCGTTTATTAGGATCGTTTATGTTTGAAAGTAACAAATCAAAAATTATATAAACTGTAAATTTAATTAAAATTGTCGTTTTCAATTTATATGCAGTTATAGCACTGCAAATGGCTAAAAACGATTCCGGCGACATTCGATCCGTTGACTTTTGATTACCGGTCATATACTTTATCATTTGAGCTAGCAGATTAAAACTCAATAATGCCATTTATAGTCGACTTAAATATTCAATCCCTTCAGACACGAAAGGGTATTTATTCTATTTTAAAATGTCCAATATATTGGACAAAATGTCTGAAGGGGTAAATATGGCACGCTTTCTCAAGCGATTGCTCACTTCTTCAGGCAAAATCAATGAGAGTAATAATCGGGGGTTATTGACAGGTTGTAATGGATTACTATGTGGTACAGTATGACGTTGATCTTTTTTGAGCAATTTTTCTGTTTTATCACAGTGTGATGCTAGAGGCACATCCTTTTCAGCACGAAATTGCCTGCAATTTGCTGACTAGCAACTAACAACCTTTATACTGTAAAGCATGGCTTCCCAAAGTTCTCCGTACGGAGCCCCAGGGCTCTGCAAGAGAAGCTTAGGGGCTCCGCAAACGAAAAGTACAAACAAAAGGCTTTTTGTACGGCTCGTGGAGCCCTTTTCGCAATGGCAATACAAATGTGCAGCGCAGTGTTTTCAGTGCGTACAGAGTTACTTCGATCCAATGAAATTGATCTCAAAAAGCATAAATTGCGAGAGTGAGAGAGGCGATGACCTTTTTTTGGAAGATCACCCAAATTTCCGGCAATACAGCGCTTTCTCACGCGTTTTTTACGTAGGATTTCCTTATATTTTCAGCTCGACTTTGAGACATTTAAACATTTTCAAGTACCAAATAGAGCATGCATCCTAGCCATTAAATAACAATTGATAAGAGTTAATATAATCTCTATATAGTATTTTGTGGGCTCCCCAATCAATGTTTGACCTCTTCAATGGCTCCAAACCATCAACAAGTTTGGAAAGCCCTGCTGTAGAGTGTTAAATCAACTAAGATTTATACACTCAACTAAAGCAATATATAAAATGTGAAGTATATGTACTACAACATCACAAAGTAGTGAGGGAGCAATAAATGAAAACAAAAAATAGTAAAATAGAGAAAACGCAAAAGAGGATAAAAAGTGGAATAAGGTAAAAGAGTGAAAAAAAATCTAACCAACTCCCAATAGTACTGAAAAAAATATCCGCAAGAAAAAACTAGTGAGACAAAATAAAACTAATATTGGAGAAAGTAAGTCCAAAAATAGAAGTGGAAATAAATTATGAAATAACAATAAAAGGAGGGAGCGACAGAAAGCCAACTATATTATAGTTTTTTGATATAATGCAGTAGAAAGCCATAAACCTTGTTTAATCCTTTTTGAATGCAGTAAAATTAGGCAATGAGTTGTTGTTCTACAATTTGAGGTTGTCTCCTGTGAGAATTGGTTCGTTTTAACACTTATACTTGTAGATGGCTAACAGAATGATCAGGAAGATTAAAATACTGAGCACCAGATTCGGTTAGTGATGGCGGATATGATTTTTCTGTTTGTTTGTTTGTAGTCTGCTACTATTTTCAGTTTCTCCAATACATTTAATTTTTGGATAAATAAGCAACACTGCATGTTTTGGAGGTACTGGAAGCTTGACAATAATTCGTTGTAATGATTGTTTCGTAATTCCTATGATTCGTATTGATTGCAGTCAGTGATGATTTGTAGTGATTTATCAAAACAATTGCTAATATTGGAAAAACTAGAAATAGTATCAGATGGGCCCCCTTATTATAATTGTTTCATTGTTATAATAGCTTTTTTATTAGTCCCTCACATGTCACATAAAATTATGTTGTTGCTGCTTGACTAAAAGCTGATATTATTTTCTGATTTTAAAGTTAGGGGACCTATACTCCATTAAAAATATTTTGGTCCATTTTCAGTTCTGACTGCGGTAAATTGGAATCCTCTTACTTACTTACTTTGATGACTACATAGAGAGTAAATCTGAGCAAGGTCCTTCTTACTTTCAGAGACAATTAGCACCTTTTGGGACAATTTTTGATGCTTTTTTTATGGAGATATTTTTCTTCGAAAACTCACCAAAAAGATGATGAGCCATACCAATCTAAAATAAGATGGTGACGAGTAAAACCTAAAGCAACTTTGAAGTTGAATAAAACCAACAAAAAGAGGTAGAAACAAGTTGATAGGGCATAACCAGTGATGGGATTCAGGGGGTTCGCACGGGTTTGTGCGAACCCGTTCTTGGAGTGTCGTGATAATCAGCGAACCCGTTCTTGTTTTTTGCTATAGACCTTAGACGACCGCAGCAAATGGGCTTTCTAAAATGAGGGAACCTGTTGTTAGTGAGTTTGATACAAAAGAGAACCTGTTCTTAAAATGTTGAATCCCATCACTGGGCATAACCTAACCTAATATAGTGAGTACTGACACTGTACACTTGCAGGCTACTATACACCCATACCAATGGCCCCTTGCAGCAGTGAAGAGATAAAGGGAGTCGGTTAGTCCGGCAAACTACTGCTGCTCGCATCACCCGCTTTGCCAACAATTATCTCAAACAAATTGCGGGGCCATTTGAATTACAACTGTACGGGACATCCGAACCTACAGTGCTTTATCTGGGTCTGCTACTAGGTTTACATAATTACTAGTATCAGTTATCATAATCATATAACCAACCTAAATTTTAGAAAGTGCCTATGACCTATCTACCGGTTTCCGTTGAAGGTTTGAAATAATAAAAATGGTACACAAACCCATCTGTTAGTAAATTTAGCAGTTGTGTATTGACAGTCAAAAGTAGATTAATAAGCTTAAAATCTCAAGTTATAGCTGCTAGTATATCAGCTGACTATACCCTCTGACTTCAAATTTGATGCTTGTACTATATTAACAGATTTCACTTTTGCAACAAAGGTCAATGCCATTTCATTTTTCCGCGAAATTTATCGTCATCAATTTAGGAATCACGACGGAGCTGACTCTTGACTCCTTTTTTTAGCAATTTTTTAGTAAAAACAAGCCTATCGTCAACTGCAAAAATTAAGCAACCACTAATTTAAAAAAATTGCAATACTTTGCAATAATAAAGAAAGTTCAATTAATAAAAAGCAACCAATACGAATATTCGATATTTCTCATAAAGAGCAGAGAATATGGGCCTATTGATGATCAAAAAGCAGAGAATAGCGCTATCGAATATCGGTAATAAATGGATTTTCCAACCCTGCCTAAATTCGGCTTTGCTCAAACCTAATTTGTCGTTACTGAAGCTGGCACAGTGCATCTTTCCTCATCACTGAACCAAACAAGAAGAGTGCCTATATCAAAGGCATAGTAACGCAGAAACTATGCCAGCATTTATTGTAATTTACTACAACAAGATTGCAAAGTACAGTACATCTATTTTCAAACAAATTACGAGAACAAAGAATCAGACAGCATTGGAATGAAATCAGGCGTCAAAGATGTGCTGAACATTTATTGACGTCTTTAGGTCAATTTATCTGATCATCAACATTGCTAAATGTTCAAGAAAAACATAAAGTAAGCTCAATAACAAGGCTGTGATATGAAACAATGCATCGAGATAAGGCGTAAACTAAAAATGTCAGTAAAATGTTAAACATAGCATTTGGCGTTAATTTCAACGTGACTTGACAACTTAATTGGTCAAAATATCATGCTTTAAAGATCAAATCACTTTAAAAAATTTGAAATTTTTGAAATTAGAAACGTAAGCTTATTTCATCCTTGATAACAAAATGGGCACTCAGAATAGTTTAGCCCAGGGGCAATGTAATATTGCAATTTGATACAGGGAAATTGCACTTGTGTTTACGTTATTTCAAGATGGAATCAATTAAATAAACGTCAACGATGAATATTGTATATAAAGAAGGTCAATGAAATAAGATTGATAGTTTTCCGCGATTTTAAGCAGTGTGAAGATTAGTGAAAGGCACTTTGATGATGAAGCTTCTGTTGAGTCCATTCTTTTCCATTTTCTTCTATGCCATTCATGCGAGCATGGCTACAGCACAAGGCAAGTACTTGCATGTAATAGGAACCTCTGTTAACGATATTTAAAAAATGCAGTTTCTCGAAAGTTTTCTGCCCAGAATAGGCCCAAAGTAGCCAGTCAAATTATTAGGTAATGGAAAGTTAAGATTTCATCTACACTGGATCATATTTGTGTCGAGCTTTTTTGTCAAGCCCTAGTGAAATTTGGAAAGACTTAAAAATGTTAAGTGAATATCATGGTATTTGCTAAAATGGAGTTCAAATCATGATCTTTTTTAGAGACTCATAGAAATCCAGTTGAAAACAGGACCTTGATAAATCTTTTGGAGAATGACATTTTTCATATTTGCCATCGGCCCCTAACCAACAGTCTAGATCTTGAACAATGGCATCATCTAATATCGATTTATCCATTTTTGTGGAGGTGGGGAGGAAAAAAAATAAATATTTTACAAAGTGTATGCAAATGGTTGTTTTCGCCTTGTTCAGTTCAAAACTACGTAATTATATAGCTTCGACTCTGGAAATAATTTCCAACCTTGATTTGTTGCAGATTCACACCAAGGAATAAAAACAACCGCTTGTCGAATTCCTTGGCGATTTGTCACATCGACCAGCTTTCGGGTATGGTGGGATCATACCGAGCATGACTGTCTGTCTTATAGACTTGTGGTTGACAAGGGACTGAAACGCAAAAAAATTTTCACCAAACACGGCGTTACTGATAATTATGATGAAGTAAGCTTTATTTCAAAATTTTGCGTCTTATTTATACAAAAAACTTTATTGTACTACTCTAAATATTGGGTTAAGGCCAACAAAGTTCAAAAAATTAAACGCTAGAGAATATTTAAAATTACTTCCGCCTCTAAAAACTTTTCAAAATCAAAAGACATGACAACAGGGCCCACTGGCAACTCGCAGCACCTTACCCAATTAGCATTAAACAATAGTAGGCCTACCAGAGGGTTTTCGAAAATCAAACCAAAAATGTCCCTCTTCAACAAAGGATTTGCAGAAAATGAATCTTGAATTCGGAGCTCTTTTTACGCCAGCATACAACATTCCAGTTCAACGAGCATCAAATCTTTTGCATCTACGTGAGTAAAAGTTATAACCAATCATGCATTGTTACTTCCATTTCAATCGACACAAATAAAAGTAGAAGTAGTATAAAATGAAACAACTAAAGTAAGTAGCTCGTTGTCGTTGCTGAAAAACTTGCTGAAGAAGACTACTTTGTTGCTGACTACCTCTAAATGTAAGCTACTATAAAATACTTCTACACAGCATAACGTCTCGTCATTAAAACGACCAGTTCTGCCAAAAGCCTCCCACTTGCTGATTGGCGATGCTACTTAAGCTCTAATGTCACTGATGCTTACTCAGGCAATATTTTTTGCCTTTGCACATGCATGCAGATACGAGATTTGAATTCTTCCACCTATTATGGAGTGAAAGTGATGTGTGTGGATGATCTTGGAAGGAACGTTGCAGTTACCAAGCCGTGTCGAACAAAAACGAAGAAAGAAATGGGAACTACCGCGGTAAGGCTGTTTAGTGTTTACATCAATCTTTCTTTCAACTAATAACAAAATGGCACAGAGTATCACTAAACCGCTCTAAATCGACTGACATTCCCGAGGCTACAGGCCGTATTCAAGAAAAAGTTAGCATTTTCAGAAGACAAAAATGTGTGACGGTCCATATTATTAACTTGCTTTTTAAAATGACTATAACTTTTCGTTCTTTTACCAAAGATATCTAAAAAATTTTCCGCAAAAACTGTTTTTGCGTTTGAGAGGAAAACTTTTAAAGTACTCCAAATCAATTGCTTGGTTGAACTAAAAAAATGTGTTGTAAATTTGTAAGTTTAATGTATAAGTAATTTTTACATCATCTTAGAAAGGCATTTGAACTCTTGTTTGGCTGCTCCGCTTGCTTGTAGCAGAAAATATGCAGTGTAGTGGTTAGACGACGCGATGGTGTAGTGGTTAGAACGTCCGCATCGTAGTCGATAGACCAGAGGTTCATTCCCCTTGTCGAATCATACCAAAAGACTTTTGAAAATGGTATCCATAGCTTCTCTGCTTGGCACTCGGTATTTAGGGGAGGTTGTTGAGAACCAGCCGGCAAGCTCGCTTATTTTACGGTGTGTCCTTGGGCAAGGTACTTAACGGGACGTCTGCCTTTATGTGGAAGACAGGTGGCCCAGACACCTCGGAAATGGCAACTCCCAAGCAAGTGCGGACCTCCCGTCCAAAATATAGCGATACAATTTGCTTCATTGTGAATGAAGTATAAACATGGACAATACAAAATATAATACAGTGTCTAACAGTGTAGATTACCGACAATGTTACAGCGGGTGTAACCTCTACTCATTATTAAGCCCCCTACTTCGGCTACTATTCCTCCCCCCGTTGGATCATGTGGTGTTGGTTATTTCACATGCGAAGGAAACAGCTCAGAGTGTTTACCGCAAGATGCTTGGTGTGACCAAGACAAAGAGTGTGAAGACGGCAGTGATGAGAAAAATTGCCCTGGTAAGACACAGCATACGCTTACTCATTGTTTTACCTTTACGAGAATGCTGTTCGATTTGCTCGGTTCAAAATCTATCGAAATCAAAAACATTTCCGAAATGCAGTTTCAGCAATCACAAAATAGATATGTTCTATTTTTTTTCATATATTAGATTCCAATGCAAATTTTTCCACAGCTTTTTGTCTCAGTTTTCAAATAGCTGAGACAGTTTCATTTGTTTTTTCTGCAGGGCATTGCAATGAAATTACTGAATTTCACGGATCAGGGAATTTCAGTTGTTCCTTTTTCAATTCTCCTATGAGCGCTTGTTTTTTCGACTGCGATCCTCAATGGGTTAGAGTTGGAGCTTATTATACGGTGTGTAAAAATGGAAAGTGGACCAGAGAAGTCCCAAAATGTGTCCGTAAGTATTTTAAAATACATTATCAAATGTAATAGTGCGCAGCAAGAACTGGGTGTGGGGAGAAAGCTTTCTGTTTGCTTTTCATTTAACTTTGTATTTAATTTTTTCGTTTCAAAAGTTGCTTTTTTAAAAACTTCGATTTCGTTTGAAAAGAAATAGTTTGGAGAATTGACTATTTGAGTTGTTATCTAATATATACAGGGTCCGCCATAAGTAACTACATATTTTCTCTTGCTTGCAAATTTATTTATACTTATTCAATTTTTTTGTTTTTTATGTCATTTAAAGCTGAGATCTTATATATATATATAACTATCGACCTTATCATCGGCGCCTCATCCACGCCCTTAGCGATGGCGACCAGGACAAGCGGGCTGAGTTTTGTCAGCAGTTCCTTCCGTTGGTTGACCTTGGAGAGCTGGATATCGGCCGTATTTTGTGGTCCGATAAAACAATTTTAAAACTCAACGACTGCACAAATCGTCGTAACTGTGTCTACTGGGGATCCGATAACCCAACGGTCACAATTGATGCTCACGTAAATCTATTGGGCGTATGTGCTTGGTGCGCAATTTCGACGGAAGGTATCGTTGGTCCGTTATTTTTTGACGAAACAGTGACTGCCCAAAGTTATCTGGCTATGGTACAGCACCAGTTTTACCGTTATTACAACAGCGGAGTGGAGCAGAAGGTTTGTACTTTCAGCAGGACGGGGCACCAGCCCATTATGCTAAGCTTGTGCGAGACTGGCTTGATGCCAACCTGCCTAATTGATGGATTGGCAGGCGAGGACCGCTTGAGTGGCCATCTCGTTTGCCAAATTCGACTTCACCTATCTTTTTTCTGTGGGGCGTTCTCAAAGAGAAAGTCTACTCAGCAAAGCTTCGCAACATTGCTGAACTTAAGATACAAATTCGAGCTGCCATTGCTCAAGTGTCGTTGAAGCTGTGCGTTAAAGTATGCTGCTCAGTCCCTGAAAGATTAGCAAAGTGCATTTGAGCTTCACGGAGAGCATACGGAGCTTTAATAAATATCGCGCTTTATGTTACAACAAACTTTAGTGCAGCTTTTGTTAGTTTCTGTATTGTACTACCTCATTTCTTTTATATTCCATTTGTCATGTTGAAATAAAAACATATAGTTGTTTACGGCGGACCCTGTGAACCCCAATCCTTTCTGTACGTATGCACGTACGTACGTGCGCTTTAACTCCTCCAAATGTACTGGGCGTACGAGCATCATACAGGACAAGATTGATCACCTCCTCGAGATAAGCGTCACAAGGGATTCATGATGTCATCAAGACGTCGTAATCAAACATTTTTTTATTAATTTGCATTTTTTGGCAGAGGAAAACCGTTTTTTGCTCAAACGAAAGCCAGTCGCCCACTTACCAACTTCAAAGATTTGATTTTTTGGGGTATAAAATAACGTCACAACTAACGCTTGATTGCACAATTGGTTCTCTGTATTTTCTCTGTAAGTACCGATCCTAGAAATGCGATGATAAGGTTTTTGGGGAGATATTAACAAGATGCTTTTGATAAAAAAAAAGCTCTACAACAATGAAGCTCAATTAACGATGCAATGACAGATTTTTTATTTCAGTATTTTAAACCTTCTAAGTATGCTTCTTCCTTGTTTTCTGCAACTCTTAAAACAGCTCTATTATGTCATAATGCCGTCTGGTACAATTAAAACAGTCTCTCGTTACCAGAGATCATAATATGATTTTTGAAAAATTGCCAAATATTTACAAAACCACTTTACTAAAAAACTGATATGTGATCTTGTTTCTCGACCAATTTTCAAAATTGGTTTAACAAATTGAAAGTTATTTTAAATCCATTCTGATGATTAGGCAGATTTAAGGTTGATAAAGTTACTTTTTTTCGCTCGTAGAGAATAATAAAACAAGTGTGGAAACAAAATTTTGCGGTCGTAGGTTTAATATAAACCAAAGTTATAGTTACAAAAAGTTACTTTTCTAATTTTAGGTCAATTTTTATTTGTTTGGTCAATTTTTAATTTCTATATATTTTTGGCATAATTTTCTTACATATTTACCGTTTTTGCTCCGGAAACGATTAAACAGATATGATGTCCATAAATCATCAAGAAATTACTCCACATGTTTATGGTCTGCTACAACACTGCCAATCAACAACAGCTTCAATGAAGCGCAATTTTTTATGCGGTGTAAGCTGCTAGCTAAAGGCTAAAGTTTCTTGTCAGAAAACATAAAAAATTGCATGTGTGTGCATTACAATTTAAGCACTAATTGAAGAAAGTTAGGAATCGCTCTATTTTTTGCTTATTTTTCATTTCGTTGAATAAAGTCAATAACGTTACTTTTTAAAAAAATAAAATCCCTTTTTTAAGGTTTTTAGGTTATAAAAAAATCGCCTAACTCATCATCTATGATTTGTACTTCAACTATTTGTTTTTCACTGAAAAATCGCACTATAAAGCCTGTGCTGCAACTTTTTACCATGCCCCTAAATAAAGGGGTAAGCTGAGTAAAAACAGGTAAGTTTAATGCATAAAGATTTTGACAGAGTCCTAACAATTAGAATTGTTTTAAAGCTGAGGAATTTGCTTTTTAGCAGTATGCTGCTCTAAATAGTTAGGGCTAGGAATTACCTTATAATGACTGATCAAAAATCGATTGCCATAAATCATTTTCAATTTTTAGTTTTTCTACTGGATCTTGCTTGCAGTTTTAGAGAAAAGTAAGTTCTTTGGTCCATATTGACTACTCTTCTTTGCCAGCATCGTTCTTTGGCATTATCTGTCTGAATTTGCAAAAAGACTCACAAAAAATGAAGTCTCTAAAAATTTTGAAAGATTGCCTACCATTCAAAAACACGGAAAATTTGGTGCCTGGGTTTACAAAATTGCAATTTCTGAAAAACCATGTTCTTTAGCCCATTTTGACTCTTCTTCCTCACAAGCGTGGTTCTTTCGCATTATCTACAAAATTTTCCTAAAAATTCACTTAAAAATCAAGTTTCTGAAAATTTTTAGATGTAGCCTGCTTCAAGTAAAAAGATGGTGATGCCCCCACGAAAAGAAAAAGTAAAGATGGTCTTTTATCTTTTTTGCAACAACATATTAGTGTCGGGATACATATCATCAAAATATTGAAGCAATTTTCTTTCCAATCGGGTGAAGTTGGTGCAACCGGCTTAACCGATATTCTAAACTTCGACGTTAATGATGGGGGCCTTGAAAGTGCTTCATTTTGGGTTAGTTTGCTCTTTACCAGGCTGCATGTGTGTCAGAAGCAAGCAAAATACGCGCAGCCACCGGCGTCAGTTCATACAAATTCGCCTACACTTACGAAAAAGTCATAAATGTTGGGCTTAGTATTTAATAGCTTAATTATAGAAATACATAACAATCATCTAGGCGCCCCCTCATAACTTTGATGTGCTTTGAAGCAGTTGCTGAATTTAACAGATAAACGCTTGTCTAGTTTGAGGACGTGTATGGTAAAAAGAGAGTGAATAAGACGTAGACAGGGACTCGAGAAACCTGAGAGACATGTAGTGGATGTGTGCAACCCTTTCATGATGTTTTTTATCGATTTCGTTTCAAAAAACGATATTTTTGTTTGTGCTCTAGGTGAAGCCGGCTTGACCGATTTGGCCGGATGAACCGATGTTCCTAACCTCCTCTTTACTATTGGGTGCTCAGCAGGGGACGCCGGCAGAGCCAACTTGTAACCTATAAGACTCTTGTTGTTTTGCAGCGGGCAGTTGTGCCCGATAAAGAAACAGTAAAATTAGCGATGTAAAATTTAAATCAGCGGTTCTTAACCTTTTTTGTCGTTATTTACTTTCAGTTTTGCTTAAATCTCCATTTCCCACTATCCCGATCAACTTTGAACAAACACACCACGCTATGCGTAAGTCAATCTCGAAGAAAAAGTTGATCATATCAAGAGATGGAGACAAAAAGCTCTTTACACAAATTGATCTTCAAAAAAGGTCATGAAGTCAGAAACGAGGCCAGAAATCTCTCAACTCAAGTTGACCTCCAAAAAATGAAATGAGGCCCCAAGTCTAAAAGCATACAACGTCCTTTTTGTCTCTAGACGACGCATCAGTACGCTGCGACTCTTCATTTGGGAGCCTCTGCCTCATGGTTAAGATGATTCTCAATCTCTTACCTCCAATCCCCGTTATTCCGCACAAATAAAGAACTCCCAACTGGTTAAAAACTCTTTGTCCAAACCAAGTTAGTGAGCATGCAGGTATTTCTAGGAAAATCCGACTTCATTGCACAAGCTCAAGTTCGACACAAAATTTTACTCAAAAAACATGTTCCCTTGAACATGCACTTAAAACAAAAATTAGTAATCTTGAAAATGAACCCTCACTATCAAGTGTAAAAGATAATATCAGCTCTTAGCTATAATGTTTGGCGCACAAAAATTACCATTCCGTACTACATTTCACTAAATTAAACTTGGAGTTTAACTTGACTGTAAAAATTGCAAGTTCAAGTCCGAGATAAAAATTCACAAGTCCAAGTCAAATACTTCAATCTGAACTGTCTTTCGAGAATTTTGCAAATACACATAAAATGGTATAGCTCAATAGCAATATGCAAACACCAACTCTTAGGGAAAACCTAAAACAATAAAGAAGAAGCTTTGTGTATATAACAGCCCATCTAGGTATGGCCAAATGTTTATTTGTTTCTTTTTTTGAGAGATCAATGCACGTGGAAAAATAGAACACTAGTTCCCACGCAGAGATGGGAAGCAGCTACATACATGTATGGACGATAGTATCTCCTCACTTTTGAGTCGATATCGAATTATTATTGCTGAAAAGTATCGAGGACCGATATAGATTTATTTTGTTTTCCTGTATCACCGATACAAATAATGTCGGCGATATTTTTGATTTCTCTAGCATTACTTAAGTTATGTGCCAAGTCGGCAAATGTATGAAAAGCAGTATCACACTTCACTCCTTCGCATTCACACCATTTCGATTATAATTAATTTATGGCGGCTTTGATCAAATGTGCTGGTTATATTCACTCTTCCTTACGTATTGCGAATTGCGCAACTTTGATCAAAGCTTATGAGCTATCAGTGAAACATAATATTTTTCACAACCACCATAAATTGAATTTTTTCCCACAGTTTTGAGCAGCAACCTAAAGACTACTTCAGTAGAAGACAGGTTCGGTAGCATTATTAAAAAAATATCCTATGTGCTTGTAGGACTTCGTGATTTTTGTCAGTAAGCTGAGCCTAAACGATTGATTAGAGCAAACAGCCTTCAGATTTAGCTGGCGGTGTGTTAAGCTCTTATCTTATTCTTTTTCCCCTATTAACCAAAATTTCTTCATAAATATTGTCTGGACCCAACCTCTGCTATCTTTGTCAGCAAAATATTGCTTTAGATTTAAGATAGTTAAAAATATAGTTACGTAATATAGTTACGTAATTGGTGCGTAATAAGGATCCATCAGACATCAATAAGTAGAAAAGTTTGCCAGTCGCCACAATCATAACAGGTAAGGAGGTCTCTTTTTCAAGGGATCTACAAGCTCATAGGCCAACCTATCGGCATTTCCAACCATGAATGAAATTTGCGACAAAGAATCAAGTCACATCATGTATTACAAAATGCACAAAATTAAAAAATTTTCGCATTTTTATATTGCATTTTTCTGCAAGCTTTAGTTTTCAGATTCATTGATCATTTTCAAATTTCTTCCACTTTAGATTCTTTCAATTTTTCTATAAGAATTCATAACATTCATAAATTCATAAGATTTATAAATTTTTCATTAAGATTCATACTATTGATATTTAGATTCATTAGTTGATTTTCAGATCCATGATGTCGATATTTTATTGCATTTTGCTTTTTATATTACATTATTCTGCGTGTCCTGATTTTCTAATTCATTTCTAATTCATTAATTTATTAGATGAGCCCCTTGTGGACGAAACTAGCTAGTCGCGAATTTTATTGTGCATATATTCTGTATTTTGTATTGCATGATGTGGCTTGATTCTTTTTCATAAATTTTACTCAGTGTATCGAATAAGAAAATACTTCGAATGTATCAATCAACTAACCCTCTGTATCAACTTACTCGGCTTTCCCCCACTATGAAATTTCTAGCTTGCAGTAACAATCCACATTTCTATTTATTAACCTGGTTTGCCAGTTTCCATATCACAAATTATTAGGGCTGCGGGGTTTAAAGATTAATTAATCGATTAATTGTTAATTTACTTTAACGTTTAATTTTTTGTTTAACTATTAATCGGATTCAACTTTAATTTTTAGCCTATTTTGATTAATGTATGAGAACCCAGGAAACAATAGTAATAACGGTAAAATGGCGATAGAGAAGAATCAATTTATCAAATATAAACCTATATCAGGTAGATTAAAATAACATTTTGGATTTAAATTATTTCATTTCCGGCTATTAACTGAATTGTAATTGAAGTACATGAAGAAGAAATTTGTCAATCAATATTAGTGCAGAAGTTTTGATTTAATCGAAAATAACTATCAATTAATCGTTAAATTTATTAAAAGTTAACTAACTTATTAAAAATAAATTAATCGTTACCACCCCTACAAATTACTTTTTCGGTCGTCATTGGTTTAGCGTTCTGAAACATATCATTGATTGCATTTTGTGAAGCTTCATTCCGCGTAATCAGAACAAAGTTAACTTTAGCTCTTCGGCTGGAATGCGGATGCGGGGCAGCATGCCTGGATTTTAAGAACAAAAAAAATTTTTATCATTGATAGACAACAGATTAATCGTTTTCGTTAGTTATTGTGATTAAACAACGAGAATGGCGTATAACCATGAAACCAATTACAATCAACTTTCAGTTTTTGGTGAAGTTAGCTTGATATAGTAGAAATTCTCCATCTGAGAGACGGGAACCCGGTAGCAACAGTTTGGAGGAGGTAAGCTGAACCAAAAGTAGTGGTTTCAAACGTCAGCGCGTTTGATGAGGCTTAATAAAAGCTCAAACAGGTTGTGGTATTGGTTTTTCCAACTGAATTAAATTGTCGACTTCATGAGCTATCTTCATCAAAAAATTCTTGAATTAAATAAACCTTGATATTCGTTGTGTTGTTAACTTTGACTGCTGCGGAGTTCAGTGATAAGTTTACCAGCCTCACTATTATTCAAGTAGCCTAAAGCAGCTAGCCAGCACGTACGGCGATTTCGGTTGCTTTTACAAAAAGCTAAAAAACGATCTAAATTTTTGTATCGGCGATACTAACCGATATTGGTATCGAATCAAGTTGACAATAATATATCGAGTGTAGGTATTGAATTAACATGTTAAAAAGTATCGTGTATCTATCTGTATTGATTTTCAATGAATTTCAATTATCGCACCCATCTCTGCTTTCTCCATTGTAAATTTAATCAGGCAAGAAGTGGTCATTTATTTATCAGTTTAGAAGGAAACTAGAGCTCATTTTAAACTCATTATGGATTGGCATTGCATGTTTGCCTCAGTCAACAACCTAATGGACTACATTTGATGATTTACTAATATTAATAATTATCTTATCCGACATGTATGGTGAAAATACTGAAAATCTTCATAAATCTAGCCTTGTGGAGTGAATATTGTTAGATTACTATCTCAAGATGTGACATTGATAAATTTGATTACTTCTTTTTTACTAAACGCTAGATGGGATGCTTTAATTACAGCTAATTGGAGCATTGGCTGCAGCAAGTTGCTACAGTACACCATATGTGCTTTTTTGCAGTTGAAGCTCCACAGATAGTCGTGATAGAGCATGGATCGAAGAAGAATGAAGTTGATTTTGAGTTCAGCGCCCTGCAAGATGCAAAGGATTATCTTCTTGTATCGGTGGTAGATAACACTGGCCATAATGTGGAGGGGGTGAGTTGAAAGATTTTTTCTGCGTCAGATACCTGGGACTACATACAATATACAAGTGCATGATAAAGTTCCTTTCGTTCTTTCAAAATCACATACTGAGCTGATGTTATCATCCTCGTGAATGGTAATAAGGGGGTGATCAGTGCACACCTCTAAATTTTCTCAGACCAAAACCAGTTTTTATTTCTCGATGAAATTGACTGAAGTTGAACACAATTTGCCTACTTAAATAAGACTTGTCATAGTGAGAAGTAGGATTAACGCACCCAACAAAATAAAAAAGATTGTAAGCTTAAAATTTTTCAAAAATTTTCTTTTTGGAATCAGACCCGGTGACCTTCTTTGAGATTTTTCCGCATTGACTAAACTTTTTAACCACGTTTTAGATTGAGGGCAAATCATTTTGAAGCAAGTAATTTCGCATTTTTCGGTAACATGACGTTTTTGTCAGAGACCAACAACTTTTATCAATGATCGTGGCAAAGGAGTGATCTTTGTAAAGTAGAAAAATTTAATGCTTTTGAAAGCTTAAGCCATGATATTTTGAGAAAAGTACAGCAACTTTAATTGATTTATCAACAATCACTACGGTGTGCGCTTTCCATATCAGTGACGCAGCCAGAACTGATAAGATAAGATATCTCAAAATAAGTTGCAACACTCCTTAATTCAGCAAAGATGTTTTCAACTATACTTTATCTTTTTTCTAAGGGAGGTTTGAAAGAATTTTTGTCTCAAAACGAATGCAAAGACTTTTTGGGAGATCAAGTTTCCAGAGTGACTTTTTTGCTGTTTTTGACTCTAAAATATATATTTTAGGCTTAAGCACTGTGCTGCCAGCAGTATGCTGCAGCACATTTCAAAATATTACAGTTCATTAACTGAAAACAAACGTAAAGCCAAAATAAACTTTTGGGGAGGCATATATTCCTTTTTATTCCTCAATTTTGAAGATCAACTTATTTTGACCTTTTGTTTCTCAAAAGTTAATGGCGAGTTTTTTTATTCAATTGCGATAAATCACGAGCTAAAAAAAGGTTGAAATACCTTGTTTTAGCAGACTTGTTTATAAAAAAATGTCTCATCGGATAAAATTCTCATTTAAAAAATTTTGGGTAGCATATTCAGAGTCCTACAGACCTCAGGAGTTGTGTAGGTACTCTACTGTCTTCAGGTCACAGTGGGGGGTGGTATCGAACATTTCTACGTCATTTAGTTAAATTACTGGTTCCTTAATGCTATTGATCTGTCGCTCCAATAGCACAAGCCCTGGAAACATTGTTCCTCCTGCTCTCTCCCCAAAATTCTGCCCCATTGCCTTGATCAATACTAGTTACCGAATAAGACATAATATTTTTTTTTTCAACAGGCGTTGTTTTCGTATGTCGCCACTGAAGAAGGAAATTTAGGAACCTTGGCTGGCTTAAATCCTCGAGGCACTTACGATTTTTCCATTGCTGCTGTAGACAAGAGTGGAGTAGAAGGAAAAGCATCCGTTGTTACAACCGTTTACACGGGTAGGCGCGATAATAATAATAATAATAATAATAGAAATGCACGCAGGCACACAACTGGGATTTTTGTAAGGAGGGGTAAGATGGGGCTAGTCAAAAATATAACAATTTTTTTTGGGTATAGGATGACTACGCCACAAAAAGGATTGTCAAAGTATCGCTTTAAGATCTTTACTCAAATATTAAAGAAAAGTGATATGACCAAGCTTAAAGCTTTGTTTTATCTGTCCCCCAGGATTATTACTGAGGCTCTATATAAAAATTTTTTTCAAATTCTTTTGGCTGTAAGCAAAAAAGAGTGAACTTGGTTCCTTCCTCATGGCAACCTGCATAAATTGCCAAACATTGACAACCTTACATTAATTGCAAGAGGTTCTCACAAAAACTCCCCATTGGTGAATGTTTAGCCTTATGTCTGTATCACAATTCATCTCGTTAAAAAGGTATCAACATTGAAATAGTAATCAGCATTTGTTTCAGCTTCTGAAAGTGATATTTCTCAAACTACTACAAAGTGAATTAAATGCAAAGAAGAAAAAGAAGGAGCTGCAAGATATTTTTACATTATCGTAACCGTATATCCGATTTATTGTTTTTTCGAAAGTGCTTTTGTAAAGTGTTGAAGTATTGTATTAAGGCATATAGTAGTATTTAAAGATAGTGGAAATCTCTCGAATGTTATATTTGCAGTACTTTTTAAAGAAATTCCATTTCAAAAAATCTTTATCATCTTGCATTAATAATCAAGTGTTATATGATCTTGCATCCATAATTTGTATGATACCTATCAAAATCATAAGCGCATCCCTAAGGAATCGAAGCAAAAAGGGGCAATTGCCTCTTTAACATATTATTGCCTTTGTAATTAGGTAAAATTTCCAGTTTTCGCCAATTTTTCGAGTAATTGCTGAAAAATGACATCGCTGAAAATGACATTTTACCCAAAAATTAGGTTAATAGCGAAGCTATTACCCCTAAATCTTGTGGAAACGTTAAAAAAATCATTATCGAAAATACAACAGAAACTGTTAGAAATTTTAGCTCAAAAGCCGTAAGCAAAATATGAGGATACTGTAGTTTTTGAAAGTTTGCCCCCTACTCACAAAGCTTGACATTCTATGGTCGAAGCACACTTTTTGCAACATGTATAAATCGCCCAACAAACATTCATTTCTGAGTGTTGAATTGAAAAACTGCATTTATCATGCGATTTTTGGTCTTGGCTGTTTTTGTAAAAATGTATAAATGAAGTTGAATTGAGTCACAACAGAGAACATCCAGGAAATGAAAATGAATGACAATGGTAATATGTTCAATAACTTCAAGATTAAAAAAAAGTCGGGTGTGGTTTTGAATCAGACTGCTAGCAATGTTTCTATTTGGTAATTGATCACAAATATCTCTTGCCTAAATGTAGTGTTAGATTGATACGCTAATCGCTGCTGCCATCTCTGTATGAGCATTTCAAAAAAGATTATCCAGAAACTTTGTTGAACGCAACTGTACCAGTAATAACAGAAAATCAAGAGAAACAGATCAAAGGATATCAGCCGAAATATCCACCAAAGAAAGCTAAACTTTTTATGCAAAAAAATGACTCGATTTTTATTGAAATAAAAGGCCTTGTAATTTTGGCAAATTGGGACAGTGAGAACAAGATCTAAAATAGTTATCGTAGACAAGCTCTATGATTGTGCTAACTATAACAATGTGTTGTCTCCCCAAATGTCTTTTTAAAGATAAAAGAAGAAAAAAGTCCCACTTTTTTTAATTACAACCTTGTTAGAACCTAAGTCAATACTCACTGATGGTGCATCAATGTCGCAGAAAGTAGAGTATTCATTCTCGAAGCTTTTCGTCTGACACTTTTCAAGAGAATCCGTCAGAAGTAGAGTGAAAAGGTGAAGTGAATCACTTATATAGAGACACAATTGACGAAAAAAAGGGAAAAAAGCTACATCGTGATTGGTAAAAGAAGCGACCAATGGAAGGAGCGGAAACTAATGTGTAATTTTTAGACCATAAACGAATTCTTTTTGTTTACATAAATTTGGTTTGAATGTTTTGATGTACGTGGCTTCAAGAGTGGAAAGATGAAAAGAAGTACGGCCACGGGCAAGAATAGAAAATTTGTTGTCATTATATTCACGTGCACATGTAGGGTTTTGTAAAAGATGTTGTCCAATAGCAGAAAAGGAAGTTTCAGCTTTAAAGCTTCTGATTGGCTTGCAAGAGCGGGCCAATGTGCTTCGGTCCTGAGAAATATGCTCCTGAAGGATGGTTTAGGAGCATATTTCTTCAGGAGCATATTTCTTCAGGACCATCCTTCAGGAGCATATTTCTCAGGACCGAAGCACATTGGCCCGCTCTTGCAAGCCAATCAGAAGCTTTAAAGCTGAAACTTCCTTTTCTGCTATTGGACAACATCTTTTACAAAACCCTACATGTGCACGTGAATATAATGACAACAAATTTTCTATTCTTGCCCGTGGCCGTACTTCTTTTCATCTTTCCACTCTTGAAGCCACGTACATCAAAACATTCAAACCAAATTTATGCAAACAAAAAGAATTCGTTTAAGGTCTAAAAATTACACATTAGTTTCCGCTCCTTCCATTGGTCGCTTCTTTTACCAATCACGATGTAGCTTTTTTCCCTTTTTTTCGTCAATTGTGTCTCTATATAAGTGACTCACTTCACCTTTTCACTCTACTTCTGACGGATTCTCTTAAAAAGTGTCAGACGAAAAGCTTCGAGAATGAATACTCTACTTTCTGCAATTTTCAAATTCTGTACCACAAATCAACTCTGCATCAATGTTCTTTTCTCCCTGATAGACTGTGCTTATTGATTACCTGGGAACGGCATTGGCATGTACCAGCGATGGCCATACTAAAGAGCTAAGAAAGAGATCCTACGCAATCCTTAGTTTGTTTGAATTGATGCACTTTCCGTCCAGATTAATGGTGATGACCTTTTTGTTTTGGAGACCATCATTTTCCAAGCCCGAAATTAGGCATTTGCACCCTTCCACCTGCCCCAAAACTTAACGTGTCCCAAAGTAGGTTGCACACCCCTACGCTACATCACTGTTCACAAATACAGCATGAGTCAAAAGAGCCGCAGTCAAGGACCTAAAGAAAGCCGCTGTTTGGCCACCCCTGGTATATACTGTCTCCGCGATACATGGTGACGATGGGATACACCAGTGGCGTTGCCAGCTTGTTGAGATGGAGGGGACCCAAGTCGAAATCGGGTAGGGGGGGGGCAATGTTTTACGGTAAATCAGGCGTTTTTGTGAGTTCACAAAGTAATTTCTTTAACAGTCGGTATCGTAAATCTTTACATTAAACGAGAGCAATATACCTAGTAGCATTACGTTTTCTGCATAAGTACATACCTTTTTACTTTATGAAAACATTAAAAGGAAAATTTCATAAATTACTAAAATTTTCGCAACTATAGCCCAGAACTAACTTCAAAACTGTGCCTGTGGTCAGTAGTTGTCCAAAGGCTGGTTTCCATTAGGCGTAGATTGCAGGCATGGCTCGAAAAATTCTTCGTTTCTCTATTTAGTTCTATGCGCGGAACGTAAAACTAAACAAAGAATTTTTCGCGCCACGCCTGCAATCTACGCCTACTGGAAATCAGCCTTTATTCAGCAGATGACTAGGTTAAGATCAGCATTGTTGTACCGTCTTGTTTCAAGCAGCATATATACTTTAACAAAAATTTTACAAAAGGGATATTCTATACGGTGCCTATTGAATTTTTAAACCTTTCAATTATTCTTCTGGTTGAAACGGAGTTAAGCCGAATGATTAATGAAACAAAAATAAAAATATGGAAGCATCAAAACTTGAAAAAATTTTTGGTAGCATAACGGCATATCAGCAAAGAAAATAATCAGTTTCTTCAGTTTAAAGGTCGCAATCGACTTTGCTCTTTATATGAATTGAAACATCTTACATCTTCGTCAAATCACAACAACGCAACCCATTGTAAAATAATTTGATCGGAACAACCTAAGCAGCGAAGTGCAAATAACCCAAGCTTTACACTGTTCATGCTAAATTGGCAAAATCTGAAGTCCAAACCAGCAATTTTCAAACGTTTGAAATGAAGCTAAACTGTTTCTGCTGTCAGATCGACAGTACAAAAATGCAGGAAGCCACAAGTGAAACTGATGTCGGAAAAAATTTCCCTTCATTCCACTAAATCTAGGTTGTAGCTAATGACTGATTGTAGTCGCAAAGTACTATCTAAAATCTAAAGTTCCTGCTTAAAACTCTGACAATTCTAGATTGCTAAAGAGGCCAGAGGAAAATCACATTTTCACACTCGCATTTGAATTTTTGGGTACTGAAACTTACAAAAGTTGAATATTGATCTTACGATTGATTATTTGTACCGGCAAACTAGCATACTGTCAGCAACTAACATTTTGCCAACAAGAAGCATTGTAACGTAAAATGTCTTCAACAAGCAAAACGTATTTCAGCAATAACAATGAAGCAACAAATGGAATTCAAATGTTTCTTGACAAAAGGGCAAACTTCTTATAAACAAAATAATCATTAAGTCTTATTCTTTTCAAAACAGAGCAGATTCCGTTGCAACAAACTATATAATATTTAAAGTAATAAATTGTAATTAAATCACCGGTACCGTATTAATAGAGAACCAGAGCGCTTTAGTAAGCAAATTTATATCAGGGTCAGGCCATCATGGCCCCCGCTGGCGATGCCCCCTGCCCACATTAAGACTTCTCGACACTACTTGATGTATAAAATGATTCACAGGCTTAGCCAGAAATAAAGTTTTAGAGCAACGTTGTTTAGATTTTGTTTTACAGGTAAAAAGGTCCCCATCCAACTTGAGGCGATCTCCCGAAAAAATTTGTTTTTCTACGGTGTATATAGATTTTTCAACAACTTGGTAAGCATGACCTCGTTCATTCCCTGGTTATGGATTTCGTTTGTGGAAGAGCTTTCATCAATCAAACAACACTTTCTTAAAATAATTTTCAGTTGTCCTTAGAAGGTGCTTCTTAAAAGTAGTTTCGGTATTGGGGAGATTTAACTTTTTGATGTATCCCAGAGTGTGGGTCTACAGTTACATAAACAACGCTTGGATTAAAGCTTAGCTGCCTACTTTATTGTTTAAACAAAACGAAACATTATTTATTTCGCATTAAGAAGAATTGAAAGCTCATGCAATACAATACAATGTCTGTGACGTCGTGTTAAAAAAATAAAGCAAAACACTAAATAAAATTATTTATTCAAGAGGTCATAAAAACACTGTGACAAAGAAGCAAAAAGTAACGTATACCATTGTACGTTCACCTCCAGTTTATGCTCCAAGCGTGGTTTTATTTGTCATAGCAACCAGAAGAACTGCAAGTACATTTTGGTTGAGAAGGTAAAATTCAGGTGCGGTTGGTAAAGAAGAAAGCCAATGATTACCAATTTAATATGAAAAAAATTTAATATAAATTATTCAAATTAACGGTTTATTTCAATGTTTTTACACTCACCATTGCGCTACATCTACCAAGCGTTACCAAAAGTTTCACTTTTATTCAACGCTATGCACCATGGCGTAGATTGAACATGACCTCCCCTGTTAAGAGATTACAGTTTGGGGCCCTCTCACATTGAGACAGTGTTAAATGTAGCTCGGGAGCATTACTTAATATAGTAGTTGTCGCCCTAAATGCAAGGTTTCTAAAATTTGTTTTTCTCCTAGGGCCGAAAGCTTTGTGCGAGGCTCCATACGCCCATGATAATAGATCTATCGCTATTTCTTTATCAATGAGCCACAGAATTTTGTTTGCGGGGTGATCCACTGCTTTGAAACCAAATCCTGAAAATTTTCTGGTAGAAAAAAAGCACAAAAAGTTAAAGACGTTGCGTTACAAATAATCAAACAATTGTCAAAAAAATACAAATTTCTAAATAAATAACCACAAAAAGTTTATTGCTACGCAATTGTTACAATCTGTTAATAGCAACTTCAAATTTCGTCTCGCTTCAACATTCAATCTTCTGTTGCGGGAATTTTTGAACGCTTCAGCTGTATCCGTTAAAAGCTGTAAAAAAGCTTCATCATGTTATGGAGCTCTTATTTCCGTTCGTTTTGGTAAAATTTATTTTTACTGTATATGGAACAACTTTAATTTGATTAACTTTAGAGTTAGGAATTTTGAAAATTATTGAATCACAAGAAAGCAACTTAGCAGCAAGTGTGAGGTAATTTAGAGAAAGATAAAAGTTATGATCAAGCCCAGATTCATGTAACTTCGAAAGAAAAAGTGGTAAAAATACATTTTTGGAACTCTTTTTGAAGAAATTTTCCCTCTCTTACATTTATATTTTCTGAATGTATGTGCAATCACCACATTTATGTGATAAACCTATGTTTGTATGTTGAAGCTTATACTCCCATTATATTCAAATTTTACCATGCATAATTGTTGTTCCAAGGTTGTCACTAGATGTCGCTAAGGGTGAAATTGATTCGTGTGGTCGAATTACTGGAACGAAAGCACTTTTCTGTTTCGAAATTACGTTCGCTGGAGAAAAGCTAAAAATCCCAGGTGTAGTGCCTCCAGTAGAAAACGGGTTGATAGCAGAGGGAGACGAGACAGGAATCACTAAAAAATTAAAATGTTATTAATATAAGTAATTTTTTCCAACCGAAAAATCTACATGGCAACGCGGCAGAGTGCAGAGCAAGATCAAAAACCGCTGAGAGAGGAACAAGATTTAAAATAGGATCCTGGGAGTAGAGGTTTTGGGCCAAATTTTGAAGTATGATTTACGTAATTGTCTTTACTTGATCTCCGAAAACAAAGCGGCAAGCGTGGAGATAATGCAATGCTTGTTAGTCTTTATCACAGTGGCACACCCTGTTTCAGTTTCCAAAGAATCTGTACACTCTGATCCTGTTTGAATTGAATGAACAGGTAAAATCAAATTTGAAAAGCATTTTGTCAGATAGGTTCGGCTAATTTTTACGTCAATTTCTAAAAAATGTCTTCTATTTAAGAACTTCTTTCTCTTAAGGCTTTTAAGACAGTAGTTCTCAAATTTTCGTAGTCAAAGACCCGTTTAAAGAGAACGTCTGTTCCGCGTTCCCCTGCAGAAGTTTTGGGTGGAAGTAGCCATTTAAGTGTACAAGTATTCTCAACTCTCTCAATTTATTCAAACTTTGAATTTTTTAAGACAGTTGAATGCACAGGTAACTTTTTTTGAAGATCAACTTTTTTAAAACCGCAGGCAACCTATTTAGAGGTGCGACCCACAGTTTGATAACCATGCTCATAGTGATGCCAACCATCAAAAATATGTGATGAAAAATTCAACAAAGTATTAAGTAAATCAATTGTTTTTAGCTTTATCAAAATTCATCAAAACTTGTACCGAGTACCTCCGCACTGCCCCTAAAGAGTGCGCGAACCCCAGGTTCAGAATCATTGTTTTAAAAGGTTTATCTTTAATAAAGAATCTCCACTTTAAAAATTATGCTTCTTTATAACCATGCAAATATTTTGTTTAAAAATTGGTACGCTCCAGTAGACTCCATCATGTCATTACATCCTTGCAAAAATTCTGGTACACTCTAGGATGTAATGTATAGTTGGTTGACAAGCACTGGTCTAATGCGCCGATTCTTTACCGTTTACCATTCTTTGTACCACTGCAATCATGCATTGGTCACACAATCTAAAGAGCTACATGTATTTCTTTTGTGATTAATGATCGAGTGCGCAACTGAATTCATGGCTGCTGTTTTGCCTTCTGGCAAAAGTCACTTAGCTAGGCGGTTTTTACCAAACTACGAATTCATCAAAATGTAATCAGTCTAATAAACAACCATAGCGAACGTAAAAAGTATTCAAATTCCACATTAGGTCAGGGCAACTAGATCTACTGCGATTATAAAGCAACGCTGAGGTCGTCCTGTGAGTTTGAAGAATGAGAATTTCCTTTTTCTTGCAATGAACTACAAACTAGAAAATTTGTAGACTTTGATAGCTTCCTGCTACTTCTTTTTTTATATATCAACATGTAGGTAAGATAGTTCTTATGCATCTTGCAGCTTGGTTGAAGATAGGTTGTTACACTTTGGCACAATTGAAATAGACCCGTTGCTCATAAACGGACATCTACGTTCATTGTGGTGAAGTGAAACAAATGCAAACTGAAGCTTGACACTTGGATAGTTGACAATCTTTTGAAATATTTCTGTTTCCTAGGTTGGGTTAATTTATGACATCATCAACTTTAGGCAGTGAGGCATGTCGTTTTTAACAGATTTTTTGGCCAATTCTAAACAGCAATTTTCAGCGCTAGTATAGTTTAGATCAGTGGTTACCAAACATTTTCAAGTCACGAGCCTTTTTTCAAAACATAAGTTTTTCAATATCCACATAAATTTTCGTGAAATTCGAAGTACTTGGAAAAAATTGCAGTGAAAGCAACACAGATATTCAAAATGGTAATGTTATTCCGCATTACAATCATATGACTTTGGTATTGAAAAAAGTTTTAAGAGGACTGAATGAATAATGCAGTGTGTGTGAAGGATGTGCTTGTTTCTTTTCATGGTTATGAATAGTATTGACATCCATATCCACAATTTTGAATGGCTTTTGCTACCCACTGAAATTTCTTCGTCAACGCACCAGTGGGTCGCGACCCACAGTTAGGGAGCCGCTGGTTTAGAATATAAAACAAAAAACTAGTCGTCCTGTAATGCCAATAAAAATGGCTAACTTACTTCCGGTTCCGGAAAAAATTCCGGGCGAATTTGTCATGTGAGAAAAAGTAGGTGTTGAGACTGAATAAGAGTTGAAAGACGGACTACAATTGTAATGAGAAACGGAAATAGATCCTACTGAAGATAATCCGGTAATGCTTCCCGATGGATTTGTTCTGTTTCCACTGTTTGTAGGTTCTTGAGGCGAATATCCGGTTCTCGGAGATACACTGTTGCCCCGAGAATACCCTGGTAATAAAATACAAAAGTGTAAATGTTTTCCTAACAGTCGGAAAAAGGATTATAAACTAAAGATTTTTAAATGAAAGTGCAACCATTTCAGGAGAAAGTAAGTTTTTTCTAACTACAAAACAACTCTTCTACTCAGTATACAATCATGAAAATTTGACTTAAAATTAATAAAAGCTTCAAATAACATGGTTTCAGCGTACTGAATATCATGAGAAATTTATTAGTCAGTTAGTAAAAGAGTGTGTCATAGGCTTGGCAAATTTTTAATATTGCTATGACTATATTTTACCCGAATCGCTCGCTTCATATTTTTCAGCAATTTGACCGAATTGAGTTGTTACTGCAACGTAATCATTTAAAGCCGTAGTTTGAGGTACAAATGATCCAGGGTTCGTGGCGGAGGGAGCTGACAAGTGCGGAGGTACAACGGGGGCAGGAGTAAACTGGGACCCGTACTGTCGGTTGAGGAAAGTTTCCAATACTTCTGCAGCTCTTTTTAAAATAATTTCCTGTAAAAAAAAAGCACTTTGCTATAATGTGGTAATTCTTTTTTTTATAAAACATGTAGGGTCATTGGTATTAAAAAAATGTTTTTTGTTGTGGTTTTCCGTGAATAGGATGAATTGCTTCCATGAGAAAGACCAAAACTTTTTCAACTACTTCGTTCTACCTCGGTGAAAACTGTTAGTAAATAAATATAAAAAATAAAGCTGTTTGATAGCAGGTATTGAAAGAAGGAAAAGAAAAAGTTATTTAAATCAGGGGCTCCCAAAAGTTGTAAACTACAGATCGATGCTATGCAGGTATTATTTTGAAGCCCACCATTCAAGGTGTTGCATGTAAGCAAAAGATAAAAACCGTAACGAAACAATGAAGGATGCTTTGCATTCCTAAATTTGGAGCGGGCTGATTTTTAAATTTGCTTTGCGTTTAGTTTCTCCTCTTTTTCCTGCATGCCAGGAAGATAAATAAAAAAAGTGTTTGAGCAATCGCGTCTGAAGTTACAACTTCAAACCAGGTACACCTAGTTCTGTTTGGCTATGTGGTAAATTCCTCAATGACCGACAACTAGCTATGAAACTTGGGCCAAGGACAACTGGTCTAAATCAAATAAAAAGACAGGACAATTGTATGAAAAATAAAAAATACCTCATAAATTCTTGAATAAAGTTGACATTTTCCATGCTTGGCACTATCTATCAAAAGGCTGTTGATAGATAGTGCCAAGAAAAGGCTGTTCTAATGGCGACTTTTATTTAAAATTTTGTTGCCGTATTCTTACTTTTGGCAAACTTTCCGGATCTCCCGGGTGCCGAGGAACAGTTTTTAGCAATCGTTGAAATCCATAATCAATTTTTGGCTCATCCAAGGCTAAATATGTCATAACGGTTAAAAAAATGTTATTGATGATTACATCACAATAATAAAGTAACAATAGCCTAGAAAGCACACACTAAGCTTCAAACTAATCTGATGATGGAAAATAAAACCGGATTTAGAAATAGATTTGAGTGAATTGTGAATCCAGTAAAAAACGTCTCTAAACGGCGTTTGAGATATGGGAAAAAGTAAAATGCAATAATCTTATTTTTTTTGAGTAAAAATAGAACATATACCTCTCTTTTCTCTCTCTAATTTAAAACATTTGTTTGTTTTTCTCAATTTTGCATCTCTTGTCCAAATTTTTTGCGGACTTACCAGTGATTTTTCAACGAGTATCTATCACAACTCAGTAAGCTCTCGCTTTTGAACCAGACTTTGCTGGAATAACGCAGCTGTTCAAACAACGAATACCAATGGTAATTTTATAAACTTTGGAATTTTCTACCTTTCATTCTGAAGTCAGAAGCACTTACTACGATGCCTACGTCAAGGTGGTGCAAGTTAAGGCATATTTTGCAATTTTTGCGCTTTTTAACAATAACGATTTTAACTTGGAACATTTTCAAATTAAGAATAAGTAAACTTGTGCGGCTTCGTAGGTTATTTTTCACATTATCACAATATTTTACACCATTTTCAAAGCTTTTGGTAAGACTTTGCCATTATAGATTTAGACTTAGGTCTACCAAATACGAAGAGAAGCTTTAATTGTTGCCCAACATGAAAACGTAAGTTACCTATGTAAACAAAGCGCTCTTGGCGACTGCTAAAAATGCGTTTGCCTTTTAGATAGAGCGCAACTTCGACGGCGCCGGGTTGGGTCCTGGGTGGGGTGATGATCTTAATTGCGTGACGTGAGGCTACCTGAAAAAAATAAAACAAAATATAATTTAACGTTATTTTCCGGCCTCTCTAATGCGACATAAAACTCATTTTAAAAAATATTGAATGAAGTTTATACCCATTTGCGATTAAAGATACTCTGTAACAATATTGCCTTTCTCCAAGCATAATGTTATTTTAAATGAATTTGGGATGATCAACCATAGCTTTGCGTGCTGCTACAAGATAGCAAGCTATATTATAAAAGGCATTTGTATCTAGGGGTTGATCAAACATTCAAACTGATGATAGAGTAATACTGGAACTTCATCACTTAATATAAAAGTGGTGAAAGTTACGTGCATTTTAAAAACATATTCCAAAGAGTTATCACAGACCAGAGGTCTAGGGCAAATTTAGCCAACAAGTATTCCAAACAGACCACCTAGTGTCTGAAAGATAAATTATCAAAAATGTATCATGCTAAACTCTTTTCCCATGTACCTCAAGGTCATTCTTCAAAACGTTGTCAACTTACTTCAGTGTGTACAAGAGCTCCGTCAAATCCAACTTCAGTTTCCTCATAAAAATTATCCCCAACAATAATGACTGTAGCACCACCTGACGTCCAACCTTCACTAGGACTGATAGCCTCTATTACAGGAGTGGCTAGAAAAAGAAAAACAAGCTATAACTCACGACAGGAAGTCGAGTGATTTATAACAATATTATTGATAAATCGAGCTGGGATGGCTGAATCAGTCAAGGCGCTGATTCAGGTTAAGTCATGTTCTACTACACTTGCAAGCCAGTGGCTGCTGTGTCGCGGTTGGCGTAGATATGAGTACAGTTCCCAATTTCAACATTTTTTTAGCGTTTTGGGGTTGCAAGACCTATAGAAGTTGGTTCAATTGTTAATTCTCTATGATAAATTCATGCGCAATACGAATCAGTTGTGATCACTTACGAAAATGTAAGGCATATTACTGGAAAAAATGATTCATTAGTTGCTTGTAGGTTACAGGCCTCAGCAAACTGTATCACTGAGAAATCGATCAAGATTTTTGTAAACGCAAGCTACATCCAAGGCTATACCCAGAGTAGGAAATGAAAGGCTGAAACTTTATCTTATCTATAATATTTGGCTTAAAATTAGGCAAAGAACTTTTTAGAAAGATGATTGCAGCTTCGGTTACTCCTCCTTATTCATGATTTTGATGCTTCCTGGGTGCCAAATGTGAAATTGCAAAACAAAACGACTCAATGGGAGTTGTGTCCACTTCTAACTTCTAGTCTAATGCCACTAAAAGCCTGCGTCCTCTGGGAATTTTGTAGTTTTATCATTTATTTTTTACTAATTTTTGTAATTAAAGCTCTTCTTCACAGTTCTGCTATTTGTCACGTTATTTTATTTATCATTTGGCAAGCGCTTTCTTTCATCTTGTAATTCAAACACATATATTGCAATTGTTTGTTCTGATTTTGAAAAACTTTGTTTCCGTATTTGCAGTTTTGTTATTCAAACATGGTCGTAAATGCTCTGTCCCATAAAGTAATTAGTTTCTTTTTTGTGTTTAGTTCACTGCAAATGTAATGACAAATGGGCCTAAATTTTTTTTGAAGACTATTTCCACTTACGCTTCAAAAACACGCGATGTGAAGAACAAAAGCCGTGTTTGAAAACTGGCTCGGAAAAAAGTGTGAGACAAACCAACGAAAAGACATTTTTTTCCAAAAGACTTTCGATTGCCGAAACAGCGGAAATTAAAAAAAAAGTTTTTCAAATTTTCAGAGGGGTAACTCATCTAAAATACAGCCAGATGAAAAGCTATCAATTGATACTAAAGGTTTGAATCTTTTATTTTGTTCTAAAGACGTTTGCTATTTGCCCTTTTTTTATTCAAAAAGCACTCATCTCACTGCCCCCTCATTTCTGCGACCACGGTTTTGATGTTAATTTCTGATATTACGTCATAATAAATTACGCAATTTGCGTTGAAGTAAGCTGCATCCTTCTTACGTTACTTCGTTGATTGGCCGTTAATAACGGTCGAGCTATTTTCGATTTTTTATAGAACTTGTTAACCCTTGGGACGTTCACAAACAATTTATTTAAAATCGCCGAGGGACCAATAGGTGAGGTCAAACTATTCACTGCCTTAACTTTCAATACCTTCATTAATACTAAAGCTAAGCCGGATGTTTTAGTCGATATTGTAATCAAGAATGGCTGAAACTTTGTCCAGCAAGTCAACAACTAATCCTTATAAATTACTTTCGAAAAATTATCACTATAACTTTGCAGAAAATTTGGAATCGATTTGTAATTTTGATTGACGTTGACAGGGTCTAATGCTCCGGGGAAATATGATGTAAATATGATATCTTGATATTCGCCAGTCGGTCGAGCGTTAGAAGTAACACAAAAATGTAGTCAACAACTAACAACTGCGCTGTCCCAGAGGAAAGAGAAAAGATGAGTTAAGTCACTTACTGTTGATATCAACACAACTGTCGGCAGTTGTGATAAAAATATGAATTATTATTTACCTGTAATAAATTTTGTTCGTCAGTTTAAAATAACTGCAACAACAGACTTGAAACATCAAATTGTGTACAAAAGATTTGAGTAAAAATTGGTTTCGCACCTAACTAAAAGACAGCCTTAAAATATTTAGTGGCACAGCTAAGCCAAGAGGCGCTTGGCTTTTTCCCCCAACTTCGATACTCACAGCAGTATTAGTGTCCTCTTGAATTGAATATAGCTTTGAAAAAACTTGTTTTTTCTAAAACTTTGGGCAAAAAGATTTATTCAAAGGCATTTCAAGCTCCTGTACCATTAACAAAAATGGTCGTTTTTGTACAATCCATGCCTAGCATCAGTGAGACAACAGCTGAGCGTAGCAAAGCGGTGGTCTTAAAAACAAAAGATTTAAGCTCTACTCTTCCCATTGTTTCTTTTGTGCTGTGCTAATAAATGTCGCACTTCTTTCTTCTTGACTTGGAAGCTACGAAAACACAACATGTTCTATGCATAGTGTTATCTTTCTATAGTGAGAATACCCATCAGTTAGAAAAAAAAACAATCTCTTTCAAAGGCATTAACTACAAAAAAGCTATTAAATTATATACGATATACTTATAAGTAAATTTTACCGTATTTTACTTCTGACAGTTCTCCCCTCTTTGGTCTTCTGCCGTGTTTTGAATTGTTATGCACAAACATGTTTTCGGAAACAGCAAGTATATTGGTGTCGGTGTGCACTGTGGTGCCAACTACGACCTAAAAACACCAAAGCACATTAACGTAAATAAAAGATATTGTATGGTAAAATAAATTATGTTGTAATTTGTATATGTTTACTGACGAAAAATGCTGACAAATTTACAACTGTTGTGTGATAAGACTTAATACATAGATTTTTGAAAGTCATGCTTTGAGTCCTCATCAATCTCGAATTTTTGAAGGCTTTATATTCTCCTTTTTTAACAGAAGATAATTAAGTAATGAAGTCGATTAGCTCGACCGCATTTTATCAAAACAATGATCGTGTGTTTAAGCCTCGCAATGGCTAAGTTGATGAGTCCTTGGGAAAAACCACTTTATGTGGCAATTTCTCCGGTTTGGTTACACTGCTTGCGCCGGGAAAGCACTGGGCCGGCAGTACAGGGAACTTCGAAGCTGGCCTAGACGAAGAGTTGTTCTACTATAACCGACTGAGAGCTTTCCGTGACCGGAAGACAAAAATCTGCAGCAACGAAATAAAAAAGTGTTACAACGAGGCTGTGAGCTTTGCATTCACATCCAGTTCAGAGTTGCAGCATCTATAAAAATGCAGCAATAATATGCGCATCAATTCGAAATCGTTTTCGCTTCACCTGGTTTACAAAAAGTGATTTCAGATAGGCATATAGCGCGAGCAACACTAAATATTGGAATTATGGAAATTTTAAAGGAAATATGGAAACAACTTCAACTAAATTACGGAAACTGGAAAAATTTGGAAACTTACGAAAATTTAAGTTTACCTCAATTCTATTACGTAAATTTATCCAATTGGGTGATTATGCTTTCAGTTTACATCAACTTCGGTAAATTTCCGTATTTCTGCAATTTCCGTACTTCTGTATTTACGTCAGACAGCAATTTCTTTTTTAAAATGAATTTCTGTATTATCATAATTTAATGTTTAATATAAATCTCTGTATTTCCGTGATTCCATAATTCAGTATGAATTTCCGAATATCCGTAAATCAGGATTTTCATATTTTAGTGTTGTTCTGAAGTGCAATCCATAAAAATCACCATTCCATAGTGCTCTTTATTTTTACCTGAAATCGTCTCATATCTCTAGGATTTCCAGCGTTTTTCAAACAATTTTGATTGCATTTCAGGAAAAACTTCAAAAGACATCTGGAAGTAACACAGAGTAAGAATTGTAAAAAGTGATACCAGGTATGGGTTTAGAAAGTTCGAAAATAAAAACATAACAAGTATAAAATCAGTGCTTGTAATTTAGTAATAGTAACAAAACAAGAAACATATTAAAGTGATATTTTATCTGTTGTTACAGGTTTGGGCCTAAATCTGTATGGTAACTAATGAAATCTTTCTGGCAAAATCAATTTTACGTATTAATAAACTGACGACTGCTTTACGCTGTTCTTCGTACTTTTCCAAAGTAGTAAATCATATTCATCTTCTACAGTATGAAGTGAAATATCATCTTAGTTTTTTTAACTGCAACGGTTTTTAGCTACAGGACAACTTTTTCACCACGGCTGATTAAATTTGCTTTTTTATCTAATCGGCCACGTCACTGCTATTGCTGAGCATCAAGCAGGAGGTTGGGAGTCAACCCTCCATGAATATTGATGGTATACAATTTTTAAACTTGATAAAAATCCATGCAAGCATAGGACAAAAACTTGTACTAAAAAGCAAGAAGTTGCTTATTTTCTAGTGTAATTTTCCAAAACTTTTCCGGGGTGGGAGAAGGGGGCATTCCCCCAAACCTTTCTAGAATAATTGTTTTTAATTAGTGCAAATTCATGCGTACCCCATTGCTCGACAAGGTGATTGAACCGTGATTTATCAAGCGCATAGCAGACGCTACGACATCGCAACAAATATTGTCATAAAAAGAAGCCCAGTGTGTTTAGAAATAACTGGTTCATATGAGCAAACTATGTTAGAATCGATTTGAACACCTTTAAAATGCTGCTTACACAATTTTTTTACTAAAACCACTTCATTTCGAGTTGAATGAGGGAGAAAATTTGCCACTCATTTTAAATGGGTGTCCTACCTGGTAACATACATCTAGGTGGCACAATTTTCGGTGACCTTTGGAAAAGACTAAAAGCGCGTTTAAACGACAGATAACAGAGTTATAACATTGCAAGATCATCACATTAACCCTCAAAGAAAATTAAATAAATTAAATCTAACAGCTGTCGCGAGTCAGTCACGTGCTTTGCTACAAAGCCAACAGCAGCCGTGCAGCATCGTAGTTGCAGTTGCCACCGTCCACCACGAAAAATTATCGATTACTTGTTAAAGAAAGCTGTTGTGTGTCAAGATGCACCGTATAGTAATATCGATTTTAGTCACAGCATTAATTAAGGAAAACATACGGGCTAAAAAACTATCGCCTGTTTTCATCTCCTGTTATTTTGATTTTTTAGAGCCCGGTTAAGTTTCCATTTGAACTGTTGGGTCATGAAGTATCAAAGTCTTTTGTTTCATTTTTCAATTTTTTCTATTGACCAAATTGTCTTATTGTTATTGTTTATGCTGTTATTGTCAGTGCAAAAAGGTTGTAAGCTTGCTATGCACATTATTTAGCCGATCACGTAGATGTAGTATGCAGTGATGGGGTTCAAAATTTTAAGAACAGGTTCTTTTTTGTATCAAACTCATTAACAACAGGTTTCCTCATTTTAGAAAGCCCATTTGCTGCGGTCCTCTAAGGTCTACAACAAAAAACAAGAACGGGTTTTCTGATTATCACGACACTTCAAGAACGGGTTCGCACGAACCCGTGCGAACCCCCTGAATCCCATCACTGGTAGTATGTATTGCAATTCTTTCATTACGGTATATTGAAGAATTTTCACTACCAAGGGTTTTGCTCAACAACTTCAACAACATAAAAGTAATAAAAGTTACGCGGTACCCAGTTGGCGCAAGCGTTAAATTAGCTGGTCACAATATAGAGTGCAAAGTGCACGAGGCAAACAGGGACCTACCCTCCTTCAACATTCTAAAATTCTTGAATTTTAAAGAAATAATATAAACGGCATCTTCCCCAACGTTCTTAATAGATTGATAGATTTCTTCATTTGCCATCCACAACTAGTGTTGGTAAAATAATAAGAAGGTAAAAATCCCTAGCTGTCATTGTGCCAAAATCGTGATTAAAAATGGCGCTCTCTTCGATAACAAATCTTCGTGCTTGTTCTCCCCGAACAAAATCTACAATCCTCGGAAACAAGCATCTTCTTTTGTCTTTTTACATTTTTTTTCTTCCCAGCATGTCTCTTTTACCAATGATCGTGCGTCGTTTCGGAATCAACCTCAGTGGAAGCACTCCTTCTACCTTTAACTTCAACGTTAGGGCAAGATTTAACGAATGAATTATTGATATGCTTTCATATGTTATAGGTAAAGAAACGATGCGGTAATGTGCGTGACATCTCCGCAAAAAAGCGATAACCCACGCTAAGGCATTAATTTGCTGCACTGCCTTATTTGAATTAAACACAAACTGCAACAACGTTGAGTACATTCCAAACAAAATGATTAAGCCAAGTGCGTTCGACATTTTGCCCATGAAATCAGAAACCAATTTGTTACAGTAGCGCTGTTTATCCTTATACAAGAAAAGAAAATAAAGCAGACCTTTCTGGCGTAAATAGGTTTGCATAGTAGTATGGACCATTAGGCCTACTAGCTCACAGAAACTGAAAAACCTTTAAAAGTTTTATTACTTTGAAATTTTTCTTTTCTCCAGGGCAATCTGAACTAAAAAAATCACGTAAAAAGACCTCGTTATTGCACTAGGATTTAACCTCCCCTCTTTACACTTTTCCCTCTTCACTTTCGTTAATCTTGTTTCGATGCTGAACAACTTTACAGTATAACAAAATGCTAGGTTAAAATGTTGATTTACTCACCCTTGATTTATAGTTGGATCTGAGGGGGTTTCATTTCTATTTCCACAACTCTTTCCATCGCAGCAACGACTGAAGTATTTTAATAAACAAAATTTTGCTGATATTGTATTTTTTGCATAATTCTGTAATGACTTATTAAAGCCATACTCTTCTCAGTGCAAATTTGTGCCAAGTTTGCATCGCTTCCCGCTCAGAGGGTGCTTTATAAAATTGCCCCACTGTCTTGGCCATCAATTATGCTCATATAAAGAATAGTTGGCACTATTAAATTGTATCTTTTCAAAAACTCAGTTGCCTTATTTTGATCTTAGCCCACAGTTAAGTTTCGAATTTTGAATTTCTAATTTAAGCCATGACTTGGCAATCCAAAATATATAAACTTAAAAAGCCTATATAGCTGTTACTGTACATAACAGTCCATTTTAGCTACAAGCCTACCTCATTAAAATTATCAAGAACCTATCCAATTCAAAGGAAATGTGGCCTGACCAAAAGCAACTTTGCAATTGATTACCACATTTATGCACGAATAGAAAACAAACATGAAAATAACGAGTACCTGCACATGATTTCATGAGTGAGTAACACTCTTCTCATTTCTGGGTTTTTGTCTTGACCTTCATATATAATTGGCTGAAAGTGAAAATAAACAGTTTACTTCACAAATTGAAATTTATGTTAAACACTCTGCTTATTTTTGAAGATGGTCTAGACCCGATAGACCGCACACACCGAGAGATCGGTGGAATTATACAGGGGCCCAAAAGCATGAGCTGAGTTTAAGTTCCGTCATCGCCTCAATTCAAAACCTCCCATACAGCAGGAAGTTTGGACTGTTGACTGTGGGCTTGGAGGCTTGTTGACTCGCTATAAAGCCTGTATGTTTATTTAGATTGAGACAAACATACCTGTCTTGTTTGTGAGTCGATCAGTCGGACGAATAGATCTTGCTCCTTTATAGTTCCTTAATAACAATTCGTTTTGTACTTTTATGAAACACAACTGCGTATTTGCTTCTATAGTAAACCAAGCGATTAATTTAGATATGTTTTACTTAGCAGATATTAAAACTTGTTTTAATAAGTTCTCAGAATTCCCATTCACCCTGCGAGCAAGTAGTTCAATATGCTGAAATAAGATTTCTTTGCTTGTATTGTCACATGAAATCATTTGAAAAAATATATACGTCATATAATATAAAAGTTTATGGGATTTTGGCTTAATTAGTTTGCTGATGATATAGGATATGAAGAGCAAACTGAATTAAAACTGTGCCTGGTTAATAAAAGAAATAGCTGGTGGCCAGATTATTATTCTAGAACATATTTTGATTCTACGTATTTCCCTTGTTATACACGTAAATATAATAAAACTAAAAACGATCAGAGATCAACAATTGTTAATGACAATCAAAACCTAGGTTTGCAATATTCATTTTGAAGCTGAAAGCTTCTGGTGATTAGAATCTGGTAAGTTTAATGGAGTTTTTATTTCCTGCTTCGGTTTTACACTCAAAGGCTTAAGTTCAAGTACTTTGCTTTGTTCCTGTTGGGTGCTCAACACTTTTGCAATGATATTTACAGATCCCACCGCTTGGTGCTCAATGACTGAGATGAACGATGTGGTGGATAAATTTTGAAAGCTTTCAGCATTTACTCAATTATGCAAACGTTGCAACGCTACAAAATCACAGGAAAACTTGTTGTCGGTTGCATTATCGTTGTGTTCAGACCAGCTTTGGAGTTAATAATAACACTGGTGCAGTGTGTTTCCAACACAAGTGGGTAAATTTCCGCCAAGTACCTTTTTCAAACACTAAATAACGCATTCATTGTAAGACTTGAACACACAACCATGCGATCATTATGGCATTTTGTCAGGAGGAGTTTCAAACTACTTGACTTCGTCACCGAAGTAGGATAGTGGAGCTGCTCTTTCAGCATGTAAGAGGCGACTTCTTAGCAACTCCAATTGCAGCCAACTAGACGTGAGCTGCCTGTCCCCAAATTTCATTTATGACTGGTTCGAAATAGGCTGCTGCATTTTTCGGAGTCAGTCAGAATACAATCGTTTTGTGCTTTGCCTACATCTCAAGAATGAGGAAGAGTAAACACACGCACGCACATGCACGCACGCACGCACGCACACACAAACACACAAACTCACACACAAATAGTTTCCACTTACCGTTACCATATTTCAACTCCAGCCTGTAGTGAATTCCATTATTAGTTGTTTCACCCGGATTTGCTTCCTGAAAGTTGAACAGAATTTATGAAGAAAAAAATAAGCTTTAGTGTAGCATCAAGGAAGTATGTTGAGGAAATGACTTTCAAATGTATAAGGAGAAAAAATTTATTTCGTATGTCATTATACAAACAACAATATTTGGCATTGTTACAATTTTAAAATTTGGGCGAGAAGAAAATGGAACCTTTTGTTTCCCCTCCGTCTCATCCTTCTCTAACTCACATCTTTTTATTTTTCCCTCTCCTAGACCCATATACAATACATGCAATGCAAAAATAGTTCATACAGTTTCATTTTCGACGAATCCAACGAATCTAGCTTTATTGACGTTGACGGTATTTCCATGCATATCAGCAAGCACCAAAGTGAAGTTAAAAAAATTGCTCTTTCGAAGATTATTGGGGGGTTGCTTTTCGAAATAAGCCCCAGAGAGACTTCCCCTGAAACAAAATGTTGTATTACAGGCACACTTATTTTGTTTAAAAAGAGAAATCCGGCCAATTTTTTGGCGGAACTGTGCCACGTGTTTTTGTTGATCTTATTTTTTTGATTTTCTCATAATTTCTAGGGAAAAGGAGACTTTTTATTTAAATGCGCTTCTATATGAACCAACGCGAAATATGCAATTGATATATTGTTTGCTCTTGCTTAGTGTACGTACAATATGTAACTTTTTCTCAAAAGAAAAATGTTCATTTTCAAGAAACAAAATGGTGGATGTTAATATTGACATTGATATTTGAATCGTTTTTCAAAAATTAAAAAAATAGTGTCGCCTACTAACCATTGAATTTTATTGCTGTAAACTAAACGAAAAAAACAAAACACCGTATTTTTCGTCATTTATCAAGAAAATTGTTCATGATTAAACAAAAATTAGTAAAACATATGAAAACTAATGAATTTCCTAAAAAATTCGTTATGTTGATTTTTAAGTGGAGTGATCTTTCCAATCGCTTGTAAAAAAACTAAATGGTTATGGGTGATGGGAAAAACATCATGGGGCGATCGTGGTTGCTTGTTTGTACTGATGGGTCAGTTGTTATTCATTCCGCGGAGCAGTACAAATAACAGGTTAAAGATTACTAGAATTCACGAAAAAAAGTTTTTTTTAGATAATTTTTACCAAATTGTTTTAATACCGCTTTGATTAAACGATACTTATTATTTTTATTAATTGTCGTAATAAAGTTCCAGTAAAGGTCCACTAGAAGCTTTGAAACGGTTTTTGGATGTAAATGCTTTTTATTTAGCCTCACAAAACTTGTTTCCTGTACCGAGAAACTTAATTCCATTTTATTTATTTTATCAATTTCTGGTGAATTCAAGCGCAACTTGTTAGGTCTTGTCTTTTAAACTATAACTTCTCCTGCTTATTTAAAAGAACTTATTTCTTAAATTATTTCTACATAGAAATCAGTTACAGGCAATAACATTAAGAATTCTAAAGTTGTATTTCTGTTCGACGAATCACCATTCAAAAGTTTGGTCACAGCATGTCAATGAGAAAAATTACTGAAACACAGTAACAAAAAAAAATAGCAAAAATTAGTCTCAACTGCTTTTTTAATAAATTAAGAGTTAGCTTAAAGCATTTAGTATGATTTTACTGAAATGAGTATCTATCGACTGCTCATTTATTGTAGACGTTATATTTACTCTCTTTAAAACTGTAGTAAATAACTCATTGGTAGAAAACAAGCAACATATTACAGGTTGTAGTCTACACAAATTTTGTACAATTAAAAGAATAGTAAGACCGCATAAAAAAATGTAAGAGTTATTGACGCAACTAACTAAAGTCAAACTGGCTCGGCAATCACAGTTCAAACTTTGTACGAAGTGGTTGCCGCGATGCATCATACGGCGTTAATTTAGAGACTTTAAAAGCAACTGCCATTCCGACTAACCAAACCAAAAAATTTCCCCCCAGAAAATGTCATAAGATACGGGAAATTTTATCTATGCATCACCCGTTTGCGTCATGAAGATAGATGTGTCCCGTTTAATGTTTTTCCCAAAAACCAAGCAAGCTAACTTGCCGGCTTTTTCTTGATACCCTAGCGTCGACGATACAAACACCGTTTTAAGTCTTTGTTATGACTCGACATGGGATTTGACCTCAAGTCTACCGGCAGCGAAGCAAACGTTCGAACCATTGCATAATCGATTGCTTTCTGCGATCTCTCAAAAAGTTAATTCCAAGGTTTATTGCAGCTGGACGTAGGTAAGGTTAACACCAAAAAAAAAAGGATTAAGGTATAGTGCTGTCAAAGTAGATTTATGCGTAATGCTTCCATCCTCGTCCTATAATTCAGAAAAATAAAAGGCAGACCTTTTATCAATTTATAAAATTTGAAATATTTTCACTGACATGAGTAGCTACTATTTGCCTGAACCAGGCTAACGGTTTCAAAGCGATGACCGTCAGCTACGCACCAACAAATGCGCCGATTAATATTATTCACAATCCTAATCCTTGCAGAACTTTTTTGCCTTTACACAAAAAACCCCTAAACCTCCAAAAGCAAGGTACTTTGTTTGCATTTTCGAGAAAAGCGTTGACCTGGCGTTGACGTGTTTATTCCCAATAACCTACTCAACTTAGCAAACTACATAGTTTTGTACTTTATTGCTTTAAAAAACAAACTGATTGTTTATTTGAATTCAATAAGCAGAAAATTATCACAAAGTGCATTCTCTAAACACACAACAAGATTGTTATACTGAGGTTCCAATAATCGATTATTCAAATGTCGTCCCATTAACCTTCTCGACCTCTTACTAATTTGTAAACAGCTACAGACTAGGGAGGCTAGAGATATCATAAATGACTGGGCAGGTTGAAATAACATATCACATGATTGAAATCAAACGCAACAGTTGGTCGAATTTGACTTGACTACTTTTCGTTTACTTGTTCTAACTCGCAACTTGCAGAAACATGAAAACGGCGATTTGTAAAACTCTTGCATTCTGGCACGCGGTGGGGGAAACTTCATCGGCAACGACATGAAGACTACGACGTGTGATAAGTTGATTTTTGTGAAAGGTGGCTGAAACACTGGTCAACATAGTTTTTTTTTTATAAAAGAACGTTCTTTAAAAAGTTTTGCTGCCATTTGTCAAATCTTTATTCCTTTTTCTCTAACGATAAATTGCGACAATACCCTCAGTTCTACACATATAAATTCTAAAAGTAGGTTATTACATTCTATACCTTGATCCTCATTGGATTTAGAAAACATTTTTCCGTTTCTTGTATTTAGAATACAAAAAAATGTGCCTAGAGTTTATGAAATGCTTTAGTAAATTAATGCGCTATTCTGGAGCAATCCTTCAACTGCTCTCTCCTCCATTGTGATTTGAATGAAGCTGCGATTCTTACTTGAAGCAAAAGACAGCTTCTTCTCCAGGGACATTGCCAAAAAATAAAAGAGCGAGTTTAATTTGGCGCAGCCAACCAAGCCTCTACTCAAGTGAAATCCCAAAGCAATGTCAATCTTTACTTTTTGTTTCAATTATGATTATAAAGCATTATTCTACAGGGAAAGCAGCCTACACCGATTGTTTAGTGAAAAGAGTCACAATTATAACAAGAAATCAGCTCTGTAATGTAAAGTTATCAGAAAATTTTCAATCAAAGGACACAGACTAAAAATCAATTTGAAACCTCCGTAGTAGTGTAATTGGTCCAACAGCTTTTATTATATTATGACAGGGACCGATCATAAGTGTGGTTAAAAACCGAAACGTTTCTTCATATAACTAGTTCTTGAGATCCTTGTGTTTTGCTTTTCATTTTACATGCTCAAACTAAATTGAATTCGAAAAAGCTCTTGTTTTTGTGCTTCTTTATCATTTAATTACTCTTTTGGGGAAAGAAGGGTTAGACCATTATATGAAAAAATTTTTTTTAAATTGTAACAACAATATTAACCACGACTTTAGGTTGTTCAAGACGTAATGCTCAAAAAAAAGACAGGTCTCACAGCAATACGAGTTTATTAGCATTAGCATGTGACTGAATTCAATAGGCAAAAAGAGCAATGTAGGCTTACTGTCGGTGTTTAAATTCGGCTTATATTTATTGTTTCTTTCTACCTTTTGCTGCATAAAACAAGAGTTTTCGAAAAACTTCTTGAACTAGCTTACTTGTTGCATTACGCAATAGACAAGCGATAGAGGAGATAAAGAGAGTCACTGGTCCCTTTTCAAACAAATCTCTAGACCTAGCCATTTTTAGCAAAAACCATGAACAATATTTTGAATTTGCAAAATTCAAATATGTAATAGTCAAAGCAGTTGATATATTTTTAAAGTGAAAGATCTGATAATTAGGGTTGATCACTTTTGCTAAGTTTTTTAACTATTTTGCTTTAAAAATTGTCTGAAAATTGCAAAAGATAATCAAAAAATAGCCAAAAAAGCAAGTAGTGGCAAAAAAACTGAGTTTTGAAAATCAAGTGTTTACCATTGCTTTCATTTGGTCTTGGTGGCTGAAGATTGCATTTGTACAGAAAGCATCATGAAATATTGTGATCCGGATTTTATAAGATATAAGAAATACTACTTGGCCGCTTGTGTGTACATGTGCGTCCACATCAAATTATTTTTCTGATGAAATTGAGATCAAATAAATCAAAAACATTTTTCATAAAAGCGAACTGCTTACATTGGATCTTGGATTGCTGTTGTGTTCATCAGTGGAGCCTGAATCCAGCTTCTCATTGGAGTAAAAGGTTGTCTGCTAATGGATGCCATGACAACAATCAATATCAAGCAAATGAAAACGCAAAGCAAGTTGGCACCAAAAGCGCTACAAACAGAAAAACAACGTTTAAGAGCATTGCAGCTGTACTTAAAGCTGCTAAATTTTTAAGTTGTTCCACGGCAAGTTGATGCAAAAATATTCTGCATCAGCGACTATAGCAACAGCGGAACAGCCATGAACGCAGTTTGCTGTTCTAATAAAAGCTTGCTGTCATCAACAGATGCAGATTTGTGGCTCGTTGTCACAGTGACACATTGAGGATATAGGTTGATAAAATCTAATCGATATTTGACACTTTTGATTGGGTGCGCTACAAATGGGGTAAAGTTTAAAAATATTAAGGCCTTCGTGTCAGTAGTTCATAAATTTAGAAATAGAATTTAGTTTTTTAAATGTTGGCATTTTTATTTCTGTTTTTTGTTTTTGTTTTTGTACCAAACTAAATAGGAAGAAAGAGAAGCAGACATATATTTTGAGCATCACTGGCTGATCAGATTATAACCTCAGACGATACAAGGAAACATCGGTCTTGACAAAAACTTTATTTTTCCGTGTACTGTAAATACACCTTTTAATTAATATTATTGTTGTTATAGTTACGAGAATATATTTTACGAAAATGTAAAGCACAAACCAAAATTGTTCTTTATGTTAAGCTATATTTTAGGTTATCTGGCAGTGCCATACTTTGTATTCTAAAATTTCTTACTGTTTCTAACATAAAAAAATATCCATTTAGATTATTGTTATCAGTTTAGAATTAAAAAATTGCATTTGCGGATAGGAGGACCACAAACGTTTTAAAGAAAATTAGGAAAGGGGGCATAATCTCTTTTGATTCGGTAAAGTTTTATTTAAGATTGGCTGCTTCAATGTTGCTGTTTATTTTTTCTCTCGGGAAGATGCAAAATCAAATCTATTTTAATTTATTCCCGATGCGATTTTGCACAAACTTGTTCTGTTCTCTATGCAGACAGCCAAACAAGAAAATTGACGCTTTGGGACTTGTATGCAACAAACTCTCAACTCTCTCTTTCTCTAAGCGGTCCTACAAGCTCTCTCTCGTCTCCTGCTCCGTTGAGGAATCTCCGCTATATTGATGTCTCCGTAGAGACCTTGCGACGATTAAAACAAAAATCGCAATTTCGTCACTTCTATACAAAGCAGGAAGAAAAAGAGAAAGAAGGCACGCTCGATGACGTATTGAAAATGGCGGCATGCGAGCGCCTGGAACCAACATGGAGAAATTTGGAAATATACAGCCTGCTAAACAGCGAACCAGCAAAGGGGAGAAATAGCACGCGTTGCCCCCCTCACGTCGAACACTCCTAGAACAATAAAACAATATTTGTCAAAAGGTAAAAAATCAGCCAAAATTTGCTAAGATAGATATTTCTTTATTTCGATAATAATACCTCAATAATTCGAAACTTTTTTTGAAGATTTATTGAATTATATCAACCATGCCTGCCCCTTCCCCAAACACACACCCTCAATAGCTGTGGCACTACTCTTTGAAATAATGTGCACAATTATAGTTGTGGTTATTTTGCAGAACTTGCGAAATTTTGCCTCACAAACTCGTTTAAAAAACAACTCAATTAACCATCGTTTTGATTTAGTGTTGTGAACGCCGACACAACACCGGTCTTTTACCCGAATGCAAAAGGATATAGATGTCATTAAATGAGCTGTAGAAGGTTACAGATAACAACTGAAAATGATTCGTGTCTGCCATTTTGCCAAGTAATTGTTGCACAGGCAGAAACGTAGCCAGCCGAACAATTTTGAAAGGATTTTTTTATGCTAAGTATATGCGAAGTGATGACTACAATTTTCCAGGAATCACTTAAAGATTTGTTTAAAAACAAAAAGGCGAGTTTGTTAAATTTTGGAAGCTGCTGGTCATGATCATGATATTGTACTTTGATCAAAAACTAGGAGACATGTATTACAATCGTCACTACTCCAGGCAACCTGCGGTGGCGTCATCAAATATGTGAGTAGCTTCGAAAATAGTGATCCCGAAATTTGCAAAAAGTCAAAAATAATTGGCCTATATTTCCCCAATATCAAGAATGTTCTAAAAAAGATCCTCTTTGTAAAATCTTATGCTTTAAAATATCGCGTCACTGAGCGAAATTCTGGTCACCCAAAATTTTGCAATAGGAGTTTTATGGAAAAAATGTCTTCTGTGTTTTCCGCTCAGCTACTCCTTGTCAATGGCTTTGATTGTTTTACTGCGTCGCTAGAACAACTCTGAATACAAACAACAAAAATCAGAAATATTTCTGCAACAAAAACTTGCTGAATTGCTTATTTTATTTTTAGTATTAATCAAAGAAACAGAAAAATTCTGAAAATAGGCCAATATAAACGGCTAACATGGAACCCAACTGGTGGTAGGCTTTACATTTGAACTTAAAAAGGCCTTATTGTATTTGTTCACATAACTTTTGAACATTCCCATAGGCTAATTTATCAGCTAGTTTTTTCAGCTGCTACAGTAAATCCGTGATTGAATTTATTTTAATAAGGATGTCATATAGTCAAGTGTGACAACATTATGAATAATTCAACTTTTGTTTGATATAGACATGTTAATAGATGGCAGCGGGTCTATTACAGTAAAAGGCATTGTTTGCAACCAAACTTTCTTGAAGTAGCAAAAAATCGAATTAAAACGTTGTAACCGAACCATATGGCGCCCTTATATCTGTCTTCTGTCGTTTTAAAAGCGCTGCGCAGACGAGCAAACCGAATAATTGCGAGTCAAATATAACAAGTTTCAAGCCATCGCATTGAAAAAACTCAACGAGCAGTCTATTGCGAGTAAAAGCGTCGGCTTCACTATCCGCAGACTTGAGCTCCATTCTTTTTGCATGTCATTTCAGCGATTTCACAGATTTTCGGCTTAGCGCTCATGCAGCGATGGAGAATATGTGAAGAATGACATTTGAAAATCTCCATTCTTTTAGTCATGATTAAAATGTGTCCTAGCGCTGAAAAATTGTAGCGGCATAAAGTGAAGAGAAAATTGCGGGCTTCCTTTGATTTCCTAAAAGATTATGCTGTTTCGCAATAAATAGGTTTAAGTTTGTTTCCCAGTTAAATACACTAGGTGAATTGTTGTGCTCTTGGGAAAGAATTTTTACAATATTGGTTGCACGTTGATGGTTGCGAAAAAAATGAACTGTTAACTGGCTGCACTTCAGCTACCTTGCCAAGTTCAGCAGTCGCTTGTAGTTATTTTTAGATGGCAAGCTTTAGATCATTTGTGGAGTTGATTTTCGTTTATTCCATGGCAAACATTGAGAGTCTTGTAGTTATGTATGTGGCCCAATTAAAGCTGCGCTACTGGAATCTAAAGTTACCAATTTTAATTGAATCAGATACAAAATTCAACTATGCCAACTCTGCCAGCGTTGAAATCAAAAAGCGGTTAACTTCAAAATGATATGTTTATACTTCAGGGAAGTAAAAGAAAGTAATTCGTCGGTTTGGAAAATTTTTGTTTATGATTAAGGTCTGTTATACCGCAGCAACGAAGCTTTTTGTATCCTTTGGTGTATATTTTATCAAACATCCTCGATTAGTCGTAAAGTTATTCATGGAATTTGATACATTTTGATAACCAGTCATATCCCTGCAGGATACTCTGGATGGTGCCGAAACCTTTCAGACGCTCCCTTGAGAGAGAATCCGGGTCTGAATGTAAAAAGATTTCTATAAAGTTTCGGGTTGATTAAAGAAATTCTAGGATTTCCTCTGCATAAAACTTCCAACTCCACCGGGAACGATCAACTATTAACAGCAATCATCACCAAACGACAGCGTGTAGCTTCATTTGATAACCGCCAAACCTGCGGGCTGACTCGTTTTGAGCATAATCTTTGCAAAATATGTCTGGCCTCTCAACAACATTAAGGCCTGTAATGATAGAAGGTATTTGTGATTTAATAGTAAAGATTGGCTTGTTGTTTTCTACAAACGTATATGATTTGCATTGCTCGCTGCTCAGAGTGACCATGCGCATGACCAGAATCGAAAATAAGAAGGGGTGAGATACAAGTTTGCATGAGCAAAAATGACGTTATCTCATTTGGGAGGTCGACGATGTTTCTCACTCTATCTTTTTAAATTACGTCACGAGGGTGACGTAACCACTCCTTCTTGAAAGGTCAAATTCTTGAAAGCTGAAATATACAGTAGATATTCTGAAAATATGCTTTCAGCAAGTCAAATAAGGTTTTAATATCCAAGTAAAATATGTTGTTCAATAAAAATAGCAGATAAAGATTTCAGCCAGTTTATCGATTATAACATAAAGCTATACTTTTTTACATTTTAACGCAGGCTCTAACGTTATGAATATTGATTATAACGTTCAATATTTTCACATGCACCGCGTTGTTTGATTTGACTTCCCTTATTCAGGATTGCAATGACAAATAGGCTTTTGTTCTTCTGCAATGGGATGCATTGCCTTACGATTGTAGGGACAACTTTGAAGTTTTCGTATTTTGGTAGTGGGGGAAAGACGTTATTAAGAGATTTCAAAAAATAAGCAAAACAAGACCTATCAGTTTTAAAGGTTTAAAAGATTCTCAGTAAAATAGATTGTCTTTAAACAGTAAGAGGAAAAGATAATCTTCTAAACAAACACGTTTTAGCTAAACGGTTGGCTACAGAAAGTTTTCTCCGCACTTAACTGCTGCAGCTCAAACTATTTTCCGGAGATTTCTACCGCAGATCCTGACCAGCTCTAAAACATTTATCCTTTCGTAGGCCCCACCTCAGCACAAAAACCATGATTACTAATACAGCTTTTTGTAGTGAATACTTAATTTGTAAAAAAGCTCTCGAATGGAATTTTTAAAAGTTATGAAACGAGTTTTCTGTTATCACTTGGTGTCAGGAGAGCGCTAGTACATGGCAAGTGTTGATTTACGAGGGTTGAATAAAGCAGCCACACCGGCAGTGTGAGCTAATTTTCCGGTTTCTAGAACTCGTTTTCTGGATTGATATTCTGTATAACTCTAAGACGTTTTTCTCGGTATTAGCCGATAGTTTTGGATAAACAAGCATTTTTTTCTGGTACCGCAAGCACGAATGTTAAATGTGGATATGTCGCTTCCAATGGTCTTTTTTTACAGACTATAAATCTTTGTACACTGATGCTACCACTCAATACGAATTGCCAGACAAGGTTAAAAAGAAGCAGACTTCAGAAGAATTTCAGATTAGCAATATTGGGCCATGCATAATTAATACCTTTACATTTATGATCGAACTTTTCCATATGCCAGCCAATCTCGGAGCATTAGTAAGCTGCCAAAACAAATTTCTTTCCATTAAAAATCATAAAACATGAAGTCAAGTTGACAGACTTCCATTTCCACGGTTACAAGGTAAATTTCATCATGGCATATCTTTGCCAGCAATACATTCGTGTGCTCTTGAAAGCGCAACTCATTTTAATGAACATAGACTTTGTAACGAATATCGACCAAAAGAATAGAATTTTATGTTTTCGAAAAGTGAACTCAATTTTCGAGCGCGAGGAGGAAACTACGCGGCCTGCGTGAAGATGTGACCTGCGGCTCGTCTCTGCAGGTTGATTGCAGCAAATAAATGAGGTCGTTAGTTACAAATTCCACTTTTCTGAGGTTGATTTAAAAAGAAAATAAAAGAATCTCCAGTTTAAAACTCCACGTTTTGAGGTTGATCTCCTTTCAAATAAAAAAATGGTCGTCGTTTCAAAAACTCTGCCTTCTAACAATAATATCCAAAATAAAGTTCTTCGGTTAAAAAGCTCTGCTCATTTGAAGCCGATCTTCAAAAAAATAAAGAAGGTTTTCCATTTAAACGCTCCGTCTTTTTTTGGGTTGATTACTAAAAAGAAACAAAGTTCTTGGAATAGGTTTGCGCCTACCCCGCTGCATTAGCTGGTCGAGTTGGAAAACATTGGCCGGGCAGAAAAAAAATTTCCCAGCCCTATCTTAAGTTATAAGTGTAACCTCTTCTTTTGTCAAAAGGGGAAAGCACAAGGGCTGTCATCTTTGCAGTTTTTGGGCTCAATCCCCACGTTACGTCATTTTTAAGAAAACATTATTGTTTAGCTTCAGTTTTGCCGTTTCTCCCAAGAAATATTTTTGCCATTGTTTTCAAACTATGAATTTCAAACTGCTAGCCTGTTTTCTTAGCTTAGCTTTACCTTCATTTATTGGTATATCATCATGCACTGGGTTAGTCTCAAGGTGCAACATAGCTCACTATGCCGTTTTGCTCAAATATTCGGTTTTGTCTGCAAGATAGCCCACTTATCAAAGCCGTACTGACTCGTGCGTTTTTGAGTATAAAAATGTGCAAAATGCAGTTTATACGTATTTTGCGGACAAAACCAGATGTTCGTGCAACAACATTTACCACGTAAAACCATATTAATTTCAGATAAGATAAAAATTTCACAACAATATTGCATAGGTGAAAAAGATATAAAAACCGGACAAAGTCGAATGTCGTGTACATCCACCTACAGCCATTTCACGTCAGCCAAGATAAAAGAATTAGCGAGTAAGACTACAAAATGTAAAATAAAATCTTATCATATTAATCAAATCACTCTTTTCAGATGAAAAGAAAACTTCTGGAAAAATTTGCCCCCATCCCCACCAAAAGGGCTTTCCGGCTAAATGGAACTTTATTATAACCCCTCGCCCGATAGACTGCAATGCACTTGTACTTACAAGAGTATAATTAGATGAGGAACAGTGAAGGTGGCAAGTCTTATCAGAAATATGTTGTAAAAATCGTTTGTCTCTAATGATATCGTTTTCAGGGAAATCTCAAATCTCAAAAACCTCAGGTCTCAAAATCAGGTTTTTTTAAGTTGGGAAGCTAGAACTGTTAAAATAATTATATTTTGTTTGCAGTTCTTTCGGCCCTGCCAATTCTGATAAAATTTGTTAAGCAAAACAAAAAAATTTGGCTTCTTTTAATATCTATCTCGATTACTTAGGTGTAAATTTGTAAAACAGAAAATTACTTTGCAGCAAGCCTACGCCAAAATTTTTTCCTTTCTATCAAATTAGATTTCTCATGATTTTACATAGATTTTCGGTCCCACAGATGGTCTCTGAAGGTATTACCGGTTGCCACTCAGTCTGAACGGCTGAGTGGCATTGAGGCGTAGCTTGCAAATCTTTTTCGACACAAAAAATGGGATGTGATGGAAAAAAAGAATGAGAAATACTGCCTCATAACCGTACGTTTACAAAATACCGTTTCAAAAAGTAACGTCTTTTTGACCTCACAACATATTTAAATTTAACAGTAAATTGATTCTTAGTGATTCTATTGCCGAGCATAAACACACCATCCTGCATGCAACGTAAGACATGGCTGCAATATTGTAAGAGCAGGTGGGGTAAAGCAAAATTAATTGATGAATATTGGTTTTGAAAATTTGGTGTGACCAATTTTAGTTCGTGTAATTCTAAATTCTAAAGCAATTAAAAAAAGCTACCGTAGTTGTCCGTTAACAGGTTCAAATTCAGTTTTCAGGGCTAAAAATTAGTTTTCTGATGACATTAATTAAGCTTATTGTAGGTATTATAGATCAATTTTCTGAAATCCGCTAAACACATAACTAATGCTTTGAGTTTCAGCCGTAGTGTAATCAGGCAGTTACCAACTCTTTAAAAATAAAAAAAAATTATAGAATGTATCTGGGAGAATTTGGGTGATATGGACTCCCTGATTTCTAAAATATAAAAAATATCTTAGAGAAACTAATGATATGCAGGTGGTAACCACCCTTATAGGTAAATATCAAAAATTTCTTTATAGCAAAATTTGATTTGATTTTGCACCCTTGCACTAAAGCGAATTACAATATTAGTTGCTTTGATCTTATTTTTTGAAACGACACTTTTTACTGTTTTTTTCTTTTAAACTGCTCGCTTTTTTCAGCTAATGGTTTGCTGGTCACTTGATGGCAGTCTTTCGCATACTATTGACAATCGCTGGAAAGGAAGATCTTGCTAAAAAAAACTGCTACTTTTTGGAGTGGTGTCATAAGCTGTAAAATGGACCCTTTATGGATTTGTAATATGGACCCAGATTCAAATATCGATCGATCTGTCAGGATTAAGCTTTAGGTTAGTCTAGGCCTAAATTTTCATGCAGCCGGCAAGACAACATAGAGTCGCAAAGCGGTAATATATTGTTTGGTAATACCTGTGAGAAGATACTACTGCATTGATCAAATAGCGGCAGGTCAATTTACCGAAACCGAGTAAAAATCTTAACAATACAAATGCATATCTGCACTCTAGTTAATGAACATTTATGAAATAATGCAAACTGAGTGGTTTATAATCTTGAAAATGTAATTTTTTTAATTTTAAAACTGTTTCAATAAATTGTCCAATCGCCAAAAGGCGATTTACCGAACCCAATCATTGCTCCATAATTGTTTAACTGTTTTAAAATAACTCTACATCACCAACATAATTCAAACATATTTTTACAGTCCAATTTTGTAAGTATTCCGAAGTATAAGGGGAATTCGATATTTTCTCCCTGCCTGAAATATCGAAACCGAATTAAACTATTGTGATTTTTAATAAAGGAATTGATTTTTTGTATTTATATAACACAACTAATTATTCTCAAACGTTTGGTATTGTTTTTGATTAAAAAACTAACGCTTACCGTTTAGTTTTCAGGGGGTATTTAATTTGCTACAAAATGAAATTATGATGATTTTATGATAGTCCTGAACTTAGTTTTGTCTTCGAATGGGGTAGCGTAAAGTTGTACACCGACTTTAATATTCGCACCGAGTAAGCAATGCAGTACGGATGTACTTACATAATAATTAAACAACTAGTTTTGCTCAGGAAGTAAGCGCGCACAACCAACCCCTAATCAGATTTTCCAAAAATTTCTCATCGGATTACCATAATTTACAAATGTCTTTTAAAAAGCATTAGTCCAAAAATATTCCTCCACCCTAGCGGCGCTAATGACTGTGCTAATTTTGACAAACCTACTCACGTACGGTATGTATTTTACTCAGGTCCCTTTGGAAGGAGTCGGGGTGACGAAACCTCTAAATCAGGGATTTTTAAGCTTCTTCAGACGCTCTTCCCAAGAAAATATTAATAAAATACTCCCCACGCCCCTCAATAGGTTTTTTTAATGGAGATGACTTTGTTTCCAGCGGTCACTTTTCCTATTTTTGCTCTCCAAAAACAACACCAAAGCATTTTTTGGGGGATTAATTTCCTAAGGGGGAGCCATGGCACCGTGACCTCGCGCCTACCCTGTATGCCTTCCACAATCCCCCCCAGTTCAAGAACGATGAAATCTAATCAAATATTTTGACGGTGAAATCTATACATCTTGGAGCCGAATTACAGAAAAAGTTTTTGAGAAAAAAATTCAGAAGGATCTTCCTAAAGCATCAAGGTAAAACAGAAAAACTTGCTCAAAAATCACCAACGTCATACTGTACCACACAGCAATCTACATCCCTATTAGGGTTTACCGATGAGACTTGTTGTCCATGTTATATGTGTGCGTCCTTGAATGTGACCCCCATGATATAAGTATTGCTTTAATATATTGCTTTGTATTGCATTTTTGTGCACCCAATGGCAAATTTATTTTTTCAGCATGTTTATTATTGAGTGTTGTTTACACCCGCCTGACGAAACCCAATAAGGTCGAAACCGGTCGCAGGTTATTGACATGATGTAATAGATAGCTGTATGGTACCGTATAATGTTGATCACTTTTGAGCAAATTTCTCTATTTTACTGAAATTAAAACTTTAGTCTACCCGAAGATGAATATTCAAATAACTTACTTTTACTAAACAACCCTACAGTTACTACTAGAAGAAAGTGGAATATGTAGGCCTACTCCATTTTTTGCATATAAAGCAAAACCGAACTAATTTTCAATTTTTAAAAATGCCGACAAAATGTTTTAATAACCAGAGTTTGGTCTGCGATGCTTCCGCAGCAGGGCTAAGACATTTGTAACTTTCAAAAAGATTGACAATCTTTTGGAATTAAAACTGGGCGCTTTTACGTTTATTTTTTAACTAGGCTAATATATACATATAAAACTTAAGTTTTAAAATTATAAATTTGAAAACCTGTTTTAGCACAATTTTGTCACGTAGATCACTTTTTAGTTATTTTTTCAAACTTGGAAGACCTTTTTTTTGGAGGTCAGCAAATCGATAACGGTTTTTCATCAAACCTGACCCTGCAACCGTTTTGTGAGCTTTTATCTTAAAACCTGCAAGCAATTGCTAAACAAAATGACGTTCAAACATTTTTGGATGTCTTCGTACAACAATTATTTTTTCTACTTAATCGAAGTCGAGCTCTCTAATAGGAAGATTTATCGTAGACTTGTATGGGTTAAAGGTAATAACTAGGGCAACCAATTTTTGACCTAAAAATCTTAAAATTTTGACTTAAAATTTTACAAATTTTGACCTTATTTTGACCAATAAGTTCATGCGCTTGCAACTGTGCAAAATGCAAAAATTTTATTAGAAATCAAACTGTTAGCATGAAAGTCTACTTGTTTCCAGTCAAATATTTGTTTTTGTTTTATTTGCCATTTTTATCCTCCATTCACGAGAAAGCGAATTGTATCGCTATACTTTGGACGGGAAGTCCGCACTCGCTTGGGAGTTGCCTTTTTCGAGGTTTATGGGCCACCTGTCTTCCACATAAAGGCGGGGGCATCCCGTTAAGTGCCTTGCCCAAGGACACAACAAGCGAACTTGCCGGCTTGTTCTCCACAACCTCCCATAAATGCCGAGCGCCAAGCAGGGAAGCTATAGATACCATTTTTTAAAGTCTTTTGGTATGACTCGACAAGGGGAATGAACCCCAGGTCTACTGACTGCGAAGCGGACGCTCTAACCACTACGCCGTCGCACAAAAACGAAAAAACATGAAAGACTCAAGCAAACTACAGGTAAGAAACAGGTAACGAAAGTTGCTCGAAAAAGAACAAGAGATGAGTATGCAGTATCTTTCAGTATCCTGAAGTCACTGACAGGATTATGCGGTGTTGTACTTCAGCATCAAGTAGTGACTCACGTTATCGTCTTTAAAGTTTCTGTCTCTCGCCAGAAGTTTTCCTAAAATAGAAAAGCTTCTCTCTACTGAAGCAGAGGTTGCTTGGGAGTTGCTTAGCAGGCTGTACAAATGTGGCGAAATATCACCTCGTCCCATTTTCACAATGCAGTTGATGTCATTCCTTGACATTCTTTCTTGAATATATCTTCCAATTTGGCAGCCATCAACACCAAAGTCAAGGGATGTCATTTTTTGATAAGCTTCTCGAATAGTGCAACGGCTGTCTTCCATCTTCTGAATTGCGTCAACTAGTGCACTGTACTGCTCCTCTATTTCTACAAGTTGAGTAGCTAAGTTGAGAGCTTTTACAGCCTCTTGAGCACGCCGTACGAGGACACCACCATCATGGAAGCCTTGCAGAATATTTCTAACTTCTGGAAGATTTCTTGAGTAATAGAAAGCAGCTGTCAACCAACTGCCCCATCTAGTTACAACTGGCTGTAGAGATTGGCCGATGGAAGTAAAAAACGTTCTTCTTGATCTGTTCTTAATGGTCACTGCTTTTACCCTGGCAACCAACTCATCAACAGCAGGGTAGTTAGCTCTCACTTTCATAGCACAATTAAGCAGAAGATGAGCCATGCATGTTACCTGGAAGAGCCCGGGATATAGTTTTTTTAACAGGACTGTAGCAGCAGTCATGCATCTCGCTGCGTCTAATATCAACAAGCAAAAGTTTTCTCGTGCAACACCAAGAGAGTGAACTGCATCGTCAATTTCTCGAGTTGCGATGTTACTATCCACAGACAGCGAGAGTCTTACAGTTGAATAGTAACGTTTTTTCAGGAGCTGTCAACCTACCAACTAAGATATTCAAAAACTGTTTGCCATTTATGTCACTCTCATCTACAACCATAAACATTATTTGGTCTTTCAAATAATCTTTCAATCGTAATGCTTCTTCTTTAGCTAACTTCTTAACTTTTGAACGACATTTTCCCTCGGAAGGTAACGGATTACCAAGCTCTTTAAACAAAGATGACAGGTAGCTATTTCTCAACTTGTGCAATGGTATGTCAGCACAAAGAGACGCCTTAGTAACTTTTTCTGCAAAATCCGGTATAGGGAGTTTTAAGAAATGTTTGCGTACTTGCCTTTTCATGTAAGAAGCCTCTTTGGTGTTTTGCACTGCCACAGTGTGGATCCACCATAAACTTTTTGTCGCATTTCACTATGCAGTCACAGACTTTGCAAAATAGTTCACCTTTAGGTGTTGAGGTAAACTCAGAATCGTATTCATGCAGTATATTACGAACTTTGGAAGAATATGATTGCTTAACCTTTAGTCATGATAGCTAGAAAACATCAGTAAACTAAAACTCAACACTGTATGCAAAATGACTTGAGCATTTAACTAACCTAGAAGAGAGACTACATTACCTGCCTTCCACGCAAAGTCTACTTAATACTCAATCGCCCATTAGTGGGCAATACAAAACTATTACGTCGCAATTTGCACAATAGACCCATTGAGAGCTGAGACATGTGAACGCAATGGTGGTAAATCAACTAATTCAACGGCAAAATCTAGCCTAGCACAACCTACCTAATTTATTTGTGAGTCGTGACACTGAAATAATTAATGTCGAGAAGAAAATGTGCTAAATTTTTTTTGACCTAACGCTGAATTTTGACTTTTTCTTGACTTAATAACTTTGAAACCTCTCATCGCATCAACCTGAAATTTAGTTTGTGGACGTTTCATCACTTCTAAACAAGGCAGAAAAAATTTGACTTTATTGACTTTTGGTTGCCCTAGTAATAACTGATCCTCACCTTTGTATTTAAGCGGGTATTTAAAGGAAATTACGCAAGGATAATCGAAACCGTTTACTTTTCGTTATCTCGGCCAGTAACGGTATTTTTGTTTTATCCTGGAGGAATTGTGCTGGTCCTGTGAAGTAATCGGAAACAATTTTTGAACATTAGCGAAAAACAACAAACCTTTTTGTGAAACCAGAAGATAGTCTACAGTATAGCAGTGCTAAGTCAATAGTAGAAAACCTTTGGTTTAACAAGTGTTTTGGTAAGAAGTTATACAGTAACAATGAATTGCCAGCACGGTGGCTTTCAAGACTATGTCTGGATAATCATGCGTACATAATTTAACGCAAACGTTTTCACAATTTTTAGTCATTTACGGTGATTTTCTTATCATAAGCCAGGAAAAAAACTGTTTAATTTTCACACGATTTTTGAAGGGAGCGAAATATTGTTAATGCAGTATAAAACTTAATTGAACTGATTGTAAGCATCCTTTATTATTTGAAAGACGAAATTGCAAAAAAATTACACAAGGCCTCCAGTAATTTCAAAGCAGCACCCGATCCGTTATACAGTTTGCTAGCTGAGGCTCTGTTTTGGAAATAAAGAAAACTAAGCAATTTTTGGTGTGGACAGGATAGAATGAAGTAAAATTTTTTTGTTGACGAGGACTTGAAGAAACATTTCAAAACGAGGAATCGAATTTGCCTTGTCATATTTTGAGCAGTACTTAATAAATTTAATGAACTTAACTGCAAGTATCTAAAAATAAAACGACTGATTTTGGAGCGAAATTGCTATTGATTGAACGAAAACCGACGCGATGGCGTAGTGGTTAGAGCGTCCGCTTCGTAGTCGGTAGACCTGGGGTTCATTCCCCTTGTCGAGTCATACCAAAAGACTTTAAAAAATGGCATCCGCAGCTTTCCTGCTTGGCGCTCGGCATTTACGGGAGGTTGTGGAGAACAAGCTGGCAAGTTCGCTTGTTGTGTCCCTGGGCAAGGCACTTAACGGGACGCCCCACCTTTATGTGGAAGACAGGTGACCCATAAACCTCGAAAAAGGCAACTCCCAAGCGAGTGCGGACTTCCCGTCCAAAGTATAGCGATACAATTCGCTTTCTCGTGAATGGAGGATAAATATGGCAAATAAAACAAAACAAAAAAAACAATAAAACAAAACAAAACCGTACTTCCACGTCATAATAGCAAAAATCAAAAGAAATATGTTTCTGCACTCTAAGACAATGGAAACAATTGATTAACTCTTTGCCTCCCGCGATTATCGATTGATGATCTCGTGTTTTCAGTGTTTCTCTCAAATTTTTTTAAATTGAGTTACAAAATTCGTTTACTAAAAAATCGATTTGTGACTTTATTTTTCATCCGATTTTCATAAAATTTTCAAAAGATCACGCTTATTTCCTCACGCATCGGAACATGTATAATTTGTGCCCTAATTCTTGGATTTTTATACCCAAAAACGGTTAAAATGACCAACAACCCAGTTGCAGACGACAAAATCGGCCAAATTCTAAGCACGTGCCAACTACACTAAAATCAAATTGAGATTACATCTTTACCACATAACCAAACCCTTTATCATTAATACAATCTGAAAACTACTCTTTTGGGGTATCATTTGACAAAATTTCAAGTGATAATGACAAATTTTACTTTTTTAAATTTCCAAATTTTTTAGGGGTCTCAAAACCCCCCCAAACAAATTTTAATGGTAAGTAGATAAAAGTAAATTTAGTGCGTAAAGAATATGATATGTTGCTAAATACCGGTCTCATTTGAAAGCTTAGGAAATTTGCTTTCCAGCAATATATAACTTTAAATAGTTTAGACTAAGTGGTATATGATATTTACTGATCAAAAATGGGTACTGTACATCAAGTCAGTTCAAAACCCCCCAAAAATTTTTTGACCTACCTTCGCTAAATTATAATTTTTAGAAAAACTACACCCTATAAAAAGATAAAATATATTGCAAATGTTTCACCACTAAAGTCGTCATTTTGTATCAAATTTCCAAGGAGAGAAGAAGTGAAATACAAGTTTAAAATCTAGCAGAAGTTTGGCTTTCGTAAATCAAAGTTTGCTGTATCCCCCTTGTTTGTCAAGAAATGGGAAGGGTGTAAACAAGCGGCTGTTTCATTGTCAGTGACAGCATATTCTATTTAAACTTAATATTTTCTGAATCTTGAAGAAATTCCCTCTTCAAAAATACCTAATGTCACATGGTTTAGGCGAACCTCGAGCAGATAATAACTGATCGTATTTTAGGTACTGAATTTAACTACCAAAATTTGGTACCGGTCGGTACCGGTCAAAAAAAGGTCATGTGCCTTAGAAAATTGCAAATTGTAGAAAACCTTGGCTTTTAGGTAAGTTTTGAGTGATGTACCTTGAAAGCTTATTTCCTTAGCATCATATTGCGACCATTTCTAAAAAAATTGGTAGAAAATAAAATCTGCAGTGATCTTTGAGGTGAGGGTACCTCTTTAATTTTGAAGACAACTACCCCCAGTTATGGGGGTTAATATGCATAAAATTTGCATATTCAAAAAAAAATTTTTTTTTCTATTTGAAATCCTCAAGAAATGTAGATTTTAACGATATATAACACTTAATGTAGAAGTAGACAGCTGAGTAATGATTTACAAACAAACTTGAGGTACATAATTATGATTGATTGTTTTTTTTGTTTTATTTTTTTTGTTATATTTTTGACAGTTTTTCGCGCTGCCACCTTACGGACATTTTTTTCGCTTTTCACGCGGGAGCGAAAGAGTTAAACAAAAAATTGCAGAAACTAAAACATGTGCCAACGTCCGTGTAAATTATGGCAACAATTGTGAAATGCCCTCTAGTCTCACTACTACCTAAGCAGCAGCATACTGGGAAAAATGATTAATCTTGATAGACGGTCTTTTTCGAAAAAAGTGTAATAGTGGTCCTGGTGGTCCAACACTTAGTCGCTTCACCTTTCCCGTTAAAATAAATTGTCGGCAACGAGAGGACGATCTGCTTGCGGAGGCTACGATCATATGGTCTCACCAACACGCCACAAATTCGGTGAGAAATAAGGTTCTTTAATAGGCACTTCACAGCGAATCCTACTGGTGGGTACCCAAGAGTAAAAACGTAATGTGTCAGCAGTGCTGGCAACAACGAAGCGGGATCGAACTCGACGTGGTTCTACGTAAAATGGATGCAAGTTTCTTGTGACCTAAATATAAAATATACAACGCAATTCAATGTCGCTCACTAAGTTTTTATTGTGACCGCAGATCTAATTTCTTTACGCTGTTGTCTGCTATTAAATTTACAGCTTTGCTTTTGAGATCACAAATTGCAAAAGATTTAAAAGCGCATCAATATCATTATCTGTAGACATGCGATGATCACCAGCTGGCCTTAACGTCACTGAAACATCATTTTTTGGGGCAATTTTCTTTGTAACAAAGTTTATACTTTTTTCCCACGGTATCGACTCGTCTTTTATACCATGCAGCACTGCTAACGGACAATGAAAATTGAATTGCTCCTGGCCTAAAGCTAAACTTTCTAAAACATTTTGGTCAAAAAAACTTTTAGGAACGTCCCACTGTCCGTACATCGACTTGACAATTTGAGAATCTTCCTGAGCCACAGCTGCGCCCCGCCACAGTTTTATTTTCTGAGGAAAATCAAAAGACGGAGCCACTGCGATCATTCCAGCAACTCGACTAGACAATCTCTGGTACATGTGCAGCATCACAAAAGCTCCCATGCTCGAGCCGACAAGTATCTGCAAAAATCGAATTTAATCGTTAGCAGCAGGTAGACGAAGATATTGTTAATTGCGAAAAAATTTAATATTCGCTTTCGCGTACTGTACTGGTCACATACAAAACCAAAGGAAAAACAACAAATACGCCAACGCCAGGAAATACTTGTTTGTTTGGACAAGATGCACCAAGAGTTTATTCAAATCGTGCTTCGATCAACTAAGTGCTTCGAAACGTAAGTAACAAAAACAATCTTCCACCTTGCAAATAGACATGATTCATCAATTTTAAAGCTTGTTAAGCACCTTCAAGTCTGACAGAATGAAGCGCAGCGCAAAAAGTTCCTTCCGATAATGCAAGTTAAACTCTGGGAAGTTTCGCGTGTATGCAGAAAAGATCTTACGTATGAGCAACAATAAATTCCTCAAGAACAAACAAAAGCAAAATACGATTAACACAAGAATATAACACCGTATTTACTCGATTATAAGGCGGGGATTTTTCCTCGAGATTTCGGGCTCAAATTGGGAGGCGGGTCTTATAGGCGAGGTCTACATAGATAGAAAATAGTTCACTCAAAACTGTGCAGATATGAGGTAAAGATGGGACCTGTCTTATAAGCGAATCGTGTATAATCGAATAAATACGGTAATAATAATAATAATTAAAAAATACACAAAATCGAGTAATTTCAATTCAGCATTTAGCAATGTTTTTATTTCTATATAACTGTGAATGAAATTTAATGCCAATTCATAACAGTACCTCAACTGGAAATCACACCACAACTTGGTTTCTCCGTCAAATTTGTTTTGAGCATATCACTAATAACGCCAAGTAAAATATCAAATGTTGTATCTATCAATCGATCTATTGTCATTATAGTACTAGATTTTATTCTATGAAATGATTACAAAACATCTTTGGAAGTTGTGTGTAAGCCATGTATAATTAATGTTTAATTTCACTAAAATCGTCTTTTAAACACCAAGTTCCTTTTATAGTTGAAATATTGGACTAAAAATGATGTAAGACAACAATATCCTTACAATTGTAAGTCACTTAAACTGCAATTATTTCCATAGTATTGTACGAGGTTGTCTAAATGGAAATAACATATCAGACGATTACATATGTGATTGATGCAAAAAGCTTTTAATGAATTCTGGTAACACTAGGCAATGGGTGTGCTAAAAATGACGATAAACTCATCAAGAAATATCAATATCACAAAAATTCATTCGGCAATACACATGTTTGGCAAGGTTAACGCATGAATTTATCTCATTTTTAAGTCGAGATTTTCTTATGGTTTCTTTGAAAGCCAAAAAGAGCTGTAATTATTGTCATGCCATCAATGCTGAATGACGTCACAGCCCACTTCACATAATTTACATAAAACATGAGTTCTTTAAAGACAGTACGTAAATATAATTGTCACCCTCACGCTCAAATCAACAATGAAAAAGAAAATATTGCAAAAAAGATACAATAGGTACCTGTGAGATCGATGGTCAGAAAGCATCAAAGAGCCTTATAGTCTTCAAGTCAACATGCTAGCTGAAAGTCGATACCGATTAGGTAAAAATAAAAAAAAACATGCCTTATGCAAAACATAATAAAAAGAAATATAAAAATTTACAATGAAATTAAAAGAGCAAAAAAAATAATAGTAATAGCACGAAATTTCACTGATCCTTCATAAATCCAAACAAAACAAAAATTTTCTAAGTCGTTACGAAGGTACGGACAATACAAAATATCAAAGCGAAGAGCAAAATCCAAACGTAACATGTAAATCCATAAACGTGTAATATTCGAGAAATTTTACTCGAGAAACTGAGAATAATAAAACAAAAATTTATATGTCCTTTATAAATCTAAACAAAATGGAAAAACTAATGGCAAGGTCGTTACGAACAATGCAAAATCTAGACGAAAAAAATACAAATGTAACAAGTAAGCTAAAGCCTTGAACTTATAGATTCGAGAAATTTAAATTATCATCCATTATCTACATGATACTATTTTTCTAAGGTCATCACAACAACTTTGAGCTGTTTTACATCACCAACAGTAAATATTAGAATCATAGTTCTTGAAAAATAGTTGTTCAGTACAACCACAGCAAGCTCATCATTTTGAGTACTTTATAAAATAACTCAGCCTCCTAAGTGTACCACGCTATTGGTTACATAACCTTTTGTTTGGCATCAGGTTCTACTACACATTAAAGGCGTTACTTGTTGTTGTGACTACCCCTCCTCTTCCTTGAGATGGAGGTACGGCACGAACGACAATCCAGGTTCATGCCGTCAACCTAATCGAAATTAGGCTAGGGGAAAGTTGGCAGCCCATTTCAAACCAGTCATGAATGACTGGTAGCCCCACAAAAAACAACGCGAGGCGGAGTGCTAAGGATGGGGAATTCAGAATACCAAATCCGAAGGATTCAAATCCCAAACTATCCGAATTCAAAATGCTAATTCAAACCGGATAATAGGATTCAGTTTATATCCTGCTTACAAGTTTTATCACGTTGCTTGGCCACAGATTTTCTTTTTGTAAAAGCATCAATTGCAAGCAATGATTCAAAAACTAACTCGCCCACACAAGCAAACATGTAGAAAGCTTAAATGTATTGCACTGCAATAAACTCGTTTTCTGATTGTGCTTTTGTTGTAAACTTGTAATAAATGCTTTCATGCTGATTGCGCTAATTGCAAAAAAAAAGGATTCGGATTTTGGAATCGGTTCAATTATTCTAGAATAGCACATTATTCTGAATTGTCCATCCCTACGGGCTGCCATTGGTGAGTACCCAAGAGTCGCCTCTTACAATATGCTGGGTGAGCAACTTCACAATTGTAACCTGACGAAGCACAGGTACGGCACCTATCTGCCACATGAAGATGGAGGCGTCACGTTAAGTGCCTTGCCCAAAGACAAACAAGCACGCTTGTCGTCTTGTTCTTCACACTATCCCTTTTTTTATGCTGAGCGCCAAGCAGGGAAGTTGTGAATACCATTTTTTAAAGTCTTTTTGGTATGACTCGACTTGGGAAATGAACCCCAGGCCTACCGACTGCGAAGCGGACGCTCTAACCACTACACCATCGCACCGGTAGCGCGTTACTTAGTATGCGCAATTGTACAAAAGTCTCAAATTGTTTTAGGCTACCGGTATTTTCGCAGATTGACCGGCCATGTTACACTGTACACAAACTTGCAGTTGGATATCCACAGAGTTTCTTTCAAATTAAATGACGTAATCTATACGAGCCCAATTATCTAGCAAGCTGTAAAGACCAACATCGTTAAAATGTAACGCGCCCCCGAGAGTGATTCGTCAACCAACAGCTTATGTACCACGTGCATAACATTAACAAGTTTTCAAGATATTACGAAGCACCTTTGTAATATCGTGGCTTTTTTAAAATTTAAAAGATGGCTATCTCGTTACAGCATACTTTTAAACATCAACCTTGACGAAAAAAATGTGCTCGAAAAGCTTAAGGAGTTTAGTACTCTTTCTATAAGTGAATTGTTTAAAATTAGGCTGCTAGACATCCAAAAAGCGAATTGGGTCATTTGGAGATAACTCATTGCGGCAAAATTCGCAATCGTGTGAATCATTAGGTCGTTTTCAATTTTTCTTCTACTCTCCCTCCCCCTAAAAAATCTCTTTAGGAAAACCACTCATTTTTTTTGAAATCAATACAAAACAAAATGCAGACCCAGCACACCACCATCATCAAATACTGATGAAATCGCATTTCTAGACGCAAAAACTGCCTAAAAATGTGTTGCTGAAACACAAAGATTTAGAATTTTAGATCATAAAATATCACTACTAACTTGAGTAGAGTGTGTTAATGATGTCATTACATCATAAGCATCGTCGATCCAAGCCTTCAAATTAATATCGCTTCCACGAGACTCGCCTAAACCGCTATAATCAAACCGAACAAAAGAATGATCGTTGGATCTGAAAACAAAACAACGCGATTTGCCATCTTATTTTTTGCTATTTGCCAATTATAAGAAACTCTTTTGTAGTACATGATATAGCATTAATCCAATAATGTAAGTTGACATCGGAAACAGATCGTGAAAAAGGTTGTACTTTAATGCTCGCATGGTTTCTGCATTGTTGTGCTCTTGAAAAAAACCTTTATATTATCTCCAGCTCTTCGTTGGGGGGCCAGTTGTGATAGTAATGCACGATTTTAGTTGAAGGTTACGAAGCCGACTTAAATGCATATGTGCTAAACTGTAAACCTTATTCATGATCAAAGACAAAGGTTGTCGCAAATAAATAAAAATGAATCAAGATTGACCAGCCAAGTCATCACATTGGTTTCAACAAAATATGTACTTTAGCCACAACCTCAAAAAAAAGTTTAACTAAAACCAACAACAGTTTGAATACTACCTACACCATTTTTCAATTGCTTGAGCTTTCAATCCGTTCATATTTGACATAAAGCCAGGAAAAAAAACAACTCCTGGATTTTTTGTGCCAAGAAACCGTACATAAGCCAGACATGATTTACCAGGCCTGTCCAAATATTTGATCATTGCAACAATAATTACAATAAAAGATTTTTCTGTATCACAATATAGTATGACATAAATATATTTAATTACAACACACTCCTAGTGATATATGCCCTGCACCAAAATTCTCCACGCAAACATAGAAATATGTTCCCATTACTGAAGATAAGGTTGTTATTCTGACAAATCTAATACAGTATTTTTGAATAAATAAAATAACAGTCCGAATTTCTAAACGTCACACAAACACATTTAAAGTTCGGTCAAGCAAAGAGATCAAATACATTCTCCAAATCTCTTAATTAATTATAATTCATTTCTACTGAAATGGTTACACTAGATACAGTTATAGTGACGGGAGTCGTGCAATAGAAGGAATGTACAAACATGAATCACATATTTAAAGTCTATTAGTACTAATGATTTTATGTTCGTGCATTATGCAACATTTTAAGTTTTAAGCAATGATGTAAAACCGCACCAATATGACCAAAAAAGCGTATCATATTATTAAAACTTAACACCTGCTCCAAAGTAGTAAGTGGCAATACTGGGGTTCTTTGATTCTTGCCCCGAAATTCCAGAATTTTTAAAACTCTTTCGCTTATCTGTGCAGTGGTGACCATGAAGTAGTATTTTAAGAAATGCGATAAAATTGCACTCAATAGCACTAAAGAAGCAGTAGTTTTAACATCGCCGTAGGAGAAATTAAGCTATGCATTTGTTAACAAATAACACTCCATAATAAATACAAATATGGTAACTGCATCGACGTAAAAACATTTTGATGAAAATACACTATGAGTAATCACTTTTGAAAGTGCTAATCAAATTCACTTTTTTAAATTCACTTTATGCAGCCAATTGTTTTTAAAGAACCGAAATCGCAACAAATAGTAATCAGCTAGGCTAATACGCTCTGCGCATTTAAGCACACTAAAAGCGCATACTACTAGAACTTCTAACTACGAGATTATCTAGATGAATATACAGCACACATATTCGGGAAAATAGGTAGGTGTTACATAAAAAAAATACAGACACATGTTATAAATACTTGTATATAAGATAGCAACATTGATAAAAACAACTTTCCAAATAACTGCACTTTAACTAGAAAGCAAGCCACACATTACTAGTGGCTAAATCAGAATAATCCACTGTGTCATAATGACCTCATCACCAGGAAAAGCAAACATAGGTCAATTACCACATCAACAACACCAAAAGTTGGATTGTTATAAGTGGCTGAATGGCAAAAGGCAATGGTTGTGATTTTGTCACGACACGTTTTTGTACTGCCAGTCAAGAAAATTACCTCGAAAGGTTTGCATAGATATTACACAATGCATACGATTGCCCACTTGCTGTTTTTGTATGTGAAATAAACAATCTTGACAGTGGACCATTACAGAATATATTTTTAAAGATTTTATTGAAAAATGACACTGAGTAAAGTAAAATCAACCAATGTTTCCTTTCTTCAATTACGGTTAGTAATAGCAAATGCCTTTCTCCACTCAAAACTTGAACTCTTTGATTCAAGTATGAATTGTGGTATTTCTGCACATAACACAATCTAAACCTCTATTAATGGATTAGATGGTTTTCCCAACTTAATAAGTTTAATTTCTTGCTTCAAAACAGGTTTCTCAGTTCTAGTGTGCCATACTAAAATTTCGGTGCAATTGTTTGCTTTGGCTTCCACATCTTCCCTTGACAATTTAACTTTCTTTAAAAAGTCAGATTCTAAATAGCCTCTTGGAACTGTATTCGAAAACAAGGCACTTGGATATTGCAGAACCAGTTTCAAATTTACAGCAAATCCTGCCATATCAAGAGGAAAAGGTCTTTGGGGCTTCCATGCAGTGTACCAAGACATCACCTTTCCATTTTTACACAGTGCAGGCCCTTCAAATTTGAGTCCACCGCTTAACCCTACTGGCCACACTGACCCTTTTATAGTGCTTCTCATTTCTTCAAACATTTTAAGCGAATATGTATTGTCATCATCAAGAAAATAAACAACACCTGACGTACTTGACAGAACATTTTTTCTTATCCATGTTAAACCGCTATTTCTTTGTTCAACTCCTCTTGGCAGCAACCAGTTTGGATCGTTTGCCTTTAATTTATAGTTTTCATCAGTTTTAACATTTAAATGTGTGTATGGTAACCCACAAAGTTTTAAAAATCGCTCAACTAAAGACGTTTTTTCCTCTGAGTCTTCAACCACAATCCAATGTAAGTTTGGAACATGTAGAAGTGTTTGTGCAATACGAGTCAAATCTGCTTTTTGTGTGAGTCTAGAATAAGTTGGAGTTATTGCATAAATTGTTGGAAGATCACGAACAAAATAAGCCCTCAGATAATCATTTTCTGTAGGATAATGATTTCTCAAAGATCTTTTGAGTTTCTCAATGCGAGCTTCAGTCTTTTTAAGGGCATGATATTTGGAAAGCCATTCTTCTTCTGGAGATGGAAGTGAATTTTCAGACAATATTAAAAAACACCAGCAGCCAAAAATAAATGCATTTAACAGCAAAAGCAACCTCAAATTCCTTGATATAATTGAAATTCTTCTCATAGCAACATATTCTAGTATTAAACAAAAGTGTCAGCAAATAACCAACTGTTAATTAAAAGAAACCGATGCTCTGATCACAAAAGCTTTAACTTTTATCAGCAGCCTAGTCAGTAAAGAGAAATTTAAACCTACATTCAAGACCATCATTTGACATTCACGGCACTACATTGAGTGGTGTATTGGAACAGCTGTTCGACTTAGAATTCTAACCACTGCTTGCCAGGAGGATATTATGTGCAGATGGCTGTTCACACAATTATGTAAAATCTAGTAATGCCATCAATAATTATCTCCTACCACTAGTCGGCTAGGCAGGACAAGTTATACTCACTGCTTATAACTACCCTAGCCACGTATGTGTGAGCAGTTTTTCATGTGATCCCCCGAGCAAGCAGTGGGGAGCACATGTTGGGTACGTAAATAGGAAAAACATTTTCTTTGTGGCATTTTAATTGTGTACTACATATATGCCCGTGTTTGTAACTTTCTCTCAAAGAATACCATGAAATGAAAGCCACAGTTGCTGATTTCAATTTTGGTTGACGGAGATTCCCTGAAGAAATCTTATACAGGGGTGGCCATAAGTCACTTTACCGAGTGGCCATAAGTCGCTTTACCTAGTTTTAATAATAATAATAAACACAAAATTCCAAATGATACAACTTTTATTTAGTCATTGTACAATAATGATTTGAAAACAAAAACATGAAAACGATTACATCTTATCTTCAAAGTGTTGTCCTTCAGAATCAATACACAACTTAATTCTTCTCTGAATAGAGTGACAGATTTGTCGACACAAGTCCTTATCATTGTTCAGGGCTGCAAATTCTGCAGTAATTCTTTCCTTCAACTCAGGTATGGTTTGAACATTTGGTGAGTAAACGCATTTCTTCAGGATACCCCACATACCCCAAATAAAAGTTGTGTCATTTGGAATTTTGTGTTTAATATTATTAAAACCAGATAAAGCGACTTATGGCCACCCCTGTAGATCAAAACAGGTCTGCCAGCATCTACCATTCATATGTTTTTAATTTTTTGTCACATATTTTACTGCTAACCACCACAAATCATTTTTGAGCCCTGCTTCATACCCATAAAATTGGTTCTTTACGTGGCTACTCTTTTTAAAATTAATTATTCTTTTGCAAGATGAAGCCCAGTTTGTAAATTAGTTAGGTTTATGTGTGTGTGCTACCAAAGGACTGGACAATAGCATACATGTTTCATGTCCATGAACAAGTAGGCTCTTTAAAATTTTGTAATTATTTTCAAGTAGAGGTTAACCATTACCAATCCGGGGCATTGGGACCTGGGGGGTGCCCGATTAGCCATTTATTATCTTAGAATACACAAACCCAGTTGCTAAGCACTTTATCTTTAAATTAAAATATCCTTTAAATCAGTACAAGTTGGTTAATAAAGAAAAGACACGTGAAATGTTATTGAAATACACGCAAAATAATTGGTATAGGTATAGTACAGTACGACTCAGAAATTTGAAATTACAATACAGGTACAGTTTTCTAGGTCAAATTAGTGCCCGATAACTGATTGCTGGATTAGTGATGGTCAACCTGCACTGTTAGTTATTTTATATTATAAGCTTAATTCAAAAAAATGTTTACCTTTTAGTCATTTTTCTGATATATTACAATTCAGTGGTTCATAACCTTTTGCAAAGCAACCTAAACTTTTCAAAAATCAATTTTTGAAACATCTAGCTACCCAAGGATATGATTAAAACATGAAACGGCTTGTTGTGACAACTTCTTATGGCATAAAATGAATGCATTTAAGCTTTTTAAGTTACAGTATTTCCCTTACACATTTATTTTTGTTATTATGCAACACCAAGGGTGCAGATTCCTGTACACAAGGGCAAAAAACAAATATAAGTAGTTATCGGTCAATTAGTCTGCTCCCAGTATTGTCTATGATATTAGAAAAGATTGTAAATAATCAATTGTATTCATTTTTGTCACAATCAAGCTTTTTCTATGATTTACAATTTGGATTTAAAAAAATCACTCCACTATCATGCTGCTAGTGAAATGTTTGAAAATATTACCAAATCTTTTGAAGAAAAAGAATACACTCTTGGTGTATTTTAAGATCTTTCCAAAGCTTTTGATACCATTGATCATTGCATACTTTTGGCTAAACTAAATCACTTTGGTGTTAGGGGGGTAGCAAATAAATGGTTCAGAAGCTATTTGAACGGTCGTTTGATGCAAATGGAAATTGATAGTAAAATTTCAAATTCCAAGCCAATTGTGGTGGGGGTGTCATGGGGATGAATTCTTGACTCCCTTCTATTTTTAATTTATATAAAGCAATTTCCTAAATGCTTAATGTCAGGCAAAGCGATAACGTTTGCTAATGACACCAACTTATTTTTAACAGCAGTTGTTATCAATATTTTTCAGACCATAGGATGCACTGGACTATAAGACGCAGTATCAACAAATGTCTCCTAACTTGTTTATTTTCATACATAAAGTGCACCAGACTAAAAGGTGCAAGTAATGAAACAAAAACTCAACACATTATATCAGTACCATGAAAAGTGTATGGCCTGCTGCTATGTACAGGTTGCAATACATGCACAATGCACGTGAGTGTTTACGCATGTAATGTGAAAAGAAAAATATACTCGTGAAGGGAACGAGAGTAGGTGAAGAGAAAAAACACACTCATGAAGGAAATGAGTAGGTAATTTGATCACAAGAAAGAAAGAAGAAATTTGCTCTCAAGAAAGAACGAATTGGGGTAATACAATTGCGTTGGTAGCACTTATTGCAACATAAAATTTATTTAGAGCTTGGTGACAAAGCGCAATGATCCACACATTTGATGCACCAGACTATAAGGCGCTTTTTCATTTTTGAGAAAATTAAAGGACTATAAGTGTGCCTTATGGTCCGAAAAATACAGCAACATCTAATACTGTTAAAACCCTATATGTTGCATTCAGAACTCCAAATAGTCTTCCTCTACCTGCTTCACTGTCAATTTAATTCAAAAACAGACACCTAAAACAAGTAAGCACTTGCAAGTTTTTGGGTTTAATCATCAATGAATGTCTTTCATGGAAACCACATATGCTGTGGTTGCTGCAAAAACTCTGATGTAGCTACCATGTAATTAATAAAGTAAAGCAGTATCTTGATATAAAAGTTCATTGCTAACCTTATGTCACTCTCTTATTAACAGCTATGTGCAATGCTGCGTAATGTTTTGGTGCAATGGCAACATAACATTGAATCAAAAATTGCGAAAAGTTTTAACCAAAGCAATTAATTTGACTAATACTAAGAAGCAGAAAAACAGTAACGTTTTAAAAATGACACAATCTGCTAACATTGCAACAGTCTGGATAACTTGAAATTGTAAAGTTTATGCATTTATACATATTTTAATAAATCTCTTTCCCCAGCTTTTTCAAACATCTTTGATTTTAACTTTCTTAGCAAGAAAGGCACTCTTCGTACTCGATCCAAGTCCAAATGTGCCCACAATATTGCAAAATAAAACCCACACAACAAACACTGAAATTTAGAGGCCTAATGTTGTGGAATTAACTACCTGTAGCACTCAAAGATATTAAATCACTTCTCAAGTTCATGAAATGCTGTAAAAAATTTATTACAAATGAGTAGATCAATATGTATTAGGTTTTAAGACTGGTAGCCTACTTCTTGTGATTGCTTAAAGATATAATTTTAAAACCAGCTTGCAAAGTAGGATAAAAAGTAAAAGATTAGGTATTTGCTGTCTATCTTCTTCAGAACCTGCCAAATCAGTTTCATACTATCAATTAAGAAAGAGGGAATCATCATTGTATACTAACCTCTAACTTCAGGCAATTAATTACTACTCATAAAATTTTCTGATGAAGAAGAAGAATAATAAGGAAGATTCACCTGAGATATAGGTCCATCAAACTTCAGTCAATTCATTAGATTAAAAGATTACCTTTTATTTGAGTTAAATAGACAGGGACACTACCAATGATTTACTTAAATTATTTAAAATCAAGTTAATAAAATCAGGTCATAAAAATTCAAATGCAATGTTATACTGCTATTACTTACCTGTAAATTGCACAGTCATGGGCAGTAAGACTATAACTACATCCAGCTACAGGGTCCTGACAAGAGTGTTGATGTATCTAACTCTTTTGACTGTCGTTGCTCCCAGGTCACCCTTGGGCAAGGTGTAGAACCTGCTAGCCTCCCTCGTTAGGGTAATAACAGTTTGGCACAGAGAGGAATGTATTTCTTTTTAGCTACTATCGCGTGTTTTTACATTTGGTAAAATTTTGTTTATTTGTAAATTGCTTTTTTAGTTTGTTTTTTGTTTTGTTTTTTCAATTCTTATGCTTAATGCTTTTGTCAGGTGCAGTAACTATGCCCCTTAAATCTATTAAATGCAACTTTTAAAAATTTGGGTATGTTTAACGTCTATTTGTTTTGCCACCTGCATTCCTTTTTTGCTTGCTGTTTTTATCAGATTGTCAAGTTTGTTTGTGTTGAGAAAACAGAAGTGAAATAAATTACCAACTACTACTACTACTAGCCAAAACAAAATTTGGAAAAAGGTACCAAAATTTTTCTATAAATAGAGAAGCTAATAAAGATTGTTAGCATATTTCCTTACATTCTCTGGTCACAAGAAAACGTTTGTGGGTATTAATAGAAGGTGGCTGTAATCAAATCCACTTTAAAGTAATGACTTCTCAATACCATAATTATAATTTTGCAGCAGCAGGCATGAGGCCAAGTTTTTGAAAATTTAATGAAGATCTTAACTAAAATCATGTTCTTATCTATGTTTACCTAGAATTTTAATTTGTCAATTGTAGGCTCAGCTTTTTTTTCTTTTTTTTATTTGCCATATTTATCCTCCATTCATGATAAAGCAATGTATTGCTATGTTTTGGACAGAATGTCCGCACTCGCTTGGGAATTGCCATTTCTGGGTCACCTGTCTTCCACATGAAGGTGAGGTGTCCCGTTAAGTGCCTTGCCCAAAGACACAAAAAATGAGCTTGCCGGCTTGTTCTCCACAACCTCCCATAAATTCCAAGAGCCAAACAGGGAAGCTATAGATACCATTTTTAAAGTCTTTTGATATGACTCGACAAGGGGAAATGAACCCCAGGTCTACTGACTGCAAAGCGGACACTCTAACCACTACGCCATCGCATCAGTCAGCTATTCAGCTATTCACCGTTTTCAGACATTATACTTAATCATCGTAACAGTGACAGTTCTAAATAATTTTTGTGGTATTTACATGTGTGTTATTTACAATGCCTCAGAACTACAATAAGAAAAAATTAAGAAGTTTCATAGAAATCGATTTAAGAAAATACTGTTACTCAAATAAAACACTCAATACTTTTACTCAAACTCAGTGGGAGAAGAATGGATGGCTGCATTTTAGAATCATTAGAAATATCAGTTATCAAAACAAAAACCTGAATATGTTACTGCTGCTTGTGCTAAGGATTGAATCCAGGGCCGGTTTTAGGCCGATTTTATCAAATTGGGCCCTGCACCTTAAAGGGGCCCTGCACTAGTGGGGGTCTTTTTCTGTATTATGAGGTACAAAATACTACTGAAAATGTAAAATAAAAAGTGAAATAATCTTTCTCATAATATTAATTTGTTATGCATGGTAAATTTAGTAAATTATCGTTATGTCACCATTAGCAATTGAATTCTTCTGTTTTGCTTTATTTCAGAAATTCAGATTAACATTTTTGTACTGTTTTCTAAAAAGAATAAATATGATATAAAAAGGCCTTACATCATGGAAAAACTAGCAGAGATTGAGATAAAGGGTGCAAAAACAGAAAAGAGCATAGGCAAAGGAAGCTGAAAATGAAAAACATAGAGGTGCTATCAATAAATTCCTTGTTACCCCCATCTTTGAAGCGCCCAAGGATTGAGAATGAAGAAAATAACAACAATTCAGAAAATGATATAACCATGAATCTAGTAACAGTTGATCAATACAATTATGACGTAAATAACAAATTAGAAAAGAATGACATAGCTGTGAGTAAAATTGAAGACAATCTCAATTCATCACAGGACAGTTCCAATACAGAAAGCATAATCATAACCAGAAAAAAGCAAGCCCAGACACCATGCAATGATGCATCATCCATAAGTACAGCAGTAAATACCATGAACAATGACCTAGCAAATTGGCCAACAGCTATGAATAACAATGTTAGAGATTATTTATCAATGAAAGGTCACCTTAATATTCCTGGGAACAGCTTTCCAAGAAATGGGAAAGGATTATGTTTTTCAAAGTTCCACTGTAAGAGAAAACTTCTGAACGGGGAGAGTGTTGAAAGACCTTGGATTATATACTCCAAGTCTGCTGATAGAATTTATGGCTTTTGTTGCAAACTTTTTATAAAAAATGCATCTACAGCCTTATCAACTAGTGGATTCAACGATTGGTCTTATGTTCACACAAGGTTATGTGAGCATGAAAAATCAAGGAACCATATGGAAGCTACATGTAGTTACTGGGAATCACATCAAAGACTTTGTAGTGGACAGACAACTGATAAAAAGCACAAAAAAATCATCAATGAGCAAGCAAAGCACTGGGCAGCAAGTATTCAAAAGGCTAGTAGCTATAATGCAGTTTCTTGCAGAGAAAAATTTAGCATTTAAGGGAACAAATGAAAATGTTCATAATGAAAGTGTTCACAGGTTCACAATAGAAACTTTTTAGGTCTTGTGGAGTTAGTTGGAAAGTTTGACCCTGTTCTTGACACACATTTGCAAAAAATCAAGACACACGAAATTCATAATCACTAGTTAGGAAAAGATACTGAGAATGAACTTCTAGATATCACAACTACAGCTACTTTGAATTAGATACCGAAATGTATAAAAGCAGCTAAGTACTATGCCATTATGTTAGACTGCACTCCTGACATAAGTCACCAAGGGCAAATGTCTCTAATTATCAGGTATGTGTCTGATGGTAACTTGGCTCCTCCAGGTGTTTTTGAACAATTCATTAAGTTTATACAAGTTCAAAGTAGCACAAGAGAAGATTTATATAAAAGACTATTAAGCACACTAAAGGAAATAAATTTAAAAGTGCAAGATGTTCGAGGCCGAGGCTACAACAATGGTAGCAGCATGAAAAGTCACACATCTGGAGTACAAGCATGACTGTTGAAAAAAATTCAAGGGTGTTTTTTGTACCATGTGCATGTCACAATTACAACCTTTTACTTGGAGATGTAGCCAATTGTTGTCCAGATGCTATAACATTCTTTGGAATCCTGCAAGCGATCTACACATTGTTCTCAGCATCAACTAAAAGGTGGGCTGTTTTAAAAAAATATGCAACTGGGTTATCAGTGGAACCCTTGAGCATTACAAGATGGGAATGCTGCATTGACAGCATTAAAGCTATTTGTTATCAGGTTGGAGAAGTATATGATGCTCTTGTTGAAATATCAGAGATAACAAATGAGCCAATGGTAAGAGCAGAAGCTGAATTTTTAGCAAACCAGCTAAAAGACTACAAACTTTGTGTTTTTTTGATATTTTGGTATGAAGTACTTTTTAAAGTTAACTATGTAAGCAAGGAACTACAAGCTGAAACAAAAGATATCAATGAAGGCATGGATTCATTTGAAAAACTCTTGTCATGGCTAAAAAATTATAGAGAGGAAGGTTTTAATGATGATCTAATAGGTGCAAATGAATCGGCTGAATCAATTGAGTTACCACAGGAGTCTAGAAAATTTCATAAAAAAAAATACGTCAAAGGAAGTGAATATTTTTATATGAGGCAGATGATCAACATTATGATGATCCAAAAGAAACGTACAGAGTTCAGTGCTTCAACTTAGTTTTACATCAGGTTATTCAGTCATTGGAAAGTACATTTAAACAACTTAAAAATCATTCAAAATTATTTGGATTTATAGATAGCTTTTAAGATATACACCTAAGGAGGAAATAAGGGAACACATGTAGCATTAGGTCAAAGACCTATGCTACTTATCGTGTCATTGTAAGTATTGTGACATCACAGTAGACTGGATCATGCAATGTTCCAGCCAACATGTGACGGCAGAAAGGACAAAGTAGGAGAATAAGAAGGTGTCAGTATATTGTAACTGTTTTTAGACATTAAGTCATTTTGAATAGCAACAATTCTTTTGGATATTTCTCAAGACACTTTGCTGTGAAGAGAGGATCTATTCAGCCACAACTGGATGGGGAGGTGAGAGAACTTTTATATACATGTAGTGCGAATGCTTCTCTGGCAACAGTGATCTCTGATCAGAAGCAAACAAAGACCAGCTAATCCGCTACACACACATCAAACCTTGAAGCTGCTTTAACAATTACTACAATAAGACAGGATGCTGAAGGAAAGAGTTACTGAAAAAAAATAAAGATGTTGATGGGTATATGTTGCTGAAGAACTTGAAGCTCTGAAAACTTTCCTTTAACCCAGAAGTAAGCCTTATGCCCTGTTTAAACACCTGATAGAAAACAATAGATTTACAACATTTCTTGTTTTCATTGTATTGAGGATTTATTTAATGATGCAAATAAGTGCATCGGGGGACTAAAGCTCTTCAAAGCTGAAACTAAAACATACTTGAGGTCTACGGTATAACAAGAAAGACTTAACAGTTTGTCAATGCTTCCTATAGATAGCGAGATTGCTAAAGCTATTGACTTTGAAAATATTTTGAATGATTTTGCTAATAAAAAGACTAGAAAACTCTTTTTCTGAAAGAGTATAATGTAATTGCCTAATTTGCCTTTCTTGATGTTAAAAGTAAAGCAATAAAAGCATCCACATTACCTTAAATTTGTTTTATATAAAGTATTACATGTCTATTTTTTTTGGTTTGTACCAGTATGTATGTTTTTTTATGAAATATAAACACCAATAAATTTTACTATGAAGAGTAGAGGCCTCGCCATCAGATTTCTAATTGGGCTCCGCAGTTCCTAGCATCGTCCTGTTGGAGATATTAATTAACAATCTTGACATAAGAAACAAACCTGAAAGATTTTACCATTTTGATGAAACAGGTTGTCCTAGGATCCATAACTGGTTGGATCTTTTTCAAGAATTTTCCTATTTTCTTATCTCACCATGATTTCCTCATTTAGATAATTCCCTTGAAAACTTCCTTTGTTTTAAAATTTAAGGTTAGATCACTGCAAATGACAAAATTTCCTCAAAAGTGGAAGCCTTGCCGTTCGCAGACATATCAAAACTAATATTTCGGTGATAAATTCTATTGAACGCTGGCCAGGATCAAGATTTCAGGAATCGGATCCCGAAGGTTTTGCGAAAAATTTTGGATTTAGGACTGGATCAGATGTCAAAGTTTTCAAAGATAATAGGGTCAAAAAGGAAATGTTTTGCTAAATAGTTTAATCAAAATCACATGGTACAACGTCAAAAATGAGTATATATAGGAATAGTGATCTAGTTAGTGCTTTTGTACTTATATTCAACATATTATTCCCCATAAATGTTTCCTTTATGTTTGTCCTAGCTCTCAATTGAAAGCTAATTCATATTATCAATGCAATGAAATGTTTGATAATTTTTGTTATTGTTCTATAGCAGTGGTTTTCAACCTTTTTTGATGAAGCGGAACCCCAATAAGGAATTTCAGTGGCTCGAGGAACCCCTATGCAATAATTCAATTGTTTTATGCAATTTATGTAACTTCTGGCGGAATCCCTGGACTGAACTAGCGGAACCCTAAATTTCCGCGGAACCCTGGTTGAAAACCACTGTTCTATAGGAAGGATGCATATGACGTCACACATTTGGCGCCAAAGAAATGGCTGACCAAAGCTGTAATTTATGCTGGAAAGGTATAGAGCAAACACCAACTTTAGGGGCTATTTTGAAAATTAATGAGAAATTCATTAAAAATTGCAATGAATTATTGCCATTTGGATCCTCAAAAACAAATAAATTTGATGAAAAGCAATTTGGTTGAGATTAGGCCTTTCAGTTGACCGACGCGATGGCGTAGTGGTTAGAGCGCCTGCTTCGCAGTCGATAGACCAGGGGTTCATTCCCCTTGTCGAGTCATACCAAAAGACTTTAAAAAATGGCATCCGCAGCTTCCCTGCTTGGCGCTCGGCATTTATGGGAGGTTGTGGAGAACAAGCTGGCAAGTTCGCTTGTTGTGTCCTTGGGCAAGGCACTTAACGGGACGCCCCAACTTTATGTGGAAGACAGGTGGCCCATAAACCTCGAAAAAGGCAACTCCCAAGCGAGTGAGGACTTACCGTCCAAAGTATAGCGATACAATTCGCTTTCTCGTGAATGGAGGATAAAAATGGCAAATAAAGCAAAAAAAAAGCAGTTTGCTAGTCTAAAGTTAGTACTTTAATTTAAAAAAAACAATTAAAAAATTTCCCCTAAGAAAAGTGCCATTTAAATACCAGTTTCTCTTCAGTTAAAAGTAACTCTATACCAATTTGATACTTGTCGGTACATTACCCAAAACAACCATTATCTGATCGTTTCTACTGGTACCATCAGCTTGCCCGCAAGCTTGCTCGATGTGTCCTTGTGTAAGGCAGACAATCAAAGTGAACCGCAGACAATCAAAACCACATCCCTTCTCCACGAAGCACAGCGATGACAGAGGTTGTAGCAGAAAACGAGAACACGTCCGTCTGCCACGACAATCAATAACGAAAGAGAGCCGAAAATATTCGACCGCATGGTTGGCAACAAAATACTGCGCATGTCACTAAACACTAGGTCGCTGCACACGTTTATGTAAACCAGGTCACTGCATGCGTCACATGTATGTATGTATGTATTACATTTATTTTTGGCCAATAAAACGCGCGCGACACAAAAGAATACATCAAAGCAACAGCCAAAAATAGGAAACAGCAACAAACGGTATACGTTAAGACGCACAACTCTCACTTGTAAGACGCATGACGAATCAAATTAATGTGCGGTTGCTGCACCTGAAAGAACAGAAAAAGAAAAAACTGATTTGGTACTCTCCTACCTTATATGCATGCAATAGTTTTGACTGCGATTGTAAATAATAAGACGCTGAAAAGTTTCTTAGTGAATGGTGTCCAGAAGCCAGCATTGCCAAGAAGGTGATGATGCAAGAGTTTCGTTTAAAGAACATTATTAGGAATGGTCGGCATTGTGTAACAAATAAAACCAAATTTGTGGTGGCCTCGGAGGGAGGAGGAATGTTCATGTTTCCTAATATTACAATTAAAGTTCAGACATTCAAAATCAGTACAAAAATGGATGTGGGCAAAACTATGATCTGAGACCTGGCAAAACTTATTTCAATTTTATTGTTCATATACCCCTCAGTGAATTAAGACGTTGTTTCTAATAGAAACGTTTTTAGTGCTTTATGAAATCCCTTAATGGGTGTAATGTTTTTGATTGAATCAGGTATTTTATTCCACATCATAGGTCCTTTATACTTAAAAAACTGTTTGGTTAGATTTAATTGGCAGTATTTTGGAAAAACATTTGAACCATTTCTAGTTTTTCTAGTATTGTTTTTCAGAATACTTTGATCAAGAATATGTCCAAATACACTCGGTAATAGGTTATTAAAATGTCGATACATAAAGTTTGCAGGCTCAAATTAAAAAAACTTTTCGATTGACAATATTTCGTTTTCTTTCATCCTGTAAGTGACAGATGTCCTATAATTCAAATTGAATATCAATCGAATAAATTTGTTCACACTGCATTGAAGTTTATGAATCATAGTAGTATTTCCAAAATACCAAGAGGAAATGCAGTACGTCAGATAGCTTTTTATTAGAGAGTTGTAGAGCATCATTAGTGTTTTTTGGTTTAAAAGTGAAGACACCTTTCTTACTCTTCCAAAGTTTATTGTAATCTGTTTTAACCCTTTCCGGTCCTATTTTTGGGAACCTTAGGTTTTAGCCAGGTCCAACTTTTTTTTTAATAATTTAATTTTAAAAAGCGTTTTGGCATGCATAAAAATCGATGCTTGAAAAAAAAGGTTTTATTTACTTGATTTACATCTGGTAGTCCTTTTGGGTGTGGTACTTCTCGAAGCAATCCCCAACACATAGGGCTGGCTTCCTGGTGCAAGTGACGCACACAAACACGGTTTCTTTTCTTCCACCTTTTACTTTACGATTTGAACAGACCGCACAATCCTTTTAGCCATGATGAACAAGAAATAATTGACAGTAAAACCACTACAAGCAACAGTGTTTGTTTTCTTATAAAGTTATTCTAGGAAAAGCAAGAGTTGTTTTTTTTATCAAGAGATTCTGGGAAATCATGTAATTCTAGGAAGAGCAAGAGTTGTTTTTTTTATCAAGAGATTCTGGGAAATCATGTAACCCATAACCACGGTATTATAATTACTAATACAGAGGTCTCTATGGTGTCGAACACCTTCTTTTTGGCGGATTAGTAAAGCTCATAACGCTTGAAAAGCAAACAGATGTCAGGAGTAGCTAAGAAGTTCAGAGACTTTTAAAATAAACCTTGTCGCCTGAGAGGCGACATAGAACCTATAGGGGAAAAAACCAATGTCGCCTCAGAGGCGACATAGGACCGGAAAGGGTTAAAATACACTCCACATGCATCTTCCAGCTCAGATGCTCATGGATTGTTACTCCCAAAAATTTGGTTGAATTTACTCTTTTAATAGTATTATTTCTTATATAAAGGCTAAGATTATTTGAAGAAGCTTGACTGTTTGGGGTGTAAAAAACTATGAAATTTGTTTTATTAACATTTAGGGTTAGTTTATTGGCATTCAACCAGGAGTCAATATTTTTTAATTCTTGATTGGCAATACTAAAGAGAGATTTACAGCACTTTCCTTTAAAGAAAATGTTAGTGTCATCAGCAAACATGATTGTATTTCCATTATTTGTGCAGTTAGGGAAATCATTCACATAAATTAAAAACAGTAATGGCCCAAGTATTGAACCTTGGGGAACTCCATACTGTAGCAATCTTTTATTAGACAAAGTATTGCCCAGTTGAACGAGTTGCGATCGTCCACACAAATAACTACAGAACCAATCACTTGCCAGTCCTTGAATGCCATAATGTTGTAATTTTTGGAGTAGTACTGTGTGATCAATTGTGTCAAATGCCTTAAATACAGTAGATCTAAAAATACTCCTAGTACCAATTGTTTATATTCAAATGCTTGCACAATGTTTTCCACAAGCCAGGTGACGGCATGATTAGTACCATGTTTTCTTCTAAAACCAAATTGTCCATCATAAAAAAAACTTTTGTTAATTTAGAAATGACATTACACGTTTGTACATAACTTTTTCTAGAATCTTAGACATAGCAGGTAACAAACTAATTGGGCGGTAATTGTTAACATCAGTTGCACAGCCTTTTTGAATACTGATATTATTTTTGCAGTTTTAAAGCTTGGAAAAAAGACTCCTTGAGACAAGGATAAATTAACTACATGAGAAAGTGCAGTTCATATGTTATCTGGCGAGTTTTTTAGAGCTGATGTTGGTATACCATCCATTCCACAACTATATTTTGATTTCATTTCTCTAATAATGTTCCCAATTTCAGTGGGAGTTGTGGGGTTTAAATAAATTGACTGGGATGTGGATGGGTTTTGGAAATCTCTGTAGCATCTATTAGAGTTTGATAGATTATCAACAAGCTTACTAGATATGTTTGCGAAATGGTTATTAAAGTGATTAGCAATTGCAAGTTGGTCACTGCTTAGCTGATTATTATCAATTACGAGGGAAGAACAGTGTGGTGCTTTGGCTTTACCAATTAGTCTGTTGATTGTTCCCCACGTTTCCTTTATATTATTTGTATGCTGTTCAAATACAGATGCATAGTATGATTTCTTCTTTCCTTGTAAAATATGGAAATAAAAATTTCTAGCTCTATTGAATTTCAATATATTAACAAAGCTTTTTTTGCACAAGTGTTTCTTATACAGATTGTTTTTAACATGCAATAAATTCTTAAGTTCTTTGTCATACCAAGCATTGTTGTGACCAGTGGCATTGACAGTTGTGAGAGGGAAACATCTGTCAAAGCATGAGCTATACTTTGTGATGAGCAAATTCAATGCTTTGTTGGGGGAGGTTTCATTTAATACTGGTTCAATGTCAATGTGTTGCAACTCTGTTGAATCTAGCATAATTTCGTAAAGTAAATTGCCTTCTTTTTGTCAAATTCTCACACAATCGTTTTTGTTTTGATTTGATATTTGTACATGCAAGGACTGGCAGGTGATCTGATATTGGACTAGTGATAATTCCTGATTTTATGGCATGATTTGTGATATTGGTCCAAATATGGTCCAACACTGTGGCACTGGTGTCAGTTATTCGAGTTGGGTGATTAATAACAGGAAAAAAAGAATTTTCAAACATAGTTTTGGTAAAATTGCTTATAAACGGGTTATCATAATTAGCAAGATTGTAGTTAAAATCTCCAGTGATATAACTAATATGGTTTTGCGGTAATTTTCTAACACAGTCTTCTAAGGTTCTAAGAAAACTATCATTTTCTGTTGTGTCATTTGTAGGTGATCTATACAATGTTCCATATAATATATTGTGAGATTTCAGCCTAATATTGATAAATATAGATTCAAATATTTTTTCTTGCATAACAGTTGGCTCATCGTTTCTGTTAAAATCAATCCAACTTTTTACATACATGGCAACTTTTCCTCCTTTACATGATTTTCTGCGGTTAGATACAAACTTGTGACCATTTAGGTTTCTATACTGGCCGGAACAAAAGGGTTGAATCCATGTTTCAGTCACACAAATTACATCAGGCTTAAAGCTGAGGCCAAAGATCAAACCCTCAAACTTGGAAAAGTTTGAAGAATTAACTGAGGATCTAACATTAACACACATGATTGAAAAAGTTTCGTCTAGGCTGTTATTAAATGCTAAGCAGTTGGTAGAACTGATCTCTACGTACTGTTTATCAGCATGGAGCAGAAGGCTAATCTCAAAATGACTTTCAGCTTCATTTTCAGGTTTCAAAAAAATTTTGTTAAGATCTTCAGCATTTAAGCTATATTGCGACAGCATGCCTAATTCGAGTAAAAATTCCTCATGAGCTAAGTTATGAAATGGGAAAAGATTGTTTTTACATAGTTTACAAATAAAGTGCTCGGTGGATGTAATAGATTTTTTGCTGATCAGTTTTGCACATTTGTTGTGGAAAGCCAAAAAACAGCTATAGCAAGTGACCGGTTTAACATTTTTTTCTAATTGCAACTTGGCAGCGCTGACAGATCATATGAACAAAAATAATAGACAATAAAAGACGGCGGAAAAGGCAAGCCGATCAACGAGCTGCCATGAGAAGAAAAATATATAAACATTATCTAGCCCTAACAAAAAAATAAATAAATGTCTGTGATTTTAGACACATGCAATAATAAGAAACGAATACGCTGTGCAATATTAATCACAATCAACTCTAGTCACACTGCAATGGGTGGATTAAAAATATCCTGTAAAACTACATGCTGCTGTGCTTAACCAGTCTATGTAGCGAACCTCGCGCCAATAAGCCAGCGCGGAAAATTACTCCAGTCGCCAGCTACAGGGGCTATTATTCAAACCGATCATAATAAGTATATAATAGATATCAGTTCATAGCTAGATTTCCAGATAGCCATACAGGCTGAGATTCCTAGCCTGAGGTTACATCGCCAGGCGTGCGAACTTTAGGAGCACGATATTCTTTAAGCCAAGATAGCCGAGTGGCTACAAACCTGACGGTAGATACTTTGTCAGTTAATATTACTTCATCAGTAAAATCGTAGAATAAAGCAGCAACGGTACCCTGGCTGGGCATCAAACTGGGGACGCACGAAGTTGCAAAATAGTAAACACAGCTCTTACAGTAAACAACTAGAATCACACACATCGGCGGGAGCAAAGTGCTAAGCCGCCGAAACTAAACTAACAAAAAAAATATTCAAAAAAGGCGATTGGCATAGCAGCTCGATGAAGTGCGAGGCGCGACACGCTACACTGGTTATGAAAGAAAGTGTCAGCAAAAGAAATATTGAGTTTGATTGAAAGTAATAAAGCCGGTGGATGCATGAACAATAACAAAGATATGAAAAAATCAGCCAGTAGACGTCAGACCAGGGTCAGGACTCAGTTCTTTGCGCATGACAGGAACTGGATCAGTGTTCAAAAGTTGTGCATTCGGATCAGGATTAAATTTGAACCCTAAAAATTACAACTCCGTCCACTGCTGTTCTGTAGAGCTGATGGCATTCTATGGGAACACCTGAAACTGCGGACTAAAATAGTCCACCAACAATTTTAGTCCGCAGATTAAAGTTTCGCCAAAACCCTCATGCATTCTATACAACGTAAGTAAACGTGTCAAACGAGGCAAAAACAAAAAATGCAATGAGCAAGCACACATTATTTATTGTCAAATATCAGACACGTACAATAACATACATAAGCCATTGCTACGACAACAAAACAAGCAAAATCAAAACTAATAAAAAATGTCCATCTGTATGTTGACTCCTTCCGATTTGGATCCATGTGACGGCTGTACCATTATCAATCTTACGTCTCATAGTTCAGTCAGTAAACTACGGGAAAACAGCGTTTAAGTACATGCAAAAACCGTTTTTAGGACAAACAAATGAATAATGCTTTGTCCAAAAAACACCCGTCTGAATGCAAACTTCTGCTGATTTCCATGCATATGTGGCGGCTTATACACTCAACATCGACGTAACACCTCATAGTCCAGTCAATAAACTACCGGAAAAGAGCGTTTGAGTACTTTTGCAAGCCGTTTCTACGGCAACAAATTGAGCCAAATTAACGTTTTATTCAAAAAACGCCGGTCAGGATACAGACTTCTCAAGATTCCAATTTATGTGACGGCTTGTGCCCACAAAATGGCATTCATATCTGTCATGTATGTTGCTCCACAAGTACTACAATGTTAGCCTGTTCAGCTCCAAGTTGGCCTGTTTAGCTCCAGCGTCCTTAGAAGTGCATTGAACGGGATTCCTCTATTTTTAAGTTGCAGCAGGTGGTGAACCCGAACAGTGTACTTATTGTAATGGTTCAATCAGACTAAAGTCTATCAAACAGAGCATAACTTCATACTCTAGGGCTGACGGAGCAATTATTCATTGCACGCAGTGTCAAAAGAAGAGCTTTTTGTTTGAATTAAAGGCGCCATTGATTCCAGAGGCATAAATATATTTAGCTAAGAACTTGTGGGTTCAGGCAACTAATTTTGCAACACTAATCAGCGTACTTTGGTAGCCGAATGCTCTAACGCAGTATTCCCGGTTGGAGCGCAACGTCACTACCGGCGTATTTAGAAACTATTATTTTTAGAGAGGCATTGACAATTATCAAACTCAATGTCAAAGGTGACATCTATAACTCGAAGATTTCTTTTAGAAATGGTGTTGACGAATTGATTCATTTTCACCATCCTCTATGATTTAAAAAAAATGGAATTGCCAATCATATTAATCCAATTTCAAAACATAATCTGTTTAGATAAACTTGAATCAGTTACTGACTCTTATTGTTCATGACATTATTGGGAAAAACTCTAAAAGCATTAGAGCGAACCTACTTCAGCATTTTATATTAATTTTTAAAATATGACAGATATTTATTTAAAAGCTTCTGCTTATTTAAAAGAAACTAGCCGACTCTGCCGGCGTCCCGCATGGTCCTCCATGGTCCACTGCTTTCAAAACTTTCAAAAACCGGGTTCCCGGCTTTACCCAATACATAGTTTTGAAAACAATAATCAGGAGCGTACCCAGAAATTTCAAAAGAGGGAGAGCCGCAATCCAAAATCTAGACAATTGAAACTTTTTGGTGGGACATGCTTTTTCATTTGTATCAGCTTATCCAGGGTTTCATCTCCCAACCTGTGCGGTTTGTTACACTCCAGCATTTAATACTTTGATTTTCTTAAAACTGGTGTAGCTAGGCCTTCGGTAGTTTTCTTCGTCTGCCCAATACTGCATGCAGTTTAATGCTACAGTTTATTTATCTGGGACTCCAATAGCCCATACCATAAAAAACGTCCAAACAAAACACACACACACACACACACAAGCAATCGAGTTATTCTCATATAGTTTCCTCCCACTGAAAAAATCAACTCTTGCAACCAGTACTAGCGTAATAAATCTGTACAGTGACATTTTATGATAACTCTCACCAAACATATGAAAGAGGAATTGAAAAGGTCGAGTACTTTTCGAAGTATTGCATTGGAGATGAGGGACTGTAGGCAGTAAACACAGGCCTACTTGACGAGCATTCTGAAAAGGATACAACGGATCAGTCAACTTATGGTTTTCCCTTTGCATTTTTAAAACAGGATAGGTTAATGTAGCTAAGCAGGTATTCTTTACGGCGGATATTGGACTGTGGTGTATGGAGGGTGGTAGAGGGCTTATATTTTGGTTGGACTGGGGACAGTATAATGGTCCTAAAGGAAGTCTTATTAACAAAGCAACTCACCCAACCAGCAACTGTTTCTTCCTTTTCGCTACTTTGTCGGCAATTCGGTAGTTGTTTGCTTGTATTGTATGATTGTAGCAGATTACTTCCAGAATTTTCTTTTTTTCTTTTCCCAATTTCAGTATCAGAATACTTACTAGCAACTTACTGCAAGCTTAATTATCAAAGTTCAAATCTGAGCACATTGAAAAGCTTATACACATCACATTCCACAACAATGTAACAACTCTACATTGTTCTTCCATCTAGCTAAAAAAATCTAGGTGATAAATGGATAATATTTAGATACAAAATGGCAATTACAAGCATGTCGCTCTTCCCCCGCACGTTCCAAAGAGAGAAAAAAGCAGCAAACAAACCCGTGACAGATGCACATTCAGAAGCAATATATACAGAACCTCAGGGAACCTCGCTACACGTGGTCAAGATTATTGCAAGGAGCTTCAAAAATTACAAACGAATATGTAGAAAAATATAAGCAGTAGCACCGTTGAGAATCTAATCCCTTGGCCCCAAGGGTGTTTCCCTCTGTCTAATGGTGAGTGTGTTACCGCTGTAATGTGGTAAAGGTATTGTAAGTATAGTGCAAAAGTGGGAGTGCGGTTGTGAGTCCCTACTGTGTGAATGCGCTAAAATGAGAAAGATGGGAAACAAAGGCAACTTTATATGAATAAAATCATGTCGATCAAACCTCCCTCTCCTGTGCTAGGAGCTTGTGTGTGTGTGTAGGCAGGAAGCGTGTGCATGTGACGCTGTACTTGCCGTGCTGTGCTTATGACCAGACCTAGTACTTATGCGACCTATATTCCCATTTGGTTTGCAAATACAATGTCATATGTTTTGAAACATAGACAAATCGGCTATTGACCGATGTTCGCTCCAATTTTTATTCGTCATGTTCGGGAAAATTTTTGAAGCGTGTGCTTTTTTAAGAAATATAAATTTGTATGGAAAAATATATAAATTTCACGTGCGGCATTATTTTACTTGTGTGCACGCGACAAACGCACACTTTAGAGGGAACATTATTAATGACAGCTTAATTTCTTGCAGACAAATCTGGTAGCTAGGCCTGTTGTTAGTGCACGGAATGATGATTAAATTTTTGTTGCTGGTTTTACGCTGTCTTCCAATAAATAAGGCAACCACATCACATTGAGAATAACCTACTGGTTATTAGCACTTTTAAATGAATTAACACATTATATTTTCCAATTGCAATCGTCTACTATATTTTCTCAAAAATTCGGATATCACTTCATCTACTGAAACATTAATATCTCGATGAATTGACATAAGCATCAAGCCAGTGAGTGTCTCTTCCAACATAATGGATCTGAGTAGAGTCTTCGTCATCTTCAATGTGCTGTTACTCCGCTCAGTGGAGCAGCTCGTCACAGGCAAAATGCAAAGAATCGCAAGTAGCGTTTTTATATCAGGAAAAAGTTGTTCGCTGGCATGAACAAGTGCAGTTAAAAGAAACTTCGGTAACGAGTTAGAAGTGCTTGTTGAACAAAGCTTTGTCTGCCATTAGAGGTACCAACGGTGAAGTTCGATCCAAACTCTATCTGCATGAGGCAAGTCAGCCTTGCATCACTGAAAACCAGGTAAAGCTCCGGGCCCTGAGTCTATTTTCCCAGAGCTTTTAATCCATGCAGGTCCCAGGTTGAAGCCCTGGCTACGTGGCTTCCTTTCTTCCTGCTTGCGCCAACTCAAAATTTCAAAACTCTGGAGAAAAGAGGTGGCAGTCGCGATTCCTAAGTCCTTAAAACCTGCAGAAGACCCAAAGAGCTGCCGTCCCATCTCTCTACTCTGTGTCCTTTACAAGATCCTTGAACGACTGATCTACAATCGCGTTGAACCAATAGTCGACTCTTTGCTTCCAAAGGAACAGGCTGGATTTTGACTCGGAAAGTCTACCGTGGACCAGGTCGTTTTGCTGACGCAAAACATTGAGGATTCTTTTGAGACAAAAAAAGGCCGGTGTCGTGTTTATCGATCTGACAGCAGCTTATGACACTGTCTGGCACCGTGGACTCACCTGCAAGCTGCTGAGACTTCTGCCGGACAAGCACATGGTCTAAAATTCTAGATGATCATGGAACTTGGTAGGAACAGAAGCTTCATCCTGACCACTGGTAACAGCAAGCCAAGCGCCCTCCGACGCCTGAAAAAATGGTCTTCCACAGGGATTAGTCTTGGCTCCTCTTCTTTTCCACATATACATCTACGATCTGCCTTCCATAACCTCCAAAAAGTATGCCTACGCTAACGACTTGGCGATACTTCATTCATCTGAATATTGGAAGTTGTTGGAAAGAACTTTGAGCGAAAACATGACTACACTTTCTGCATATCTCCAGACATGGCGGCTAAAGCTCAGCCATGCCAAAACAGTGACGGCAGCTTTTCATCTCCACAACCGAGAGGCTAAGCGTGAGCTAAAAGTTAAAAACAGTGGTAAAATCTTATCATTTTTCCCAGTGCCGACCTATCTCGGTGTGAAACTGGACAGAGCTCTCACGTACCTTCACCATCTTGAGGCATTGCGCAAAAAACTATCTACACGCGTTTCGCTGCTGAGGTGACTCGCGGGTTCAGAATGGGGCGCTGGTGCCGAGAGATTGCGCACAGCTGCCTTGTCCCTGATCTACTCAACTGCTGAATACTGCGCATCAGCTTGGTGTCGCAGCGCGCATACTCGCCTCATTGACGGCGTTCTTAATTACGCTTTGCCCATTGTCACAGGATGCCTATGTCCCACTCCAATGGACAACCTTCCAGTTCTCTGAGGTATACAGCCAGCTGCGCTTCGCCGCCAAGGAGCGATACTCTCCTTGAATAATCGCAGTTCCTTGGGCCCTGGCCACATTCTGCATGGCCAGCTGACTGAGCCACAGGCTGCTAGCAGGGAGAGACTAAAATCTAGACGCCCATTTGTTCCTGCCGTGGAAATTATTGCACAGCTTATCTGAGTTAGGCATCCGTGCTACCCAATGGACGAACTTTATATGGCACACAAAGTACTCCAAGAGTATGTCAGCGCTCGGTGTCTACATTCCTAAGATCAGCACAAGACCCATTGGTATGAGTTTGACCAGAACAGCTTGGGTCAAACTCAATCGCCTGCGTACTGGTGTTGGGCGTTTCAGTTCGTCCATGCACAAATGGGGTCTTGCTTCTTCAGCCAAATGCGAGTGTGGTGCTAGTGAACAAACTGCAGACCACACTATTTTAACATGTCCCACACATCGGGCACCTTGAGTAATAATGGGTCTGACACTTTTGGATGACAAAACAAGGTGCTGGATCAACTCCATCACTGCCAACATCTGATCTAGGCAACACAGCAGGTTGGGGTGGTAAAAGGATAAACCCTCGGTTCCCATCCTTTTATTGTGTCTGACCTGGATCATAGATACCCTGCCATACGAGAAAGAAGAAGCCTTGTATAGATGTACCACAGATGTAAGTTTTTGCAACACCTCTGCTTACTCCATGAGAACCATTGTAGCAAGGACGAAACACAGGCCATATGTCGCACTTTGTTGATGGATCGAAAATCTAGACTTCATTCCGATTAAGAAATAATCCAACAAAATAGTAAGATTTCGTTTGTAATAATCATCTAGTGTTCCAGCTGGAACGTTGTCACAATGTTGCTGTCTACCGCAATGTCTGGGAATGCAGAGTACCTTCGCCAAATTCCAATATCTTCGCACATCTTTTTAGTTTCTTCCATCCAGCGACGGTGGTCAGGGTTTACAATGTCTCAAACATTTTGCAGGGGTATCACACAAAACATCGATGCCTGAAATAGCTTGCATTGTGTCCCTAGACTGACTCTGGAAACTGCAAGTGATGTGGGCAGTGCAATTAAAAATGCGATTGATGATAATTAAAGCTGCCAAAAACTAAGGCGAAGTTATAGCAGAAAGCAATGACTTTGCATCAGCTACGCTTTCTGCAGGCCTTGAAGCAGAGTTATTAAGAATCATCTCCATGCACTAACAGCAGCTGGGTAAAGAGAACATAGAGTATCCAAATTTCAAGGCATACAATTCATCTGGTGCAAGAAAGGTCCTTTTTTATTTTTTTCTTTGGACTAATGCAAACATTTAGGTATCGCATCTTCCAATTGTTGCTGGCGTTTAGGATGTAGGCTATATAAAAAAACCATGTCTTTTGAGGTGCGCATCAAGTTTTTGACGCAAATTTATTCCGCTGATTTCACTGCAGCTAAATTGAGCTGGTAAAAAGCGCAATGAAAGTAGATATTAAGTGGATGTTTAGAGGTGATAATAGCTTCTCTTCTTTTGATTTTCCAGCTATGTTACTAGCACTGTCATATCCTTGACCACGTAACAGCTTAGGATCAAGATGGTTTTTCTGAAAAAGGTCTAATATCGTCTCTTCAATTGCATGAACAGTGACGCCCAACTGACTCGCAGTAAAATTCAATACCTCTCGGCTACCGTTTTTGATTCAGGATCAAAATAGCGAATAACCAAAGTTAGTTGTTCTCTGTTGGCCGAATAGGTCACTTCATTAGCAATTGCACTATCAAACCGACACTTCTTGACACGATTTACGATGTATTTACGTATAAGTGTACAAATTAGGTCGGTAATTTCAGGTTGAATTTTTGCGAAACAGTAAGTTTAGTTTTTTGGAGCAGTTTTCATATGAAGCTCCAGGTCCTTCTCAACAGCATCAACTTTGAACTGCAACAAAGTTTTAAAGTTTCCAGGATTGCCAGTTGACTGGGCTTCTATAGTTTTGGTGCTATCGTCGTGCTCTTTGAAAGCATAAGTTTGCCTCCCACTAAGCAGAATAGTTTTAACGATAGGAACCAATCTTTTATATTTGCTGTCACACGATTTGCAAGAGCAATGTATGCTTAAGGTTATAAACGGGAAAAAACCGCCTGTTCACCAACAATTGGTGATTGGTAAATAGGCGGTTGTTTACCGCTTATAACCTTATGAATCAGATCAGCACTGGTTGCAGCATCAAGGGGGCTAGCTTTTTTATCATGTGCTTTACGTTCATTAGTAGTCTTTTTGAAATTCGTCAGTGGTCTGCCTAACAGAACAACCAAATCCATATTGTCGGAATCAATACCAAACAGCATGCACGGCACACGAAATCCTCCATTTGCCATAACACTATACTCTGAGCAGCAATGATGCTGTATCCATTTTCCTTGAAAATGTCGTTGGCAACCAGGTTTTTCTAGTCGACCAAAAAATTGAAAATTAGGCCGTAGAGTATTGTGATTGGTTAAAATCTGAAATTTTTGTTTAGCAGAAAGTTCACTTCTTTCACTATAAGAAGCAATATTATTTGCCAGCTCCAAGTGGTTACGATCGATAGAAAGCGTCTTATAAGCGAGAAGCGAGACAACAAAACGAGTGCTGAAGACGCGAGGCTTCCGAAGGAAGCAATGCTATTGAGAGATATTTACAAATTTGCAAAGCCATCCCTGGACGCGTTTCATTTTTGGACTCATCAGCAGGGCTTGCCAAGGGCCAAGAGATCCCCCCAATAGCATTAATGTTGACTTTTAAGAACAATCTAACACAAAGCACAAAACTTCCGTGCCGTTTACTTTTGAACCAGGTTCGTTTTGACGTTACTGCTAACCGCTCAAGTATGGACTAAAACTGATATCGTTACTAAGATCACACAAGAAGTGACTTGGTATAGAAAGACGTTCAAAAAGTTGTAAACTAAACGCGGTGCTTTAAGGCATAATTGGCAGCACGCGGGTGCATGTCAGCGGGCGTTGGCGCGCAAGGAGATTGACTCTAAAGGCGCGGGTTCGAACCTCATAGGAACCAGACACGGCGCAACACATCTCCGGGCAAAAAATTAGTTTTTACCCGTTAAGTTAAAAGAGCGCCTAACTAATTTCGGTGGGTCCCAAATTAATTTGCTCTTCATTACTGGTATTCTCATCGCTCTGTATCGGAGGAATAGCACCATCTAAAACACCATCGCTTGGTTATGATTATGGTTTTATGTTGATTTTTTCTTAAACTTGGAAATTTATTACAATGATATAGAGCATAGATATAAATGACATAACCACCATAACAGGCAGCATATCAGCATAAGAAAAAATCCTTGCTTTATAGTATATATGACGGCGTCACCCGAAGAGCCCCCTCAGTAATGTCGAGATTGAGAGCGTCGGTTCAGGCTCTTGTATAAAGAGTTACCAAAAGTTTATGTGTTTTCTGCACATAAGCTGTTCACGACTTTTTGTGTTCCTTTTCCTAATAAAATATCTCATTTTTAGATCCTGGCTTTGCCTTGGGTCTATGTGCTCTGTTCATTGCTGACACGAATCCAAGGGAGCCTTGCGTTTCCCGCAGTTTGGAAGTAGGAATTGCATTTCTGATATTAAGCTATTCTAAAGCAAAATAGCAAAAATGTCTTTCGCGTGGTGCGATTTCACACAATGAGGCTGTTTTTTTGATTTTCCCTTAAACTTGGCTACGCATTATATAGTATGTTCTTTTCCGCCTGCTTGACGTACCCTGAAGAGTTTAAAGTGTCCTTGCTTTTCTTCAAATGTTTGATTTGATCACGGTAGCTCTATAAAGCTATTATAAAGCAAAATACCAATAAAGTTTCTCCTCGTTAACTCGGACAGTTGAGGGGGTAAGGGTGTTCGTGTTAGCCGATTGTCCGACTTAAACAACGGCCTATAGGCCATAGCTCATAAACATGTCTAGGGTAACGAAGTTTAGTTGAAAATACCGTTATTGTATACGCTATTTTGTTTTACTACATGTACCTTCATAACATGTAAAAAAGCAGATTTGTTTGTTCATATATTCATTTATTTTTGTTTATTCAAGTAAATCACCTGACGAAGGCTACGTTGGGCTAGCCTAGCGTTGCAAACAAACCTGTACCGATATCGACTGTTATTATCAGCTATTACCAAGATTGTTTTCTTTTACCCGACCTTCATAACATGTAAACAATTAATGTACAGTACACCTGTACACTGTAAATGAGATTTATTCGTACATCTCAATCTTGGAATGTTTTTCATTTTTTTTCTCGGTCATGGTCCGAGTTAACCGATATCCGGCTTAACAGGGTCCGTGTTAACGAGGCGAAACTGTAATATTTTTCATGAGGTGCGATTTGACACAGTGACGTTGTTAATTTTGATTTCCCTTAAAGTTTCTTAAGTCCCTGCTGGCTACTCATTATGATTCATATTTGTTTTTCCTTACGTAGTATTATGCTCATAGAAATTAAATAGGTTCTTGCTTTTCCAAAATTTTCAGGTTTGATTCCGGTAGCTCCATAAAGCTATTATCAAATAAAATAGAAAACATGTTTCTCCTAACTATGGTGCGATTTATACCCGGCAGGCCATACTATCACCCGTGCCGATTTAAACGGTATCAATTAATGTAGCGGTGCCAGCTTCACCATACAAACACTTGTTACATTTGTTATAGCCACAACGAAATATTTTGCTAAATATAAGCCATAGGGTCTGTACATGAAATAGTGATCATGTTGGTTTATTAATCAAGACTGGAAGTATTCAAAACGAAAGAATGATGACGCAAACTACCATTCGTAATTTTCAAAAAAGTAAAACGGGGGAGATGAAACATAGTCAAAATTGATGGTGGTCGTTTTGACTCATAAAGAAATGAGATGTTTGGTGGTAAGCATGTTCGACGATTTAGGGGCCCGCTTTCGTATTAATATTTGTTGCATTAAGATTTTTTCCTGCGCTGTTTGCTTGAAGTCGGCCATAGCATGAAAAGGGGTTTTGCTTTTCCCTTAAGTCATACGACCTATTGCAATAGGCGCCTATTAAGCTCTTATCAAACAAAAACATTCCCTCTTGATCCAGTATTACAAATTGATGCTATTATTGTTTAATTTTGATCTTTTCATAAGTTTGTGATTTTATTGCATTTAACTTTGCCCCTAATCCAGACCTTCCTACTTTTAAATGAAGATTAGTGCTTTGTACCAATAGACCTATTCTTGCAAAAATATCAGTAATGGGCTTTACCATTTATGTTTGCTATGAAAATGATAGTAAATAATTTTGCTGCCTGCTGCTGTTTCCACTACATAGTGGCAAGCTTTGAGATATCATTTAACATTATGACCTCACAATGGGTTTTGAGTCAATATTATTAGGATTGCTACTTACCACTTCTTTGTCACTGTAGGCGAATTAATATGAGCTAACGTCTCTGATTGCGTGCATATTCCTTGGCCCGGGCATAAACTCCGCCATGCAAAGTGCAAACTAACCCGATATGAAGCACTCACAGTTCTGTCATAGCAGTAGTGGGACCCCCATTAATAATGTCGAAATTAAGAAGATCAAATCATCTGGCTGATGTGACAGCCTCGCCCAACTGCAAAGAAATTGCTTCGACATTTAGATCATATGTAGCTCGACACTTACATTTTGTTGCAAACATTAAGAAAGGACCATCTTTACCCCATCGTCCATTTCTTGGGTAATCACAAAGTGTTTTGCTTGGAGTACTTTACTTTACTTTACTTTATTTGCCATTTTTATCCTCCATTCACGAGAAAGCGAATTGTATCGCTATACTTTGGACGGTAAGTCCTCACTCGCTTGGGAGTTGCCTTTTTCGAGGTTTATGGGTCTCCTGTCTTCCACATAAAGGTGGGGCGTCCCGTTAAGTGCCTTGCCCAAGGACACAACAAGCGAACTTGCCGGCTTGTTCTCCACAACCTCCCATAAATGCCGAGCGCCAAGCAGGGAAGCTGTGAATACCATTTTTTAAAGTCTTTTGGTATGACTCGACAAGGGGAATGAACCCCAGGTCTACCGACTGCGAAGCGGACGCTCTAACCACTACGCCATCGCGCGAGTAAGGTACATATCAAAATTTGTAGAGACTTCATTTTTTGATGAGCCTTTTGACTGTTTTGATTGATAATGCCAAAGATCCATGCTATAGAGAAAGAATAGACAAAATGTACCAAAGGACCTAGTTTTTCCAGAAATTGCAGTTTTGTCAAGTGCAGGCACTAAGATTTTATGTGTTTTAAACCAATAGACTACATTTCATAAACATTTGGAAACTTCAGTTTTTGATGGATCTTTTGAAAAACCTGAGACCTCCACTAAAATTTTTTGAAAGGGAAAGACATGACCTAAGAAAAGAATCAGCAACCTTTTCTTCCATTAATAGGCTATTTTAACATTGACGTTATGATAAATACAAACCAGGAATGTGCTAAAATACATATGTAGATTAATTAGAGCTGCGATTTTTGTCATTCACTTTAATTAATCTGAAACAGCGAAATTGCTTGTAGCTTATATTGGAATCTTCTTGTTTAAAGTTACGAGGAATACTACAAAAACGCGGAAATTCCGTTGACTAGCCTAAACCGCTATTCAAATCAAAATTAATCATAATCTCAATTTTAATTTAACACTTACAACTCTGATTCTAGACTAATCCAGGTACTAATTCAAACACAAACTCTGATTTAAATGCTCGTTTGCCATTCCACAGAATTTCCGCGTTTCAGTAGTATTCATTTCTTTGCAATGCTTTTCGCAGATTTCCGCATTGTTCAGTTTATTGCTCCTACATGTGCATTGCTGCAATGATAGTCATTGTTTGCTCTTACTTATATTACTGTCGCAGTGCGTTTTTATTGCCAGCACTGTAACAAAGCATGGGATACCTCAGCAAAAATTTAGTGCTTTTCCACCATTGCGGCTTTTTTGAAGTTTTAACTGCTGAACGCAATTGTCGCTGTGTTGTATAAGGCCAGCACTGAAACCAGATTTACGTAAAGTTTTGCTGATATATGGAAAATCTAAATTGCGGAAATTTAAGCCAAACTATGGAATGAAGAAAATACAAGACTTTTTGTTCAATTGCGGAAGTACTACAAAATAAAACAGAACGTAAATTACAAAAACAAGCTGTGAAACTTGAATGAATAATCTATAAACTTATAAACTTTCAATCCTTACGTTGGGAACTAGAACGTTGTGGAATATCTAATTTTTTCATGGAGTTCGAATGCAAAAAAAGAGCCACTCCACTTTTCCTGATTGCATTTTGCCACCTCGTGTGTCTTCTGTGGTTTACAGTAGACCAGCGCTTCTCAAACGGTGAGTCGCAGCCCACTGGTGGTTTTCGAAGCTAGACCTGGGGTGCCAAAAGTTTTACAGTTCGGGCCACGTTTCACTGATGTGGAGTCTTGACCAGCCGCACAAGATCTAAGTTTTAGGGTTCTACTGACCTAACTTCGGGTTGCCACATCTGAAAAGGCAAAAGTAGCGTTCTGAACTTGAATTTTGTTGCAAACAACTGTCACGAGACTAGTCGCGGGCTGCAAAAGCTTCCTGCGCGGGTCGCATTTTGTGCACTCTTGGTTTATGCTGTGAATCGTCAGCGAGTGGAGTTGTAAGCGCAAGTTAGTTAGTATCTTCCCAGCGGTGACGCTGGCCTACATACTAAATTTATTTCCCCAATTTATTTGTATCGAACTCGTGTGATCTAGACGACAGCAAAAATGTGAAAGACAACATCAAAAAGTGAAAACACAACAACATAACGCAAAAGCATTTAATCTAAATAAGTGTGAGAAAAATGCGCGATACAATCTGAGGAACAAGAATATAAAGTGCATTCTGAGGTTAAAATATAAATAACGTAATCGCTCTGAGATCGCAAGCATCTACGGGGAAATGTAGTTATTGATAGTTAAAGTCCCTGCACGACTGTGAATCTTATTTCTTGCGTTCTACTTTGCTGCTGATTATTACGTCATAATTTTATGGGGTAGCCTTAATCATTATCAGGTAGTGATTGATTATCATAATGCTCAGCGCATGTTTGGTAGCGCTACGATGTGATTTTAAATGTTAATAGAAGTTAGCCTATTGCTTTTTCCCTGTAGGCAACTAGCTGTGCTGGGCAGAGTAAGACAGGATTAGTGAAGGCATTTTACATGGTATTTTAATGAAAGAAAAAATTGCTCAAAAATGATCACCAACATCATACTGTACCATACAACGATTTATTGCAACCTAATCTGCGACCGGTTTCAACCTCATTTAGTCTCATCAGGCAGGTGTAAAAGACACACAATATTAAAACTGCATAGTAGGCTAAGATTTGCTGCTGTGTGCAAAAAAAATGCAATGCAAAGTAATGCAATACATTAATACCTATATTACGCCAAGGAGTCTAATTAAGGACACCACTCATGCACACATATGAACAAAGATTCACCACGGTAAATCCTAATAGGTTTGTTGGATCATTATTAAGACGTTATTACAACAAACCATAGAAAGTGCTAGTTGCTAGTTAGCAAATTTCAAGCAATCTATTTAAAGAGATCTGCCTTCAGCATCACACTAAGGTAAAATAGAAAAATTGCTCAAAAACGTTGACCAACATCATAGTGTGTGATACAACAATCCATTACAACCTATCAACAACCTGCAATCGGTTTTGATTTTATTATGTCATATCAGGTAGTTGTAAAAAAACTCACAACAGGCACTAATAAAGCTGCATAATAGGCTAACAGATTTGCTATTGTGTGCAAAAAAGATGCACTGCTACACAATACAATACAGTAATACCTATATCATGGGGATTCAATTAAGGAGACACACATGATATGCACAAAAAGTCATTACAGTAAGTTTTAATGGGGTGTGGGATAATTATTAAGGCTTTATCACTTTAAAACCTAATTTGTAATGTTTTTTGCTATCTAGTTTTTGTTTGTTTTATTGTAGTTTCATACTCTGTTGATCCGAGTGCCAGGTTATTTTTTAATGGAATTTAAAACTGGCAGATTTTGGCTTGATCAGTTCACTACAGTGAGAGCAAAGTTGAAAAGGAAGAATTAGTTATTGTCACAAAAGAAGGAAAATCAGATGTTTGAAAAAAAGGCTTGTGGCTGCTTAAAAAAGGTATATACAGGAAAAAAGTTGCCTTAAGTGCGTTTTTAAAACATTTTGCTACAAATACATTTAAATATGAGCTACACGACAGTGGGAGTAATCATTTATTTTGACATAGGTATTGGTTGATTGACTTAGAAATATATGTACCTTATTGAATGTCAAAACGGTAAGCTATTATAAAGCAGATGCAATTAATCATGTCATTAACAAAAAAGCCATGTAGAGATTATTTGAGCATTTTAATTTAGTGGCTGCAAATGCCATCATATTTTTATTTAAAACCACCACTTTAAAAAAGTTTCAGGTCCTAGTTGATTTTCTTTATTTTGATAGTGCCTTGAATAAAATTAATGGCGAAACAAGATTTGTGAGCGCATACTGGCTGCATGTTTTGCAAATCACTGAAACACAGAAATACCTTCTAAAACATGAAATTATGAAGATACAGAATTTCATTCAAAAACAAGCAACTATTGAGTTATGAAAATACTGGCAATTATATAAGATAAATGCTATAAATATGAGTACTCAATTGGAAAGAATTAAATAACTAAATTTAGTTAATTTTTTATTTTCTTGAATTTTACTTCTGGGATTTTTGTTATTTAGTTGGTGCTTTTTCCCAGTTTCTCCAGAAAATTCCTTATTACGTATTTTAGTGTTGCCCTGTTTTTCTTTAGATACAAAGTAACATAGCCTATTCTGTTAACATATGCTTATCTAAGTAAAATAGGTGTCATTAATTAAACATAAAAATTTATCATTATTAGGATTTTGCAGTGCATACTGAAAAAATTGCAATTCAAAGCGGGTACTTTATTAACTGCTGTATTGCAAAATTTTGCTGTGTGGTGCAAATTGAGAGCTGGCTTTTGCATTGCAAGCAACAGGGAATATTTTCTGCTCGCACCACCTCTACTTGCTTGGTCACTGATAGCGTAACCACATCTATTTAGAAACCGTTGTTGTCATGGTAATCTAGATTTCTAGACCTGATTATGTAGTTGTGGCTATGTTTTGGTACGCCAAATTTGCTTCTCCAGATTCCTTTCATTTTTGATTTACACTTAGTTCAAAAATAGAACTTTTTAGTCCATGATCTATTTCGTATCTTTGATAGGCTTTGCTCACTGTAGAGACCTTCATTTTACAGTTTTAGCGAGTACAGTTACTTACTTATTAGATCTGTATCCTTTATATTTCTGTGGAAAATCTTTTATGCTTTGTCAATGCATAGCGACACTGTTTTTAACATTGTGTCACTACCAAAAATTTTAACTCTTTGTAATAAAGTTGTAAAATTCTGAAGTGCGAGGTCTTGCAACTGCTCTATAACTTATTGACGTTATCATGACAAATGAAAAGTCAAAAAATCCCCTTTTCCAATATTTTTCCGGATTTAGAGCCTGGATGAACAACTATTTATGTGCAGTTCGTTTTGATTTTTAGAACTTAGAGCTTAAACCTTTTAGAACTTGGCAAGATTTATGTACCCTAATTTAGGTTACTTTTTCTAGATGTTTTTTGCATAAAAATATAATTGTAGGCCTATACTCTTCTTTCAATGTGCAAAATGGCATTTGATGTTGATCAATTAGACGATAGCTCTCTTGAGTCAGTTTATGCCTGGATTGATAGCATACCTCTATCTCGTAGAAAAAGGAATATAACAAGAGATTTTAGTGATGGGTGTTAGTATTTTGAATTATCATTTGAGAAACTAGAATTGTGTATTGTTGTTTTTTCTAATACAATCAAAATATTCAACTAAGGAAACTAATTATTGATGTAAAGATGTGTGTTGATAGACTTAGGCTATATTCTCTTGCAAGCATGTTTTTAAAGTTTATTTTGTGTAAATTTATATAACTATTATGCATGTATGTTAAGTTGCAAATAACAAGAGAAACCTGCACCAACTTTTTTGCCGGTTCAAGTAGAATTTGTGATTGGCAATTTCTGGTCTGGTATAGAACATATAGCTACTAAATCTCCAAACGGCTGCGTTTGTGGCGTTATCAGCAGAGCATTTTAGCACGCCCTACCAACCCATAGATAATGTAGTGCCGGAAAACGCGTTACGTTTGTGGTACGTAACGACTTCTCCACCATTGCGGAATGCTCATACTGCAGAAGTTGCGAGCTCCGCACAATTGCAGCACTTCACGATGCTGCCATGTAGAGTGCTCAATCTATACTGCACCGAGGTCCAATACAGAGAGCGTATTACTCTACAGTATTTCCAAACAGTTATCATTACTGTGTTTGTAAAGTGATTAATGAAGCATTAAGCATTCTGTTACACACTTTCAACTCACAATTTATATAGTGCGGGAAAAGTTGTTTCGTTTGTGGTACGTAACGACTTCTCCGCACCGCATCACAGAGTGCACAAATTACATAAGCAGTAAGCTATGCATAATTGCAGCGCGATGCGGTGCTGTCAGGTAAAGTGCTTAATCTGCACCGCACCTAGGTCCAATACAGAGAGTGTAAAACTGTCGTTTTGTTTGTGGTACGTAACGACTTCTCCGCACCGCATCACAGAGTGCTCGAGTTACACAAGCAGTAAGCTATGCATAATTGCAGTGCGATACGATGCTGCCAGGTAGAGTGCTTAATCTGCACCGCACCTAGGTCCAATATAGAGAGCATAAAACTCAACCTCCGAACGACTGCCGTTTCAGCCTTTGTGACATATACAGTATATATAAAATAGTCACTTAGTTTCACAATGCTCAACAGCAAGCTTGGCGGTGTCGTATTGTATTTCTATTTGTGCAGAGCTACAAAATAAGACATTAAAACGGTAGAACCACAACAGTCTGTTTCGCCCAGAGGCTCGTCAGGTGGTGCGTCTTAAACTGTTGTGGTTTTAACGTTTTTATGTCTATTCTGTAGCTGTACAAATAGAAATATGTATATATATATTTAGTTTTTACAAAGAGTCACGATCCAAACAACGTTAGTACGGCAAAATGGGCAGGATCATCCCTAAGGTATCGGTAATTGAAACGCATCGTCATCACTAGGTCTTATGTCAAGCTCAAGACACTTTAGGTGGCCCCCGACCTGCGCAATATCTTACGTGGGACTGTATACGAAACAAACCCAAATAATCTAACACAAAGCACAAGAGTTACCTACCGTTTACTTTTGAACCAAGTTCGTTTTGACGTTACTGCAAACCGTTCAAGTACGTACTAAAACTGATATCCCTACTATTGTACGTACGTACTAAAGCTGATTCCACAATTTCTTGAAAAGTACCGTGGTACCGGTACTTTTCAAGAAATTGTGGAATCAATATACAACACTTGCATAACTTCAATTGTCTTTTGAATCACACCATAAAAAGTTAAAAATTTTGCAGTTTTTATTTACATACCAAAAAAGAAAAATAACACCATCGACGTGATTCTACTTGTTTGCGTTTAAAAATAAGAGCATTTCAAAATGGATATAACTTAACCCCGATCTTTTGGGCTTTAGAATGTTTTTTGCAATCGAAAACACTCTTTCAACTGCAGCACTTGAGGGTATGAAAGTGTTCATTCTTATAAAAACTCGTTTCCATGCTTCATGCCTAAAGCATGGAGCATTGACGTGTCTCTGAGGACTGACGTCAAGAAATCCTTTCGCGAGTTTAGCTGCGCTCTGTTTTCCGTCTTTTGATTATTTAAACAAAAAAAAAATCATCTTGCTTCGCTGCCTCTTCTGTTTCGTGGCTGCGGCTGGTAGCACGTAGATCTTTCTCATTTAGCAAAGTATTCACCAAGCCGATCAACTTGGTTTTTATTTTTTCGTGAGTGGGTTCGGAAGTAAATTGAAAATATTGGTTATCTGCATCCGACATTAACGAAAATCGAAAATGCGGGTGTAATTGAATGGCCCTTTGATATTCGGTATTACTTAATACCTTATCAAATCTTTCCTGCACAGATTCAATCAAAATCGTTACTAACGGCAACCAAACCGCAACATTATTGTTCGCTTAAAGTTCCCGCATTTTTTTACAGTTATGAAGAATGTGGGCCAAAGAATTCCTGTGTACGCATATTCTTCACTTTGCAGCTTATCCAAAGCTGTGCAGATAGGCGCATTACCCCATGATATTCTTTGAGAAATGCAATATCATTGTTAGTGAAGAGTGGCAAAGTCAAAATAGTACAAGCTCGGTTAAAAGCTTTTAAATTATCTCCATTGTCGAAAATAGCGATCAATCGTCCAACTGCTTCATATACAGAATTCCATTGGGTTACAGTTGGAACTGGAAGCAGAAAACCAATGTTATCCTTTATGACATCCGACGCCTTGCAGCATCTGGGCTGTTTATTCCACATCTCTTGGACCTTTGCAAACGCCGAACGATAATATTTATAGTAAATAATACATTTGTTCAGAGTCTTGCAGCATCAGTAGTCGACGCAAGATTAAGAGTGTGTGATGCATAACGCATATGTTTTGGCAAAATACTCCTAGCACTTTCCTTACCATTATCTCCTTCAAGAATGGGTAGCATTCGTACTGATTGCATCGTGTCTTCATCAACAATATTGCCGGAACAACTTGAGCGTTCTTCTTCAAAAGTTTCAGCCGTCTCTCCATACGGAGCCATTAACAGTAGCTGTGTTTATAATTTTATTTTCAATTCCAAAACCCAATTTAACGTTTCAAGCTCTGGCGAACACCTCATTAGTATGTACTCTTATGAAATGTTTACAACTCAACATGCTCTTTTTTTCTTTCAAGTGAATCTTCATCGATGTCTGGTGATAAGCAATGCCGCCATTTTTCCCAAATTTGCGCTCTATGACGTCACTTGCATTGAGCGCGTGACGTTGAGCGTCGTTAAGAAGATAGAAAAAAGACATGCATCAACGGTTCAAGGCAACATAAAACGGATTTAACCTTGAGCAGATGCAAAGTAGAAGAGATCAAATTGCTAAAAAAGTACCGGGTAAAATGCAGTAAAAAGAACCGCGGTACAGGAAAACGGTACAAATTTTAAAAAGTACCACGGTACAATTGTACTAGGTACTGCCCACCTTTGTGAATATCAACTATAACCTGTCGGTATGATGAACTGCAGGCGACCCCATCGCGGCACAAAAACAGGCGTCAACCCATATTTTTTTCTTGGAGGCCACCTCCAAATAACCCCGAAAATTAATGAATTATACAAAGAGAAGCAAGCCCATTCATCACATGAGTTTAAGGCTTGATTGCAAATAGAGAAAGGCAATAAAGAGTTTAATTTTTGAAAATGCTGTTCTGTTACACTGAAAATGCCAGCGAGTCTATGTTAATAGCACATTAAAATACTGTTAAACACAATTTAGTATTATTAAGAAGTCAAAAGTAAGTAGACAATATAGATGAGGCTTTGAGGAAATCTTGGTTTTTCTGTTCAAATCTTGATTTTTTGTAAGGTGTTATCTTGATTTTTCATATTACAGTCACTGACAGCCTTGCTGCCAAGTGAGCAAAGTGACTCTTCTATGTGTATATATATATATATATATATATATATATACATATAAAATAGTCACTTAGCTTTACAGTGCTCGACAGCAAGCTTGCCGGAGTCGTAATATGTATATATAAAATAGTCACTTAGCTTCACAGTGCTCAACAGTAAGCTTGCCGGAGTCGTAGTGTATTTTTATTTGTACAGCTACAGCATAGACGTAAAAACGTTAAAATCACAACAGTCTCTTTTGCCTAGAGGCTCATCAGGTGGTGCGTCTTATTCAAATAGCGTCTAGGCGAAACAGACTGTTGTTGTTTTAAAGTTTTAATGTCTAGTCTGTAGCTGTGCAAATAGAAATATATATACACACACACGCCTGCGCACACACTTTTTTGGGTGTACCAGAAAAAGTGAATCACTTTTTGTTAAGAATTTTCTTTGCGATAATACATTTATTGAAATTTTACACACAGTAAGCTAAGCTTAGGATATTATCAACACTTTTACACAGTACCTAAAAGATCGGTTTCAAATTATGTGAGTATTATCAAAGTCAAAACAAGGTCCCATAAAAATGCAGTATCAGAGTAAAATTATGCAAGTAATTCTTGAATAAGCGCTTGGTGAGGTCATAATTGCGTTTGCATATTTTAAAATTTTGGTTTGTATTCAAAAGCGGTTTTGTCTGCAATTTTAGTAGAAAGATCTCCCATTGTATTGAGAGAAAGTGAAGTCTACCATTAAAAACTGTTTCAAGGACAAAGGATGGGGTGGAAGAAGAATTGCGAAGGAATTTCCATGCAAAAAAGTGGATTCATTGCACTGTAAATAGACTTGTAGCTAAAATACGCACTACAGTGTCCATAGCACGTAAAATTGGCAGTGGTAGACCCAAGAATTGCAAGTACTGAGAAAAACACAAGCCATGTGGAAGAACTAATTCAATCCCAGGAGGATAACCCAGGGACCCACAAATCTCTTAGAGAAATTGCAAGCGATTTACAACTGTGCAAGTCCTCTGTGCTCAACAGTGCTCTGTGCAAAGAATGCCAGACGGCCCGAAGCTGAAGCCATTGAAAAAAACACGGATATCAAGGAAGGACCAAAATGTTAGAACAAAAAGAAAAACTTGTCATTACTTGAATGATTGCTTTTTGGCATCTGATGTAAAAAGAATCATTTTCATAGACGAGAAAGACTTTACGTTAGAGATATCTAAAAATCACCATAACAATTGCATTTATGGGCAACGGAAACGAGATATGATCCATCTCCCCTTTATTGTGAGAGTTCTAGATTTTCAAGAAAGATAATGATTTTAGCTGGAGTATCTTGGGAAGGAAAAACGAACATTCATTGTATTGACACTTGTAGAGCCAAGGCTAATAGTGAAAGTTGCATTTAGTTATTGGATGACAATTTTCTCCCGAATTGCAGAAGACTTTATCTTAGAAACAATTATGTTTTTCAGTGAGATGGGACTCCTTTCCACACAAGTAGGGTAACCCAGGTTCTTATACACCAGAATTCATCAGGAAGGATGAATGGCCTCCGCAAAGTCGTGACTGCAACCCGATGGATTATGCCATATGGAACTCTTTGAAGGAGAAAGTTTACTCAAGAGTTCAAGACAAATTTACCGAGCAGGCGTTAATGAACAGGCTAAAAATATCTTGGGAGGAGATATCGATAGAAGAAATATGCAAAAGCATTTCTGCACGGAAGAAACGGCTTCGTTTACTGGTGGAAGAGGATGGAGGTCACATCAAACACAGACTGAAGTAAATGAATTTTACTCTGATATTGCATTTTTTGAGACGTTGTTTTGAATTTGACAAAATTCACATAATTCGAAACCGATCTTTTAGATACCGTACTTTGTAGAAGTGTTGATAATATCCTACGGTTTCTGTGACTAAAACTTCAATAATTTCAGTAGTATTATCGCCGAGAAAATTCTTAACGAAAAGCGATTCACTTTTTCTGGTACACTCGATATGTGTATAGACTCAGAAATACTTGCTTACATTTTCAATTTTATTTAATAGACTTGAAATCATTAAAGATAAAACAGCTTATTTAATTGTTTTTACGCAGTGCTGGCAGCTGAAGTTGTGAAACATTATTTTCCCAGATATGTTGATCTTCATAATTATCCATCAGCGAGTTCTATCACTCAAAAGTTGAGCAATTGGAATACATTAAATAGGTAGCTAGCTTGAAAGTTTGTTATAAATATTGGTATGTTAATTTTATGGCTTGTTTCACAATAACTACAATTTTTAGAAAGGTTTTGTCTAAGTTGAATTATTGTGTTCCAACGCACATAATACAAAAAGTAGTTGAATGCAAACCTGAAGTTGTGGAAATATTTTTACTTGGGTTGATGCAAAAACTAGAACTGCACTTGATACAAACAAAAGCTTCTCAGGTAAGCCTTTATCCTCAGTCACTTAATTGTTTTGTTGGTTGTGTAGATCCAATCATGCTTTTCGAGTAACTTTTTAAACGTGTTATGTTTAGGCTATGTAAATGGTAAATACGTGAGCCAACTTCAAGGAAGTCGAAATCTAACTCTAACTAGTTCCCTTATAATCGAAGAACAAAGTAACTAACTACTGAAATTTGATGTTTTAGAAACTTAGTCCGAAAAAGCAAGCTAGTTTTAGCAAGGAAAAACCTTCAAATGGTAAAAGTGTATAAAGCTATGTATTTTGTTTCTAGCCTTTTTGTTTCACCGTTTGTTACTTTATTAAAGTGTTACAAGGCGCCCATTTGTGCAATCAGCCCTTTTGCCATATTTTGATTGGAGAGAGAATTTATAATCTTTCCAGTATTTCTAATCTTTAGAGCAACTAAACCTATTTTGCTCAAGAATTTTGATTTTTCATCTCATATAATCTAATTTATATCATCATGTTCTCTGAAAATGTAGACCAGATGGTAAAATAAGTGTTCCTTTGCAAACCAATCTGCTAAGTCCCCTTTATAAGTTGATTGTTATGTCAGGTCTCAAACAGGTTTCTTTATAAGTAGACTACAAAAATACACTCGACCCTTGTTTTTCCGGGCTAGATGGAGCAGGAACCTGTCCGGATAACACAAATGCATTTATGCAATGCAAATAAGTGAAACAACCGTCTTTAACAATATGTACAATACATTTACACTATTTACAGGATTACGAAAACTTGTTATTCTCGGTTGATGGCCTCAGTATCTGAATTATTTTCCGTTTACTCACGTTGTGCTTCTGTACGGCACGGCAGAATTGTTCACTGATACCCAAAAAACACGGTGTTTTCGAGCGTTGGTGGCCACCTATCTGGCATTTCTGGCAGTACTTGAGGCACGCGTTGCTTGCATTCATTTGTCATCCTCACTGTCCGGATAAACCAAAATCCGGATTAACGAGGTCCGCAAAAACGAGGGTCGAGTGTATATGATTTTCCAGTCTGTATAGGTTCCTATAAAATTTTAGCGTACAAGTTATTGATAAAAATTTGTCCAATCGCTTTGGACATAGTTTTACAGCGTCCCAAAGTTTCACATAATTTCTCTCATCACGGCAAGAAATAAAAGATTTAGGTAAAATGTCAGTAAAAAAATGTTTTAATGTGAAGAAAATAAGATAATCTGAATTAGGTAGTCGTTTGAAAGTTAGTCATTTTTAAACCGTAATAAAAATAACTCAGACTGCAAACTTCAAACTTAGTCATACCCCTTGTAAGAGCTTAGACTATAAATCGGAGAAATTTGCTACTCCCAGCACCCAGTTAAAAATATATGTTTTCTAGCGCTCTGTATTACAGGCTTGGTCAACGCCAAATTCATTAGGCTGACTGGAGTTTAGTTGTTTAGGACAATGCCCATTGTTCACAATGGGATTTTTCGTAACTTTTTGCTATATCAATATTTCAAGTTTCAGTTTATATTTTAAGTGAAAAAAGTTACGCAGTGCTTTTGAACCAAAAAGATTTGACGTGAAAAAAATGTGGCTGCATTATTTGGAGGCTACATGATAGTTTGAATGACATCCGCCGATTAATTCAAATAGCCGATTTAACTATTGATCAACTGCCGAGCTGAAGTGATTGAAGTAATTAAGGCGCTGGCAATCCGGCTTAGTCATGCTCTACAGAAGACAATGATCAGTATGCGATTGGTTGGTGCAAATGTAGGTTGAATCCCAATCCCAGCCTTGTTTTAACATGCTTTTTTATTGTTATTTAAAAATGTATCTGCCAGCGTGGGGCCGAGGGTTTATTCTTTTGCTATTCCAGCCTGTTATTGTTACTTGAAATTGGTATTGATTTGGTTTAGCCATTTCCTGGTATCTTTTTCCAAAACCGTCAGACCTTTTATTTGCAGTTGATGCCCAATGTATGAAACACAGTAAACGGAGAGAGTAGCTTTTAAGTGACAATACCCAGCAAGATGTATTGCTTAAAAATGTAGGATAATCGTCCTGTGGCATAGGACGAAAGCAGTGTTCCCTTTACGAAAATTTTGCACTGAGCAAATATTTTTTTTTAGTGAACATGAATATTTTGAAGCTGAATTAACGAAATCCTAAATGAACGATAAACTTTGTAAATTATTAGAATAAATTTAAAGTTTTATCAAAACAGTAACAATGTAATGAACACATTTAATTCAAATTGCTTCTTCTTGTTTTTGTGTTTTTCCAGTGTTTGTACACCTTGTCCAGGTTTATTGTTGAATCGTGATAAGTAACTGATTCATCATCACTGTTATCCTCTGTTGTTTCTGACGTTGTAGTCAAGACAGATTTGACCATCATCAGTTGGTCCAGATGATATGGCTCTAGCCTGCATCTGTTTTTGATTTTAATTCTGTTCATTATGCTGAAGCCTCTTTCACAGTCAGCGCTGGAGGCTTGAAAAGAAGAACATATTTGAAGGAGGCAAAGGATAGTGGAAAACTTTTCATGCCCAAAGTAGATTCCAGCCAAATCACTTAAGCCTACAATGCCACCTGCTTTAAAAGTTTCCTTTGCCAAAAACTTGAAATCATTATAAGCTTTAGAGCAGGGATTCTTAAACTGGGAGGCGCGCCCCCCTTGGGGGGCATGAAAGCTTCACAAGGGGGGCGCAAGCATGACAGTGACATATTGATGAAAAGCAGCTCCGAACTACAGTCAAATCTCGTTACCACCTCGTTACTAATCCATTACATCAGAATCTGTGACCTAGTTTTAAAAAACAATTTTGTCTGGACTTTAATTCGTTACTGTTTTAATTTCCGCTGTCTTATTTACATCGACACATCGTTGTATGCTTCGCCTTCCTTTCTCCGCGGGAGATGTCACTTAGGACGTCGATTTTGTACTTTTTCATTTATTCGTTCTTTTCTCCCCCATGCCGTTAAACCGTATTTTCCAAACTTTTTGAAGGTTCACGAGCGAGATTCATTGTTAATGTTGTTGTGGAGTGGACAGTACCTGGTTGTTTTCAGTTAAAATTCTTTGCTAGGATTTATTAGTAGTTTTCTTAGTGTTGTGACTTTTGTTTGCTATTTTTTAAGAACTGATGATGCTTTCTTAAAGCGAAATATATTTTCTATTTGTTTTTTTATTTTGAGGTTGATTAATTTTAACTTTTTCAAACTTGTTAATCCCCCATAATTTACAAATTTTAGACCTTTGAAAAATAAGTGGTATTTAATTTAGCTGCGGTGATAAAAATGAGTGCAAAAAAGAGGAAGTACAATGAAGAATAGCTGCAGTATGGTTTTACTGATGCAGCAGTGAATGGTCAAGTTGTACCACAGTGCGTTATATGTTTCGAAAAGTTGAGCAATGATGCTTTGAGGCCAAATCGCTTGAAGCGTCATCTTCAAACAAAACATCCTTTTCATCAAACGAAACCCTTGGCCTTCTTTCAAAGCAAGAAGGATTCTTTTAAAAAAAATGAAAATTGCCTGTGCGGAGAATTTTAGCCAATTATCATCTGCGGAGCTGGTAGAAGCATCTTTTGAAATTGCTCAAATGATAGCTCAAGCGAAAAAACCTCATAATATCGGCGAAACTTTGATAAAGCCATGCATGTTGAAAGCAAGTAGCCTTGTTTTGGGGGAAAGCAACTGCAAGAAGTTACCAAAGATTTCTCTTTCAGATTCCACTATTAAGACACGAATCGATGAGCTTGCAAATGATATTGAATGTCAAGTTCTTCAAAAGATACACGCATCACCTTATTTTGCCATTCAGTGCGACGAAACGACTGACGTAGCTCAATTGTCACAGTTGATGGTCTATGTTCGTTTTGTTGGATCTGCTACAATTGAGAAAGAAATGCTATTCTGCAAATCGCTTGAAACGACCACTAAGGCAGAAGATGTGTTCAGAGTTGTTGATGCATACTTTCACAAAAACGGCATGAAATGGGAGAAACTTGTTGGCGTCTGCACTGATGGTGCACCAGCGATGCTTGGGTGTCAGAGGGGGTTTATTACCAGGGTAAAGCAAAAAAATCCGGACGCAGTCGGAACTCACTGCGTAATCCATCGAGAGGCTTTGGCCTCCAAGACTTTACCTGCTGCAATGAAGAAAAAGCTTGCCATAATTATACGAATTGTTAACTATCAAATCAAGTGCTGTCAATTCCCGGTTATTTTCCCAGCTATGTAAACACATGGGTTCCAATCATGAAAATCTGTTGTTTCATACAAATGTTCCATGGCTATCAAAAGGTAATATGTTAGCTCGCGTTTACGGTTTGAAAGATGAAGTAAGTATATTTCTTAAATCTCAGGGAAAACAAGATCTCATGTTACCATTCCAATCATAAGAGTTTCAACTGGCAATGGCATACCTTGTTGACATTTTCGAAGCTCTCAATTGCCTCAATCTACTGTTGCAAGGAAAGAACACGAACCGTATGAAGGATTACGATGAGATACGAACATTCATAGCAAAGCTGGGGTTGTGGCATCGCCGAGTTCAACGGGGAAATGCAGCCTCATTTCCTACCTTGGACATAGCACTTGAAAACAGCAAAGCCAAACTGGAAGGTGAACTTAAGGTAGAAGTGGAATCTCACCTCCAAATTTTAAAAGAAGAATATGAGTGCTATTTTCCCGACTTGGGTAATGTTGAACTATCGGAGTGGAAAATGACGAGAAATCCCTTTCGAATCAAAGAAGATATTCTTTCGGAAGAACTGCAGGAAGAGTTTTTGGAGATGAAGTGCAACTCCACTGCTAAAGATGATTTTGAAGCAATGCCTCTTAACAATTTCTGGGCTAAATATTTGCATACATATAAGAATGTGGGCAGTGTGGCGATACGTACCCTTCTTCCATTTTCATCGACGTATTTATGTGAAAGTGGATTTTCAGCACTTGTGAGTATGAAGACAAAATTTCGTAACAAACTGGAATGCGAAGCAGATCTTCGATGCGCGTTGTCTTCAACAAAGCCTCGAATTCAACGACTAGTTTCCCAAAAACAGTTGCATCCTTCACACTAAGCAGGATAGTGGCAAATAAATTATTGTCCTATTTTTCGTGAATTTGATTTTTGAGGCTAGGTGAGGCGTGAGCATGAATGACAAATGTCAAGGGGGGCGCGACTGAAAAAGTTTAAGAACCACTGCTTTAGAGTATCTCTTACATGTCCAGGGCCATAGCTGTGAAAGAAGTAGCTGAACTGCTTTAAGAGTTGTTGTAACTCGTTTTAGCCAAAATTGAAATTGGCTTGTTTTATGCAGCTGTAGTCAAATATACACCAATTACATAGTTTGTTGTCTTCTGGAAATTGATCTTTCATATGAGTACAGAGTCTTATAATAAACCTGACTACTGGAGCCATTTTGTCCATAGTTGATGCTGCTTTATTATTCAAATTTTGAACAGTTACACTCCAGTGGTTTTGTTCACCCAAGTACTGCACCTGGAGCTTGGCAATCTTGCTGCAAGCAACTGCTTGTGCTTTCATAAGAGTGATATCGATCGCTCTTTTGAAATGTCCTAGATAAATCTGAAAGTTCTGTTAGGATATCATGTAGGACAATAAATGCACCTTTAATTTGCATTGATTCCAGTTTGGCAACGCAAAAAAACTGCCATCGGATCACGTGCTCTTTGTTCCTTGCAATAATCAAGAAGTACATCATAGTTTCGTACTAGTGCTTGTATAGCAAAATGACGAGACTGCCACCTCACATCATGTATGGCTTTGAAAGAGATTAGGTTGTGACCAGATGCCTGAGCAATAGCCTGCAATCCTTGCTTCTTAACTGACGATCTTCTAAACATAGTATAGACGGTTCTTACTAATGTTTCAATATCTTGCGTAAGGGATACTTTGGACGACGCATCGTCGATCTCCAGGTCTTCTCGGTGAGCTACGCACTGCTGTTCAATTACATGCGGTACAAAATTCTTCAATAATTTTGCTACACCATTTCGTTTACCAAGCATGACAGCAGCGCCATCACTTGTAAACATAACCATTTTTTGAATATCAATATTACTAGTAGTGTAAAATTTGATTTGTTCTAGAATAGAATGACTGTCACAGCGAGCAAGAGGTATAATCCCTGCAAACACTGCCTTAGTCATTAAGCGGCAATCATCTGCAGTACAGTACTTTACGTACAATATGAAATATTGTTGCTTTCATCGATGAAATATCATTGCTTTCATCAATAACACTACGTAACAAAATTTAAAAAAAAGTTTGTTTGATTAATTTTTTAAGTGTGTCTGTATGATTTTCAAGCGCTGATTCCAAAAATACTCCCAGGTTTTTTCTATCGATGGTTTTAAAGATACAACGATTTCCGTTTTTTATGATTTTCCGTTGACTGTAGATTTCTTATGCAGTTATGCTTGCTGTGATCTGTCTCTGTCAGCATTATCATGTTGTAAATCGGTGTTTAATTTACTTGAGGGAGTGAATGGGCATATGGGAGTGCGAAATCTCACTAACAAAGGTGCTTTTATTACTTATCAGTCCTCAGTTTCGTTTTATTTCAGCCTATAAAATTCAGAATAGTCTGATTAGAAAGCCATGTTCAATTCCTGCACAGAGAAGTTCCGCGTTGTAGTCAGGAACCTAACAGCCAGCCATGTATGTCAACGGCCTACTCAGTAGCCCTCTATGATTATATTTTATAGAGTTAAGTCTTGTGTTAATCTTAATTGAGTTCATCGTTTAAATAGTGTCATAAAAATGGCTAGTAGACAGTGAAAAACTTCACCTTTAGGGTAATTAGGGTATGACATGTTGCTTGTCTTATGTTTTGCATGAGTTCTTCCCTGGCGACAAAGTCGATGCTTTTCAAAAATTCAAAGCTTTAATTTTTGCTCCGTCATGAGCGTGGCAATTTAAGTGTATTTTGACATATGATCATTTATCACTTGGCAGGACAATATTGATGAATTCACCGTAACACTATGCAGAACACTATCTATGAGAGTCTTCTCTTGACGGAGTTTTCAAAGCTTTGCTCTCTTCTGCTGTAGGCATTGCGGTGAAATAGCTCGAGCTACCACCTCTTGCTTCAAGATTTCGCTTCTGAGTCAATGTACTTAGTGCTTCACTGTGATGTTTATGATTCAAGTAGCGTTTTAAGTAGTCCACCTTTCATTCACTCCATGATTTGCCCTTTCCAAAATCACTATCAGGTGCAGCTTCATTACAAACTTTGCAGATTATCACATTCCTTGACGCGAAATAGTTATAGATTTTAGATAGTTTAACAGTTTGTTTTTTTACCCTGTGTATACCGGTAGCATCATCGCGAATTATTATCTCACACTCCACTGCTGTATTAAGCCATTCCACTCTGAATTCCGTTTTTTTTTCTTTTAGCTTTGTTTCCTTCAATAGACATTTACTTGAACGTCAGATAAAAAGCTTTATTACATTGCTTGTGGTTAAAAAAAATTATTCTTAGTCGCCTGCAAAATATGAGAGCGCTTACGAATCATTTTCGAGCTAAAAATTTGTTGAAGAATAATCATTACAAATCACTTAAAGAGTTTTTCAGACAGCATTTTAAATCACAGTCTACTTAGTGTCAATTGCAGTATAAATAGACTGACTATCTTGACACAAAACGAACGACAAATAGTAGCTGAGACTTGACGATCTTCTCTTTAATTTTAAACTCCTACTTTCTTAAGATAAGTTATTATATCGGAGCTTTTTTTCTGGGTGAATATTGTTATGATATTACAATAAATGCCATTAAATAACTTAGTGGGGCTGCCCGTGCTCTGTATACATATTTTACTTTTTGAGTTAGTGCTGATAACAACTACCTTAAAGCCTGAGTTACTTTGTCATACGTAAATGCAGTTTTATGATAAATGGTCACTATATTTCAATCAGATCACTTCGTTCTTTCGACAAATTTATTATTCAAATTTAACGTTTTGCTCCCCTTAGTTACCGGGGAGCTTCTTCAGAACACGGAAAAACCGAATACATTCACAACCAAACACTAAAACAGCTTATTCCAAGAGAGCGAGAAACAAAGAGCTTGAATTGAAATTGGATTAAAAACTTATCCTGCGTTCGCTCACTAATGCTCAGGAATCACTCCTGAAAAAAGGGAATAAATTTGCAATTGCGCCATCATAAATTCCTGTTTTGGATATTATAAGCGGAGTTGAATTAGGTCTAAGCCAAGTAAACTTTGCCAATAAGTGTTCAATTGATTCCGCACGATGTAAAGTGGTGGAAATTCTGAAAAGAGCCAAACCACCCAAACCAAATCTATCAAAGGCCGAAAAGCGCGCAATGGAAGAGTTGAAGCAATTTGATGACATCGTAATCTTCAACGCGGATAAAGGCAACAGCACTGTAGTAATGGATAAACTGGAATATGATAAAAAACTTTTAGGGTTATCTGATTCTGCAACACACCAAGTAATTTTAAAAAATCCAATCTGTTCTATTGAAAAGCGTTTAAATCGTTACATCTGGAAGTTGTACAAAAATGACAAGATTTCCACTTATTTGTATAAAACTTTACGTAGTAGTGATTCAGTTTTGCCAAGAATATATGGACTTCCGAAAATTCATAAACCCAATGTTCCTCTTCGTCCTATTGTTTCCTTCATTGATACAGCTTCCTACCAGCTTGCCAAATTCCTTAAGCAAATTCTTGTTCCCTTAGTTGGAAACACCCAATACACTGTCAAGAATTCCTCTGAGTTCGTAGAATTGATTTCATCCATTAAACTTGGCAAATCTGAATCACAAGTTTCGTTTGATGTGGTAAGTTTGTTTACTTCGGCTCCACTTAAAACCGCCAAAACCATTGCGGCTAATAGAGTCGGCGATGATTGCACCTTGGGAGAAAGAACAAGCCTTGCAGTGCCGAAAATCATGGAAGCATTAGATATTTGTTTACAATCATCGTTTTTTGTGTATAATGACGTCATTTATAAACAGATTTTTGGTTGTCCGATGGGCTCTCCTTTGTCACCCATAATAGCAAACATGGTTATGGAAAAGATTGAACAAACAGCCTTGAACACGTATTTGAATCCTCCGTCTTTATGGTTACGTTATGTTGATGATGTGTATGCTATTATGGAAAAAACTGAGATCGAGCCCATTCATGATTACTTAAGTACTATATCTACTTCAATAAAGTTCACTAAAGAATTGGAAAAATCAGGACAATTAGCCTTTTCGGACGTAAGCACACAATAGATGAAGATGGATCCCTTGCAACATGCGTATACAGGAAACCAACACACACGGACAGGTATCTTCAATATTCGTCTCATCACCCGGTTAATCAAAAGGTTAGTGTGGCTTGTACATTATTCTCCAGAGCCAACAGTATCACATCCGATAACGAAAAAAAGATTGAAGAGTTTCATCAGATTACAAAAACCTTAAAAAATAACGGATTTCCCAGTAACAAATGTAGTTTTAAGAAGTACTTGAAAAATCATAATTTTAGAAAAACTGAAACGGTTTACTTCGATTCCCAAGGTGCAAGGTGTCTCCGAACCTATTAGCCGAATTTTGACTCAAGTTGGTATCGGAGTGGCTTTAAAACCACATCACACGTTGTCTTCGTTGTTTCGCAAACCTAAAAATGTTATTAATTTTGAACAAAAGCGTGGTTTGGTGTATCAAATTTCTTGCCGGGATTGCAATGCTGTGTATATAGGTGAAACAGGACGTAGTGTTAGAACCAGAAAACGGGAACATGTTGATGCGGTCAAGACTTTTAACACTAAAAAGTCAGCTCTGAGTCAACATGTTATGAATTTTGATCATAGAATAGATTGGGATAATGTCAAAATACTGAAGTCAGAATCACATGCATACAGACGTCGCGTTGCGGAAAGTTTTTTGATAAATCAAAAGGCTTGTTTATGTCATGTTATTAATCGCAATGATGGTGCAAAATTTCCGACTGTTTGTAGTTTGTTTGTCTCCAATAAATAATGTCTTATGTTTCTCACAACACTTTTCACTTGGTCACTCCTGTATCTGTGATGTAACAATGTTTTTGTTATTACGTGATTGCCTGCCCTGTTGATAAATAATTTTTAGTATTTAGTAATACAGGTAGTCTTTATATTTTTATGTTGTGCAGTTTGTATGTTACATTATTAACATCTACCGTGTTCTGAAGAAGCTCCCCGGTAACTAAAGGGAGCGAAACGTTAAATTTGAATAGAAAATTTGTCGAAAGAACGAAGTGATCTGATTGAAATATCGTTACATTCGACATACGAGGAATGCCTGCTATATTTAAAATAGTCACTAGTCACAACAATTGCTAGAGCATTGTTGCGACAAAATCCTAATTGTAAACGTCATATTGCTACTACATAGCAATTTAAGGCTACTAGTCGACTGAACTTCTAATCGGCTATCTAGGTTACGACTGAGAAACGAGTTGCGAAGAAGCAAACAGATTAACCTAATTCAATTCACATTAGAGACAGAGCAATCCAGATCGCAGTAATTTAGAATATCAGAAGTGGGCTTTTCTGGATTTAACGCAACACAGATAAACAATAATTCAGGTCACGGTAATTTAAAGAATGCACAAATTGCACTCTCTGTTAGATCGATTTATCCCAAAGAAATGTTGATGATCGTTTACTTTTAAATTTGGAATGTTTTCAGTGCGCTAAGGAGAGATTTCACTGCGCACATGGTATGATGGCATTGCGCAGTTGCGCACCTTCGAAGAAACACTGGACAAAAGCATTCAGTGTCAACGCGCAGTGGGTCAATAATTACACCGTCAATAGAACAGGTATGTGCGCTACGACATCTAACTAGTGCGCAGTAGGTCAATAATTACACCGTCAATAGAACAGGTATGTGCGCTACGACATCTAACTAGTGCGCAGTAGGCTACTCAGTTGTAGAGTAAACTAAAGAGCTTATGTAACCAAGGTTTTAGTATTAGCACCCCGACCAGAGCTCGCAAGTCGTCTCGGCAGTGCGATATGCTATGTTGGTTTTTTGAACATTGAAAAATCTAGAAACCACCTTTCTCTGTTTCTTCAATTACTCCAGCCTATTTACGAATACTCCAATGACAGAAAGCATTCAGATCTCTGCTGATACGCTGCACAATAATGGATTAATTCCGCCTGCTGTCTGTTACTAAGGCACATTTCATTGAGTCGCTAACTGCGGCTACTACTTCAGTTGAATTTCATTTCAACGGCTACTATTTCATTTCAACAATGCAATGTACCAACAAATTGATGGTGTTGCCACGGGCTCTCCATTCGGCCCAGCACTTGCCAGTATATTTGTTGGATACAACAAAAAGGCGTTGTTTTGGCGAGCCAGCAAACCCGTTCTGTGTTTTTGCTACGTTGACGATACTCTTGCCATTTTCAAAAAGAAATCCAAGGGTGACAGCTTCTTTATGGCACTAAACTACATTTTTGCTTGACTTTCACTATTGAAAAAGAAGCTGATGGCAAACTTCTCTTTTTACACTTTGTGGAGGAGAAAGATGACTCAGAATTTTGCACGTACGCTTGTAGACAGTATATTCGTTGGAATTTTTTTGGGCCCTTACAGCAGAAGGCGAGGCTTATTGTAATATTTAAATTTACTGTAGGCTAAGCGATAAGCAGTTACTAAGTCAGCCTGTCAAGCAATATGCCTTATATTTTTAGAAGTAATCACAATTAATGTGTCTTACGTATTAATGTATCAAAAGAATAAATAATTAGATCTACCTCTAGGTCTTACAACTCCCAGCAGGTTAAAAATAATGTTGGAATTGTGATTCGAGCCCGCATTTATCCATCTGGGATCAGTAAAGGAGCTGAATCCGATTGTGTCATGCTCTACTCCTGTTGGCCATGACCTTTATTCGACAGTTGGTGTAGATATGGGTTCAAGTCTTACTCCCAGCATTGTTTTCAACATGCTGAGAGTTATAAGACCTTGAGGCAGATTCAATTACACTGGTACATACACGTTTTGGTGCCGAGAAAGTTGCAACGAGTTGATATTGCTAAATCCAAAAACTAGAGCAAAATAGCTATAGTTCTGAAAATAGTCGAAATTTTTTTAAAAAATAGTGCTAAAAATATACAATTTTGACATTGATGTTTTCTTTTCGGTGCAACTTTAATAAGGGTGTATCTGAAGGCCATCAAAAATGCCTTCTTTCTATTTTACTATAACCACAGTAGAAAATGCTCTGCAAATATAGTTAAACTAATTTCCAGTTGCAGGCAAAGGTTTCACAAACTGCTTCGTCATACCAAGTTTGATCCAGTGGTTGGAATGGTGATTTTCTCTGACAACTGAAGGTTCATTCATGATGTTGACTTAACTAACTCCCATGGAATCTCTTGGTGGCCTCTCTTTTTTCACCCAGTGATGATTACGCCCTTGGCTATCCCACGAAGATAAAACATTAATATTTTGTATGGCCACTTTCCTGGTCTTGCAAAAAATACACTTTTCTTAACCCTTTTACCGCCACCATACCCGATTTTTAGTTTTGGCTCAGCGCCAAATTTATTTTCATGAAACTATAGATTGAACTGTTAAACAATGTTGTAATACCACGCTAAAAACATGTTACCGGAATATGGTTTATGAGCTCTATGGTACAAAATTTTTTATTTTCTTACCCAAAAAGGATTAAAAAGACCAGAAACCAGTTGTAAACGACAAAAATTGCCAAATGTTTAGCACATACGTGCAAAAGCCAACTACCTTGAAATCAAATTGAGATATACATGTTTACCAGGAAACCAAAGCTTTTACCATAAACACAGACTAAAAACTACTCTTTGTCTTTTGTTGTATCTTTTCACAAAATTTCTAGCAATATCAAAAGAATTTACCTATTAAAATTTTCAAATTACGTAGGGAACTCAAAACACCTCCCAAAAAATTATCAGGGCTAGTAAAAAAAGTAAATTTGGTTTGTAAAAAGCATGATATGCTGCTAAATACCGGTCTCATTTGAAAACTTAGAAAATTTGATTTCCAGCAATAGGTAACTTTAAGTAGTTTAGGCTAAGCGGTATGTGATATTTACTGATCAAAAATGGGTACCGTACATCATATCAGTTCAAAACTCCCCAAAATTTTTCGATTTGCTTTCACTATGTTAGAATTTTTAGAAAAACTACACTCTTTAAAGAGATAAAATAAATTGCAAATATTTCACCACTAAAGTCGTTGTTTTGTATCAAGTTTCCAAGGATAGAACCTAAAATACAAATTTAAGAGCGAGTAGAAGTTTGGCTTCTCTAAATCAAAATTTGCTGTGTCCCCCCTTGTTTTACAACAAATGGAAGGAGTGTAGAAAAGTTGTTTCATTATTAGTGACAAAATATTCTATTTACACTTGATATCTTCTCAATTTTAACGAAATTCTTTTTTCAAAAACACATAATGTTACGTGGTTTAGGCTAACCTCTAGCAGATAATGACTGATCCCATTTTATGTCTAAATCTAACTAACAAAATGTAGTACCGATCACCCAAAAGCTCATGAATCTAAGAAAGTTGCAAATTGTAGAAAAACTAGGGTGTTGAGTAAGTTTTGATTGATATACCTTGAAAGCTTGTTTTCTTAGCATCATCTAGCGACCAGTGAGCAATACATATAAACTGCAGCTTATGAAAATGTTAAGTTACCTGTTACACTACCATCACCTGGTTTACTATTTGATTAAGTACATTTTGCAAAAAGCTGAGGAAATCATTCGTAAGTCATTTTGCAAAGTTGGCAACAATTAGATCGTACTTCCATTTAGTTACCCTGGAAGCAACTCTTGGCAAAAACAAGTTATTCTTATTACGGAGCTAAACAGCATTTGTCTACAGTACCTACTGCAGTTGCTCCACTAGCAGCTTGAAGTGGACGCCGGCAAAATGAAACCATTTCGATTGTCCAGCTGACTATAAAGAGCGACGCTTCTCTTCTCTGCTTCATTCTGGCGATAACTTCTGATATTCGAACAAAAACGTTTAAGTTTTTACTTATCCAGAGTGTGATGAATCCATTCTTTGAAGCTTTGTTTCAAACTATTTTGAAGTTTGTTTTTATGTAGTTTCTTTTGGTGAGGGCCAAACGTGTATAATCTGTCTAACTTTACCCTAAGATAGCTTAGGGCAGGGCTGAACGGTAAAAAATTATTACTGATTTTAACTTTAAACTCACGTTGGGCTTCTGGATTATTTGAGAGAAAGCCCACCGATACCGTTTTTGTTACGCTGAACGAGTGGGTGTCAATCTTCATTTCTGGAGGTACACTGATGGCCACGTTTTGGTGAAGATCCCTCTCAAATGCCTGCCAATTTTCCGTAGAGTGCATCAACGCCAAGCCATCAGCATAAGTACATTTTCTTGAGGTTCAGGCAAGTAATTCGTGAAGGAAGGCGCTAAACAAGAGAGGTGCCAAGACATTCCTCTGCCGTTCTCAAGACGTCTTTGCCTGCTTTGCTTGTCAACAGTGATTAGGGTGAAGTTCCTGTTATGGATAAGCTTCACGATTGTATGAACCACGTGCACGTAGGGTTTTGAACCGCGGCTTGCAGCAACCTGCAGGTAAAGCCGCGGTGCTACACAGTACAATAGACAGCCGTGAAGTCAACCAACATGGATCCAGCCTTCTTTTTTGCCAAGATTCTATTCCCTAGATGCTGCTTCAGCAGGGTAACTTAATCTACATTTTACCTCCCTCGTCAAAACTTAACTTCTTCCCTAGGGGTTGTGGGTCAACAGTTGATTCGACGCGGTTAAGCTTTGCAAGGATTTTATGTGAAACGAGGAGAAGAGGAGATTGTAAGATTGCTCTTAGGGTTTCCCATAGGTTTCATCGGTTAGGAATTGCAACAACTAGCGCTCGTCTCCAGATTTTGGTCATTTTATGTTGGCGCATGCAGGAAAAAAGAAAGCCGCGCAGAGCAGCAGCAGCAGCATGGATTATTAGCTTTGGGCAAATAGAGTGAAGACCGGGAGCGTTTCCTCGTTTTAGATCTTGAAGAGTATTGCCAAATTCTTTGGCAATTAATCCCCCAGATTATTCACTGGATTTTGTGCGGACGCTTACCAAAGATCAGATATTTTAATTGTTACGAGTCTGGAAGATTCACGACCAATTGCCACATATTTTTCCTTTTCAAATAACTGACAAGCAATTGCATTGGCTGTAAAGGGGCATTGACAAAGGGATTGTCTTGATCTACGCGATAGTTGTTCAGAATGTACCCTGCTTTGCGGCTAAAGTGAAAAATGGATAGATTTGACAGCCTCTAATCACCTTTCTTCTCTTCTGTCAATTCTACTCAGCGAGATTGGGGCTGTGGTGCTAGACCCCTGACCGTGTACAAGATTGAAGAAAGCTTTGTAGAGGCTTCTTACATCGCATCTCAGCACGGTATGTAGTCGTCTTGGCGACTGCCTTTAATCGATGCTGTTGTTACTTTCTTGATGGCTTTGCAAAACTCCTGGTATTCCTTATTCACTCTGAATGAGTTGGGAACAGTCAAACCCTTTTCGAGTTGATAGGATTTTGTGGCTTCTGTAGTTAGCCTTGCTGAAGTTCCTTCACGTTATGGGGTTTCCCGGAACAGGCAGAGCAAGCTTAGGTAGAGTGGTAAGTTAAGGTCGATGATCTTTTACATGCTGAGGGGTCATTAAGATGTAGAGGTAGATTCAATTTTAAATTTTTTTGATACAGTAGTATGTGGTGCTGGTTGATTGTGGTCACTTCCTCTTAACTAGGCTTATTGCCAAACAGGCTGATTTAGTGTCTGCTCGCAGCGTAAGCTATAGCATACTGCTTTGTTAAAATATAAACTGGAAATGCTTAAAATAGCAAATAAAAATTATTGCAAAAATCCGCAATGGGTACATACATAACACAAAACAAATAGTTTTTTGTTTTGCGGAACTTTCACCCTTTGTTCCAAAAACAACTTTTATATGAATGTACTCAACTTGATTAAAATATTATCCATTCTTTACACAAAAATATACACGTAGGAACACCGAAAATTAGGTACAAGTGAGCAAAAGAAAAAACAATAATAACTTGTTAAAGTAAAACTTTTGGAGCCTGGATTTTGGTAAAATTGACCCAATGTAATTGAACGGGTTCTCTAAAAGATTTTGGATGGCTAGAATAGAAATATCTTTCTAAAGAAATATCAACTAAAACATATGCGTGGTGCCTGGTAAAATTTAGGAGAAACTTAGAAAAGTTTATTGCTAGCATAAAATTAGTAATTTCGACACGCATCGCCTTTAATATTAACTCAAAATATTTAACAACAAAATGGTAATTCCACGATTTTATCTTCTACGGTCACCTCCATCACAATTTTTTTAAATACTGCCGGCATTTTGAAGCGTAAAATTTAGTTTCGTTTTCGGACATTCATACCGCCTTGCTTTTTAATATTGTCCAACGCTTTGTAGTTGATAATTATAAGTTCGATTCTCTTTTCATGTCACACCGCAGACTTTGAAAACATCGTTTACCGCTTCCTTGCTTGGCGCTCAGCATGAAAGAGGTAGAGAGGAGAAAAAGTAATGTTACGTGTTATGTTTTTTGATAATACGTACAATCGGAATACTTTTATCTTTAGGTGACAGGCAGGTGGTTGGGCGACGCAATCAACTCTTCGTCGTGGTCCAGCATAGAAAAAGGCTGCAAACAGCATGAGCTGTTACGCAAGAAGACGACGAATGTAGCAGATGTTTGCAAATGCACTTATTAAAACGATACTGAAGCTTTTTCTAAAGTGATTAGTTCATCTAGGCCAGAAATTCTCAACATTTTTTCATTGATCCTCCCTTACCAACCTTAGACTCAGTCATCTACTCACCGTAAATTACAAAAATAGATGTATGAAAAGATTTTATTTGGCGATCAATATTTTCCCTCTCAGAATTGACTTATTTAAGTTACTATCCGAATTTAAAGTGTCCACCTTTTTTTTAGATTATTACACTGGAATCCGTTATGAAAATTACAACATAAACACCAATTCCTCACGAGAAAATTTTCTCCTAGGAACAAATAATTCCCTTCTTAGAGAGCTAAGTGGTTCGCGGTTGAGAACCAATTGTCTAGGCTAGTTCGCGTCAAATAGGTGTAGTACAACGCATTGAATAGTAGACCTACCTGAATTTAGCAAAAGTCTACCTATGTGTTGGGATTTAAAGTGAGGACCTTTTTTGGTTTGGATATTACCCGAAAAAGATGAAGTTTGTAAAGTAACGACGGTTTTCTTTAGATCAATTTTAAAAATTTGTAGTTGGTAAAGAATTTTTTTTTGGGGGGGTGGCAATTTTGAAATGAGCAGCAGCCATTATATAAAATGCTTTTCAAATACAACGAATTCATTTTAATTAAACGTAATTTGGGTGCAGGTTATTCGGAAAGTGAAATTGGATATTCAACTACTAAAAGGTTGACAAGCACTGGTCTACTGTAGAATCTCGTTTTAGGTTGGGTGTACTAAAAAAGTGAGACACTTTTTGACAAGTAATACCTTCGCAACAAGATAACCAAATTCAATAGAATTTTGCAGAAGCAGTCTTCAGATGTAAATAAGTCTGCAATTTATGGAAGAAATTGATTATTTGACAAGCGAGTAACATTAACCTAAACAGAAGATGTCAAAAATTTAAATAGAAAAGAAAACTTCATTTATTTCAGTCTATGTTCTATATGGCTTCCATCTTCCTCTATGACTAAACAAAGTCGTTTTTCCAAACAAAAATGCTTTTACGGATTTCTTCTCTTATAACATATTTATCCTGTCCTTCAACGCCTGTTCGATCAGTTTTGTTTCAAACCTTGGTAAAATTTCTATTTTAGAGAATGTCATATAGCATAATCCATTGGGTTACAGTCTAGATTTTTAGGAGGCGATCATCTTTCATGATGAATTGAAATAAAGCTTCTTCAAGATGAGCCTCGGTTACCTTACTTGTATGTGAAAGAGTATCATCTTATAGAAATACGTAATTGTTATCTAGTAAAGTTGCCTACAATCAAGTTTATTTGTGCCTGCAAGCGATTTTCATTGAATAATGTTTGCCTGATATTTTTTTTGACATCTTCTATTTTAGTTACACGCTTGTTAAACAACCAATTTCTTTGATATTTTGCAGACTTATTTGCAATATCTGAAGGCTGCTCTCTGCAAAATTTTATTGAACTCGGTTATCTTATTGCGAAAATATTACATGTCAAAAATGTCTCACTTTTCTGGGACTACCGATATGTGTTTGGTTTTTGAAGATGCATGCTGCGCTTTTAATCAGCACTAAATAATTCTTCCAAACAAAGCAGTTGTAATTGTAAAGCCACGCTGGCACGTCGAAAGCGTCAAAGAAGCTTTTTCCCCAACACTTTCATTGCAGAATGAAATAATAGTCACACCACACCCCTGACCAAAACTTCTAAAACATTTTTCCAGAAGGTCGGTCGTAAACCATCTCAATAATTTAAAATTTAAGAAGATGATCTGCAATCTTCAAGTGCTTGGCACGTGTAGGCCATCATTTTTGCAGTATCTCGAGTAAGTTGGCCGATTGTCACCCTGGCGCTGTCGCATTGCATTTCTGTACTCTTGTATGCATTATTCAAGAAAAGGCTAGTTGAGGATCATTTGAAGTACGCATCATTGCTTTTTTACATTGTTTATCGCAAATATTTAGCAATTTCGGCATTTACTATTTTTCAAAACCAAATCACTAACCTAAATCAAATCGTTTAAAAACATCAACTAAAATGTTTTTCAACTCCAACTTTCAGCTTTCGGCCCGCCGCTTCTCATGTAATATTGTAATTGAATTAAATGTACCGCCTTTTGAATATATTTCCATCTGTTATATATTTGTATTCATTTGTCAAGAACGTATTTTCGACATATTATTTCTAAAATTTAGGCTTAATTTTAAGAATACCGTCTTAAAAAATAAAAATGTGCCTAATTCTTAACAACGTGGTTATTTTGTCTTAAAAATTGTTTTTGCCTCAGAATTTTATTATTAAATTGTGGCCCTTTCCATAGCAGAATAAAGGTCTTCACCTTACATTGGGGATAAATGTTTGGTGCTTGGTTTAAAATCATCCCCATCCACAATGTTTAACACCACAACACATCATGAATTGAATTTTTATCAGTTGGAAATCTGTAAGCAGATACAGAAGGTCCCCTGCTATTAATGAGGAAACATGTTTGCTGTGGCATAAGTGCACACTGCATTAAAAACATTCTTATTTACTTTTAGCTACGGTAACAATTGACCTGCTTGTGCCTGAGCTACACATGCCCTCGTAAACTGGTAATTAGATTAGCAAATTGATTGCCTCATCTCTTAAACTGTTATTGCAGCTACCATAAATTTTAATACCGGTAACTGTCATTATCTATTGTTACCAACTTTAGCAAGTACAAAGATATCTTCATGTTTTGACATTTCTCAAGCTTTTTTTGAGTTCAATCATTACCAGACTTCTTGCTGAAAACACTCTAGCCTAGACTGTGCTGCTGTTTTCAAGAATTGAGGTATAAGACAGATATTTCTTCGTATTTACCAGAAGCCTACAATGCTTTTTAAACTGAACAAGGTAAGTTATCGATCATCGAAAAAATAAAACTGAGCTTTGATTTTTGACCACCTGATATCTACAGTAGTTATCGATGTGGATAATTAAATGAGTCATAAAAACAAGTCTGATAGCCCAAACCAGCTTGCTACAATATTTTGATACGCCTGCTAACAACCTTGCAGCATGTACCTTACAAAATCTATTGATAAAAAACGCTCAGGTTTGTAAAATAAATTTTTAAAAGCAACTGCAACCGGTCTCGCAAAGCAATCAACTCTCTTTCTAGCGTTTTAAATTTGTGCTAGAAATAGAAGTTAGCGAAAATACTATTGTAGACAATGAGCATTGTCTTCAACAATAAGCTCCACTTAGTTCGATGACCTTGCCATTGTCCAGGCTCGTATTAAAGGCGCAGTGTGACTTTTTTAACACTCCTTAAAATCCACAAAATGTTCCTTGTGACTAAACGGTAAAAACTGGGCCTATGTAAATCAAATCCGTCTATGTCGATTGTTTCAGATACTTTCACTTCCACTTCACTTATTGATCACACTGTGATAAATCCAGCTCCTCTTTCCCAGTTGAATCTTGGCCCTCTAGATAGTGATACAAGACTTCGACTTGAAGAAAAAGAACAAGCTTGGTATGGAATGCTGGAATCAGTACAGGTCAAAGAGATGTTTCTTGCCAAAATATATATTTCGTTGTTATTAATTTTTAAAAGAGCGTCTAAGCCTTGGATAAATTGCAGAATAAGTAAGTTTTACAATCGTGATCAAAATTCGCTTTCGAAAAACGTGGCCGACTACTGACTTCATGAGTATAAAACAAGCAGTTGTTAAGTAGACATTAATTACGTTTTTCAAGGACATATGGAATAAATTTGCTGTCAACGTACGTACGTTAGAAACTGTTATAGTTGACCTTTTATTGCTGATAGTTTGCAGTTGTGTGAGTTTAACATGCAGGCGACAACTTCTGTTAGGGGTCAGGGCATAGGATAGAATGGAATGGTAAACGTTTTTTCCATCTTGACATTTTCTTCCATTCCATCTTCCATCTATATCAGGAGTCGGCAACCTGCGGCTCTTTCCTCCTTACACTGCGGCTCAGAGTGGCTTGGGAAAAAAATTACTTTTAAAAAAGTATTTACGTGTATTTTATTTGTGTTAGTTATTTTTTAAGTCTTTTAGTTCTTAATTGGAAGATTTTTGTAATCTTGAAATATTATATTAAATATTTAGATATTAATAAAAAAAAGTATATTTTATTGTTTTTTGTCGCGACTTTCAACCCCAACAAGGCCAGATATGGAGAAATGTAGGAAAAGAAAAATATATGAGGAAAACAGAACATTTAATGATGCTAGGGCAGATTCATTTGCATTTACCTCTAACGAGAGTGGCCTACCGATATGCCTAATTTGTGGAGAAAAACTGGCCAACCATAAACCAGGGATGTGGAAGCGGAAGCAGTCCTTTTTCTGCGGAAGCGGAAGCGCGAAAAACCTACCGCTTCCGTTTTCACACAGGTTATTTGACTTGAAGAGTAACTTGGCGAAAAAGTTTTGTCCATTTCCCAATGTGGATGAAACGGTGAAGTTGCACTATAAGTATCAATGAACGTGTGATATTAGTAGCGCGAGAGAACGAGAAAAAGTATAACAAGCATCACATTTTATATCGATTACGGGCAAGAAAAAGGTAGTTTGGACAATGAAACGTAGCCAATAAAATTATGATTTGATTAAACCTAACTAACCTTGGTTAGGGAGTTAAACACGAGGAAAAAGAAATTACTCACGACGGCAACAACTTGATCATTCTACATCAGTGCTCTTCAGCAGGGGTTTCGCAAAACATGCAGTCGTGTTCCGTGAGTTTTAAGGGTTCCGTGAGGGGACCGCGAAGGTTCTTCGTTTACTACTAGTAATTATTCTTATTTCAGTATATTGATTTCTTATATGTAGTGGTGTTCCGTGTATGCAGTATAAATAGTAATGGAATCTTGTGATAGCAAGTTGCAGATTGTGACGTAATTCTGTTTACAGCTTTAGGATTCCTGGATACAAATAAGGTCAACGGAATGAGACGAAATAAAGTGTAGCAGTTTAGTGCTCCTGGCTCGGAGACCCCCAGCATTCCATTGAAGAGCCCTGAGGGAGTCGAGAGGGGAAGAAGAAGCAGGAGGTAAAGAGAAACAGCCAGGAGCATGAGGCGGTGGTGCGGGTGCAGAGGGAGAAGATATAAAGTGGGTGGAAAAAGGATCAGAGGTTTGAAAGCGAGGATGGGGTGCGGGTGATGCATTAGCAGAAGGGGGCCAGATTGAGCAGTAGAGATATACCAGCTGGAGGAGTCCAAGGAGGAAGTCACAGTGCTGGTAGGTGTGGGATCTCCAAAAAAAGCAGGGAGGGAAGATCCAGGAGTGAGAGCTGCCAAGAATTCTGAATTTAGAAAAGGAGAGTAATAAGCACTTTAAATGAACCCAATTAGAGCATGTGCAGCATTGCACTGACCTACCCCGCCAGGTCACATTTCCAGCGCACACTAAACAGGGAAAGACGGGACAAGGGTTAGCATGAACGTTGCTGCTCATCAGGAGAAGGAGAAGATTGAGAAGACGGGCAAGAGAAAGGAGGGAGAAGAGAGAAAACAGGCCAATTTTAAAGAGGCTGCATGCTCACCTTCTGTGGTTGTTCACGGGGCCGCACGGCGAAAAAATGCTTTGTCTAAGGGGAGTGCCCGGGGCAACTGGGACCCTCGGGAAGACCAACAGCAATTTTAACCCAACCCAAACAGGATTGGGGACCGCACCACCACGTTGAGGCGGTTGTTAATTGGTGCAGTTCAATTTTGCTTGCTTTACATGTATATACTGTATATACGACAGAAATTTCGCACTTCACTATCAAAAAAATCGGAGTCAATACGTATTTGTGAACGGACAGAAAGTCCGTAATGATGATTAGAGTTAAAGTTAAATCAAAGTCAGAGTTAGTTGAGGATAGAGAGGAAAAATCAGCGCTATACGGTGTAATTTGTTGTTGTGACGACAGGTTATTGTCGAGAGCTGTAATATGTGGTCATACGGTTTAGATCTGAGAAGCATTAGGTTAACTGATGTAAAAGTGGTTGTAAGTAGTTAAGGAACTTGTAATAACTGTCTATTTGTTGAAGTGTTCAATTATTTTTTGAATTGTAGTAACAACATATTTGATTTTCTTGCAAGCAATTCGTGATTTCTATATTTTGTTAGTGGGGGTTACGTGACAAACGCGAAAGTACAACAGAGGTTCCGCAATGACAAAAAGGTTGTAAAGCACTGGTCTACATTCAACACGAGTTTTAATATCTAAATAAAAGAAGCACAGAGTAGTTTGGAACAATAAGCTTAAGCGAAGTAGGTAAAGTAATAGCAATATATGAAAGTTTTTGTCTCCTCAAAATGATAAAGTGTAGGAGAAGACAGGCTACAGACTCACAAAAGTTAAAAAAAATTGTCAACGGTCGTTTTCTCACTTTTTGTTGGTGGAAGCGGAAGCGTTTGAAAAATAATCGCTTCCACATCCCTGCAATAAACGGTCAAATGTCGCAAGACATTTCAATAATACACACAAAGCCTATGCTGAAAAATATCCTGAGGGAGAAGAGAGAAAAAAAGCTGTTAAGGAACTGATGCGGAAGGCTGATCTGACGAAGAATCAATTCAAGAAGTGGTTGAAGTCTGCAAATTCAACTACATATGCAAGTTTTGTGGCCGCTCAGGAAATAGTCAGGCATGGGAAACCGTTCACAGATGGAGAATATGTGAAAGAATCTTTCCTTAAGATTTCAGAACACCTATTTGCGGACTTTAAAAACAAGTGTGAAATTGTTCAGAAAATCAGAGAGATGCCTCTCTCTGCGAAGACAGTCAAAGACAGAACTATTAAAATGGCAGAAAATATCACAAAACAGCAAATTAAAGACATCAATTCAGCTGCAACCTTCTCAATCGCTTGTGATGTTTCCAAAGACAAAAATAATATCGAACAAATAGTGCTGTTCTATCGACACGTGAATTCTGCTGGGCCACAGGAAGAAATGGTTCAGCTGATACCACTAAAATGCCAGACACGTGGGGAGGACGTCTGTGAGGCTGTTTTTGAGTGTTTACGAGCCAAAGACATAAAAACAACCCACCTGGTGGCAGTAGCTACCGATGGGGCACCGAGTATGACTGGAGCGCACAGGGGCTTTGTGGCCTTTCTGCAGAAGTCACTGAATAGAAAGCTGTTAAACTTTCACTGTATCCTGCACCAAGAGGCATTGTGCGCGCAAACTTTTCCTCCAGAATGCACATAGGTCATGAATGTTGTCATTCAGATTGTCAATAAAATAATGGAAAAGGGTTTAAATCATCGCCAATTCCGCGCGTTACTTGATGAGGTTGAGAGCACGTACTCTGATCTGCTGATGCACAACAGAGTCCGGTGGCTGTCCAGAGGAGAGGTGCTGAAACGTTTTGCTGCATGTCTGGAAGAGATTAAAACTTTCATGAGCAGCAAAGGACTCTCCTTTCCTAAGCTGGAACAGCCAGAGTGGCTGGAAAAGCTGCACGTCATGGTGGACATGACAGCACACCTGAACAAGCTGAACACAACTCTTCAGGGGAGAGGAGCAACAGCGCTACACATGCTGGAGGAGGTGTTGGCGTTTGAGCGCAAACTGACAGTTTTAGCCAGAGATTTGCATAGAGGCACACTGTCTCACTTCCCCTCTTTAAGGGAGTTTAAACAAGATCAAGAGCTGATCAATTTAAAGTATTTGCAGTCTGCAATCACCACAATGCAAGCGTCGTTTGAAAAACGATTCCGTGAGTTCAGAGAGGAAAAAACCACATTGTCCTTCCCATCACTCCCCTCAACATCAATCCATCTCTGCTTAATGTGACTGCATTTGCAGGTATAAGTCAACCTGATCTGGAGTTGGCTGACATAGCTGACAAAGACATGTGGGTATCCAAGTTCAAACGCTTAGCAGATGATCTTGAAGATGTTGCCCGTGAGAAGGCCACTCTTGCTCAGAATCACAAATGGAGTGACATTGAGAACCTTCCAAGACCAGACAAACTTGTGTTTGAAACATGGAATGCTATCCCCGATACCTACATGAACAAGAAAAAATATGCTTTAGGAGTCCTTTCGATCTTCGGATCCACATATGCATGTGAGCAGCTATTCTACACCATGAACTACATTAAAAACAAACACCTTTCACGCTTCACAGATGACAGCTTACAGTCCTGCGTAAAGATGAAAGTGATTGGGGAGGGTGTGGTTTAATTTTTCAAGGCTATCCACGTACTCGTAGGGAAAGAAAAATTTAGTTTGACTGACGTCATAAGCTTTGATGAATTTATCGTATGAAAACCCGGGGGCAATGTAGTTTTTTATGTCCAGAAACCTCAACGTTTCTGTCTTAATGCACATAAAATGATTGCTTCTCTTGATCACAAAATCTAATTTTGGCAAAAGCACTCGAATAAGCTGTTTTTTAATTAAATTAAGATCATAAGATCCGGAGTTGAAACCAAGAACAATGTGGTTTTTCAAGAATTTTTCAAAATTCAGCTTCAGCTTTTCACTTTTGACGTTTTCACTGACAGACAGAACATCAAACACATATTGATATTTTGCTTTCAACAAATCGAATGCTGCAGACGCCATTTGCTCTAAATATTCAATTACCTTCTGAACCAATTTAAGAGAATCACCATCGGAAATGTAGCAGGTTGGGGATCTGAAACCGGGAATATTGGAGCAAAGAGAGCATCTGAGAGGGATATGTTTGGCTTGATGTTCAAGGAGAGAGGTATTGGGGGGTAGATTTTCCTTTGAAAGGATGCATTCAAAATCAAACACCGAGAAATAAGGGTAAAATCGATCGCTTTTGGGGACAGGAATACCAAGCTCTAGCAATTCTTCAAAAATGGTGGGGGTAAGCCTAAAAACTCCTCCCTTATACGTGTATTTTACTTGCCCTTGGCAGTGCTTAATATGCTGGTTGAAATTCATTGGATTGTACCACAATACATCACATTTTAGACATTGAAAAACGCTAGAATACTTCTCAAAATGAAAAATGTAGCTGAAATGGTTTTCGAAAAGGTTTAACTTCATAGTTTTGGGATAAATTTTTCGTGAATTTTGTATAAGACGGCAAACTGTTTCATTTTCAAATTCTGCTAGCTCATACACCATCACATTAATTTCGAAGAGATCCTCCACAAAAAGAAGATCATGTAAAGATACCCCTTGAAAACTAGAAGGCGATATTTGTTGCTTCTGACAGTACAAACGAAATTTTGTTTGAGTGTCAGCTTCTAAATTGTTCAAGTGAAAACCAAAAAACAAACTCAAACAGCGAAAAATACACAAGCGATCTTGATACAGTTCACCTGTATTAAAATCTGCAGTTAAACTATGTACACCATGATTATTGATAATAAAATCAGGGAGTGAATCAGAACTTCCAATTACTGCTTTTCTCAGCTTGTTTACATAAAAAGTAACATCGGTGGTAGACAAATACCGCCACTTTGTATCAGGTCTATCGAAATTTTCAAAATCGTGTTCTGAGACAGTCTCTAAAAAACGTGACAATTGATTGCTATCACTAATTAATTTTGCGGTATTCAAAACACAGTTATTGTCATAAGAAGGATGAAAATAACGTAATGCACCGCTTTCAATATTTTTCAAAATGTAACCAAAACTGAAATTAATTTTAAAGCGCGAATTTTGTTTACTCATGATAGTACTATGAATTTGGTGGAGTAAATCATTTATGTTGGAGTTAAGAAAGAAATTATATATATCCTGTATAGGTCTGATGGTGCTTCTTGTCCGAATTTGAGTCCATTTCTCCCGAATAAAATTCCTGTTGAGGAAGAGAGCATGAGAACATGGTAAGGAAAAACCTGAGAAATGCTTACCTTAACTCCTCGTTTTCTATCATCGGCGGTTCTCCCCCCTCTAATGATTGGCTTGGAACGCTGAATAAGCAGGCAATGAACACAACGCAATGCTGAGAAATTTTGTATTCACTTACCTGGAATCAGCTCTTCTTTTCTGTGGTCTTGGCGCCGACCTGTTTCTCTTCTCCGCAGATTGGTTTGGAATGCTAAATAAAGCATGCATTAAACACAGCGCAATGTTGAGAAATTTCAATTCATTTACCTGGAATCGGTTCTTTTTTTGTGTGGTTTTGCCTTCGAGCCGCTTTTCTCTGCGCAGTGATGTCTCGCTAGCTCAAGGGAGTTTGAGAAGTCGACACCACACAGACGGCAAACGCAGCATTTTTGTTGATGTCTCTTCATAGCATCTTTGCGGTTAAACTTTTTAAAGCACTTCTCACACTGCACCTCAACATTTTGGCGAACAGTTGCGACGTGTCTTTTAAGACTATCCACTCTCGCGAAGGTCTTGCCACAAATCTCGCATATTTTCTCCATTTTCGAATGTGCGCATTGATTTCTGCTTGGGTTTTTATAGCCAACACCATATGGTGAAACGAGAAAGTTTTGAAGATTGTGCAATAAAAACAGTGGTGAAATAAAAACATTGGTGCAATGCAGTTAAAAATAATTATTCGCTCATTGCTAAAAATTGTTTATATGTAATTTTCAAACCGTTAGAGAAACGTGATCAGTTCCGAGCTTTCTAACTTCCGCTAGCATCGGCTTTTGTTCATAGTCGCGATTGAGCATTGACTTGTGATTGGTTGAGACTTTCACGCCCAAATGTTTATATTTTCGTGATAGATTTCTAGCTCGAGCAAAGGACTGCCTTACAGACCATATGTTCAAAATGCAGTTAATATCGAAGTGACGGCATTCTCAAGAGGGGTGCCCACAAATCAATTACAAGTTGTATTGACATTTGTTTAAGTTGTTACAAGTTGTCTTTGTGTGGTCATTTGTTTACAAGTTGATGCACGTTGTCTTTGTGTTACCATTTGTTTACAAGTTGTTACACGTGTTTACAAGGTCCTTCAAGTTCATGTATCACCACGTTCGGAAGTCACGTTCGGAAATGACGTGGTCCACCACAATTCCACCACAAAATCCGGGTCAAAATTTATATTATATACTACTGACTGTTTAGTGTCTTTACACTGGCCGTTACATGCGTAGCGATGCAGCTCAGGTTAAATATCTGAACCGCAGTGAAATTACCGATGTGCTAAAATCATACAAGCTGTCAATAGCGAACAACAGTTGGCGATCACGTTGGTTCAAAGTAAAAGTGAATGGATTGCATTAGTTTAAGCAACAAAATTATATGGAAAGTTTCATGACATTTCGCTTCACAAAGTTTGTATGCCTTGGTAAAAAGTTGTATAATGGAATGATGGCAAGACCGTCTTCCATTCCATTATCCAAATGCTCCATTTCTTTTCATTGGCATTTTCTATACCAAAATGTGCATTCCATCTAATTTTCTATTCCATCCTATCCCATGCCCTGGTTGGGGTCCAGATTTGAGTAAAGTACCATATTTGAAAATCTTAAGGACAAACCAATTGTGATGTTCAACTTCAATGGCATATCAAGTCGTAAAAGCGCATGGCAGATTTGTAAGCCAAGATTATAGTCTAAATCATATGCCAGAGTATTGTACCGGTAGAGTTTAGAACTATGTTCATTTGATAGCCTACAGAAGACCTTTGAAATCTTTCATCAAAGATTCTAGTAGGAAGGCAATATTGATATTGCGTATTAAATATGATTCTATAACCTCAACAAAAACCTCATTTGGTTTACACTATTAATCAGAACGAAAACTTTTTTACAACTATGACCTAATTAAGTTGTAACCAAGTAAGCTATACGATTGGTGTCTTTTATCTATGATTAAAAAAACTGTTCTATTTCAAATTTTTCGCTAATAGTAGGGCGTCGTATGCTACTTTCCTAGAGGTGGATTAAGGGAGGGAAGCGGACGAGACTTAAGCCCGGTGCCCCGAAAAATGTTAGGACTCCGCAAGATTAGCATTTGTCATACATTGCGTTTAATAGACTCAACTGTTTTTTTCAACCCTAATTTCAAAACGACATCACTTAAGATGTCGTTGTGCATACAGTGGGCTCAATCAAGGCCATTCTAGTTTGCCTTGGCTGTATTTACTTGTCTTGTGCCATTTTAATTCGAATTTTGTATTACTGTAATAATGATGACTAATTGTGGCAGCTGGTTTGGTAATAACAAATTTACGATTTAAAAGTAGAATGGTTAACTCGAATATACCTTAACACAGTAGTAGTTTTGCGTGATTAGAGATAGATTTGCAAAGATGAAAGCATTTGCAAGAGCAAGCACCTCAACGGAAAGCCAAACGGCAGTTAATCCCGCTTTGCTATTGGAACATTAAGATCAGCATCAGTCTGTAAGTTATCATGATGTACCAGCATCAGATTAAATTGTAGTAAATCAAAATTGCTGTGAAATATCTATTCCCCCGGTATCAGAAAGCGAAGTCCAGATTTTATACACTGATGAGCCAGAACCAGACAGCCTCAGCCAAGATAATCCTGAAGTATGTTCTGCTCCCCTAACGCAAGTTTTAGAAAGTCAATGTCAGAAGTCTCTAAATCTTGATCCAGCAATATCAGATAGTGAAGACTATCCTGCAATATCCGATCGAGTTTCAGAAGTTCAACGAGATTAGTCTGTAATTCCTTTTGTGACAGCGTACCACTCGTGGTTTGTAAAGCCAAAACAAGTTAAACAAACCGAATATTTTGAGTTTCACCCACCTCAACCAGAAACAACCAAATTCAACGCTACAAATGTGTATTTCCTACCTGATGACTCTGGAGGTTGTTTGCAGGAATTATGGCTCTCGTATTGTGAAGAAAAAGAAGCTCTATTTTGCAATCTTTGCATTGCATATGGTACTACTACTAGTAGCAATCAGAACCCTAGCAAATTTCTAACGAGTTTTAATTCGTGGAAACATATTTATCAACGAATTGATGAACACAAGAGTTCTCAAAAACACAAGGAATGTGTTGAAGCTCACGTACGATTCAGAAGTAATAAGATAGTGGTAGATCTACTTACAGTCAGTCAAACATCATTACACAACAAACAGGTCGTGCAAAGAAGGCAAATTCTCGACAGAATTGTCTCCATTGTGAAAATGATTGGAAAACGGGGAACGAGCTATAGGGAAACAGGAAGTTCGGAAGCGGTGTCTACTTTATGTGATGAAAAAGTTGATCGCGGAACATTTTTAGAGACTGTACTTCTTCTTGCTAAGTACGATAACATTCTAAAGTGTGATTTGGAAAATGCTATCAAAAAATGTTTGCAAAACAAACCCGACAAGCACAAGCATAACCGTGCAAACGAAATACATTTATCTCCACAACTACTGTTAACTCCATCATTGCTATTATGTCTTAGCTGATGAAAGAAGAAATTTTAAACTCGGTTGGAGAAGCAGGCATTTACTCAGTTCAAATTAATTCAACTCAAGATATAACTTCAACCGACAAATATTCAATTATTCTACGCTTTGTTAGGGAAAACGTCGAACAACGACTTCTTACCGTGGTTGACTTTCTGTGCAATTTGCTGAAAGAAGTTTTGCAGAAGCAAAACAAAGCAAAGTTTCCAAATGCATCTCCGACAGTACAGGTGGAGCATCAAACATGTCTGGACAGTATAACGGATTTTCAGCTTTTCTTGAAAAAGAGTCTCTTGTTCACATTCACACATAGTGCTATGCTCATGTTTTCAATTTGGTTCTCTGTGATGTTACTACGACTAATCATGCATCCATATCTCTATTTGGATTAGTTCAAAAGGTTGGAATGTTCTTTCGGAAGTCATATTTGCGAATGGACCTGTGGAAAGAGCAGATGAGCCAAGGACATAGTCATGATATGCAGAGTAGGTTAAACTTGATTGGAGCAACTAGATGGTGGTCTAAGCACGAATGTCTTCGAAAAATTTTTGGCACATTTGAAGATGGTTCCAGCGGCATGTTCTGCGATGTAATTAAAGTTCTGTATTGTGCTTCTACTGCTGAAAAGTTAAGGGTTAAAGCGCGATTTGATGCCAGTGTCATGTTACATAATATGATTCCATACCAACATGTTTTGACAGTCATTACTTGTCTATGCATCATGGAGATAACCTCTGCACTTTCAAAGTACTTGCAGACCTCTGGACTGGATTTCACTAATGTTTTTAATGGGGTGGAAGCTACGAAAAAGGATATTCAACAGATTCATCGCGTCGCAATGGTCGTAACCAAAATTGACCGTTTTGTTCAACATGCCAATGAAGTTTTGGAAGAACGTGGGTGTGATGTTTTGATTGAAAGTAGCTTTCCTGCTTAACGGGTTGGAAAAATTACAAATGAATCCTTGGATGAATGTCTTTCAGACTCAATGAAAAAGTTTGAGGTCGATGTACATAACAGAATTTTATATCAAGTGGTTCAAAGTTTGCATAGAAGATTTGCTACTCATAAAAAGTCATATGCTGACTTAAGCTACTTCGATCCCAAACGCTTTTGAAATAGTTTTTTATGGGATTCCTATCTCAGCTGTGAATATGATATGCAACCTTTTGCCAAATAAGAGTTTAGATTTTCCTGTTCAGCAAGATCTTCGGCAAGAGCTCTTGGATTTCGCATCAAAATGGTCGGAATTAAAAAAGATCTTACCAGAGCATTGCACTAAATTGGATGAAGCGGATGATCATCTTTTGATTTTATTATTGATAAACTATTTAAAGGTTAATGTTTTGACCTTTTATCTCACTGTATGATAGAACCCGAGCCTATAATTACTTGATGTCTATTTTCCGATGGAATGAAAAATACCCATGGAAATGCTATTATTTGATTAAAATTTTGTTCTGATATTATCATACAGCACTTTTCGCAGGTCAATTGTGCTGATACTAATAAATTTTCTTTCATTTAACTTAAATTTTAATCTGTTTTTAAAAAACAGATGACGAAGATGTGAGATCGGATGAAAGCCCCGACATTCGAAAATGTCGATGCCAAAATTGTTTTTTATGCTGTTATACTGCGATTCGGAAATATAGAATGTACTGTAGAAGCTATCCTCTTCTATATCAGGCATACAAAATAGCCCTTACTCTTTCCGTTACACAGTTGGTTGTGAAAGAATCTTTAGCAATCTGAGATATGTAAAGAACCGTTTAAGAAATCAGCTGAGCAAAGATCGCTTAGATTTCCTTCTTTTGATGTGGGTCGAGCGAGGCGTTTTGTTACGCATTTCGAACCATACGATCATGGACGAACTAGCAAAAATGAACGCAGAAATGCGAAGACTGTTGCTCTATAAATAGTGTTTGATAATGTTTGTTTGTTGATCCTAAATACTCTTTTTCGAAATGGGCTAAATATGATGTAGTTTGTGAGATGAACCGTGTAACGTTTTAGCAAGATTCGCAATAAGTTGTCAAAAATGGGCCGGTTTTATTTCAAAGTTCCCGGGCCGGTTGAATTTGCTAATCCGCCCCTGTCAACAAGTGCTCATAACTATATGTCTTTAGTTAAATACGTTGACATCATAGTGCAGTGATGCATAGTAAAACCATTAGTTGAGTAAGTTCAGATCCATGCTGAGGCCACTTTTTCCTACCCCGAAAATCAAGTTGGGAGCCCTTTAGGATAAGCAAGCATTTGTTCGCTACGGACGAAATCCGCGGTGAAAAATATTTTGCTATTTTGACTTCCTAAGCTATCGATTTTAGCTCTTTGTCGAGTTGCATTTTTACTCCAAAATATAAGTTGCAACTATTTTACCCTAAAAATCAGGCTTCGCCCGCACCCGAGTTTTTTTTAGCCCCGAAATTATTTATTTTAGAACTGTGTGGGCATCCACGTATAGCTTCCTATTCCCGGCAGTGGGTATGGGCTTCTCTGTCGTGGCCCTGACTCCCAGAGTGCCTTTGCTTCGATGGCGTGGGAAAGAGATAATACCGTTGTTTTCACAACCGGGGTCAAAAGTTTGTGGTTCAATCCCATGCTCTCATTAGTCGTCATGTAATTGCGTTCTTGGATGAGACGCTATATGAAGTTTACCTCAACTTGGCAGAAGCAAACAAGCAGTACTCATATTTACTAACAAAATAAGAAACCAATCGGACACTGATACTAGTTTCAGTCTTTGAGCCGATAGCTAATATTACTACCGGTACGATATTTGTAGTTTGACTTTGCAAACGTTTAAGTAAGTACTAGGATAAAAATGTTTGTAGGCCCAGGCTTAACCTAAATGATATAGTTTAGAAAAAGATCGAGAAATCAGACATGAAACGCAATTATCTTAGTGGTGCACAAAATAGCGTGGCAGCCTTCAGAAAAAAAACAAAAAAAATGAAATTGCTCTAAAATTACCAAAATTAACTACCTTCTTCCGAGTTAGTTCAAAAGTTGAGAGTAAGCACATCGTGCAAGCAAAAGATGATCAGGAGTTACAAAATAACGCTTGTAGTCCTCTGTTGTCATCCCCAGCATCTAAAACGGAAACATCTCAAGTTCCAAGGGTGGAAAGCGAAGCTGCCGTTCAGTCTTCCGAATTCACTGGACCAGTAATTACAGCTGCTGCACCTTTACTGGTTCAGAGTGACATTAGTCAGTGGCGAACAACACCAACCGATGATCTGCGTCAATGCAGGATACAGCGTGGTTCTAGCGGTTATCATCATTAAGAGGGTAATTACTGACCGACCTCAGCATCATTTTCTACATCGACAATGTTTGCCAGAGTTCATTTACAAACTGGCGAAAAGTTTGAAAAAAATTAGTTTTGTTATGCCAAATCGACCGGACGTGTGTATTGTTTTATTTGCATATTGATGTCTGATATTGTGAGTACACTCACCTCTGGCTTAAACAATTGGAGAAAAGCTTACGAAGCACTAATGAGTCATGAAAATTCAAGGCAACGTCTCGACTCAATGGAAGCAAGGTGTGCTTGAAAATTGGTTAACATGCAAATGATCTTGGTTTGGGAAAGCAATTCGAAAATGAAGTGAAATATTGGAGGAAAGTTCTTTTCATAGTTGTCAGCGTAGTAAAATTTCTTTGCATTTCAGGTTTGGCTTTTCGAGGTAAAAATAAGTTAATTGGGTCCATAAGCAATGGAAACTATTTGGGCATACTTACGTTGTTGAGCGAATACGATGCTTTTCTTGCAGAACATATACGGGTGCATGCGAGCAAAGGCCGTGATTATTCGCCTTATTTGTCTTCAACAATCTGTAAAGAAATCATAGAACTAGTGGGCCAAAAAGTTTTATTGATCGTTGTTGACGAAATCAAACGGGCAGTATACTTTTCGGTATCTATTTAAATAAGTTGCAACCTCATGAGCCGCTTGGCGAAACAGTTGCATTGGTTTTATTATTTTATCCTGAAGTGTAGTGTTTTAAATTATATACACATGGCTCTAATCTTGATTGTGATCGAGCACTGTGCCCGTAACGTGAGATTTTTTCTTCCTGATACTTTTCAATATTTGCAGATTCAACTCCTGATATAGCACATTTAGATCAAATATCAGTAGTGATAAGGCATGTCTCGAACGAAGGCCCAGTTGAACGATTCCTCAAATTTATGCCAATGTTTTCTCATGCCGGAGCAGAAATCACTGAAATTGTTTGCAATTTTTGGACAAGCATGGTATCAGCATTGAAGACTGTCGCGGCTAGTCTTACAATAATGCTGCCAATGAGCGGTAAATATTGTGGTCTTCAAACGTTTATTTGTGAGAAATGCAGAGCTGCTCACTCTGTACCTTGTATAGCTCATTCTCTCATTTAGTTGGAAAAATGTAGCGGAATCCTGCCGTTTGCAGCTGAACTTTGGATCTTTTACAAGGTATATACTCTTGGCTTGATGCCTTTTCACATCTTTGGCAAGGCATCAAAAGTTTCTGCATGGGTTGCCTATCAATAAAACCCCATTCAATATTAGATGGTTGGCTCGCTATGACGCTCTACGAACGGTTAAGAAGGAAAATAGTTCAAGCATGCAGGATATTGAAGAATTGGCATCTGATCATAGTCAACGTCACGAACGTCAAATCCGAACGAAGGTTATTTGAAAAAGCTGGAACTGTTGGAAACTTCTGTTCTTCTTGAACTATGGTAGCGTTTTTCAAACCAAGGGTCGCGACCCAAGTGTTGGTCGCCAAAGCTTTATGCATGGGTTGTTGTTGTGGTTACCCCTCCTCTTCTTCAGGATGGAAGTACGACACGAACGGCAATCCAGGTTCACGCGGTCACCCCAATTGAATTAGGCTAGGGGAAAAGTGGCAGCCCATTTCAAACCAGTCATAAATGACTGGTAGCCCCACCACCAACAAGGCGGACTGCCATTGGTGGGTACCCAAGAGCCGCCTTTCGCGACGTGCTGGTTGAGCAGCTTCACAATTGTAACCCGGTGAAGTACGGGTACGCCACCTGTCTGCCACATAAAGATGGAGGCATCCCGTTAAGTGCCTTACCCAAGGACACAACAAGCAAGCTTGCCGGCTTATTTTTCGCACTATCCCCTTTTTATACTAAGCGCCAAGCAGGGAAGCTGTGAATACCATTTGTTAAAGTCTTTTGGTACGACTCGACTTAGCGAATAAACCGCGAAAGGGTTTGTATATAAATTGGATTCGCCAAAATAACGTCTCCAAGCAGTATTTTATCGCTCTTTTTTTTAAATCGATAGCGACTGTTACTTTATAGAGAGTAAAAATTACTTAACATCGCCCACATCCAATATTACATCATTCGGTAACTTGTAACTGTAACTAGGTTCTTTTAATGAGTAACTTTTACAGGCCTGTAAAAATCCTTACCCCTTTCAAATTCAGACCAGTAAGCAAGGCCAGGCGAGCCCAGCGGTGCTTGTATCCGCATTCCAGACCCCAGTGGACGAGGAGAGGCTTGCCTATTTTTTAAAAATGAATTCGTTCTCTGTCAATGGAAAGCCATTGCTGCATTCTACCCTGTTTTATATTTGATTGGAAAGTCGAAGGCAGCTTACTCTATTGGTGAAACATTGATTGAGCTAGCAGTTTTGGCAATAGTAAAAGCATTGTGCGGTGAGAAAGCCTCAAAGAAACTAACAACAGTTCCTTTGTCCGACGATACTGTTCAGCGAAGAATCATTGATCCCCGTGCTTCACCGGGTTAGAGTAGTGAAGCTGCTCACCCAGCATGTCGTAAGAGGCGACTTTTGGGTACCCACCAATGGCACTCCGCCTTGTTGGTGGTGGGGCTACCAGTCGGCAATTAGCATCCACGATTGGTTCGAAATGGGCTGCCACTTTTCCCCTGGCCTAATTCAATTAGGTTGATGGCGTAAACCTGGATTGCTGTTCGCGCCATACCTCCATCCCAAAAAAGAGGAGGGGTAAACCAACAACAACAACAAGAATCATTGAATTGTCAAACATCATAGACCAAACTGAAAGAATTCTAATTTTTTAGCGTATAGTTGGATGAATCGACAGGTGTTGCACGCTACTCGCAACTTCTTGCATATATTCGATTCGCTCGCAACAACGATATTGAAGAACATTTTTTGTTTTGACAACCACAGCAACCAGTGATGATATTTTCAATGTGGTGGACAAGTTTTTTAGAGAAAACATGATTGATTGGGCTAAATGTTTCAGTGCTTGTACAGATGGTGCTCCAAACATGATGGGATGTCGGAAAAGTTTTGTTGTCCACGTTAAAAAAGTTTGTTCACTGCATGCTGCACCGAGAAAATTTGGCTTGTGAATTAAGTGCAATTCTTCATGGCGTTATGAAAGACGTTATTGAAATCGTAAATTTTGTTAAAGCTCGTGCTTCAAATTTTTGCCTGTTTCAAGAGTTGTGTTCATCATGAACAGCTTCTCATCAACAGCTATTCATTCCGAAAGCAGGTGGCTGTCATGCGGCAGTTTTAGGTCGTGTTATACTATAGAATTGAAGGGAAAACTAGAAACTTTTTTACAGGAGAAACATTTCGCCCTTGGCCAAAAATTTCAGGAAAAGAAAAGGGTTAAAACCCTTTTTAGAAATAAAATTACTTCTCTCTTACTGGTGTGACATAATTATAACGCTGAATACGTCAAATGAATCAATGCAGGGAGAGTGTCGCACAATGATCGATTTCGCAGAAAAAGTACGCGCTTTCAAAGAAAAGTTGGAATTGTGGTATGTCAAAGTGGAAAACAAAAGTTTGCTTCCTTTTCATTTCTGAACAGGTCCATTAAGGTCCTTGATCTAGAGCCCGATTTAATGGCTTTGCTTTTGTTATTTTGGAACAGAGAGAGAGAGAGAGTTTAATTTATTGTTGCTTTTGCCTACCGACACAATAATCACAGTAATAATACCACAAAAAAACACTTGTAGCAAAAGCCAAGGGAGCATTGAGGAGCCTTTTGGTTATCGAGTCGAGATACTTCCTGATCTTAGCAGGTTTAGATATTTACGACAAACATAAAATGGCAGTGTTATAATTTGAGTGAACTGTCTAATATGTCTAGAGTTCAAGTTTTTAAGAAATAATAAAAATAAATAAAGAAAGAAACGGAAGACAATAATAATAATGTTTTTTACACAATCCAATATTAAAGAACGCCTTCACACTGAGAAAAAAACTTTGAAAAATAAGTTCCGGAAAACATAACAACAATACGTGGATAAAAAAATCCATTTCCTGCAAATGTGGTCGATTTGATACAGGATTTCCTTCTGGTTTTTAAGAACAGTTGATTAATTAATCTCAAAAACGACTCATCACTGAAGTTATCTTTTGAGAAACTTTTATTACCTAAATTTTGGTGTCAAGTTCCGAACAAATATCCAATCTTGTATGAAGAAGCCTTGAAAATAATAATTTTTTTCAACTTCATACTTGTGTGAGATGGGATTTTCAGTACTGGCATTTGTGAAAGACAAACATAGAAATCGTTTGGAAGCAAAGCATCCCATGCCTTTGGCGTTGAGTGATGTTGAGCACCGATTTCAAAAACTTGTTGAAGCGAAATGGCGTTGAACGTTGTTAAATAAGAGTTCTGATGTTTTGTGTTGTATAAATTTGATATATGTACGCTCGAATTTACTTGGGTCGCAGCTACTTTTGCAGATAGGGTTTTTAAACAATTTTGGCCAAAGAAAAGGGTTGAGAAACACTAAACTATGGAATGCTATTTGGAACAGATATCATAAAACAAATTTGTTCTTGCAAATAAGCTAATTGAGTGTGAGCACAGCAATGCGGTTATTGGAATCTCTTCAAACATTTATTGACGGCTAAAGATCCAACTTTGAGTGCTATGAAGAAAAAGGAAAACAAAAGCTTGGAGTTCAAGAATGCAAAGGCAGTTCACAAAGAGTTCATAGCTGGCGAAGATTTTTTGATAAAGTTATAAGCACAGAAGACCCCTAAGGATAAATTTAAAGTGGAAGTGTTTTTTGTCATCGTTGATCAATTATCTGCTGAATTGGTAAAACGTGTTATACCTTACCATGACATGTTGTTGTCATTGCTACCTGACCCATTTCGAGGGATAGGGACATGGCTGAAAACAATGGAGCCCCAGAGGCTGGCAACTTCCCAGGGCTTGGACCAGAGGTTGTGGAGATACAGATTCGCCAGAAAGTGTGTGGCGCAAAGAGTCCGTAGCTGGACAGCTTAGGATGAGATGAGAGACGTCCTGGGTCGGATGACCACAAGCGCTGCGTGAAGGATTCTCGATTTTGCCAATTCTAGTGAGATAAGAGTTTGGCAGAAGGCTATGTTTGTTGCAGCAAAGACGAGAGGGAACACAGCACACGTGTCGAGGGAGCACAAGTTTCTCAGTGGACGCGGATGGAAGCTGTGTGTCGAAAAATTTAAATGACACACTGTGCCTCCAGTATAAGAAAAAAGAATAGTGCATACGAGAGGTAAGAGGAGAGAGACTACAAGCGCCTGCAGAAGATAAACATAGCGCACCTCGCCTGACCTGCTCATCAGCTGCGTCGTTCCCCGGAAGAAATGAGTGTCCGGGGACCCATTGTAGCTTGATAATATAGGAGGAGAGCGAATACAGCTTCTGCCAGATAGTTTAAGGTAAAAGGAAAGATGGAGAAGAGGACAGTATGTTGAGGACACAGCGAGAGTCTGAGGGAAGGAGGAAAGAAAAGAAGTGGCAGACCTGCTGGTGCTGCCGAGACCAGCGGAAAGCTTGCAAAATGATGCAAGCTTCAGGGGAAAAACTTAAGCAAACTGGGCCTGCCGAAAAGGAAAGAGTGGCCTCAGCCCCACAAAATAAGCAGTTGGCAAGGACGCCGCCTTTGTCAAAAGGAAAGGAACGGCGCCATCGGTTGAGATCTTGAGATGGAAGAGAGTCAAGGTGAGTGAGAGCCGCAGCTAGGCAAAAAGAGGAGGGTTAAAGCGGGAGCATAGGAAAGAAAACCAGTTCTCATGCCAGCTCTCCACTTGAATCAGAGCTCCTTGTGTAGCCTCCACAGCAGCAGGAACCGAGGGTGCCGAGGACCAAATGGCCAGGTCGACAGCAATAAGAGAGCAGCTGACGGAAGTAGGTAGAGGCGGCGGAAGATCATTAATGAAAAGAGAGAAATGAATAGGGCTAAAAACGAATTCTTGCGGAACACTTTGATGAACTCGGAAGGAGCGACTTTTGTGCTTTAAAAAACGAGGCAAACGCCCCTGTCAGAAAGGAGAGATTGAGTGTAACGAGCAAAGCAAGAAGGGAGGCCAGCCGAAATGAATTTATGAAAAACAGGGGAATGACAGACAGAGTCAAAAGCTTTGCAGAAGTCGATCTTAGCAAGAATCGTCCAAAAACCCGGCCTGGGTATGGACTGAGAAAGATAAAGAATGTGATCGAGGCGGAAACCCGCGTGGCGGGGATAGAAATGGAGTTACATTCCAGAAAGAAAAGTAGACGAGATATAGAATAATGCGTTCAAAAAGCTTTGAGACACTTGAGGTGAGAGAGATAAGCCGGAAGGAAGGGGGAAAGTCGAGAGGTTTTCCCATCTTATGGATGGAAAAAATAGAAGATACATTCCAGACGGAAGAAAGAGAATGTAGAGACGAGGAAAGATTGAAAATAAGAAAATCCAAGGAAACAGAAATGTGGGATCTCGGGTAGTCGGCGTAGACCGATGCCAACTCCATTGGAGAAGAGCCCATGTGAAAGTTAGGAGAGGAAGATGTTGAGGAAGAAGAACGGAGAAGAGAATAGACTGATTTTGGATAGAGAAACAAGAGTGTCACTTGCCATGCTTTATTTTTCGCTTTTGCGAAGACCGACGAGGCATGTCGGGAAGCAGAGATGTAAGCCTGACAATTTTATCACTTTTGTGAGCAGTAGCAAGTGTCTGGCGTCGTTTGCTTAACGCATCTTCCACTTTATGAAACCATCGAGCTTGAGATTGTTATTTGAGGCGGCCAATAGAAATGGAAAATTTGGCCGCATCCAATGCTAGAAAAGTGAAAAGAGTAGCAACAGACAAAAGAGAAAGAGAGGAGTGTTCCACTGGAGAAGGACAGTGATAGTCAAGGTAAAAAGCAAAGTTGTCCCAACGAGCTTTCTGAGAATTGTGGGGAGGGGGACGTTCGTTAGGGCGGAAAAGTTGATAAAGGGGGTAGTTGGAAGAATTGAGAGAAGATCAGAACTCACATGTTGAAGCACCTACGAGGTTCAAGAGAGGAAGGAGCAAAGGAAATGCCAGGAGAGGAGCCATGGAGAAGAGTCGGCGTGTCAGGGTCATTGAGAGGAAATGACCCAATTGAATATTTCCTCCTGACCTAAGTCAGGAGAACTTTTTGAGTCCCAGAGGGGGTGATGGCAGTTGAAGTCCTCCAGAATGAAAAGATTTCTGGAGGGAGAAAAGGAGTCGGTTCTGCTATCTGTCGAAGAAGAGCGAATAGGGAGAGCATAAATGTTAAGGAAAGAGAGCGAGAAAGAGTTATCTAGAAAATGTTTTACTTCTACGTTGTCAAGTAGAATCAAGTAAAGAAAGAGGAGGTAGTTCAGAGAAGGATAGGATCTGCTTGAAAATAATGGTGACGCCATCCCTCGGGGCTGGTTATCAGGAGAAAGAATGTCAGACCGGAAGTGAGTGCAATCAGATCGCAAAGCTGATTATCCAGGGATCCGAAGAGTCTGGCTTTCTGGATACAGGTATGGTCTACGGGATGAAGTCGATAAGTTCAGCGCTTCTACTTCGAAGACCTCCGATATTCCATTGAAGAGCCCTGAGTGATTCAGGGGAGGAAGAGGGAGCTGGAGGTGTAGAAGAACAGGCAGAAGCATAGGAGTGTGGGGAAGATGCAGAGAGAAGTTACGAAGTGAGCAGAAAGAGCATAGGATGCTTGTAAGTGAGAGTAGTGTGGGAGCGCTGCATTGGCAAAGAGGGGACCATAACGGAACCGATTGTGCAATGGAGGCGTACATGCTGGCGGGGCCTGAAAAAGAAGAAGAGGCCACAGTGTTGGATGGTTGAAGACCCCCAGGAAAAGCGGAGGCGCAGCAAGGAGGGCAGCTCCACGAGTGGAAGTTCTCTAGAGCATTAAATTTCGAGGAGTAGAGTAGTGAGCACCTCAGATCGACCCATTTGGAGCAGGTGCAGCATTGCACTAACCTACTCCTCCAGGTCACATTTGCAGCGCATACTGAGCAGGAAAAGATAGGGCCAGGGTTAAGATTAACGTTGCCGCTTATCATAAGGATAAGAAGAATAAGAATGAGAGTAGGAGAAGAGAAGAGACAGGCGACCGATTTTAGAGAAACTGAGTGTTGCACTTGTGCGGTCGTTCAGAGGGCAGCACGGAAAACAAATGAGGCATGTAGGAGTGCCCAGGATAACTTGAACTCTCGGAAAGGCCAACAGCCATTTCGACTCACTCCAAATGGAGTCGGGGACCGCACTACCAGGTTGAGGCGGCTGTTGATTGGTGCGGATTACTGTGACATCGACAGCAAAGTTGTTTTTTTCCAGATTGACTAGTCTAAGATATAATGAAATTCACCAAGTAGCTTCGTTGTTAGTGCGGGAATATCATGATTTTGAAGATACTTTTCCTCCGGAGATTGTTCACTTTGCAGCGTTTTTTCGAGAGAAAGCTTTTGCTGTTGCTAGAGAAGAGCCCATGCTTAATTTGGATAAGCATTGGATTGAGAGCCGTATTGAGTTTAAAATGTTTTTGCTTCCTAATGAGAATCAATGTGTTGATACCTTTTGCAATGTGCACGTTGTTCTTTGCATACATTTGTGTATAATGTGTTCAAAGAGCACGGGAACAAAGATCTTTTTCTCGGCTAAAAAGGATTAAAAACGAACTCAGAAATACCATGGGACAGCACAGAGCTTTAGCTCCTTTCCTTACGTCCATTAAACAAGGCATTCTGCGTTCATTAGACTTTAAGGATTTTGTCAATGACTGCCATTCGCAAAGCAGGAAAACGAATCTTTTAAGACGATTTTTTAGGCCAAAGAAGTAAACAATCCCAAACGTATACGTTTCTAAACACACTTTAACGTACCTGATATTAGTACTGTGATCGTCTTAGCGAAACGATTCGTTCTCTATGTGGAAGGGGCCCCGAAACTAGAATAGCCCCGGGCTCCACTTGCTGTTAATCCGCCCCTTCACTTTCCTGTTGGACGTGGATCAGGAGTTTTTGACCAGATTTTCCAGAACATAATCTGATATTAGGAGTGGATTAGAATTAATGCCACCAAAAGTAAGAGCGACGTTCCGAAAAATTGTTTTAATCAACATGCCATATATTTTCTAGCGTTTAGAATATAAATAAACTGTCTTAGATGTAAATAAACATCTATATTAGTACCGTAAAATGTATGTTTACAAGTTGTTTTTTTTAGTCTGTGGGTTACCGAAGCCTTTCTGTTTAGCAATTGGGCCACAAGTATAAAAATCTTGAGAACCATCGGTATGAATCAACTTTAAAATTCTCTTCAGGCTTATAATAGTCTACTGTCACTAATGTGATTTGCACAACGCATAGGCTTATTTCTATATAAAGTATTGCAATTAAGGGGGTCATGTTTTACTCGTTCGTGTTTTACAAAAATGACAAAATTACCTTAACTATCCTATCTTTTGCGTAAATTTTACAATGCAAATCCATGTTGTTTACCCCGTGAAGTGTGGTTTTTATCAAGAAAGTTGTGTTTTCGGGTATTTTTGCGATGCTCACAATAAAATGAGCTCACTAGGGGGTTGAGAAAGCTGAAGCTCCTTCTATCCATGTCACTTTGCTACCCAAAAGGATAATATGGGCCTTTTTTAGTGATAACAAACAACTTTGAATAAGAAAGACAATTAGAATTTTGATTAGTTTTCAAAGCCTTGGTTGAGCCCCTGTCAGTAATTAGCTTTATTGTTTTTAGATTCTGCAAATAAAAGTTCGACGTCTTGAAAACTTACTTCATATAAAGGATCTTCGTTTGCAAGATTTGCAATACAGGTTGTCCAAACAAGATCAGCTTTCCATGGCTAATTCTTTACCTCATTTTCAGCCAGTCAGACCTTTGTGATCTTTGCGTTTTGCTGTCTTTTGTATCAATTATGTTACTTTATTTTCTGCTTTTTTTTGTAAGTTTTTTTAAAAAGCTTGGTTGACAATATTTATGATGCCGCATTGAGCAGTTACTCTTTTTACTGCCTGTGCTGTTTAAAACATGTAACAAATTTTTCACACGCATTTCCACGTATTAAAATGCTGCATCTTTATGTTGTTGCAGGCAGGTTAGCCTATGTGAGGTAAGTCTACCCTAGCGAACTGATAATTAATGGCACAATTAACAGCTGGTGGACATTCTCAAAAAATATTTTAGGAAAGAACGGTATCCATTGGCATTTAAACAAAGTATAAGCATACAATTGTCATAAAGGATTGAAGTATCGAAGCAATTTCTGTATGAAGGCAAAAACTTGTGTTTTCTTGTGGAGTGCTTATGATAATTTTGATGGCAGTCATGCTTCAGTGTCTCACGTGATCAGCCTTCATGAAATTCGTTGTAATTGGTCAGAGCTTAGTCACTAAATATGCGTAGTTTAACACCGCTGATGCAAAGCTGATTTAATGTTTTCACTTACTCCTATAGTGTATGATATTTAATCTGCTGTCAGCCCATGACATAGTCTGCTGTATTCTCAAGCTCGCAGTTATGTACATAACGTCGAGAAACATAAGTAGGAAGTAGGAGGCATAAAGTAATGAACATGAATCAATAACTTTAAGTCAATCAGTGTGGGCCATGGGTTAATGGCATTAGTAAATGGGCTAACAAACGTTGCTCCATACCCCACACTCGTTTGCCATAGCCCACGTTCGTCAGTTGTATAGTTTTAAATATGCTTTACATGCCCGTTTTGGACTGCAATAGGCCTACACTTAGGTTTCCGCTTCTGACCAAATAAAAGGTTCCAACAAAACAAAACGTTAAAACAAATTTTTAAACATATTGACTGCTTTTCAAGCACAAAAACATGGCTAATGTTACGTCAAAGCCATTTTACTTTTGCTAAATAAGTGTTTATCAAATTTTTAGACATAGAGCCCTTTTTCAAATTAACTGAAGTATGTTGCTTGGTTACTTATTATTTTTTTGTTGTACATATTATTTTTTTCCAAATTTAGTGGCGCTATTAAAAGTAGAAATAGCAAGACGTAGACCACTCGACATTCTTGCTGTGGCCCACCGGTTAAAAACCATTGTGCTAAATCAACCCAATTTATTAGGATGTCAATAATACCAATCGCTAAGCATACGCACCAGACTAAATGACGACATACACTAGATAGCGTACGTGGAAACCATAAATAGAGTTGTCATCAGTGATGTAGGTCATTAGAACAGTTTTTCGGGGTATTGGTCTTAACCCTTAAAGGTCTTGTGGTCTTGAAAAATTTCCAGTTTTGAGACCTAAAAGTCTTTATGACCACTGATATGCTTGGAAATGTCTTAAAACCGTGTTTATTTCTATGGTAATTGTGTTTCCAAAAATTTTATAATTAAAGTGAAGACGCAATTTTTATCACCAGCGAATCCGAGTCTTCGTTTGGCATTCGAAAGTTTTGGCTATTTGCAGGTATGACAAGCGATTGCGAAAAATAAAAGTTATTTTTGGGTAGCATAGTGAGAAAATAGAAAAAAATAAATGCTTCTTCGCAATTCGCCGGTGCAACTAAGCAATTTTGATATACGCGAGAAGTTGAAAGCTTCTTTCGAGTGAGATCGAGAGAACTTTGATTTTTGCTTGTCAGCTAGTTAACAATCGAGGCGTTCGACGACGTCGGGGCAAAATAACCGGCTTTCGCCTGGTGTGAAATGAAATTAATAAAACACAATTAAAAATAAACTATATTTCACAGAGATTGAGGTCGTGGTTTGTAATTTAGGAGCTCACGCTTGAATAAAGAATTGATAATTCGAAGGTGAAAGCCGTTACAGTAAAATAAAAGGTTTTGGAAAAAATTGAGAAAAGCATTAGTCTTAATGAATTAAATGTCGGTTTTAGATTAAAATTTGATTATAATTCGGTTATAGATTATAACTTAGATTAATTAAAAAACTATTCATAAACTGGTGTATGCTGTAACCAGCCAAGATTGCCTATTTGTCCAACGCAAACGAAAGTACTTAATTTTAAAATAATCACAAACCGTTTAAACTCAAATTAATTTAGCGTTTTCAAAAAATGCTTCAGGTTCAAATATTTAGTTTGATTTTGCAGCGGCAAAGCGTAACTGCATTTGTATAAGCTTAAGTGAAAGAAAAACTAACGGTATTGAATGGGGTACTAGGGCACAAAATTTAGAGCAGTCAGCTACCCATAGTTTTTGACCAAAGAGCTCATCGTAGCTTCCTTGAATTGGAAAGAGTAGCATCCACAAATTGTTTTCCGAGTACAGTAGACTGCTTCGCCGGGTTAGAATAGTGAAGCTGCTCACCCAGCATGTCGTAAGAGGCGACTTTTGGGTACCCACCAATGGCACTCCGCCTTGTTGGTGGTGGGGCTACCAGTCGGCAATTAGCATCCACGATTGGTTCGAAATGGGCTGCCACTTTTCCCCTGGCCTAATTCAATTAGGTTGATGGCGTAAACCTGGATTGCTGTTCGCGCCATACCTCCATCCCAAGAAAGAGGAGGGGTAAACCAACAACAAGTACAGTAGACGCCGCTTAATTCTTTCGATCCCGCGTGCATTGTGAGAAGCATTGTGAGAAAAATGTCCGCGAGGTGGCAGAGCGAAAAACTGTCATAATTTGTCATAATCAATCATAATTAATCATCATAAAATACCCAAGTTTGTTTGTAAATCATTACTCAGCTGTTTACTTCTACATCAAGTGTGATATATCGTTGAAATCTACATTTCTTGAGGATTTCAAATATATTAAAAAAACTTTTTTTTGAATATACAAATTTTATGCAAATTAGCCCCCCCCCCCAAAACAGGTGCTGAGTTGTCTTCGAAGTTAAAGTACCCTTACCTCAAAGATCACTACAGATTTTATTTTTCTACCAATTTCTTTTGAAATGGTCGCTAGATGATGCTAAGGACATAAGCTTTCAAGGTACATCAGTTAAAACTTACCATAAAGCCTAGGTTTTCTACAGTTTGCTACTTTCTGAGGCCCATGACCTTTTTGTTAACCGGTACTGACCGGTACCAAATTTTGTTAGTCAAATGTGGTATCCAAAATATGATCAGTTATTATCTGCTACAGGTTAGCCTAAACCATGTAACATTAAGTATTTTTTGAACAGGAAATTTCTTGAAGATTCAGAAAATATCAAGTTTAAATAGATTATGCTGTTACTAACAATGAAACAGCAACTTATTTACACCCTTCCCATGTGTTGAGAAACAAGGGGGATACAGCAAACTTTGATTTAGAGAAGCCAAACTTCTGCTAGCTTTCAAACTTGTATTTCACTTTTTGTCGCCTTGGAAACTTGATACAAAATGACGACTTTAGTGGTGAAATATTTTCAATTTATTTTATCTTTTTAAAGGATGTAGTTTTTCTAAAAATTATAATTTAGTGAAGGTAAGTAAAAAAATTTTGGGAGTTTTGAACTGACATGATGTACAGTACCCATTTTTGATCAGTAAATATCATATATCGCTTAGCCTAAACTATTTACAAAATAGTCTTCTCGGCGGGGATCTCAAGAGTTAAGCATGAATCAAATGGACATCGTCCGCATTTTGAAATTGGATTTGAAAGTCTTTCCGCATCGCATTCAGATTAAACACCAACTAACAGCAAATGATGAAAAGACACGAGTCGACACGTGCAATTGGTTTAACGAATAAATAGAGAAAAATCAAGACTGGATAGACTAAGTCTGGTTCAGAGATGAGGCCCACTTTCATCTTGATGCTACGTCAACTCAAAGAACAATATATTTTGGGGAACTGCACCACCGCATGAAGTGTTGCATTTGCCTTTGCACTCTTCTAAAGCTACTGCATGGTGTGCATGGAACTCAAAAACCACAATTGGGTCATAGTGTTTTAAAGATAAAGGTGGTAAATTAGTCACAGTAAATCAGGAAAATCAACGCAACAACATTCGCAAGTTTTATTCATCTCTTAATCACCGTCGACAAATTACTGTAAACCAGCAAAGGTTTATGCAAGACAGTGTTAATCTTTACATTGCCAAAGCAACTCTGAAATTCTTAAAACAAAAATTTGGCGACAGAAAGATTTCTCGAAGAACAATTTATCCATAGGCGACTCATTCTCCTGATTTTAATCTCCTTGATTTCTTTCTTTGGCAATCGCCAAAAATCATGTGTACACTGACAAACCAAGGACACTTCAGCTGCTAAAGTCAGCTATTACAAGATTTATTTAAGAAATCCCAACAGATATGCGCAAGAGAGTTATCGGAAACTTTGAAGTCTGGCTGAATGAATGTCTTTACCATAGATGCGAATATATTGAGCATGTGCTGTGAATAACTAATGTAATGAAAACTGAAAATTGAAGATATTTTTGACATCACCAAAGCTTGCGCAAACATGAGTGAAATTTGGAATTGAACACGGAAAACAAAAATCCCAAATGTGCCAATGGAGATGACACATTGAAAACATAAATGTTTAAAGTGTTGTGAAATTTATGTAATTTTATTTTTATGGCATTTTTTGTGACAGCATATATGATGATCTCTAGTCGCGAAAGACTATGTTAATTGTGTCAGGTAGCATTATGACATCATAGACCGAGTTGAAGCGTGCAGAAAAAAAAGCAAGAAGCATGCTTAGAAGGAGTAAAATGCTCAAATAAAATTTAGTTGTTGCGTTGCTTATTGAGCTTTAATTGTTGATGAGTTCTGGCTGCTCTCGCCAATCTTTGTACCGTGAAATTGGTGCAGCTGTGGTAATTGATATGTTGTAACTCGCCGTAGGTGATGGCTTGCCCTGCCTGGGCAACACCCCACCTTTTTTCCATTTTTTCTATTTTGGTTGATAATAGCTTTGTAGAGCTACCGCGATTGAACCTAAAAATTTTGAAAGAGCAAGGAGTCTTTTGACTCCTCTGAGCACACCAAAGCAAAAGAAAAAACGAACATGTAACATAATGTACAACTAGCAGGCCAGCGAGTTAAGGAGAAATCAAAACAAAACAACGTAACTGTGTGAAATCGCAACACATAAAAACATTTTTGCTGATTTGCTTCAAAATAAATTTGATATTACCAATGCGTTCCCTATTTCCAAACTAAGGTATGTGCAAGGGCCCTTGTGTTCACATCAGCAATGAACAGATCCAGAACCTTAAAATTGAAAATTCTATTAGGAAAAGGAATTCACCAAGTCGTGAAAATCTTATGTGCAAAAAAAGCAGAAACTTCTGGTTATTGTTTGCTCAAGTGCTCAATGGGTGAGGCCGGCTTGGCCGGCTGAACCGGCATTCTCGATCCCGACGTTACCGATTGGGGAAGGGGGCCTTCTGAGAGACACCAAGATACACTATAAAGCAAGGATTTTTTTCTTAGGTAATATGCGGCCTGTTAAGGTATCTATGTCTGTACTATAAAGCAAAGAAATAAATCCCAAAATTAAGAAAGAATCAACATAAACCTAACAATTTTTTAAACTAAATGTAGAGAAAATATTTTGTTTGAAAATAACTTGGTATGATGGGCACCTTCTAGGTTCTAGATTCTAGAATATGGTAAATTACATCGGGAAAGCATAGCCGCTTTCATCGCTGTGCTGGTAATAAAGCGAATAGTGCAGCCAAAGAACTTAATACCATAAATATCAATAAGAAAGGGGCCGGATCAAATCGCAAAATAGGCTTACAACTAAATAGTTATTTTTGTAATTGTGAGATCACCTAACATTTGGCGGCCCCATCATTTTTGACTGTGCTATCCCCCTCACACTTTTTAAAAGTATTGATAATAGCTTTTGACAAAATTCTTTCTTTGTGAGCAGAGACGTAGCAGCCTTCCCCCAAACCCCCCAATTGGGGGAGGCCCAGGCCAACTTTGGGGGCCCAAGTTAGTCTGAAATTGCTTTTTGGCTACGTGACTATTTTCAGTTCAGCAGACTTGTTTACAACCGATTTAAACTGTAGGAAGAAATTGGCTTGTGACATGATAAGTGAATGCAACGTCATTTTATCTCGCAGAATCTAGAATATTTCGATTGATTTTCTGGTAGAATCTTGAATATTCGATTGACGTAACAATGCCGTTGTTACGCAACAATCATAGAATGGTCTGGAATTCTGTTTGGCTATAAATACCGGGACAATATATATATACACTGCAGAGTGCAGATAAAGTATTTTATTGACATTGTATAGAATGAAACGTTCAAAAAGTGGTGCTCAAAAGAGAAAAGAAGCAGCCACTGCTCGAGATGCTGTAGCGAAATTGCCCAAGATGACAGATTTTTTCAAGATTACTGAGCAGAGTAGACCTGGCACTAGTACCGAGAGGGATGAAGAAAACTATAGTGTACAAGAAAAAGAAGACTATGACGATCAGCATCAAAGTGATTGTGAATTTCCAGAAAATGTAAGTTGTGATTTACCTGCCAATACGCAACCTTCAATATCAAAAATAACTGAATCTCAATTTACCCTATCCCTGATGACCCATGTAAATGGCCTGAAAGTATTTCTGATGCTCAACGATGTGATATAGTAAAGCGTGGACCACATCAACTAATAATGAATTTTCCATATAATAACACAACTCCAAGGCGACGTTTTTCCTCCAACCATTATAAACGTGTGTTACCTAATGGTGAAAGTGTTTCACGGTCGTGGCTAGTTTATTGTGGGGAATCAGATCAAGTTTTTTGCTTTTGTTGTAAGCTATTTGGAAAAACACTAAGCCCCTTTTGTAGTGGTATAAATACATGGGAGGGTTTTTCGAAAAAACTGAAAGACCATGAAAACGGCATTTCCCACCAAGAATGCTGCAGTCAATGGATGTTGCTAGCTGAAGGGATAAGAAATTCATCCACTATCGACAAACGCGAGATGAATATTTTTTTCAATAAAAGACGTTTTTTGAGAAATGTTTTAGAGAGACTTATCGACATTGCCTTGTTTCTATCGGAAAGAAATCTTGCTTTTAGAGGATCTCAAGAAGTCTTGGGATCTCCTCACAATGGAAATTTTCTGGGTATATTTGAGCTTTTGGCAAGAAGAGATCCGATCCTAAAAGAGCTTCAAGACAGAACCAAGAATAAAAACACTAAAGATCACTATTTGAGTCCTACCATACAAAATGAACTAATTGAATTGCTAGCGACAGAAGTTGAAAAAGAAAATTTACAGCAATTGAAATTGGCAAAATATTTTTCTATAATTTTGGACTGCACTCCAGATATGTCACATCATGAACAAATGTCTGTCATTCTCCGTTATGTACTATGTAATGAAGAAGCTGCCGTTGTTAAAGAAACATTTTTTGGCTACTTGAGAATAAGTGACAGTACTGGGAAAGGCTTCTTGGACGTTTTCTTAGAAAAAGCAACCGAACTGCAACTCGAATTGTCTGATTGTCGAGGTCAGTCATATGATAATGGTGCTAACATGAAAGGAAAACATTCTGGGGTCCAAGCAAGAATGCTAGACATCAATCCCAAAGCTGTTTACGTGCCCTGTGCAAACCATACCCTTAACTTAGTTGTTGTTGACAGTGCTAATTCATCGACGGAAGCATTGACATTTTTTGGAGTACTTACAAGGTTGTATGTGCTGTTTTCTTCCTCTGCTCAGCGTTGGGAAATTTTGAAGAAACATTTGGAGCTGTCCATAAAGTCACAATCTGATACTCGTTGGGAAAGCAGAATTAAATGCATCAAACCTCTTCGATACAATTTAAAAGAGGTGTTGCTGGCACTGAAAGACTTGGAAGCCATTTCCATAGAAAGAAAAGATGGAAGAGCTGCCTCAGAAACAAAATCGTTGATAGCTCATTTATCAAAATGGAGTTTTCTTTTGTCGGTGTTTATTTGGTATGATATCCTATTCCAAGTCAATAAAGCAAGCAAGATTCTTCAATCGTATGGAGTCTCCCTTCATACAATGGAAACGGAAATCCAGGCAACTGAAAAGTTTTTGCAAAACTATCGCACAACGGGTTATGACAGTGCCGCAACATCTGCTGTTGAAATAGCACAGGAATTGGATATTGATCCTTCTTTTCCTCCGTCAAGAAGTGGAAAGAAAAGAAGATTGTTTGATTACCAAGGTGAAGAGGAACAACGAGCTACTCCTGAACTGAAATTTAAAAGCAACTTTTTCTATCCATTAGTAGACCAGGCTATTATGTCAATAAAGGAGCGCTTTAATTTGTTACGTGAGGTTTCTTCCGCCTTTTCGTTTTTGTACACACGAGACAAACTTTTGCTTGTGCAACAAGAAAATGCTCTTCTTACTTGCTGTAAAGAGTTCCAAAAAAAGTTCGGTGACATTGATTCTGATGAAATGAGCGCTGAGCTACAGCGGTTTGTTTTAATTTTACAAAAAAAAACGCAATCTCAATACGGCTCAAGATTTTCTGAACTATCTTCTAAAGACTCATTTATTTGAATTGTATCCGAATGTGTACATCGCACTTCGAATCTTACTAACTTGCCCCGTGACTGTTGCCAGCGCTGAAAGAAGCTTCAGCAAATTGAAACTGATCAAAACTTTTAATAGAACGTCTATGACAGACAGTAGACTATCTTCATTAGCCATGTTGTCAATCGAAAATGACTGCGCCCGATCTCTTGATTATGACAATGTCATAACAGCATTTGCGAACAAAAAGGTTCGCTCCAGACTATTTAAATGATACTGTGTTTTTATAACTTTTTGATGTTTTTCAGTGTCATTGCTTTCGTTTCGCAGTGTCTGCATAAATGTCCTAGTGAACTCTGGCATCGGTGCCGAATTTTTTATGACTTGCACCTTCGGTATCGGCATGCTTTATTCTGACATTAGCCTGTTTACTTATGTACAAATTGTGGTGTATTTTCTTAATGCAGCTTTTCAATTTTACACCTCTAAAGTGATATGACCTGTGCGCAGGGGCTCTTGCGCTTACTTTGGGGAGGGGGGGGGGCCGAAGTTGGAGTGCTACGGGACTGGTCATAAACGTAGCCACTTATTTGCCTTTGCTCAGTCATGCCTTTTTTACTTGCTGGCAGATGTTGTACCTGCAGCTAGTTGTGAGTCAGTTTATGATATCGATTGTTCTATTTGTAGGTATCTAAAGATTTTAATAATTATAGTTTTGTACGGCTGGCTCGAGCTCTTGCGATGGTTGGTTCGCTGATGGAAGTCAACAATACGGTACGTGCTAGCTTTATATACTTTCGTGGCGTTTCGCTGTTCGTGCTTTTCTCATGTGTGCCTTTTGTAGAAAATCGCCTGATCGTGTATTCGCTTGATCGTGTATTCGCCTGATCGAGTATTCGCCTGATAATTAAATTGGTATATGTTCAAGTTGTGTTTGGATGAATAACGCAGGCGCGTAATTTCAAGTTGAATGCCGTGAGTCAACAACTGCAATTACTCACTGCAATGTATGCTCTACCTCCATCTTTTACGATATATTTTCTTAATACATTTTGCCCAAGTCACCCTGAAGAGTGATATTTGATATAGATTGCTTTTGAGGGCTCCTTGTAGAGATTCTGATTAGATAAAAGTAGGTTATGTGCTCACAAATATGCAGTAAATATTATTTTATTTTTACCTTGCATCATAACCATAAAAATAAAGCAAATACGGTATTGCTTCCTTTTTCTTTGCAAATTTTAAATAATAAAAGCGTTTGTAGCAAAAAAATAATTTAGAATTAAAATCAATTATTGTTTTACCTTGCCTCCGATGAATTGCTTTATTTTGCATAGTAAAAATTATAATAAAATAATCACAATAAAAATGAAGAAAAATAATTGGAAAACTAAAAATTAAGAAATAAGACAGAAAGAAAAAATAAAATAATTGCGATAAAAAAATTTTTTTACTGATTCTATTCAGCACACTTTCTGGTGCAGAGATGAAAATAACAGGCTACAATAATTTTATATTTTTGACTATACTATATGTTTGCTACGTAGTCGGTCGATTTGACAATAGAGAGCTCAATGATTAAATCAGAGCAATAAAATAAAATTCATTCAAGTTAAAAACACCTCAACAGTCTGACGAGCCGCCTTAGGCGAAACAGACTGTTGAAGTGGTTTTTAACTTGATGTTAAATGTTTGTTATATTAACTTAATTCAGACACCCTCTTAAAATTGCAATGTTTCTAAATGCAGCCCTTGCACTAAAGTGTTTATCCTCCTCAAATCTAATGCAAGTGAAGTTGCCAGCCTGGTCAATGATCAGTTTCTTAGTTTTTAATTTCCTAAAGTAGGTGTGGCAATGAGTAGGAATACCTCAGGAAATATATAAATCAAAAGCTAATTGTAATATATATTTACACAAATGTTAACCATTACAACAAAACCTTATTCAAATAGAATAGTTAGAGAGATGCATACTTAATTTAACTACAGTTTTGTTGGCTCAAACCTACTTGTCTCTACAACTAATCGTACACAAAGCACAAGTAAAATTGTGGACGGCGGAGCATGATGTTCCTAAAGGATTCGGTTTAACGTGTAGTGTTTGGGTACCAAATCACTACAAATGTGCAACAACCCAAATCAGTAGGACATGGTTTTCTTGGAAAAAAGCGGAAAGGTGCAAATGCTTCTTACTCAAGATTTTTATTCGCTTTTTAGAATTAACGTTTTTTTTGAAAAATCGATGTCAAAAAACTTGATGCAAGCCTGCAACCTGATGGTGATTTTGCCCATTCTCGAACCAACAACCTTTGTTTATTTTTTAGGGGATTATCGACTTAGTTTTGGCCAAGCGAAGCTTGTGATTTTAGATACGCATTTGTGAGAATCGGGACGTCTGGTCTGATGCTAACGAAATCAGCAATCAATAGCCAATTAATTAAAAAAAATAACACGTCCTTCTGCCACGACGATCAACAACGAACGAGAAACATGACAGACAACCAGAACACGTCCGTCCGCCACGACGAAGAAAGAGAGCACAATATCTCCGACCACATGGTCGTTAACAAAATCTGCACGCGACAATAGGAATTAGGTCGCTGCACACGTCTATGTAAACAGGATACTGCACACGTCACATTAACAAAAAATAACGGATAAACAACCTAATGGCGGGAAAAGCAAGCCGATCACCGAGCTACCAAGGGAAGACAAAAATATACATAATCTAGCCCTAATAAAAAAAGAAAAATAAATGTGTGTGATTTTAGACGCATACAATAACAATAAACAATACGCGTTGCAATATCACGGCTAGGTTGCCGGAAAGCCATGCAGGCTAGATTCCTGGCGTGAGGTTACATCGCCAGGCGTGCGGACTATAGGAGCACGATATACTTGAAACGGAGATAGCCGAGCGGCTACAAACCTGACGGTAGATACTTCGTCAGTTAACATTAGTTCATCAGCAAAATCATAGGGTAAAACAGCAAAGGTGCGCGAGCTGGGCGTCAAACTGGGGACGCACGAAGTTGCAAATTAGCAAACACAGCTCTTACAGTAAACAACTAGAATCACACACATCAGTGGGAGCAAGGTGCTAAGCCACTGAAAGCAAACTAATAAAAAAAAAGGAAAAAAAAGACAAAAAGATGTTTGGCATGGCAGCTCGATGAAGTGCGAGGTGCGACACGCTACAGGCTAGACTAAAATACAGAAATACGGGAAAAACTACTCAATAAACTAGAGAAATCTCAGAAATACCAAAATTTACGTAAAATAATAAAAACAAAATACAAATATCCAAACGAGTCAAATTAAAAAGTCAATTTGAGTTAACCATGCATCTCTGTGTTTTGTTCATGATTTGGAGCGAAGATTAGTCGTTCAGAAAAAAAATTGTCGAGCGTAGAATATCGATTAGCAGGGGTGAGGGTAAAAATGAGGAATCCATTCAGGGACTCAAAATCTATTTGGTGTAAGATTAAAAAAAGCCAGTCAGATGAGCGGGAGGTGGGTTCTAAAATAGATCGAAAAGATAACCGACTATGCAGTCTAGTGTAGGCTACGGGCTAATTGGTTGTTGGTCAAAAAAAAATAGTTGAGGGCTTAATCGAAAGATTAGGAAAAAATCAGGAATTCGACTGAGGAGAGCCTTGTTAAAACAATTAGTGAAAAACCTAAATATTACTTTTCCGATTGCCAAAGGAACAATATCTGTCATGGATTTCCGGATTTCCTAATAAAAATTTTATGTATCTTCGTTATTTCCAACTGAAATTTACATATACCTTTGTATTTCCGATATGAAGCTTACATGCCACATTTCAGGTAAGAATTCAGCTGTCTTTCATTAGGAAAATATGGAAACCCAAGCCACGATTGAGATAGGAAATGAGGAAACCTAAGCAACATTTCAGTAAGGATATGCGGAATTGCAAGCTACATTTAATAAGGAAATAGGTACGGTAAACGCAATTAGAACCATATTTCAGTTCAAAAATTCAGAAACGCAAGCCATATTTTAGTGGGAAAATAGGGAAATGCACTCAATTTTTTTTTTTAAAAAATATCTAGGTGCAAGCCAGATTTCTGGAAAGAAATGCCCAAATGCATGCAAAAATTTCATTTGTGACCTACAAAGATGCAAGCCAAGTTTCATTTAAAATGTATCTTACAAATGCGAGTTACTAGTTAGATTTTTTTATGAATAAGGGGATGCAATCCATGTTGAAAATGGAAAATTCTCTGATGCATCAATGGCATTAGTGGGTTTTGGTAATTTGACCTAATTACTGGTATTGGATAACTTGCTTTTGACAAGCATTAAGTACCAGTACATCCTTGTGCAAACTAATCTGGCCACTTCAAAAAATAAAGAAAAATCAGCATTGTTCTTGTAAAAAAACATTTTGTTAAATCATACGGCAAAGTTTCTGAAAAATATAGGCCGCAGTTTGTAAGGTACCGTAGTATTCCTCAAAGATATGAAGTGGTTAGGAGTCATCAAACATAAAATTTTATAATTTTATTTGGATTTTCTTCAAAAGGTTTGAAATTTTCTTGAATTTTATTGTGATATTTTTTTTTAGAAATTACTCTTTATATTATATTTCATGAAGTGATATTTGCTACAGTACTTGATGCTTTCAATTTAAATGTTTTGATAATGGATATTACACCAAGTAAAGAACCTAAGGTCGTTACTCTTCACAGAGAAAAATTGCTAAGACTGTTGGAGCTGTGGTGATTACGTGCTTATTTGATTTTGCTTTGCTTTGTGTTGACTGTAAATTAATTTGTATTTGGCTTTATTTTTAATATCACAATCAGTATTTCCCACACCTGGTGTTAAACATCAACGTTAGCATTTGGTATGAGAAATTGCATTTTCCAGTAGCAGCAGCGAACGAAAGGGGTCCTAGATACTTCCAATCTACTTTCTACAACCTAGCGTTGCAGAAATTTTGTATGGCTTATATCTTGAATAAGGTACATTTTTTTAGCTCATCTTTAATAGCAGGTGAAATTACTCTTCTAACCAAAGCAGTACATTTGATTCACCAAAGAGTTAGATGTAAATGTGATCCTTTACTATTGCACTTCATAAAACTGAGGATATGATCGACAAATGCCAAGCAGCTTTTGCTGCCAAATCAATTTCGTTTTATTATAACCTGCCTGGAAGCAACCTTTTAAACTTCTCAAAAGTTTTTTAATTTAACTGAGAAACAGTGTTTTGTCTTTCACCATGGTCCTTGGTCTGTTCATGTAGTTTCAACATCTGTTTGTTTGTGGTCACTTTTATTGCATATTGTGCAAAATGCAAAATTGCTGTTAGCATGATTTTGGACCCACACAAAATCTTGTTTCCAAGCAGCAACAAATTTTCTGTTTCATATTTTTTCCATATAAACATACCGTAATATTCTGTTAAAAAAGATTTATTTGCAAAGCAGAGAACATCACTTTTTCAACGACAATGAGTTAGGCTGTAATAGGAGCTTGTGCTTGTTGACTCAAACGCTACTTCAGTACATGTCACATGTGCGCAGTGTGATCGACCAAGCTGCATGGATTGAACTAGCTATGACCAAGCCGTGAATTAAAAAGCCCAAATTGATTTAGTCTATTAATTCTCAGCACATGAAAACACCAATCAATCAATCCTTCTATCTTGTTGGATTCTTCTACGTCACTTTTGAAAAATGTTTTTCTTCAAATGATTTCCTGTTTGACCAATCCTTTCCTGAGCGGATTTCTTTCAATCCTTTTTATCCTTAGCCTCATCTGGTCTTTTGTTCTAACCCTTTGGACTTTTCGTGTTTTATTGCCTTCTGTCTGTAGGGCTCTTCACTGCAGATTTCGTGCCCCTGCTGATGATTAACTTCTTTTTCTTTTGTGGTTGATTTCTGAAATTGCTGTGCCTATCGACCCATCATTTTCAAAAATCTGAGGTAGAGATATGTGGTGATTACGTGCTTATTTGATTTTGCTTTACTTTGTTTTGACTGTAAATTAATTTGTATTTGGCTTTATTTTTAATATCACAATCAGTATTTCCCATACCTGGTGTTAAACATCAACGTTAGGATTTGGTATGGGAAATTGCATTGCTTTCATGCCAACCTTATCAAAACTCCATTGCTTTATCGTGTCACTGGTTCGTGTGTATATATATGTTCGTGTCGCCTGATTTAACCATTCTGCTATAATTCTGTTCTGTTAATATATTTATTGATTGCTATCACCAATAAAAGGAACAAACTCTATATTGAGTGCGGGTTAGCCTTGGATTACAGTAGAATTAAAAATATAAGCGAACTCATGACAGAGTCAATGAAGCATCAGTTTACTACATTTTAAAACAAAAAAGAAAGTGTGGAAATGTCATTAAAAGAAAAGTGTGGTAGGAAATAAAAACAAGCAAGCATGATGATAAACAAAAAAGTGCTACAATTGGGCAAAGAAGTGCCAACGCTGGTCTGAAGAGAATTGGAGCCATGTCCTTTTTTCAGATGAAAGTCATTTCTTTGTGCTGGGATTCACCCCAAGTTTGTGCACTGCTCACTGAAAGAGAAGCATTGAGAAGAACACTTTGCTCAATCTGTAAAGCATCCAGACAAAAAGGTGCTTTGGGGATGATTTTCTGTAAATTGCCTTGGATCACTTGTGCCTATTGAGGAGATGATAAACAGCAGAACCTATTTGCCAATAATAGAAAAAAACCTCCATCCTCAACCCATTTTTCAACAAGACTTTGCCCCATGCCGCAATGCCAAGATCCTTACAAATTGTTTCAAAAAGATGAAAATGAAAGTCCTGGAATGGCTGGCAACTTGTCAGACCTCAATTCTACAGAAAACCTATGGTCCATTGAGAAAAATCACTGGAGAAAACAGGACTGTACTACAAAGATGAAGCTAATTGAGTTCATTATACAGATATGGCTTCATGATGATGAAGTAGAGATATCTGCAAAAGTTGGTATTATCAATGAAAAAACAACTAGATTTGGTTCTATAGGCATAAGATGGACATATCAACTACTAATTGCCATGAAAATAATATGTGGTTTCTTCATTGAGAAAAGAAGGAGCCAAGAACTCATGAGTTTGCTAGATTTGGAGGATACTTTTGACAGACTAGCCAGCGTAAGTGGAGTGCGATGGTATGGACATGTTTTGAGAAGGAATAATGGTGCTGTTTTGAGAAGAGTGTTGGATTTTAAAGTTGCAGGAAGAAGAGGGTGTGGGTGACTGAATGTGACATGGAAGAGACAAGTGGAGGAGCTTATCAATCAGATTGGACTGAAAAGGGAAGATGCCATTGACAGAGTGAAATGGCATAATGATGTTTACAAACTGTTGAGAGCACGAGGTAAACCTGGCCATTTGTGTTAACGTTGACAAAACTGGATCTCTCTCTCTCTCTCTCTCTCTTTCTCAATTCTCAAATGAAAGCAAAATATTTTTAAATTGTGTTTTTTCATCTGCCCAGATTAATTTGCATAAGGATGTAATTGTTGGTAAATATGTTATCAAAATTTATTGTAATTAAATTAATATGTGTTAAAAATTGCTCATGCAGATTAGCAGTATAGGATTTATCTCAAACCAAACAAGCTAAACTTTAGCAAAGTGTTTAGGCGAAGCTAATAGCTTGACTTGAAACATGGATGAAGCAGATGCTCCTACATCTGTTAGCTCATTACAGCAAGGAAATCATCCTTTATCAAGAAAGCTGAAGAAAATTTTGGATACTAGATTGGACAATGATAAGGTTGGTCTGTCAGTACATTACAGCATCAGCCTTGGCGTTTTGTTTTGTGTTTTCAAAATTTGTTAGTTATGTAGGCTATGTATGCTTTCAGATTAATTGCCAACTAATTGCTGCCTTTTTAATCCTAAATAAAGCAATTAGCAGTTGCAAAGTTCTTAAGCTTGTAACTGAGCCTAATTTTGTTATTGGGAGCATTTATATTTAAGTGGTGCAGCATGCTTTAAAAGGTTGTTGTGTGCTTTAGGCAAACTGCAATAAACATTTTAAAGCAAATGCACCCAACCTTTTGTATATTGTCTTTTTCCTGATATCTTTTGTATTATTGTCACCATTTAATTCTTTTGCACTGACCCTTCCATCTCTATAGAGTTTTCATTCTCATATCATTTTACTCTTCTTGGTTGTTTGGGCTACTGTATTTGTTCTGAGCGTTATGCAGGAAGATGTAATACATTGCATGTGTGCTCAGGCTCGGTTTGTGAGTCTTCAGTTAGACTGGGCCACCACAACTTGTAGACGGCTTGGTCCCACCACCTGTCTGCCACATGAAAATGAAGGCATTCCATTAAGTGCCTTGCTCAAAGACACAACAAGCAAGCTTGCCAGCTTGTTCTCCAAACTATCCCTATTGTACTGAACGCCAAGCAGGGAAGCTGTGAATACCGTTTTTTAAAGTCTTTTGGTATGACTCGACTTGGGAAATAAACCCCAGGTCTACCAACTACAAAGCGGACACTTTAACCACTACACCATCGCACCTGTATCAGTTTACTCTACAATTTGATCAAGTTTTCCCACTTGTAATGTTTTGGAAGTGGCTAGTTTGCCGTCAATTGCATATTACCCTTGGAGGCTATTTTGCCATCACCATTCTCGTGTATTTAAATAGCCATATGTGCTGCATTTCTGGCAGTGATGCTGTGGTATAGTGGATAGTGCAGCTGTTTTGAAATGCAATGGTTCCATGGTCAAATCTTCCCTGGCAGGGTACTAAGACAAAGGAAGTGTGCACTGGAGGGGGTGGCCCAATATGTGAATGTATGGGGGAGTGTACAGTGCAGGGGACTGTTCACTAGGGGGTGCAATTTTTTTAATTCATCATTGAAATTGACCAATGAGAATCGGCCAAACGTCACATGTTTATTATGTCATTGAAATTGATTGATCACAAATGTCTGATGGCAAAATAGCTTCCAAAGGTAAAATGTCATTGATGGCAAAATAGCCACTGCCTAATGTTTTGGCTGCCTTTGTGTACATGACGTACAAGCCGGCAAGTTTGCTTGTTGTGTCCGTTGATGCCTCTGCCTTTATGTGGAAGACAGGTGGCCAGGCCTGGAGAGGGATGGGCTCCACCAAGCGTCTTAGCCTAAAATTCGTTGCATGATAAACACAACCAAAACAAATTGGACATCTGCAGCACCCCAACAGCATTTGCCATGGGATAAGTAAAGCAAAAAAGTGTACATGACTATGTTGCAAGGTGATTAATTAAATTGCTTTGTTTGTTGAGTTGTATGATGAATGTAAACTACAACCTAAACTTCTGAACACAAGAGAAAGTTGGTTTAGGACAGGGATGTCCAACCTTTTAATTAAATGGGCCACATTGCAAACTTAAATATTTAACTTGGCCGCAAAGCCACCAGAATATCTTAATGCAATTTAATGGAAAAATTACAATATAAAACAAAACCATGTGAATACAGTTTATTTACATTATTACAACATTGTAAATATTGTAATGTTTATATGTAGCTATACATAAAAAAACATTAAATTTAATTAACCAATATTAATGCAATGAGACTTTTGACTTTATCTTCCAGTTATAATGTTTTCAATATGTGCATCGAAGGATGCATTCTTAATTCTAAGAATGTTTGCTAAATGTCTGTCAATCAACCTATTTCTTTCTGCAGTTTTAATGTTCTTTATGCTTGAAAAAAACTGCTTGCAAGAGTATGTACTTCCCCACATGCACATTAATTTTCTGGATAATTTTAGAATTTGATTGAATTCATTTTTGAGAGAATGCAATTTCTTATAAAATAAAAGAAGTGTGTTCTCCCTATGGAAAGTTTTTAAACCTTTCCGACTTTGCATCCCAATCAGTTCAAGTTGGTACTCCACTGGTGCTTTATCATATTCAAATGAAAATGGATCATTAAACAATTTTAACTCAATTTCAATCTTTCTAGAGTCAGAAAATGTAATTGTATACTCTCCAAGCAAATCTTCACATAATTTAGTATATTTTTCGTAGTTTACAGAAAACTTTTTCTCTCTTTGAGATAGACTACGAAAGTGTACAATTTTACCAGCTTTTTGCTGTGCTATAAAAAGTTCCAATTTCTTTGTGAAACTAGTTATCCGCTCAAACATTGAGGAACATAACTGGTCCTTTCCTTGTAAATGCAAATTGAGTTCAGCTAATACTTCGGTGATGTCTACAAAGAAAGATAAATCATTCAACCATTCTTCATTTTCTAAAAAATCCACATTTTGCTTCTTTTCTTCCAAAAACACTTTCATTTCAGGCTACAATAACTGAAATCTTTTTAAGGTTGCTGCTTTACTGAACCATCTAGCTTTTGAGAAATATACTACGTCTTCATATCCACTGCCAACTTCGTCCAAGAATGTTTTAAATTTGCGATGATTTAAACCCCATGATCTGATGAAATTACCAGCCTTGACAAGATCAGTCATCAAATGTTTCATATTTAGCTTTTGAGCACATAATTGTTGTTGATGTATCAAGCAATGGTAACTGAGAATCTCATGATCAACAGATTCTTTGAATAAAGTAATAAAACCATTGTGTTTACCAGTCAGGGCAGGAGCACCATCAGTTGTAATTGAATAAATGTTTTTCCTATCAATATTAAATTTATCTAATGACAAATTAACAAACTCATATATGTCCTTGCCTGTTGTTGTGCCCTTTATGTGACACAAGTCCAACATTTCTTCAATAATATTGAAATTTTCATCAATTCCTCTAATGAAAATAACTAATTGTGCAGTATCACTTTGATCAGTACTTTCATCCAACACTAAGCTGTAAAGAACGCATGCAGATAATTTGTCTTTCAGTGTGCCTTCAATATTATCACCCAAGTCATCAATTCTTCTACCAATTGTCTGATGTGATAGAGATGTTTCCTTTACTAAATTCACCTTGTCTGGACAGTACTCATTAAAAGCAATAACAATGCATTCTTTTATTAATTCTCCATCAACAAGTGGTTTTCCTTTCTTAGCTAATTTCTCAGCTATAAGGTAACTAACTTTTCTACATGTTCCAGTTTTAACAACATATTTTTGAAGACTAGCTCGTTGTAACATAATAGCCTTTGTCAATTCTTCAATTTTCGTTTTTCTTCTTTCTTTATTAAACGTCTGATATTCTGACTCATGTTTCGAAGCATAATGACGTTTGATATTGTATTCCTTGCACATGCTAATCTTATCATTACATGTAAGACATATTATATTGCCAAATAACTCGGACACAAAATGTTTTTCCATCCATTGGATATTAAATTTCCTCTTTTCTTCTGCTATATTCCTTTTTTTATTCATAGATTCCATCGCCATATGAATATAAAATTTTCAATATTTAAGATTATAGTTCTCTGAAAAAGAAATTAACCATTAATAGGTATACTGAGCCGTAGTTTACTGAAAATGCATTTATTTCAACAAAGAAAGTTTAAAAATCCATTAATATAATTAATTAATTTAGCAATTAATCCAATAATGTTAATGTAGTTTTAACAAGATGGCCTTCATAGTGATATTTATCCATAGTGTGTATTGTATTTTGAGGACCGTAATCACAGAACTAAGAAATTGACAATATTAAAAAATTAGTATGCATGCTCATTGCTCAGTCGTAAGTTTTATCTTAATTATATTGTTTTTTAAATTGTTTATGTTAATTATTTTATTTACTAAATTACATTAAGACTCTTGTGCAAAAATTTTTTTTATGAGTTGATAGTGGGCCGCAGGTTGGACATCCCTGGTTTAAGAGATGATACCAACATTGTAAGTTTTAAATGAGCAGTCATTCATAAATGTCAATGCAGTTGGATGAAGCTGTAGTTTGAACCTAAAGCAAATGACAGTTCCATCAGCTTGAACTGCTAAACAAAACTCTTTATTTATATTTTTGCCAAAAACGTAATGATCCAAACTGTCAGGAAAAAGATGGTATTGATTTTTATCTTTGGTTTAGCCACCCTTTCCAAAGTCCAGGTTGTGCAGCTGATTTAACAGCAATTTACAAATGCAAATCTGTGAACAATTGTTTTAGGTCTTGCCTCATTTTTTTGAGAAGTGAATATAAATTACTGTTTTAGCCTAAATTTGTTTTTGCAATTGTTTAACACAGCCTCTTACTCATTGTGCTGTGAACTCTAATTTAAAGGCATTTATGTGGTCATACATCAATAAATGGTTTACCGCTTCTAATTGCAAATTTTCATGTAGTGTGGTGTCCCAATTTCATTGAAAGATGTTAAGTATGTTATTTTGGTTAACATCCAGTGTTTTTTTCAGGACATGCTTGAGGCCTTGCGTGCTGTTTCCACGTTTTTTACAGAAAATAATATCAGAACACGTAGAAATCTTCGTGGTGAGATTGAACGTCGAAGTTTGTTGGTTAATCAGCAATTTGTAGAAGCCTTTAGTCTTGTTACCAAGGTTGGTATTAATTTACCAGACAAAAAAGATCATCTTAGTGCCAACATCATAATGCCATTATTTGATTTCAAGTGCTGTAGCAGTAAATTGTGTCCCATAAAGATAAATTTATAATTGGTTTTTCTTAAATAAAATGTTTTTCCTGTAGATCTATAATTTATTGGTCAACTCATATTAAACAATTTTTAATTGGTGACGAAATGTCAATTAGGCAGTGGAACATTAAAGATTTGCTCAATTTGCTGATTCAAGTCATCAGTAACTCGATTTAAAGAAAAAACATATTTTTAAAATATTGTATTGAAGGTGTGGTAATATTTGAAGCAGAAAAATGTTTTCAGCTTACTGTGTGAATGACTTGTATTTTGCATTTACCACGTCACCGTTTAGTTAATTGCTTTTGGTAATTTGATGGTTTTTCTTTTGATGTTACTGTAATTTTTTTACAATAACTTACAAATTAATTTATTGACACAGCGATTGCATTGATTTGGAAATGCTGAAGGTTTTGCTGTTTCAAGTTTGTCAACCATTTGTTTTGAATAAAATATTGATTAAACACTAAGTTTCTGGTGTTTTTTAACCATTGTAAATGTCACTTTTAATTGCATTTACTGATATTTAATTTCAAGGCTTTAAAACCTACAACCATAGGCTGGTGCATGATGATTTTCTGTACCACAGTGATATTAAACATGCACTACCCATAGTTTACAGATTTTCTATTTAGGATTTAGAAAGCATTCATGATGATGTTCAAGCGATGTCTCAATGCTGCAAAGATATGACAGATAGGCTTGAGGTGAGACCTGTTATATTCAGATACTAGTAAACAATCGACTCAATGAATACAAGAATGTCAGTTCAAATGTTTGCTTGTTCTCAAGTTCATATATTTTACAAAATATTAGACAGACTACTCACATGGAAAACACAGCCTTGCTAACTCTATTTATTTTGTGTTGCCATCGTTGTGTTTACCCCTTTCCTTTTTTTGAGATGTGGATTCACGGTGAAAAACTTAGATGGTTTAGCAATATCGAACTAAAACTTTCAGTTTCGTAATGCTAACCCATCAAGGTGAGTTGGAAAAACGGCAGTCTCATTTCAAACCATTTGTGAATAGATGGTTCCAAATTAGTGATCCCACTGCCAACAAGGCAAGCTATCTTTAAGCTGAATCACACTAAGCAATTTTGTATGCTTTGATTTGTATCGATAGATGTTAGTCTCATCGAATCAGTCTGTCACATGGAACCAATTTACTTGAACTGGTTGTAGCTATGCTTAGCTGCGACCAAAGCACTTTTTGTGTTTTCTGGTGACATTAAGTTGTGGCCTTTACATACGGTTCAACTAGTTCAAATAAAGTGCTCCAGCCCCCCCCCCCCCCCCCCCTTCTCTTCAAAAATTTAACACAAAATGGAATAAAGACAAGCAGACTGAGCATGAGCTCACACGAGTAAATAAACAGTTTTGCATTACTATTCAATCTTTAATCATTTGTGATTGTGCAGCAAATTATTGATTGGCTGCTTCTGTGTTCTAATTTCTGTTTAGCCTTGAATGCATTTATACTGGCATGAAGCTGAGTGTTCGTCCATCTTGAGCTGCAGAGTTTAGATAAATTTTTTTCTAAGATAACTGATAAAAATACCCATTTGTTATGTTTTTTGAGTTTTCGTCCTCTTGCATGTCTACTGTAGATTTATTCAGCGTACTGATTACATTTTCTCTGTTCATACTGTCAAAGATTTACCAGTCCCAATCATGTACAGTGTATCAATCGTGCTGAGGTATTAGAGAAAGTGCGGAAAGTCGGTGATTCCCTTAAGTTCTTGCTCCACACCACCCCTTTGGAAATACCACTACTGCTGACACTATAGGTTACTGCTGTTGTTGTTGCAAATTTAACTCTTTGCGACTACGCAGTCACCGTATCGTAAAAAAGATGACGTCATTTTTAAGCTATTAGTGACCCAAGTGGAACATATTCAGCAATGATCGTTGCGATTTTTCAGTCGCTGAAGATTCAAGTAAGTACCGGTTTGCAGCAAGTAACACTGTTCGCCAAAATTTTGTTATCGTATAAATAAGAGTTGCTTCAGGATAATTTAAGTTCGCAGATTCCAAGTCTGTTGTCAATATTTTCTCCACCACGTCAGGATTTTGAGATATTGTGTACAATTGGTATAGTTTATGCTGTTTTCTACATTACTTTATGTATCTCTGAAAGTACAAATTAAAAAAGAAACTTGTAGCGTTAGCATGTGTGCAAGGTAACTTTTAGGTGGTGTAGAGCTGTGAGATATTAACTTCTTTGTTGGGGTGAACCGAGAAAAACTTCACTTTAGTATAGGAAGAAAGAGACAGAAAGAAATTTTAATCAAAATTTGTAGCTCAACAGTGAATCTCAAGCGTAGCCAATTGTTAGAGGAGAATCTGGAAAGAATTAGGAAATCCAGTCTCTATTTTTCTACTTTCGTACTTGTGACATTTCTATCCATTTTAATGGTTTTCTTTTTCACGACAGCTCGAAAGCTAGCATGGTAGTATTTAATATTTGTTTGTTTGTTTGTGGTTACCCCTCCTCTTCCTCGGGATTGAGGTACGGCATTCAGGTTCATGCTGTCAACCTAATCGAAATTAGGGCTATGGGAAAGATGGCAGCCCATTTCGAACCAGTCTTGAGTGACTGGTAGCCCCACCACCGACAAGGCGGACTGCCACTGATGGGTACCCAAGAGTCGTCTGACATGCTGGGTTAGCAACTTCACAATTGTAATCCGGTGAAGTACGGGTAGGCCACCTGTCTGCGACATAAAGGTGGAGGCGTCCTGTAGTCCGGTGGTAGTATTTAATCGGTATGAGAATCTGCGCTTGGTTGCATTTTTGTAGCTTGGTGTGAATTGTAGCGACAAGCGATTACTTTGGTGATGTTACTAACAGCAAGCTGCTCAGATTGTGACAAATGCAGAATCTAGACTTGCTGGTATGCAGTGTTAAACATTTTTCGATGTAGCCTCCTACATTCTAGTGGGGAGGAAACTGTATACAGTTTAACCTCGTTAACACGGACCCTGTTAAGCGGGATATCGGTTAACTCGGACCATGACCGAGAAAATTTTTGTTTTTTATAAAAATAAAAACAAAACAAATAAATCTCATTTACAGTGTACAGGTGTACTGTACATTAATTATTTTCATGTTATGAAGGTCGGGTAAAAGAAAATAACCTTGGTAATTGTCGATAACAGTCGATATCGGTACAGGTTTGTTTGCAACGCTAGGCTAGCCCAACGTAGCCTTCGTCAGGTGATTTACTTGAATAACCAAAAATAAATGAATATATAAATAAATAAATCTGCTTTTTTACATGTTATGAAGGTAGATGTAGTAAAACAAAATAGCCTATATAATAACGGCATTTTTAACTAAACTTCGTTACCCTAGGCATGTTTTTAAGCTATGGTCTATAGGCTGTCGTTTAAGTCGGACAGTCGGCTTACACTGACACCCTTCCCCCCCAGCTGTCCGAGTTAACGAGGTGAAACTGTATATTGAACAGCATGCCCCAATATGCCTAGATATGTTAAGTGATCTAGTGGGAGATTTAATTTTGCCAATAGAGAAAGCGGAGCTGTTAAATACACGATTAAAACAGTAGAATCTACTAGAAACCGACACAAAGGTCACTGACAAGATGAATTCTTCTCATATTTTACTATAAAAATATGTTTTTATTTATGCTGAATGATCTTAAATGTACGGGTCTTGTTATTAAATTTTTGAAACGCGTAGTACTTTTGTAACCAAATCGTTGCTTTGCAGCGATTATTAAGGAGCCAACATTATCGAATGAGTGAAGGCTTTTCACTGATGTAAGTAAAGCAAGTCTTAGATCTGTTTTACTTTACATAAGCAAGGTAAAGCTTTCTGTGCCACTGGCATTCGCTGTTCAAATAAAAGAGAGTTGTGAAACTGTGAAAACTTTTTTGTGAGCAATCGAATGCTCCTAGTATTGTCGGAAGATTTGCGGAAATTTTAAAGTGATTTTGTTACTGCTCCGCTTACAGTTGGGCTTCACAAAGCAACTCTGTTTTTATGCCTTTAAACTTTTTTTCTGACAACTCGAGTGATGTGAGCGACTAGCATAGCCAAAGATTTCAATGTAACATTTCTGTTGTTGAAGGGTACCACGAGGAAAAGCTGAACAACAGGATGATAAACGACTAATTGCTGGTACCATTTGCAAGAAAGAAAGAAAGTGACAGCTGAGATAAGCCCAAAGCGATAAGCCCAAATATTTTTGAATATCTTCGTATACGCGTATGTCAAAATAATTACTTGACGATATATTTCTCTTAAGAAAAGTGCAATAAAATCACATTCTGCATGGCTTCTATACTTAGTTAACTGGTAGCCAAAAGGCAAGTATTTTTACTAAAAGTGTAAGCTTAAAAAGGAGAGTACAGTATCTTAAAAATCTGATGTGCTAGAAAAAAAAGAGCAGCAGATTTGAAATCAGCTGCCCAAAGTTACCCAAAGAACAACTAAAACATATCCAGATGCCTAGAAAAAATTTTTTGAACAGTTTAATTGCTGCAATTGCACTCGCGACGTGAAAAATCACTTGGTGTGACTTCGACTTTAGTGTTTGCCTAAATTTTTTGTTCAGTCAATGAGTGGAATTTGTTGTAAAAATCTCACAGCATAGTTTCTGTAGAAACTTCAATAATGTGCTGCTGAAATTCTATAGAATCTGTTATTTCCAACAGGTTTAAAAGTTTTTTACTTATTAAATACGAGAGTAGTAAACTGTAGTAATGATTTTTTAGGCTACAAAAGAACAGACGCAAGAACTGATCACAAAAACGAGCGATCTACGAGCAGAAGGTCACAAGCTACAGCTTCATTCTGAGTTGGCTGATGCTTTCTTGGACAAATTTCAGTTAAAACCAGACGAAGTTAAAATATTTCGAGCAGCACGTGATGGAAAACTACATCCAGTAAAGACTTTGATAACAGTTGTATTAAACAGTCTGTTGGTTCAGCGATGTGTAATTACCATTGCACGCAATTACTTTATTCCTAAATATGTATTTTGAGCGAAAAGCAGAAATACTAACAAAACAGGTGGTAGGTAATGACTGTCTGCAGTTTGCTAGGTGCATCGCTAGCCTCTTGCATTACTGCTTATAAGTTTTAAAACATTTTGCATCCGCTTGAAGTTTTTAAGTATTTCCTTGACATTTTTGTTAAATGATTACGTGGCATTGATTCAAAGTGCTTAATTTCCATCTGCAAGCTTGGATGTTTAGACTGCTTCTTTGCAGAGATTTTTTGATGTCTTGGAAAAGGTACAGCAAATTCACAACGATGTTAAAGTTCTGCTGCGAACTAATCAACAAACTGCAGGGTGAGAGACATATTTGAATTAAACTTGTACAAAACCAGTAAAGTTTTACTTGTCGACTGATACTATAGCATTGAGAGTTTGTAATCCTGCTTGTAGTACATGTTTGAACACTTAGTTGAAGTTTTTAAACTAGGGGTGCCTTAAGTGCGGTTCACGGACTGCATGCCGACTGCGTGAGAAGTTTTTTGCGACTCACGAGTATTGTAAAAATTGTCCGTAACAACATTCGAGTTCAGAACGCTGATCCCCAACATGCAGAGATGATGTATGATTCATGGCGGATCCACCCTATTTAATGTGGCTTTTTAATTTTTTCTTCAAAAAAAGAATGAAGTTTGAACTCAAAAATTTGATTTTCAAAAATCTCTTCACCTCCATAGGTGAACAAAAATTTGTTATTTGGAGTAAAAGTTTATATGCCCATCTCTCAAGGATTTTACGTTTTCAAAAGTGGTTACCTTTACGTAGTTCAGTTGAACCAAAAACAAAATAACATATCTGCGGCCCGTTAAAATTTGAGAATAGTAATGTGTGGCTCGAATCGTAAAAGCTTTGGCCCTCAATGCTATGTCCTAAACTTTTTGAGAGAGTAACCCCACTTAACATCCGCCAATGCAAATCTTCAAATTTATAAACTCCGTTTAATATGGTAGGTTATAAGTGGTCAGTGGAAGACACGCGCTGATGTAACATGATGTGACGTTAACCTATTTTGTTTCGCTTAGACCCAATTATCTGTAAAAATTCGAACACTTATGGTCCAATGAGATCCCGTGTTTAATTCCCAATATCTTGTCTTTGATTTGTTGCTGACTTAAACGACAAGCTGTAAAGAATCGCATACTTTATCATTAAGTAGCTAGGTTTGCGTTGAGATTTATCTATTGTGATGTTTAGAAATCTAATCTACTTGGTAATGCGGTGGTTTTAATAACATTACAAAAGGTGCAAATTTTGCAAAGTAACAAAACTTTGGATGCATGAAATTTCTATCCTAATATGGAAAAACGCAAAATAGAATTGCTCCTTGCCACTTTTTTATATGGTACTAGTTGTATGTGAATTAACCAAGAATTGATGCTTCTGGAGGCAGGTCGCTCTTGAATATATTGAAATGATCTCCATATAAACGTAATGTAAACGATTATATTGTAAGACGTCACAGTAAAATTATTTTTGTTTTCAATGTCAACCTTGCGTATTGTTTGTCTTGCGCTGTATGTGTAAAATGTTTAGGGCCTCTTGCTAAATATTCAGTCGATAACTGAAAAATGTCTGAAAAAACGACGCAGAAATCATCTATATAGCGCGAAAAAAGTTTTGTAAACTTTTTTTAAGATTGGAAATCATGGAGCAAATGGCACTACAGCAAGAGTCTGCGTACGAAAGGTTATACAGATGGACCCAATCGGAATGTCGCGGTATGACATCGGATTCTCTTGACATATTGCCGATGCAGCAACAAGCAATGCGGGCTTTGCAAAGTCGACCAGTCTTATTTTCGTAAGTTGTCAACACATGTAAAAGTAAAGTGATTACGCTGATATTTTGCGTTTTTAATTTTTGGACAACTGAAATTTTAAATCTTGCCTGCTATATAAAGTCTTGGACTAAACTCGTTAATTTGCTATCCTACACAATCAGTCAACATCGGACATTTAACTCACTTATTCCGAGTGCCCTACCAGGGTTAAATCGTGAAATTCGAATCCTACAGCGTCAGTTGGCATCAGATACAAAACACGGGAATACCGAAGATTGCCGCCAGGGGCTAATCCTGTGAATCCCGAGTCCCACACCACCTGTCGACATTACCAACAGAGCACGCAAATTTCATGTGTTTCGATGATAGACTAAATCTGCGAAGTGGCAGCTTTACATTGGCGGTCAACGTCAAATACAGAACACACGAATCCCAAGCGTAGACGTCACGGGCTAAACCTGCGAATCGAGAGTCCCAAACCATCAGTCGACATCACGCGCAAAACATGCAAATTCCGAGCTATCCCGTCAGACAGAAAACGCATGACTTTGCAATCACCAATTCACAGCGTTAGCCCTAGACCAACTTCATATGCATGGTTACCCAAACGTCGTCTTTTACGACTCACTGGGTGCAGAACTTCAACTTCTATCCCGGTTAAGGCATGGGTTTTTGTGAAACTATGAACGAAGTGTCTTGGTAATATTGTATTTTGTGAATAAAGAGCAATTTTTGCTGTGTAGTGATCAGACGTCATTGTTGCAGATAATATATTTAAGCGCGTACTTAAGTTGCATCTTTTTCAGTAGTTTTGCAATTTTTCAGTTATACTTTGGATGAATATTCCACTGCTCGAAGGGGTGCTGTTGTGAGGGGCTTTATAGATGCTCTGACTCGAGGCCAGCCCGTTCCTGGCACACCACCCACCACGCCAGTCGGGGGCGGTCCAGGGGAGCTGGGTAGAGCTCATGGTGGGCCCAGACCCATTGAACTGCATGCCCATGACCCACAACGTTATATCGGAGACATGTTAGCCTGGCTTCATCAAGCTGCAGCTTCAGAGAAAGAATCATTGGCTCAGCTTCTATCGGAATGTGAGCAGTGTAAGTAGAATGAGACTATCTTTCAAGATAATCAAAGCAAGTGGTATTGTTTTTTGCTTTTAACCCATTAAAGGTTATAAAATTGTAATTTATAACATTTGAAATAATGTCATCATTGTTTGGTAACAACTGGACAATAATAGATATCAGAAAAGTGGTTATTCCGTCATAATTAAATCACAATTAACATCAACGTAACATGTGTTACATTGATCCTTGGAGGGTTATATAGATTATTGTTTGCCACCGCTTCGCAACTGAAATGTACGAGGTTAATAGGTGGTAATATTCTTGACGTACGAGGGCAATGGTAGAATCAGAAGAGGGATAGTGGCCAACTTTTCACGGTCGCGAGATTGTGTGTCTTGTTCAGCTTTGCTCAAATCTGGCCGTGTGGCCATTCGCGCTGCATAAAGTGGTCTCAGGTTTTTGATTCTACCTTCCCAAGTCCATGCCTATCATTACCCATTCTTTGTAAGGTCTGTGGATAATTGTTTGATTGGTTGCTATGGATGCGGACTGAAATCTTGCTTCCAGTCTTTGCATTTCAGGTTGAAAGTTATTGTATTCGTAAGTAGAATAGACTTACTCAATTCTTTTCTGCATTACATGAGAAAAGGTAATGTGGTATTGTGATTTGTATGTTGCCACCTTATTTACTAGACTGACTAATGTGGTACTGCTGGTAGCTTAGGCTCTGGTTCAGGTTGCACTTGTAATTTTACTGCTTTTGTTTCCAGCCACAGAAGATGTCTGCCGTAACACTTTATCTCGGATTCTAGAGAGTGTATCCCAACCTTTAAGACTTCGCGTGGAACAAGTTCTAGTATCCGATCCTGGCACATTTATACTTTATAAGCTTACAACTTTGCTCAAGTTCTACCACGACACTATAAGGTAGATCTTCATAGTACATTGCTGTTTTCAAGTTTTTTACTCAACTTGTTTGTTAGACTGTAGAATTGATGAAAAATTTGTTAATTATGTTGACACCCGCTTGAAATCACCAACACTGTTGGTGATACAGCGCATTTCTACCACTTGCAACCAAACAGGAAAATTTGCATAAGCACTTCGCGAGAACAACATGCAGACATGAGATTTAAACTCGCGGCAACGATAACATTGCCGCTGTAGAACAGCAGTTTAACCCTACCTATTTGGCCGCGTTAATTGTTTAACAGAGACATCAGCGGTGGGGAGGATGACAACTCTATGCTGTTGGAAACTATCAGTGACATGCATGTGCTATGCAGGAAGCTGTTCTTCAACAGTCTGCAGTATTTATCCAGCAAATTGCTTGACAAGGTCAGAGTTTGAAAGTTAAAAACAGTTCGCCACTTTTTGTCTTTTTTCTGCTTGTTCTGGTAGGAACTCGTTACAAAGCACTCTTAAGGCCCAGCTTTTTCTGTTTACGACCTTCACTCTGCTGTCGATTTTCGAGGTCATCCCATCGTCTGGAAGCAGCATTACATGTCACAACACGTAACTAATTTTCTAACCAATTCTTTTTTGTGATTTGTAATTCAATAGTTTCCAAAGCCCCTTAAAAAGCACTTTGAGGAGCCATGAAGGATTTTTACCCTTTCAATTGATAAACCCTACTTTAATCGTACACATTCTGCTTGCTTCATCGAGTTTGCAAAAGGTGGCCCGAATGTGACGTTTCACGCCGTTCCTTTGTCCTCAACAAGGGGAAGTGTAATTGAAAATCATTCTTGTGTTGGTGAAAGTTTGGAAAGCTATTTATCTCATGTCTGTTTCGATGTAAATATTAACTTATGAAGTGGCAATATTTGTTCAAGGTCGAGCTTCCTCCAAGCGATCTCTCTCCTCCTAGAACTCTCAACGAGACTCTTTACCTTCTCCAGAACATCTTTGACTGTCAGGGGTCCTCTATCCTATCGAGCGAGGACAGAAATGCTGATTTGGTCCAGGTAGATAATGTTAATCTTGGAAAGTATGCTTTACAGTGGTTAAAGCATTTTTCGCTTGTTTTGTTTGATGTATGTCTCACACACAGAGTTAATTCCACTTTTGCAAGGTCTTTTGCACTCCAAGACCTCTTACACTTCGTTGATCTTTCTAACTACATCTCAACTTCACCGGCGTGGTGGTGTACTGGTTAGAGTGTTGGCTTTGCTGTTGGTAGAATTTGGTTCAACTCCTTTGTCGAGTCGTACCAAGAACTTTAAAGATGGTATTCACAGATCTGGCCTTCAGCAACAGAAGTAACGTGAAGGATGTGATGTAGCAGTTTCCTCAATCATAATTTTATGAGTGCAATGGGCCTCAAGCAAGGCTTGAGTTCGTGGCGACTATTGGCGCTGAACCACAACACTTTGGTTGTTGATTTCTTTTCTTGTACAAAATATAGATAACATCAAGTGTTTTGGATCCTCTGCTTCAAATGTGTGCTATGTCTGCAAGCCAGCTGCAACCTGCCGATATGGCAACTTACATCATAAACTGTATGCATGCGATCAAGATCATGTTATCCCTTTATGAATTCACAGATCAAAGGTAGGCGAAAAATATAGATCTTTCTGTTAAAATATTATCTGGCTAGTGACATATTGTGTCATGTCATTGCATGATGCAGTGCTGTGATGCATTCTTTTGTGTATCACTACGTAACTAAAGACTTGATTTGCAAACAAGTCTTTAAAAACTGATTGTCTTTTTCTGGTGGATGCTAAAAATGCTTTCGTGGGTATTAAGTCCCGATATATTGGCTCTAAAGTTAACCTGAGTGATTTATATCCTGCTATGATAATAACTGATAGTTTTTTCAGAATTGAAATGCTATCTGCACAAATTGACGCGCATCTGGATACACTTGTTAACGAGCAGGTTAGTGGATCCTGATATAGATATATTTTATTACAGGGATTCAGTCATGTCAGCTCATGTTCTGTTGCCTAGTTTTTAATTAGACTGAACCGTTATATCGTATAGACTGCTTAGCCCCGCCACCTTTCTGGTAACAAATTATATGTGGAGAATTCTGCTTTTAATGTCGTTGGTATGACTCGACAAAAGAATTGACCCAGATTTGTAAATTGACCCAGATGCGAAGCGCAGGTTCTGATCACTCCACCACAAGTTTGCTACGGTGATGTTTATTTGCAATCAGAATGATATGAGCACGGGAAAAGTATTATTAAGTCTCTGTAATAATGGTCGTAATTTGCGTCCTGTGTTATATTTTTCCTATTTTCTATTAGTGAAAATTAGTAATATGTGCATTTGATTGTTTTCTAAACCCTTGTAAGATACAAGGGCAGGTAAATAAATAACGGTTGTTGAAAAATGGAGGCGATAGCAGTTTATGAAATTATTTGAATTAAATTTAAAAAGATTAGCTACATGTGCATTATTGACATAAGCGAGGCGATCACGTTAAATTAAAATTGTTCAAGTTATTAGTCTTTGGCTTGAGCAGAGAGCGGTTGCCTTCTATGGTGATCCAATTTCTCTCGAAACTTTAGCCTGGCGCATGAGTGTCGATCTGAAGTAACAGTTTTGAATCGGGTTTTAACGTCGGTTATTGTACGACGACGTAGTACAACAAAAAAGCGTTTCCAACTTTTCAGGCCAGCGAAATACTCACCAAAGGTGGAATCGCTTTGGTGTATAAAACAATATTACAATACGAAAGTCAAGGTAAACCTTTGTCAAATGTTGCTGGCTTGGATAGACAAACAATGGTCACTGCCTTCCAACATTTTGACTCGGTTGTATTGGCCACTGATGAGCTCATATTACCACAGGTAAGCCTTGACAAGTTGTTTTTTGAGTATTGGAACTCAAGTTGCTGGCGTAGTGCATTTCAACCTCTAACCGCAGGCTTTTGCGTCAATCATTGATTGGGCAAGGGAGTCCTCACGTTAGGTTTACACTTTCTAGTCAATTACAAAAGTAAAAATACTTGTTGCCAGAACCTTTCTAAACTTGTGCAACCACTTAAGGACAAGCTTAATATGCCGATTGAAACTTCAAATTGCTCGTATTGTTTGATACTGTGGTAAAACTTAGTTAGCAGACCTGGCTGAGTAAGTGTACAGCTGTACCAATTTAGACCACATTTTTAATTGCTCCAGTGACCCCATGGTTTGGTCTAGAGGGTAATAAAAGCCTGAAATTATCAGGAGTAGCTGTGCGTTTTATATGACAAGCAGGATTAGTGGATAGTAAAGGATTTATTTTGCTTCTGAGTGTGTGAAAGCAAAGAGGTCTCCTCACAAATGTTTTCCTAAATGCTAAATTAAATCGAGGTACTATTTCTGGTGGTCACAGGAAAATTTCTTGTCGGTTATACAAGCACATCTTTAAATTTAAAGTCGCTGGTGCTAGCTGAATGCATCTATTAAGCTGAATGCATCTATTATTACGAGCCGAAAAACTGACCGTAACATGTTTCCCTTGATCAACTAGTTGTCATGAGATTTGAAATCATGGCTCTTGTAAAATAACTTTACTTTGTTATTTGTTTATTTGAAGATATCGATGCTCGCTAGCGCCACTCTGAAAGAAGTGGCGACTGCGCGTTCTTTGGAGTTGGTCACTGTTGCTTATACAACAGTGTATGATGCCTTTAATAAAGAGGCCAATCTTTATGATGCTTCAACATTCAGCACAAAAACGCCCGACCAAATTCGATTGTTGTTATGTTAAATTTTATTCGTGTTTGCGACAAAGATGCAATAAATATATGGTACTAGTATTTGATTCGCAAGAGCTTATGTGATAGATTACCGCAAAAGTTGGACAGAGTAGTTTCCCACTTTCTTAGGTTATTGCACCTCACTGAAGGGGATAACCAGTTTTCGGAACATTTAACTCTGTGTATTAGCAACCTCTAGCAATTGTGCCAAGAGCTTTTGTGCTACAATAAAATCACATTACCAAAAGCATAGCATATACTGAGTACTCAATTACCAAATAGTTAATGAAATGTCAGTGAGATATTTTTGATTTCTTGCCTACATATTGCAAACATCTTTAAAGATAGTCTTGAGCTATTTTGTTGGCTGCTATTGTAGTACAATGCTGGCATAGTTCGTGATCTGCGTGCGAATATAATTTACAGCATGGGTGCTCAAGTTTTCTCGGTATCGGCCATACATTTCACTTGGGTGTCCAACCGATTAGATTATTGCTCCGGTTCAGTTCAAGTTTAAGATTATAAGTTGTCGTTACGGTTTGGTTCAGGTTCACCAGTATTAAATTTTATGGATTCAAGTTTAAATCTTGTTGGTTTGGTTTGGGTTCAAGAAAAATAGCTGTAAAACTGGTTTTTAGATCGATTTTTTCGCCTGTTTCGACAGTTTTAGTTGCTGCATTTTCTTTTTTTGTGCCATGCATTTATAAAAGAATTTTGCAATGAAAAAAAGAAACTGAACTCAACTGTACTTCGAACAAGTTGATGACCGTCAAAAGTAGAATAATAAGTAGTCATTTTTATGACCTTACAAATCCAAAATTTTTTTTTTAGAGTATAAGACCTATTTTTAGGGCATTAAATTTATGCCGATCTCCGTAATAACCCAACTCGTAAGTTTTTACATGTTGGCTATTTTAATCAATCTTCGCATGGGCAAGGTCTTTCGTTTTTGGGGAAGCATCTCAAGATTATGAGTTAGCCCATTTTGCTAGTCTTAATATGACTTGATAACTGCGTGCCTTCAAAAAAAGAAGACTTTAATGACTTTTTCTGATTCTAACAGTAAATCGGTTCAAGTGAAAGGGTTTATTCAATTAGAGAAATTCCTTAATATGGAAATAACTAGAACTAAAAATGAGAAATTTATTAGGCCTAGATAAACTTATAGAAACCTATATATTTGATAAGTCGTGCAACTTAACAGCGCTCTACACAGTACTGGAATAAGTTTTTGTCCTTTTTTGTTTTTTTTAATTTGCCGTATTTATCCTCCACGAGAAAGCGAATTGTGTCCTATATTTTGGACGGGACGTCCGCACTCGCTTTGGAGTTGCCATTTCTGAGGTGTCTGGGCCACCCGTCTTCCACATAAAGGCGGGGGCGTCCTGTTAAGTGCCTTACCCAAGGACACAACAAGCGAACTTTCCGACTTGTTCTCCATAAATGCCGAGCGTCAAGCAGGGAAGCTGTGGATACCATTTTTTAAAGTCTTTTGGTATAACTCGATCAGGGGAATAAACCCCAAGTCTACCAATTGCGAAGAAGACGCTTTAACCACTACGTCTTTGCGTCGGTCGGTTTGTACGTTTTTTGCTCTCTTTTTTTCATCCGCTTGGATATTTATATCATGCTTCACGCAGTACATGTAGTTCAAATATCCAATTTTGCCCGCAAGGTGGCCTTCGTATCAAAAGCGTATGCGTTTTTGTGGACACAAACGTACCAAAAGATTTTTCTTGACAAAACCGGTTATTCACTCAACAACGTAGTGTACGACACCATATATAAACTCCCAAGCGAAAGAAATTTTATTACAAAAATGCTGGAGAGCAAAAAACAGCTTTTTTTTTATTTGCCATATTTATCCTCCATTCACGAGAAAGCGATGTATCGCTATGTTTTGGACGGTGAGTCTGCACTCGCTTGGGAGTTGCCATTTCCGGCTCACCTGTCTTCCACATAAAGGTGGGGCGTCCCGTTAAGTGCCTTGCCCAAGGACACAATAAGCGAACTTGCCTAAATCACTGAATGGAGCAACTTTGACGTTATACTTAGAAACGCAACAACAAATCGGAAAAAAATTCGGTAATACAAATGGACTCGTTCCGATTTCTAAAATGAGGCAAAACAAATTAGGTGGTAACAAAGCAACCCTAGGGATTAACCAAAAACTCTTAAAAGCGCAATTTTAAGTTTATTTTGATTTCTCGCACTTACCTAAAATAAAATTTTTGTTACCTTATTTTTCGAAATCGAACTTTTGGATATTGGGTAAAGTTCATACAACTAGGCTACATATGCAATCAAGATTGCCAGTTTTCTAAATGGATCTGTGGAACTACAGGAGCCGCATACATATTGTTGTTCATGTTCGGCAAAATTTGTTTTCATCTCTTCAGTTCAGGTTTAGTGCTTTGTAAAAATAGTGATTCAGTTTCGGTCGGCTTTACCTGGGTAAAATTTTAGAGATTTGGGTTTGGAAAAAATAAGCGGTTAATGCCGGTATGGGGAGCGAATTGTCGATTGCACGAGTGGTCACCAAACTGTGGGGATCGAGTTTCTGCAGTTACCACAGCACGTCTGACTTCACAGAACAAATATATTCTAATCGTAAACACAACTTTGGAAGCACGAATCTTGATTTGAATTGAAATCGAATTTGAATTGAAGCCAATCGAATCCAATGAATTTAATTTTGAATCTAATCGAATGAATTGAAATATAATGCCTCTTTTTATATGCTTATTTACTAGGTCACTCCGCCGCACGTAAGATGGAACCACGCCTGGCCATACGGCATAGTCACCCACAGTGCCGGCGCTAGGCCAGCTGAGGCCCCCCCCGAAAACTATACGTGGGCCCCTTTATCCGCAAACAAAGTGAACCGTAAAAATTATACAAAATGCGATTGCGTCCAATTTTGCGTCTACGTACCCTAGTTTGAAATCTACGTACGTAATTTGATACGACATTTTCGTACGTAAATCGCATCGTATTCTGTGTAAAGCCTCCTTAAGTCCTTAAGCCAATCGCTGGTCGATGAAGAAACTGACTCTGACTCGTCTAATGAAAATAAATTTAATACAAAGAAGATAACGTATATGTAATACAGGTTTCAAAATGTTTTTCGGCGAGCCTTTTCAGCAGCAAACACATCAATTATGCGGTCGAGATCTAAATCTCGTACGCAAGAGCTTTCTATCGAAATTGTAGCTAGAGATGTTAGCCTTTCGTCCATCATGGTGGATCGATGGAAGGTTTTGATTAGCTTCAGTTTGCTGAAACTTCTCTCAGCGCCAGCTACTGAGACCGGGCAGGTCAACAAAACTCGAAGAGCTACGGACAAATTTGGATATACTTCCAGCATATGCTTTCGATAGATATAGCTCAGAAAATCGTTGGCTGTTTTGAGATCTTCTTTATTTTCTTTCACGATGACCACGAACCGTTCCAACTCCTCATTCATTTCCACAGGGTCAATATCGCCCATTGTTTCATAAAATTTTTGGCATGCATTAAGTAAACGATTGTGCCCGTATACTTGCAATAAACTTTCTTGATTATAAAGAAAATTAAAAATTGCACCCACAGTGTGCATTTGCTCGAAGCGTTCTTTTAAAGAAGATAGAGCATGATCCATTAGTGGCAAAAAAAAATTTGCTTTGAATTTTTCTTCTGGCGACATCTCGCTACCTTCATCTTCTGCTTCGTATTCGAACAGCCTCCTTCTTCTTCTGGTTCTACTCTCAGCGAAACTCCTCTCAATTTGCAAACCTTCAGCAATTTCACGTGCCGTGGCTACCGCGCCGCTGTACACGTCTTCGCGATATTTCTTTAAAACTTCCTCAGTTGCTTTGATTTCTTTTTCAACTACTTCCATAGAAACACCAGTGGTTTGCATAACTTTGCTCGTCTTGTTGATGTGAAAAAGAATATCATGCCAAACTACAATTGACAAAATGAAGCTCCATGTTTCAATTCGAAGTATCAATGAACGAACATCATTGATTGTTTGACCATCTTTTTTTTCGAAGCAGTAGTTTTCCAATTCCTTCAATGCTTTTATCACTTCAGCCAAATGGTATCGTAAAGGTGAGATGCAATTGATGCGACTCTCCCAGCGAGTAGCTGATTGGGATTTGAGTGAGAGCGGAACATTCTTTTTTAGTATCGTCCATCGTTGCGTTGAAGAGGAAAACAGTGAATACAATTGCGTTAACACACCAAAAAATACCAATGCTTCAGTAGAAGATTTCACACTGTCGACTACAACTAAATTAAGCGAATGATTAGCACACGGAACATACAGCGCTTTTGGATTGATTTTCAGTAATCTCGCTTGAAAACCAGCTTCTTTTCCTTTCATGTTCGCCCCATTATCGTAGCACTGGCCTCGACAGTCAGCAAGATCTAGTCTTAATTCTTCGGAGCGCTTTAAAAAGACATTGAGCAAACCTTCGCCAGTGCTGTTATTGACACTCAAATAGCCAAAAAATGCCTCTTTTACTCTTGCACCGTGTTCATCATCACATTGAACGAAACGAAAAATGACGGTCATTTGTTCTTGATGTGATATATCCGGAGTACAAACAAGATTTATAGAGTAATATTTGGCTTGTTTCAGCTGCGTGAGAAGTGCGTTTTCAGTTTCTTTTGCAACTAAATTTATCAGCTCGTTCTGAATACTTTTGCTCAAATAGTGTTGCTTAGTTTTGTGCCGAATAATCCTATTTTGCAACTCATTCAAGACGGGATCTCTCTTCGCCAGTAGTTCAAATAAACCCAAAAAATTTCCATTTTGCGATGATCCCAGTGTTTCGTCGGATCCTCTAAAAGCCAAATTTCTTTCACCCAAAAATATTACGATGTCTATTAGACGCTCCAAAACATTCCTCCAAAATGTTCTTTCTGCAAGAAAAATCTTCATTGCTTGTTTATCCACCGTAGATTGAGTGTTAATACCCTCCTTAAGCAAAAGCCATTGGTTAAAACTCTTTTTATGAGAAGCACCGTTTTCATGATCCTTTAACTTCTTGGAAAACCCTTCCCATGTATTGATGCCCCTACTAAACGGACTAGCTAAGTTGCCAAAAAGTTTGCAGCTGAAGCAGAATGCTTTGTCAGAATCTTCAGAGTACATCAGCCATGACCGAGGAACAGCCTCGCCATTACTCAAAATGCGTTTGTAATGAATAGAAGAAAATCGTCTTCTAGCTGCGTTGTATGGAAAATTTGTTACAACTTGCCGAGGTCCTCTTCTGATGATGTCAACCCGTTGCGGATCTGATATGACGTCAGGCCACTTCGCTGGGTCCCTATGGAGAGGGTCAAACGAACTGTGGGGAAGTGACGATGAAGTATCGATGGCCGCATTTTTTGCCCCCATAGACGTACATGGCACTGATGGTACATTTAGTTCAACCGATTCACACAAGACATTTTCTGATTCTGCAGTTGACGCTGCTGCTGCTGAAACTAAGCTCAAAGTATCGCTGATAGGGACGGCTGGCAAAGTAGCACTATCTGTTTCAGTTTCTGCTCTGCTAACGGAAAAAAACTGTGTTAATTTGGTAAGCTTTTTAACTGATTCCTGAGCAGCAGCTGCTTCTTTTCTTTTCTGTGCTCCACTTTTATGGCGTTTCATGTTTCCGATAGACTATGTTTAAAAAATAGCTTCTAAATTATATATGCACGTAATTGGCTATTTTCAACTTCGAATTAACTCTAAAATCGATTAATATATTTTAATATATTTTCAACTTCGAATTAACTCTAAGCATTGTCACAATTAAACTATAAATATTGAAAAACTAACTTCATATCTTTCTTAATCTAAAAATGCAGTAATCTATTTACTGTACTCTGTTTCCTTCACAGTAGCTGCAACCAACGAACTGGTCAGCTTTTTGGCAATTAGCTTCAAAAATTCATCATCTGACTATGACGTAACTATACGGCTTATGACTGACTAAATGGTTGTAAAGTTACTTTTAAAGGCAAAAGCACTCGTTAAGAAAATTTGACTTATCTTATACGATACAAATGAGTCAAAGCGTCGAAAGCAATCAGAATCGAAACATGAAACAGTAGATCAAAATACTCAACGTCGAAACTTGAATATTGGTCTTTGGTTGGTATCCAATGGGCGGGGCCCCTGACCAGGCCTGGCCCCCCCCCCGACCGGGGGGTTCGGGGAGCGGTTCCGCCGGCCCTGGTCACCCAGTATTTTTACATCATGATATGTAGCTATGTATATTCTTTTATGACCAGTTTTTTGGCCAACAAATGATTTTTAATTTGAGGCCAACAAATGATTTACAATAACGATATACAGTACAATAATGAGCGCAAGAACAGATCGAGAATGTTTATGAGTCACCCACATTACTTCAGCAAAGCATCAGTGATCCAGAGTTTGTATCTCGTAAGGTCGCCATAATTACTCCCCGCGCAAAAGGACATTGCTGTCGACGGAAAGATTGGTAGCTCCCAGATGAGCTATTTATCAAACATTATCGCGCATCATATGTTAGCGTTACTGTTATTGCTTGATGGTTTGTTTCCGCTTTGTCTTTTGCATTGCGCGGATTCGTTGAGTTTGCAGTTGTCTCTGGGGCCAGTAATTATTTGCTTGTTGGCGCTGCGTGGATACAGGATGCGATGCTTTGCTGTTGTCGACGGATTTTCCATTCTTTTTAATTTGGGTGCTCAGAATTTCGAACTCTGTTCGTCTCCGTACTCGTGCACATGAAACAAAACATACATATAAATAATACATACCAAATTTTACGTTACACAAAATACCTTGAGTTGATTCAATATTACAGTTGGTTGTCATTGTTTGGTAAAAGTTCTGCATCAGTAACGACCCTTTCACTCCGAGCATGGATTTTTTCATCTCGGATTTTAGCAATTGCAATCGGAATAAAATATTTGAAGGCGAATATAGTTCATAGAACAGACCAGAATAACAATAAAAAGAGCAAAACGGTGATAATACCACTCAAAATTGGATCGGTTATTGAGCTAATTACGAATAAGAATGTATTTTTCATCGTTTTGATTATAGAATCATTAATGTATTCAAAATATGCCTCAGAGTTTGAATTATTCGAAGCTAAAAATTAGCGCACATGTTGACGGTCTTCTTACAATTGGCTTAGCGATAGTAACATGATTTGTGGGTCATTATACCTACCACTATGTGCTGGAAACAGATTTAAAGCTTCTGCATAATCTACTATGTATAAAAAACAATGCTTTACCACCGAAATAATGCAAAACATGTTAGATCAAACATTCAAAACGATCGCGACGAATAGTTTGTTTGCGCGTGTGAATTGTTAGTACAAGAGTAAATGCTATTGAAAATTCATCTATCACTGACAGTCACCAATCAGCCCCCACTCAGAAGATTTTCTCGACAATGCTAATTTGTTGACGCGATGTGGGATCAGAGGAGTGTGCGAGCGAAGATAAACGGCATGGTTTGCCGGGCTCTTGCTCAATTTCATTAGAGCGTAGAGTTGAGGCGCGATTCGCCGAGCTCTGGTTCACTATGATTGGAGCGTAGAGTATTGACGGCGTGGTTCGCCGGGCTCTGGCTCACTAGATTGAAACGTAGAGTTGAGGCGCGAAAAAAAGTACGATAAACATTGATGTGAAGCGCTCTATTGCGGGAAGTGGGCTGAATCGTCTAATCCAGCGGTGCAAAAATACGGTCGCGCACTGGCGCCGCGCAACCAAAAAGTCTACGACCGCGAATAGAACTTGCAACGACGTAGTAGTAGCAAGTTTATATTTTGAAGTACATTATTAGAAAAAAATACCTTTAAAAATAATATTAAATATGTGTGCGCTAGCGGAAATATTTACGTGCTACTAAATTCCAAAAAAAGTTTTGCACCCCTGGTCTAATCCCATTGTCTCACAATTTCCTGCATTCTCAACAAAGTCTCGGGAGCTGGGATAACCGGCGCACGTTAAGCGATCGATGAACTGGCTATCATTTAATTTATTTTTATTGAAACGAAAAGGTTAAAACTAAGAAAAGTCAATAAATGAAACTGTTCGAATATATCACCGGTGATCCGCATGTCACATACTTTATGCTGTAAAACACTTTTAGTGATTTTCGGTTTCCCGCCCTGCATTTTACTAATCAAGTCTTGATTGGCCGCATGAAGTTTGTTGACTTTGCCTGGGTGAAAAATCGTTGATTTTGGAGATTAAGATTTTCTGAGTGACTTTCAGCTCCAAAACAAAGTAGCCTAAGGACCTTTTTTGTGGAGATTGAGTTTTTGGAGTGACTTTGTGGCTAATTTCAGCGGCAAAATAAAATGATAACTTTTTTGACATTAACTACTACAAGGACCAAACAAACTTCTTGGACAGGTCCGGACGCATTTAGGGCACCCCTGATATACAGCTGTATAGATAGGTAGAGTGGAGTTTGCAACTATAGCAATAAAAGAAAAGAAAAAAAACCTAACCGTTACAATTAATTTAACCAGATCACAAACTACACTCGATATAACTACCAAGATATTGTGCTATGGGCTTACCAACATCGTCTTGACAATTCTTATTTCCTTACTAACAGCTCAAGATTATACCGTTATGAGCTTGAGCATTTACCGACAAAATTTTTAACGATAAACAATATTTATGACAAATTTATCGCTACTTCATGAAAAGCCAATTGTGTCTGATTTTAAGTAATGGCTTGAGTCTGGTGCTGGAGTTGTATCGGTGAAAATTAAAAAAGCGAATAAAGGCAAACAGCAAATTGACTATAATCCCAACTTGTAAATTCTTCCAGCACTCAATGGGTGATATTAAATATCAAATTATTAAAGATGGCAAGCCCCTGGTTGCAATATAATTGTACCTAAAATTTAGCTTTCCATTTCTTCGATACAAGGCGCTATAAGAGAGCTGAGAATACCATTTTTAAAGTTTTTGGTATAACCCGACCGAGAATCAAACTTCAACCTTCAGACTTGTTGTTGTTGCTACCCCACCCCTTTCGGGAGATGGGGGCATGGAGGAAGACCATGGAGCCCCAGAAGCCGGGCCACTTTCCAGGGCCTGGACCAGAGGTCGTAGAGAGACACAAAACCGTCAGAGAGCGAGCGGTGTAGAGAGTCCGTAGCTGGACAGTGCAGAATGAGATGAGAGGTGTCCTGAGACAGATGTCCGCAGGCACTGCAGAAAGGATCATCGATTCTGCCAATTCTAGAGAGATAAGAGCTTAACAGTAGGCTGTGTCCGTTGCAGCGAAGACGAGAGAGAACACAGCGAGCGTGACAAGGGAGCCAAGTTTCTCAGTGGAAATCGAGGGAACTTGTGTGTAGAAGAATTTAGATGAGACAGTACGCCTCCAGTCCGAGAAAAGAGAAAAATAGATACGAGAGATAAGAGGGGAGAGAGACTACAAAGGAATACAGAGGGCACACGCTCCCCATTCGGCCAGCTTATCAGCGGCGTCATTCCCCGGGAGAAACGAGTGTCCGGGGACACATTGTATTCTGATAGAACAGGAGGAGAGAGAAGACAGTTCCTGCCAGATCTGCCAGAAAGATTGAGAGAATAGGAAAGAAGAAGGAGAGGACAAGGTGGTGAGGACAGAACGAGAGTCAGTTAGTGGGAGAAGAGAAGAAAAATGGCAGACTTGTTGGTGCTGCCGAGACTAGCAAAGAGCTTGCAGAATGGCGCAGGCTTCAGCAGAAAAGCTTGAACATACTGTGCCTGCTGAAGAGGAAAGAGTGGCTTCAGTGCCACAGAGAGAGCAGTTGGCAAGTACGCCACATCTGTCTCTGCCAAAGGGGAAAGTAACAGAGCCGTCTGTCCAGAGCACCAGATCCTGAGGGGAGAGAGCCGCACCTTGGCAAGTGAGAGAGGGTCAGAGCGAGAGTATAGAGAGGAAAGGTTAAGCTCCACAATACTGGTCAGTGCTCAGACCAGCGCTTCAGTCGAATTAGAGCTTCTTGTGTGGTCTCCACCGTAGTAGACATCGAGAAGGAGGAGGACCAAATGGCCAAATGGTCAGCATAAAGAGAGCAGCTGACTGAAGAAGGCAGAGAAGCAAAGAGATCATTAATGAAAAGAAAAAAAAGTACAGGGCCAAGAACGGATCCTTGCGGAACACCTCGACGGACTCAAAAGGAACGATTTTTCGTGATTTTGAAAACCACGCAAGCACGCGTATCATAAAGGAAAGATTGAGTCCAACGAGCAAAGCAAGGAGGGAAGCCGACCAAGTTTGTAGAAAAGGGAGGGGTGCCAGAGTCGAAAGCTTTGAAGAAGTTAATAGTAGCGAGAATCGTCCGAGAGCCCGGCCTGGGTTTGTTAAACCCATTCGATATGAAATGAGAAAAACATAATTTGATCCAGAGTTGACTGTTCAGGGCGGAAACTGGCCTGACGGGGAGAGAGAATGAAATTAGACTCCAGAAAGAATAGTGGACGGGATAGAATGATTCGTTCAAAAAGCTTTGATACGCAGGAGGTGGGAGAGATAGGCCAGAAGGAAGCAGGATAGTCGAGAAGCTTTCCCATCTTGTAGATGGGAACAATAAAAGATGGGTTCCAGATGAAAGGAAAGGAATGCAAAGACCAGGAAAAATTGAAAATATGTGGGAGAAAATCCATGGCAGAGCAAGGGAGGTGCTTTAGGCGAGAGAGCGAGAGAGGAGGGAGCAAAGGAAATGTCAGGGAGAAGCAACTGCCAGAGGAGCGATGCAGAAGAGAAGGAATGTCAGAGTCATTGAGAGGAAGAAGATCAGAGAAGATGACCATGCCGGATACTTCCTCCTTACGGGGGTCGGAAGTACCTTTTGAGTCCCAGAGGGGGTGATGGCAGTTAGGTCCCTTAGAATGAAGAGATTTCTGGACGAGGAAAGAAGAATGGAGGGAGAAAAGGAGTTGGTTCTACTATTCGTCAGAGAAGAGCGAATAGGGGGAGCATAAACATTAAGGAAAGAGAGCGAGGAGGAGTTGTTTAGTAAGATGTTGACCCCTACATAATCAGAATCAAAGTAGGGGTCCAGCGAAGAAAGAGAGGAGGTAGAAAGTTTTGAGAAAGATAAGCTCTGTCTGACAAAAATGTTGACGCCGCCGCTAGCGTGGGTGAAATCGGGAAAGAAAATGCCAGACCTGGAGTGGGTGCGATCATATCGCAGAGTAGAGAATGCAGGGATTCGAAAAGAAGAAGATGAATTAAGGTTAGGTTCCTGGATACAAATAAGGTCAACAGGATGAGACAAAACAAACTGTAATAGTTCAGTGCTCCTGGCTTGAAGACATCCTCATTCCATTGAAGAACTCTGAGGGAGTCAAGGGGGAAGAGAAAGCAGGAGGTGTAGAGGAACAGCCAGGAGCCTAAGGCGGTGGTGAAGGTGCAGAGGGAGAAGATGCGAAGTGGGCGGGGAGGATAAGAGGCTTGAAGGCAAGGGTGGGACGATAGTGTTGCCTGAGCAGAGGAGGGCCAGATGGGCCAAGTAGCGCAGTGGAGATGTGCAAGCTGGAGTAGTCCGAGGAGGAAGTCACAGTGCTGGTAGATGTGGGATCTCCAGAAAAAACAGGGACGCAGCAGGGAGGGCAGCTTCAGGAGTGAGAGCTGCCTAGAGTTTTGAATGTAGAAAAAGAGAGAAGTGAGCACCTTAAATGGACCCATTTGCAGCGATGCAGCATTGCACCGACCTACTTCTCCACGTCACATTTTCAGCACACACTAAACAGGGAAAAACGAAGCCAATGTTAGGATGAACGTAGCTGCTCATCAGGAGAAGGAGAAAAATGAATAGACGGGCAAGAGAAGAGAGAAAAAAGGCAACCGATTTCAAAGAGGTTGCGTGCAGCTATTCTGCGGTTGTTCAGGGGGCAGCACGGCGAAAAAATAACTTGTGTGCTTGGCGTAACTTGGACCCTCGGCAAGGCCAACAGCCATTTCGACCCAACGCAAACGGGTTCGGGGACCGCGCCACCACGTTTAGGCGGCTGTTGATTAGGGCAGACTTCAGAATTCGCAGCAATTGTGCGTACCTCTGGGCCACGTCGCCCGGTCAAAACTTCTACCAAGTTTACTTGCCATCTGCTCAAACTCATGCGCTTATATTGGGCAACTTCCTGTACACTTCTTCCAATTAAGTGATTTAGTCCACAATGGATATTTGAAAGTAGGCTACGTGATAAGAGCGTCATAACATTAAGCACATAGTGCGATGTCCGTAGTCAACACTTGGCTTACGCAGAGGTCACCGTTGGTAAAATCGTGGCTAAAATTATATTCAGACTTTATCCGGGCGATAAACGCATCACATATTTCAATCAGTTCTGTTTAAAATATTATGTTATTGAGGCTTATCTTCAATGACAGCCTATTAAAGTTGCTGGTAATTTTTAGTGGTGTTGATGTCAACTTTTTATTGTAAACTAACTCATCCATCAGGCAGGGAGAAGGCAATTCCTTAATTTGATCTTCCAGGATCCGCGACTACTTTATCTACTGGCTAACTATTTCCTCAAAATCCACCGTATACAGAACAGAACAACGAAGAAAAACTTCCGCTTATATATTTGATCAGTTTAACAAATTCAAAAAAAATCACTGCCTTTGGAACACAATTGCAAAACATAATCGCAAAAAAATATAATGCAGTAAATGTATAAAGCACTTGAAGAAAAATAATTTGCAGCAAAATATAACCAATTTAGCTGTGCAAGGCTGAAAAACAGTAAGAGCACGTTTTGCACACCATAAAGAGGTCGGAAAAAGCACCACAATCTTGCCGGCTTTCGAGCAATTTTCTTCGGGAGAAACTTGGCTTTCTTTCCGATTATTTAGTATTATCTGGAAACAATTCCATAGCGAGCTGAGAACGAGAGGCAAGGCCTTCAGCGTTACTTCTCTCACATCGCTGGAAAATCTCATCTCCATTCCGTGTATTGCATGTTCTATACGAAAAATATTCTAATTATCCGAGAATAGTGTAATTCCTAAAAGAAATGTCAGACTCCTTAGAATCGCTTGATGTATTCCCGGTCTATGGTTGCATGCTCGACTTTCGATTCAAACTGCGTTTTTGTGCAACAGTGACAGCATAGAGTGGCTGCTGATTCCATGAGCGTCACCTGCAGACAGAAACTCTCCACCCTCGATGCGGTCCTCTTGTGCACAACATTAGTACCAGCTGTTTTAGAAAAATCCAACCTGAAAGGCACTACAGTCTCCCACCTGTGCATATAACGTCGTGTCAACATCGGTTCAACTGCTCTGAATATGTGAAGCTGCGAGTACTTGACTAACATTCCGTACACGTCCAGTGTGTCGGCTAGATCAGCTACCTGGTCAAAAAATAAGCTTTGAGAACAGAAAGAAAAATTTAATCGGTTAATTGAAAAACCTTTGTCTAGACCGGCTTCGGAATTACCAACACAGCGCATTTCCGCTATTGTCATAGCAACTACTATACCGCGAACGCTTTTTTCACGATCGCAATAACTTACCGTACTCGTAGATCCAATGCGAGTATTCAACTGGAGGCTGTTCGATTGCTTAACATCGCGGCGAGCTGTTTTGGAGAGTAAGACGTTTAATTATCAATCTCTTTTGAAATTAAAACTGCCTGTGGTCGTACGTAGAAGTTTGGACGCTTAATCACGGTGGGTAATTACGACGGTATTGCAGAGGCTATTTTAAGATTTAAGAAGGGGGTGAAAAGCGATAAAACTATAAAACATTTGTTGAAGAGTGGATGCAGGCTTTCAGTAATCGCAAACAAAAACGAAACTAGAGATCCACGTTCCTTAATGAAAAATTTGATAACTTTGCTACAGCTTACTTAGCCGACTACTAAGCCGTACAAACTCTCGCACATTCTCGGTTCATTTAGTGTTCGATGCGACTTGAATAGGTTTTCATTATTTTTGACCAAATTTCTTTTCAGTCGATTCAAGCTGTCATCCTTCCATGAAATACGGTTTTTGCAGACGAATTTCTGTTCGTAAGCCTACCCACTTACTGTTTCCTGAGTCATGTGGGCTTCAACCGAGTCGGCCATCTTTGTTCTAATGGCCATGTAGTCGGAATTATAAATGCACACGTCATCAAAGGAGTAGATATCAAAATGTCCGTTTGTTGGTTTGATTTCAATTTGCTCTGGAACTGGGACATTCTGTAATGTTTTCACATTGGGTTATAAAAGGAATTTACAGCATCAGCATTAAAGTAATGAGTAAGCTCCTCCTCTTCCTAGGGATGAGACAGGGTGAGAAACGAACATCCAGGCTTTACATCGAAAACACATCAAACAAAAATGAATGGAACACGCGGATCGAAATGGCGAAACAAAGGTGTCATTGATATAGAATGGTATTCCATCAGCAGAAAACCTTAACAGCATTAGTTGTAATGTAACTAGTCGCTTCTCACGACATACTGAGTGAGCACTGACCAGCTTTGCTATTTAAACGCTGTGATGCACGATTTAGCTTTACAGTTCAAACGATTGCATGAATTAACTTCAAAGCGCACAGTTCACGTTTCCAGCTTTCCGCTGCAGGGCAAAAAAAACAATCCCACGATAAAACTTGCTTGCTGATCAAATTATGAGCAAAAAGTAGATAATAAACGGTGAGCGTTTACCGCATCAGTAACGTTAAATCAACCTCTTACAATGCCACAAAAAATGAAAAATCAATAACCGCAAAAGCTAAAAGTACAGTTGGGTTATATCGTGAGAACTCGAAAATTTTAATGAAGAAATCTTTGTGGCAATACATTATTCCATCAACTGGCAATGAAGCAGTGACGAGAAGGCTACGCGGTAAAAGCAAAATCAAGCAGAAATTACAACTTAACAATGCCAAAGCAAAAAAGAAAAGCGACTCACCTTGTAAATAATCTTAGGATTGTAGCTAGAAAACGGAAGCGGAAAAAAAGCCTGCCATCCTGAAAAAAAGTTATAAGTTTAAAGCATGAAGCTAATGAATCAGCACCAGCTATTGCGTAGTATTGTTAGCGCAGAGCTGATCAATCTACTAGTCTTCATCTGTAACTGAGATCACAGAAAAAAAATGATAACAATCGCGTCAAAAGTCGCCAGATGCCGCACAGTGCTTCCAACAAAAACACCACTATCAAGCAAGACCGCAAATAACATCATGCTGGTCAACTTACCTTGGATTGCATTCATTCTGCATCGATTTAGGAAGTTTGTGTTCATATTAGCAGCGACACTACTCAAATACAGCAGCCCATCAGTGGGGTGCTTTTTAGCAACGACATCCATTACTTTCAGCTGTAAAAAGTCAATCGTGATCACCAGACAAACTGAGTGCTCGAGGCCCTGCTTATTGGTGATGATTTCTTGGGTTAGAAACACAAAGTAAGATGTGCGTGTAGATATGAAAATTAAGTTATAAAAGCGTGTGAGCTGTTTGCAACCTGTCGTTACGCCAAATGGTAGCCCACCACCGGAGCGGGTTGAGGAAAACTTCGATAATCGCCTTTTACCACATGCTGAGCAAGCAGGTAAAACCTCTTCTTGTTATTGAGGGGCGTAACTGCTCGACTTAGCTACGTAAGCGAACCGATATAAAACAAGCTAACCAATCAACCATTTTTTGCAACGCCTCTTTTCATCTTTGGCAAAAACGTTATTAAGTAGTGACCGGTTGGACCGGGACGTCATGAAATAAACGGCGTCTTTTAGAAAAAGTAAGAAACGGTTTTCAATATTGACATAGTTACTCTCTTCTGCCGTATTTGAAATAAAGGAGTGGCGAGAAAGAGATTGTGCTAACAAAGCCTCTTCAAATAAGTAGCAACAACGAAAATATACACAAAACAGTAGTAGTTTGGGTATGTAAAAAGTTACCTAGTTACATAAAGTAAAGATCAACAGCAAAAAAAGAAATACTCATTTCAAGAAGTTCTTGAACAAATGTTAGCCGGTATCAGAGCAACAATCAAATGACAATGTCGATTTCCTCATCGTTTCCAACGTCATAAGGGGCTTCATTTTCCTGATGCGGCGCATGTTAATCACTAATCGTTGCATTGCATCAGATTATGCTTAATCGACGAGCTTGAGAAAAATTGATGGGCGACTATCGTTAAACCAAAACAACTTCAAAAGCCAGTTGAGCAAAATAACGTACCATGACTTCTTCAAATTCAAAGTTCTTTTTTTACGCTATTGATCTTCACTATATTTAACTTCGTGACTTGTTACATTGCCAAACTGCTACTGTTTTGTGTATACTTGGTGTTACTATTTACTTTACAAACCTTGCTGACAAAATCTCTTGTCTTTTTAACAAAATCTCTTTTTTGATCACATAAAGGTGAATGGAACCACCGCTTGTTTATAAGCTAAGGCGCGGGGTTTTAAGTGCAGCTTACACCGATATAAGAGTGAAGTGCACACCGAGCACGCAGTAAAGAGGCTACCTCTCGACACACGCAGATCAAAGCTAAGTGTCAACCTTGCTGCTGGTGAAGCTCCAAGGCTGCAATTTGGCGTTCATGACTAGTTCAGAACGGGCGGCTTTATATGCTGGTTTTGATCGTGCTTGAGGTGTGTTCATGCCCTGCACACGCCTAAACAAAAAGGAGGGAGAAAGCAAAGAACATAAACATCTGTAGTTGATAGCTTGTAAAACTCCCTTTGCTTCAGTTTGTGCTCTTTTTTTTCCGCTATTTTGCAGGCTGTTTAGACGTGCTGATGCAGAGCATGTTCGCCAGGACAAAACTCGCTTTCGAATCAGATTTTTTTCTGAAGTAACGAAGCACTTTATACTGCGGATTGCTTTCCTGAAAAAAACCAATGGTGGTTTTTCGGAGTATTGAAATCCAGACCTTTTGTTCCAAAGTTAGGAAAGAAAAAAAGTTAAGAAAACAAAAAAGTGTGCTTCACCGGGTCCGATGACTTTTGGGTATCACTTAATGACAGTCCCCGGCAGCAGCTGCAGTAAAGCAAATGTAAATAAAAATACCCAACTTCGTTATTGGACTTACTTGAGAGACCACTTCAGTCTTGATGCTAACCCATGGTATCAATCTTGAGCCAGTGTTAGTTTTTCGATATTTTGACTGCAAAAATTGCAAGACAAGTAAACGCTGTGCAAAGATGTTATTTGGAATTTTTAGCTTGAAAAGTCAACAACAACAAAAAAAACATAAAACCAGTAGTCGGTCTACTACAAAACCAGGTCTAGAGGAGCATCATCAGTTGCGACAACTGCTTAAGAAAACTGAGACATGCTATTAGTGAATTCGCGAGTCCAATCAACGCGTAGTTGCTGCGTTGTTTTCTTCTTGAAGTCACTCAGCGACAACTACCTCTGATTGGCAGCAATATCTGTGGCAAAAGCCTATTGTGTCAGCTAGTTTCCACTACTTTAACACCATTTTTAGCTGCAGCTAAACTAAAAGTGGTTTTGATGTTCACAATGCTCAGAAGATAGGTTTTGGCTTGAGAGATTACAGTCGAAAGATCAAAACCAACCACGAACAACTTCGCCTTCCTTTCACACAGGCTATATTACCTCGTACTCTTGCAGTAGTCGTTTCTGATCAGAAAAAATGTCGTTTTCATGAATATTCTGTGCATCGACAGGGTTGTAAACGAATACGATGCTAAGTATAACATTTTCATCACCATTTAGACACACCTAAAAACAAGGATGAGAAAACAAATATTAAATGTTTTCATTAGTACGAAGTAACTAATTTAACTACAAACCAGACGTGAATAAAAGTGAATCGTAAGACTTAACACGGAATTTTAGTCTAAGACTAAAGTCTAAACTTGAGTTACGGCATAATGCTGCTGCACGGTTAAACACAGCTTGAATGTAACAAACCAATACAGATTAATGAGACTTCTACATATTTTCCAAAAGCCTGCGACTTGGCCGGCTAATTTAAAGGCTCGAAATATACTTGAAAAAATTTCTACTACTGCACTGTACTAATGGAGTTTAATAGCATCAATGACCACGTGTTGCCGCGAGACACTATTTCTTAAAATTTGAGATCTTAATGCAGAAAATTGGGATTTAGGAAACAATTAAAGGACGGTTCCGCATACATCTGGATTTCTGCAAAAATTTGAAGGTTTTCAAAGCATCGTTTAGAGAGATTCAAATTCAACAATTATCAATACTATCAGAGGTTACATATGTCGTTGCCACAGGCGTCCTATTATTCACCGCAGTCCAATTGCCCCCAAAAATTTTGGTCTCCACAAGGCTTTTCAAAAACATAAACTCTCAATTACGTCATTCGCAGCAACTAACATTGTTCCAAGCAGCTGTTTCTCTTCAACTACTTTCGATTAAATGATATCAGAATGCACCAGTCGACACCCACAAGAGCACACTATTACAAGCTTCATTTCGCTTCCACTTTCCCATGTTACGCAGGGCATAGACGTACTGGATCAACAAAATATCCACGACTGTGCCATGCTCGAGTGCGAGCGTTGTAGCACCCCGAGTTTATTGCAGCGTAATACATTTCAGCTTTCTACATGTTTGCGTGTGTGTGCGAGTTAGTTTTTGAATCATTGCATGCAATTGATACTAAAAAAAGAAAATCTGTGACCAAGAATCGTGATAAAGCTTGTAAACAAAATATATACCGAATCCTATTATCCGGTTTGAATTGGCATTTTTGATTCGGATAGTTTGGGATTGGAATCCTTCGGATTCGGTATTCTGAATTGTCCATTCACCACTGGTGGAGCTAGCAGACTGAATTTCGCAGGTGTGACTTGATCAAAATAAACTGCCGCCTGACTTTGGTTGTTTTGGGATGTGGAAAGGAATAATAACCGTTTCAGGCGGTGGCTCTATCCCCAAAAAAAGATGTTTAAACACAACTACATTGTGTACCTCCAAGAGATGAAGCCTCGGCCTCAAAATGTTTACTAAGTCGTGACAGAATTAACGGATAACAGTATCTCTAGTTTAATAGCTTTATAGTTTGCTACATTGACTCAAAGCAATTTTGAGACCCAAGGTTAGCTTACTGAAGCATAACCCAAACAAGCACGTTAGAACTGTCAACTGCTTACTTTCGCATACTTCTCCATGAATGCTTTGAACAGTGGTCGCTCATCTTTGCTCACTGGTAGGATGATATTAATTTTGGCAGATTCAGTCACATATGGCATAGGGACAATTTCAACCTGATAATAAAATAAAAATACTAACTCGTAAAAATAGCCTTGTACTACTAAAAAACATTGTCAAAAAGCGCAAGCATAAAGAGAAAGTGTTATGGGGTTTAGAGAATACACAAGGTCTCATAGAAACTGGGCATTTGTTTCTATTTTGTTTTCGATACCATGCGTAGCGACTGACCCGTTCCATCCTTTTGATTTTCGGTTTTCGTCTCTTCCCTTGGCTCATGATTTATCAATTGCAACCTATCTCAATTCAATTCCTAATTCAACCACTCCAATCGCTTTCGTTTAATTGGCTGGCTAATGCTTTCGCCATATTTCTATTCGACCAGTGTGCTTACACCTACTATACTCTAAAAATCCTTTCGTGGGGTATGGTAGATCAGCAGACTCGGAATAAGACTACAAAATCGTCTTTCTAAAACAAAGCCTATCAGGTTTGAGGGATGAAGCACTGTAGGGTGTTTGGGTGCATAATGTCTGGCTGTAACTGCCAAAGAGAGTCCTGATTTTTGTCAACTTGTATTTCAATTTTTGTCGTAGCTGTACTGCTCACCTTTCGCAGTGCACCTGCACGTAAAGGCAAAAAAATAATCACTCAATCTTTTTTCGCATGAGCAATATGCACTGGCAAAATAAATTAAACTGCATTACTGATAAAAATGCAAGGTGAGCCAAAAGTAGGCGGACAGTAAATATATAACATTTATCTAGAGATCACGTATACCTACAACCCTGAGGGTAAGCCAAAAGTAGGTGGACAGCGTTGATAAATGACATTTAATTTTCATTAATATAATTACCTTACTACAAACAGTTTAAGCACTTGCATTGATAAATAACACTTAATTTTCTTTAATATAATTGCCTTAATACATGTAGTTGTAGGTATGCGTGATCTCTAGATAAATGTTATATATTTACTGTCCACCTACTTTTGGCTCACCCTGTATCTCCCCAGTCAAGACGTTTTTAAGGCATTACAGTGAAGCGCAAGTTTTGAAACGGACCACGACTGTCGCATTACCGGCACCCTAACATGTAACACTATTCGAGTCGGTGCAAGTGTCTCAAAACCGAATCTGTCTTTAACGTAGTCCACGCAGCCAAAGAGCGGTTATCTCGAACTAATGATTATGATGAAAACAACAAATGATGGAACTAGCTAAGTACGAGTATCTTCCGAGCCCTTGACTAAATTCAGAATTTCCACCACAGTATTCGTAATGAGCCTTCAGCTGCATGTGTATTTTATTAAGTACAGACAGTAAGCCACGGTGCAGAGAGCTTCGAAAACTCACAGCGGATGATGTAACTAAGTTTCGCTTGAAGCAGTGCGACCGTATGTTTTACCCTTTAACTTAAGCTGAAATTGGAGCCTGAAAAATGAGTAAGGCAAGGACAATTTTTTCAACGCTGCTTCAATGTCGATTGATGGTGTAGGCATGATGTGATACCCAATGAAAATTACAAAACCTAAGTTGTCAAAAAGCGACGGGTTCACATCTCTACGAATGATTTCTTTTCAAAGAAATAAAAGCAAGAGAACGCTGTGTATGGGGTTTTAATCGCATATCCCGTATCAATGAATCAGATAAATAAATTTAATTTTAAAACTAAGCAACTTGTGAATCAAATATAAAACAAACCACATAAAACTATGATGCAGAGGACTTGCTTGGTGGTCGGCAATTGCCCTATAATCCAATCTGTCAGTTTTCTATCACGCTCAAACATCAGGCTATTAAAAACGGGCCTAAAAATTGAAACTAACACATATTGGCTCAATCTACCTACTACTCTCTGATGAGTTAAAAATCCAAATTAACCACTGACTTACCTCACTCAATGGACGCAACAGCTCCACCCTGTGATTGATTTCAACAGGCTCAGTCGAACCGTCAATTAAAACGCTTAGCAAAAGATCAAGTATATACTCCATACCTCGCTGGGGATCAAACCGGCGATAACCATTTGCGAGTTTCTTCTTGGTAATGTACAAGCCCTGATTAAATACGAAAGAAAATTACGATTGCTCTTACTGTAACGCAATCCAGCATTTACGATTTACGGCACCCAGATAGAACTATCAGTTGGCATTTCTTCAAGATATTTTAAGCCTTAGCAGCAAAAGCACACAGACTCGATGGCACCCACATTATTTAAAACGGCAGCTCTTTGTTAGATGGTCTAGTGTAGATTACACTGCCATTTGCAAGCTTTCTTGTCTGGTGTTTGACTTTAAAAAAAAGAGCAAACACTTTTGTGTAATGTTTTTCTTGATGTCGTAACTTGCACAGTGGTTATTCTTAAATAATGATAGCCTTACATTCAAGCTTATGCAATATATTGTGACTCCACGGTTACTACATCGGCGTCCATTGATCCTAGAATGAAATAGAGCAAAAATTACAACCCAGATTATCAAGCTAGGCAGAAGAATCGTATCCCAAAAGTTTTGCATAACAGAGCATATGGTACTGAGGAAATCAGCTAGTAAAAGCAAGCAATATTTATGAAAGTCAACTTTTAGGTGGTACTGTGATGTTATCGCTGTTTGCATGCTACCTGTTTGCTGTACTTTTCATTCAGCCTTTCCATTGCAATCTGGACAATATTTTGGACATCGATTTTATCAATTCCCGAAAGCTGGCACTTCGGCACTTCACCTGAAAACGATGAGATACAACAACAAGGAACAGACATGGCGGCCTTCACATTATGGCTAGAAATCAGTTTGATTTAAAGGCAGCAAAATGAAAGAGATGCAAAAGTAAAAACCTATCAAAAAGTGAACAAGGCTGTGCAGCGGGCCCATCCGCATTGCGCAGAGAGATATTCAAATATAAAATCGATAGCAAACAACGTAGGGATTTGCGGAACTGCAATCACATTCTACAGAATTGCTTGCAAATTTAAACTTGATAAATCGTTAGTGGTGGACATACGCAGTTAAAATCCATTTTTAAAAACTAAGTCCAATACGTATACTCGTATACCGTATTAGCAACTTTTAACCACCTACAATAAGAAAAAATCGTGTAAACATCGCTTACCAGGACATGTTAACGTATAATCCTCTGTGAAGTAATCCCACACAATGATATCCCATCTACTGGTCGGCTTGAATGGGGGGTTGATGCCAATGGGCCACGATAGTTCCCGTTCTCCTTCCGGTAACTTGGGGGCCAGACTTTTAATCTCTTCCTAAGAGACAAAAGTTTTTCGTTCAAAACTGAACTTTAAAAAATGTACTTTTAAATTCCCTTCGTGCTCAACTGAAACCAGCGGAAACTGACAGAGCACATGAACAAAAAGGTAAACAGAGAATTCAGAAAACTGCGACACACGCTCTTTGGTCAAGCTCATATGGTAATGATGCATCAAACTGTTTGGTGTGGTTACTTGAGTAAAACGCAACGATAGGACCAAAGTTATCACAGTCAGCTTCCTTTCATCAACGAAATCACATTTATGGGCAGCCAACCATGTCTTTGCAACAGGAGCAATTCATACAGAAGTTAGAACTCAAAGCATGAGTTTGAAAGCAAATGCTGTGCGCCAGTAAAACGCCCGATATTAAAAAATAAGACACTTTTTTGAATCACAACATTTTAGGTTTACGAACTTTTTTAAATAGTTTTATACTTCACTAAGAAAGGGTTTACATACCTGTATTTCCGTGATTTCCTTGTAGGCTTTTTCAATTTCGATTTGTGAAAACCTCTTATGCAGTGAATACATCAACTTTGTGCTTGTAACACCGCTGACGGTTACTGCGCCTTTAAACTGCTGTGAATTTTCAGCGTCCGGATTGAAATCGCTATTTGCTTGAATGATGTCATATGTATAGTAAAACAAGCCCTAAAATATAAAAACGTATGATCATTTACATAGAATCAATCAACCGACAGCCTTCACTTTAGCTGTGTAAGCCGGCAGTGACCAAATTTTTTTCTGGGCGCCCTTTGGAAACTTGAAAACACAGCAGTTTCAACAAACACTGCAAGCAGACACAAAAATTGTCACAAGCAGTGTTAACTCTAAAGGTTTTGGTAAGTGCGTAACCACCGGTGCAAGTGTGAAATTGCTAGCAAATATACGAAAAACGCCGGACAAATTTTGGTGGACACTGCCGAACAAACCGTTATACCGGTCTGAGTAACGATTTTAAAAGATGTTTTTGGTAGCCTACTGCTGTTGAGTATATATGCCAAGCTAAAAAAAGATGTCGTTTACCCCAATTCAGATCTCTGATTCTTCGTCCAAAAGTTTTTCGAAGGCAGCTAAGCATGTGACGTAAACATCACGTGACTGTAAGGCAACAGCGCTTTGCAAGCTACGCGCGCACTGTTTCCACGCTTCTATTGTACAGTAGAAATAGTCAAACGGCTTCATTGACGACGTAAACTTGCCTATAAAACGTGTCGTTTCCCTCAGTCCCTGCAGAATTCCAATATTTCGGATACATTAAAGTTTACCTACACCATTGTTTTGCGTACAACCGCACCCTTTGTTTTTCCCTTAAACGTATTTTTTCGATTATGGCATTTTTAACTTAATTCAGTGCTTTTCAACAGTTCTTGGCATGTGGCCTATTTTCGAAACGCACAGAGGCACGTGGCCCTAATTACCGGTACATATTTTTCTTAATTTCATGGGCGACTTCAAAAAAGTTATCAAAGTAAATTTCAGGGATGTCCAAATAAAATAAAAAAGCAAGTCAAAAAAGTTTTCCAATTTCACTCCATAAAAAGGGTAAATAAAGTACTGGCCCCGTGAAGACCTTTGTCCGCCGATTGAAAATCTCTGATCTAGGCCATCATCATATGTCAAGCCTCGATATAACCTCGATGATAACTGCGGTAGCATAGTTAGCTACGTATCTTTTCCCTATTGATTAAGTTTTAATCAACCATTGACCGAACGCACGAAAAGAATTCTACCTTTGTGAAAACCATTCGAATTAAACCGAAGTTTTAGCTTCGCTGAAAAGCATTTGAAACTTGACCGAAGTAAAGGAAACAAAAGAAATTCAAGGACGCGGATATGCGCGAGTTTGGTAAACGCAGCTTTTAAAATCGAGCAAATATTGAAAAGCTGATATTTGTAACTGCGCATAAAACTGCAGGGTCTCACTTACTGGCGCTTACTGCAAAAAAAAGTAGAGTCAATTCTTCATTTAAACAAATAGTTTTACAGCATTTGTAATGGGGCCGCTCTTTCCGGAAAAATTTTTGGGGGGACTTCGCCTACTATACCCGGCGCTACTGACTACAGGCGGGTGTAAAAGACTGCAATGGCCGCGGGCGCACAATTACACTTTAAAGGAAGGTTTCTTTGCGCAGTGCAAAATTTCTGAGAGTTTTGGCTATTTAGTGACTTTTTTTTATACTGGTAAACGTGATTAGATGATACACCTTAATGTTCAATCAAAAACAGTTTAGGAATGGCGAATCGTGAACAGTAATTTTTTACAATCCCCTAAAGTTGTATGCAAGTTTTACTGTATTACAAACTACCTTTCAAGCAATTAACATAAAAAAGGCTACATTTTAATGTAAAACGTTTCGAAGATATCAAAACTAGAATCCACACTTCTTTCTTTACGTTTCGGGGCTTACTTCAATCATGACTGGTAAGCTATCACGGCACATAACTGTCAGCTACATTTTATTAAAAAAAAACATTTTGGGGGTATTTAAAACTAAAATAGGTTAGAAATCGTATTCTTTTTCACTTTTGGTTTTCATAATTGGCAAGAATGAGATCATTTATTTGTAAATAACAAATACTGAACCGCTCCCTCAAAAAAATGGTGTTTTTTGTGCCAACCAGAAGCCGAGAGCAATGTGCTTTTGTTTAATCTTATCAAGCACGATTGAAATTGGCGATGAAGTGTGAGGAAAACACATACATTTTAACCATTCCAGTTTCGAACTTTCCTCGGAAAATCATGTCTTATGCTAAACTGAGCATTGAGAGCTCTTTGGTATTACCGCTCTTCAGCTACGATAGAAATTGGCCGAAAAAGAAAAAACTGTTTGATTTGCTTTCTGTTAATTGCTTGAGAGACAATTTGTTATGCAAAAGATATTTAAGTGGCCGTCACTCGCTGTTGCGTCACAACCACGCGATTGTTTACGCGAGACGTTGCACTGCCTTAAAAAGCTTCAGCCCAACCTTCGATTCCGAATCACTGTCCCCACACGTTAAAACAGTTGGCTGAAAGTTTTGCTGGCAAAATTGCAAAAACTTTTAACAAACTGAAACAATCTACCAAATACCACCGGATATTTTCACCCATTGTCGAATTTTAACAGCGAATTCGCCGAACATGTTTTCGCAAATTTGCACTTTTTTCACGTTTGTAAGGGAACACTGGCCATAAGGTTCACTTTCAAGAACACAAAACAGAAAACTCAACAAACTTGCAACTTTATGATTCACGCCTTGTAATTCTTGATTTTAAAGTTTTGCACTAAACTGAATTTAGAAACTGAGATTGCAGGTACTGCTAAGTTAGAAATTCATCAAAACACACTGAAATCTTTCAAAAATTTCAATCATTTTAACTTTTCGCTCGATCTTTTAACCTTATTAAGACGTAAAGACCAAATAAAAACCTTGCCGCTTGTTTTCTATTTACAATTGCTTGTGCAAACAACAAAAACTGTTTAATGTCAAGGTGGAGTAGGCTACGTAATTGGCCATTCAAAAATTTCTTTCACAAACTTAAAGTTTGAGGTCAAATAAAACAGTGTTGAACAGCTAACACCAATTTAGCCGTAGTTTATAATATTTAGCCCACACATTTAGTCCAAACTACGCATTACGCTACAGCGTTGCAAGCCTTTTCAGCAGCAATGTACGAATACTTGGTCAGCTGTTGCTCGTGTGGTGTATAATCACGACGAACCACCTTTCGTTTCCGACTTCGATTAAAAAATCTGATGAGCCTTGTTGTTGTTGTTGCTACCCGACCCCTTTCGAGGGTTGGGGGCATTGCGGAAGACCATGCAGCCCCAAAAGCCAGAATCCTCCCCAGGGCCTGGACCAGTGGTCGTAGAGAGGGAGAGTCGCCAAAGTGCGAGCGGCGCAAAGAGTCCGTAGCTGGACAGTGCAGAATGAGATGAGAGGTGTCCCGTGACAGATGTGCGCAGCCGTTGCATAAAGGATTCTCGATTCTGCCAATTGTAGTGAAATAAGAGCTTAACAGAAGGCTGTGTCCATTACAGCGAAGATGAGAGAGGGCAAAGCGAGCGTCACGAAGGAATCAAATTTCTCGGTGGAAACCGGGGAAACCTATGTTAAAGAATTTCAATGAGACAGTGCGCCTCCAGTTCGGAAAAAGAGAAGAATGGATACGAGAGGTAAGTGAAGAGACTACAAGGGATTGCAGATGTCACGCGTAGCACTCCCCGTCTGGCCAACTCATCAGTCGCGTCGTTCCCCAGGAAGAACGAGTGTCCGGGCACCCATTGTAGCCTGATAGCAAAGGAGAAGGAGAAATTCTTACCAGATCTGCCAAAGAGTTTGAGGTAAGATTATAAGTCTTCGATCAACCGTGGTACAAACACAAAAGATTTCCCTGCGACTGGAAGATATAAAAGCAGCTCATAAACGGTTTTACATGAGGTTTTCATTAATGCGCATCGGTATCACATGTTCTCACCTCTTCCTCATCGACGCAGTCCACAGCTCCTCTGCTGGCACGTTGGATGCACCTTCCTAGCCATTTATCAGGAGAAATGGTTGAAAAGTCTTGATCGTTCAAGCACTTATCCATCGAACTCACAAGATCGAGCAGTAAAAGCCGAGAGATTAGAAAGCCACTTTTAATCTAAATGTAAGTAAGGTCAAACGGTACAAGGACACACCAGGATATCGGTAAACAAAGTTTAATTTTCGATTTGTGTTAAACGGTATCTGTAAGATTCCTTCAATAGCTGCCACGTGTTGCAATGAAGAAGCGGAAAGATAACATTTGGATTTACTAACAAAAGTTTCTGCATCTGCAGCAAGCTGGATATCCAATGCATAAAAAAAGATGGACAGTCAGATAACTTAGGATAAAGACATGATACTTTAGTTTTTAAGGTTTTATTTGTTTAATAATAAACACAAAAACAAATGAACAAACTCAGTCAGTGATATAAAGTAAAATGTAAGCAAAACAATGCAGCATACTCTGTAATTTTTTGCTTGAATATAGAGCAACAATGTTGAAAATAGCATAAAATTGAACGCTGCAGCATATAGCGAAAAATCGATCGTCATTTCCCTTGTTTTGTGAAAAATAAATGTAATACGTTTAGTAGGCTATACTGTAAAAATTTTAAATCTAAATTTAACCCTAAACCGACATCTCTCACCTCCAAGAGAAATTAGTACGCAAAAGTATAATTATTTTCATCCAAACATGTGTCTGAAGATAACTCTGGATAAAGTTAAATGTACATTTGAAGATGAACACTTTCTTCCACACAATGATAGTTAATAATAATTCTCAGATTACAATACTCAGCCTCACAAGCCTACTATTTCGTTGACTCGAAAAAACAAACTTCATTAACTTACGTCGCAGTAAGTGACTTTTCCACCTTTATCTGAAAACGATACCGGCTTGCCCATGTATAATCTTCTATTAATGCTGATATGGTCCACCAAATATTTGATTCTGTCAGGTTGAGAGTAAGTGCCGTCTGTAGCTATGTAATACCAGTCGAAATCATTCCTGCAAAACAACTTGGCGTCATGACAATGTAAAATGGAGACGTCGCAGTCTAGTAAAAAATATGATCGAAACGCACAAGTCTGAAGACGAAGTTGAGCACTAGTAGAAGCGTTAAGGTAGGACATATACACAATAATCGGCTTGCCTTAGAAACGTTTGAAGTAAGCACCTTACAAACAGGCTGATGCAAGCTGTTTAATGCATAAGCGCAAAGATTCTTCGTGAATGTACAACAAAAATATATCAAATGATAATGCACTAAGAGTCTAAGCGTAACTTCGGTAAGGACAGAGTTGTTCCTTGACTGTTAGCCAGATAGCTGGCACAGTTTGTCACATTGTTATGTGATAGAACACGCAAAACCTTTCTGTGTGACAATCAATGCTAGAGTCAATGACTGAAAACAGCATAGCCACTCCTAGGAAAATTTTCCAAGATCTTAAGAATATTGTTTAAATCGATAATGTTGTGAGAAATATAATCTTGTTACTATGTTTTCTCTTCTTGTCAAAACAGTTTTTGCTTGACATCTGGAGGTAGCTAATTTAAAGTTCACAGGGTTTCGCTATAGCTTCTCCGCAACAAATGTTAAAAATAGAGATGTACCGATACCACATTTATTGCATTTTGAATTTTTTCTAGGTATTTATCTATTATTATTTATTACAATATTATTGCAAATCTGTAAAAGAAAGTTGAACAAATCAAGCAGTACTTTTTTATAGCAAAATTCTAAAACAATGGACTGAATACTATTATTCAAAGAAAATAGGCTTACCTTACAAACACAAAAGATTAAAAAAATAAAATAAAATGAGAAAGTAACAATGTCGTAACTGAAAAAAAAATTTGACAGCATAATGAAAACACCTGGCAAGTGACAATTTTCCATAGACGTATTCATAAAAAAGTATTAGCCAGTTGCAGCTATTGTTAAACAAACAGCACTCACAAGTCAAAACTAAAAATATACACCACAAAACTGCAGCTTTTCTAGCAAAAAAAACAGCTTGGTAAGTCAAAACTAAAAAATGTGTTTACCATACTAAAAAGAATCAAAACCATTCACAAACTGCACACTCTTTTTCTTAAATAACCTGCCTTCATATTAAAGTCAAAACTAAAACTTTCTCATCACTCCCTCCTCTCAAAAATTCATTGCTACATAAATTGCAGATAACTTTTTTGGCATCAGTAGCTTTAACATTAAACAATTTCCCTACAATGCTTTTATCAGAAGTGATTTTTATTAACCACTGCTTCTAAAGTTCAAAGAGAAACTGAAATTTATAGAATACTTTTAATATGTATATCTATATGAACACAATATTGAGTGTTACACGATGTTTGGGTCCTATTTGGAAGACCGCCCTCTCCCTAGTCATTATTGACACACTACAAATCGTTAATTATGTTACAAATCCAATCCAGTTCCAGAGGGGAAACAAAAATTTTTTTATATTTTTTCCATGAAAAAATACAACAAAAAATTTTATATTTACTTTGTGCTCAATAAGTATCGGTAGGTATCGGCTATATTTAATCGATACGATACTACTACCCGATACCATAAAAATAGACCGATACCGATACTAAAGTATCGGTACATCACTAGTTAAAAACTATACATACAAGTTAGTACTTCAGATTCGAGTTAGTTAAAAATTTACTCTGCCTATGAGTACTGAGTATGAAACTTGAAATCACGGAAAAAAATATTGATGATGTGACGTATTTTAGCGAGGTTGATGACACTACATGCAACAGTAAAACGACAGATGCGAAAATTTTAGTGTGCTAAACTAATACGCTTTTTTTGCATCTGAAGTGAAGAAGAGTGGTAATCTCAATTTCTTTTAAACATACAGAGCAATATATACTACTAACTTTGAAATATATCAGGTTGGAACGAAGTTCTGTCCCCTTTTGGATTTAATATTTTCATGAACGATTATACCAATATAACTTATGAATTTCATATGTGTGATAATCGAAACCCACAAAATTCTATGAAGATCGTATCAAAAAGCTTGTGGGGAGATGGGAAAAGGTCATTGATAAGAATGGTGATTATGCTAATGATTAAATAAAGTTGTATTTTGCTTAATCTTTATTTTCATTTAAAAACAACAAAAGGGACAGAACTTTCGTTCCAACCTGATATGAGGGCCTAAATTTGAATTGAGCTTAATTTGACAGTTTTCCAACAACACAAAATATTTACTGTATGATAATGTTTTCCATCACGAAGGCCCAGCCTTAAAAAATCTGCAAGATTGAAAACAAAATTTTTGTGTCTCCATAAGAAAATTGTAGCTGGTAAAACAATCGGTTTTTATTTTTAATCGGGCGTCGTCGGTATGTGCCAGCCTATATTTTTGCCTACATATCAAAAGAGGAAAACAACCTATGGTGAGTAGCGGTCTCCAAACTGTGTGTTGGACCTCAAGTGAAATCGGGTCAAGTAAAATTCTTTTGGGGTTGCTTATTAGTTCATAATTAAGACAAAGCATGCTGTTTCTTTAAAAATTTGTTTGATCTACGGTATGTGGCAAGTGTCAATTCAAACATTATAGTTTCGGTTTTGAAAAAAAAAAAGTCAATAGTAAACCTGACTTTTGCAAAAGCATTTGGTGTTCAGAAGATGAATGAGCATAAAGTGTTTAACTAATTCAAAAGCATTTTTGCTAGTACTAGATAGAAAGAAAAAGGAGTGCCCAGAGTGAGAACGGGGTCCATGCTCCTAAAAAAAATTCTTGAGCCGTACAGGCATCCCCGCAATAGATTATTTTTGAATAAAATAGCAAAGATTTTCTTACGATTTCCTTTACACTTTGGATTTCATCAACTTTTTCAAGTTTATTTGTACAACCTCAACAAATTGCTGTCAACGTCATCACAAGAAACGTACGATGCGAAATGTAGCTACCAGACAAACTGAAAACTGCAGATTTGATCAAACTTAATACCGCATCACAAAGTTCTGGAAAATGAAGAGGTTTTTCTGGCTACACCCATGCTTGGTGAGCTACAACGAAATTTAGTGTTTATATCAACGCCCCTTTTTATGGACTACATTTTCGTTTTTTTGTACTCTAAATTACTGATTACATGGTTCTATCTTTCTTCTAAATTTGATAATTTTGACACTATCCCAACATTTTCCACTGTTCAAAAGCCGCTGGCTTGCACAGTTCAAAAAAAAAATAAAAGGATGCGACCTTATGATCGCGGGTGTAAATTACTCTCTTCTGCAATTACGGTTGACAAGTTCCAACACTGCGAAGACAATTGTAGTTAAGTATTGCTCTAAGGCTCCATCTTTTTCAATATAAACAATCTCAGTTTAACCTGGACTCTTTATAACTATGCCACTGTATGAAATAAGCCTTAGTTTGAAACTTAACTCTTTTGCTCCCCGTGAAAAGCGAAAAAAAATGCCCGTAAGGTGGCAGCGCGAAAAACTGTCATAATCAATCATAATTATGTACCTCAAGTTTGTTTGTAAATCATTACTCAGCTGTCTACTTCTACATTAAGTGTGATATATCGTTGAAATCTACATTTCTTGAGGATTTCAAATAGAAAAAAAAAATTTTTTTTTGAATATGCAAATTTTATGCATATTAACCCCCCAACTGGGGGGTAGTTGTTTTTAAAATTAAAGAGGTACCCTCACCTCAAAGATCACTACAGATTTTATTTTCTACCAATTTTTTTAGAAATGGTCGCAAAATGATGCTAAGGAAATAAGCTTTCAAGGTACATCAATCAAAACTTACCTAAAAGCCTAGGTTTTCTACAATTTGCAATTTTCTGAGGCACATGACCTTTTTTTTGACCGGTACCGACCGGTACCAAATTTTGGTAGTTAAATTCAGTACCTAAAATATGATCAGTTATCATCTGCTAGAGGTTAGCCTAAAGTTTAGGCCCTAAACCATGTAACATTATGTATTTTTGAACAGGAAATTTCTTCAAGATTCAAAAAATATCAAGTTTAAATAGAATATGCTGTCACTGACAATGAAACAGCCGCTTGTTTACACCCTTCCCATTTGTTGACAAACAAGGGGGATACAGCAAACTTTGATTTAGAGAAGCCAAACTTCTGTTAGCTTTTAAACTTGTATTTCGCTTCTTGTCTCCTTGGAAACTTGATACAAAATGACGACTTTAGTGGTGAAACATTTGCAATTTATTTTATCTTTTTATAAGGTGTAGTTTTTCTAAAAATTATAATTTAGTGAAGGTAAGTCAAAAAATTTTGGGGGTTTTGAACTGACATGATGTACAGTACTCATTTTTGATCAGTAAATATCATATACCACTTAGTCTAAACTATTTAAAGCTATATATTGCTGGAAAGCAAATTTCCTAAGCTTTCAAATGAGACCAATATTTAGCAACATATCATATTTTTTACGCACTAAATTTACTTTTATCTACTTATCACTCAAATTTGTTTGGGGGGGTTTTGAGACCCCTAAAAAATTTGGAAATTTAAAAACGTAAGATATATTATTATTGCTTGAAATGTTGTCAAATGATGCCCCTAAAGAGTAGTTTTCAGACTGTGTTAATGATAAAGGGTTTGGTTATGTGGTAAAGATGTAATCTCAATTTGATTTAAGTGTAGTTGACACGTGCTGAGAATTTGGCCGATTTTGTCGTCTGCAACTGGGTTGTTGGTCTTTTTAACCCTTTTTGGGTATAAAAATCCAAGAATTAGGGCACAAATTATACATCTTCCGATGCGTGAGGAAATAAGCGTGATCTTTTGAAAATTTTATGAAAATCGGATAAAAAATAAAGTCACAAATCGATTTTTTATTAAACTAGTTTTGTAACTCAATTTTAAGAAATTTGAGGTAAACACTGAAAACACGAGAACATCAATCGATGATCGCGGGAGCGAAAGAGTTAACAGAACTACTTTGGTTTTTATCGATACTATTATTCGGTAATACATATGTTATGTTGTAAACGATCTGTACATGATAGGATTGCGAGTAATTTTGGATTTTAATTGTTTAAAAATTGGAATCGCATTAAAAAGTGTTAAACCTTCGGACAATACGGCAAACAATGGGTTTTCGATTTCCAAGTTGGTTGTGAAAACCGAAAAAAACCTAACCCAATCCCGGAAAAAATTGGGAATTTTAAAAAGAACACTCAAAGAGTAAAATGTGTACACCCAATCCGGTGAAAATGCAACAAAGCTTGATTTATTCACTATTATTATAATAACTGCGAAAAACTAAAAGCATCGATAGATTCGTGGCTTAATCATAAAAGAATTTGAATGGCGAGCAAGCCCGCAGCAAAAAAAATGCTAGTTCTACTTCAACTAAGATTGGTGGAATGCTTAGTAAAGCTTTGAAAAGGTTTTTTAATTCACCTTGTTTTTTGCTATAGCTGAAAATGAATTTAAAGTAATTTTTAGCTTGGTAATAAAACGAATATAATATCAGCGGTTGCTTAAATGCTTACCTATCGGTAAATGTTGCAGGTAAATCGGGAAACGCAAAAAGACAGTAATTCCCAAAACTGGGAGCCCGGTATTCAGTTCCTAAGTAGATAAACATAACATCCATCACGTCTACTATTGTGTAGCAAAGGAAACTTGTCACACGTGAAGATGTTAAAAAATTAAAGTTGCAAAAATGACAAAAAAAACTTTTACAAGCTGCAACTTATAGTTGCATAAATATGGTACCTACTTAAATTTTTGATAAAGATAACCCAAAGTTTGATATAGAATTCGAATCGGACTTGAAGTAGGATGAAGAATTAACGTCATGTGCTCAGCAGCTGGAGTGTTTTGGTTTGAATCAGCATCAAGACCATCAAAAAATATTACTTTCTTCATATGATGAGAAAACGTCTTGTTAAATGCAAAACCTGTCAATACATTAATCCATATGAGATAATTTGATATTCTTTCCATCGTGTGAAACAGAGGTGCAAAAATATGGTTGTGCACCCTCGAGCCGTGCAACAAAAAGTTTTGCACTGACATAGTAGTACCAACTTATATATATATATAAAATGGATGGCAACGTTGATATATGTCTGTGCTACTAAAGCGTAAAAAAATTTTTGCACCCATGGTATATTATTTAAATTGGTCAGCAGAGCACCCAGATTAAAATAACTCTCACTCCATTGTTTGCATGCCCTAATAGAGATAAAAGTGCCCTTGCGTGTGGCTGCCAAAGCATATATGCCATATCAGCTGGACGAGCATTTGAACCATTCAGCTGGATCAAAGATTACTACTGAATAAGTTAAGTAAACCTGAAGTTGGAAGTATTGAAATGTATCAAGAACTCTCACAAATCCTGTTTACATGGCATGCCGAAATTAGCTTTAGAAGATGTGTGCACACTTCAAAAACTTTTTAAGTACAACTGAACGTAATACAAACGTGAAATATTGAAACTGGATACCTACCTAATGATCGAAAAGTATTGGTAGAAGTTAGTACTGAGCACACTAGCTTTTCTCTAATACCCAGCTCTGTACTTATGTATCGAGTTCGAACAATTTTTCGCTTGTTAGCAGCCATGTTTATTTTAGGTTTTAGTTCTGGGTCTGTGATAATTCTTGGTTCAAAATCTTCTAAAGAATCGTAAACAGCAGGAGCAAACTCTCGATCTTTCCTCTATGAAAATAAATTACATAGTTACCAACGCAGCTACATTTTGTTACTACAATTAGGTAAATTCTTTTAGAGGTTAGCATTGCCACCAACATGTTTGATGAGCTACAGTGATGTTAATGATCGAGTGACCATATTGTTGTTTTCGGAAAAGGGACTTTGTGTGGATAAACGGTGTGACCAAATGTCTTTGTACCAGAAATATCGGCTACTCCAAAATGACTATGAACAAAATGATGCTACAGAAAATGTAACCAATTCTATTTGTTTTGCAAGGCCTGAACACCAATGATATGTGTAAAATCCTTCAAACCTTAACCTGTACAAATATATTGTAGGAAGTATTGTGTAAGTCATATCATACATAAACCTTAGCGTTACATTTGGTCTCAACTACAATGTTAAACCACCACTATACTGTAGTAGTTGATGCAAAAACAATGAACTCATGGCGAGGTTACGTTCAAAGTTCAACTTTATCATTCCACTTATTTACAAGTCACAACACATCACCATAAAAAATAAAAAATAAGCCCTGCGTTAGTATGAACTTCTACTTTAACCCATAGCATGCATGAAAATTTTAAATTTGGTTTACATAACGTTCGGCTTCTTCCACGCTCATCGATTGATAGACACGTGCAGCACCATCTGCAGGCATCTGAATACAAAAATTAGTGAACATAAATACAGACGAGTAATTGAGACATTGGAAATTTAAAGCTAAACACAAACAGTGAAATGTTAAGTAAACTTAGTAACATTGAATCTCTAGTTTATAAGTACAACTTGTACAAATCACGATGATCTTCAAAGGTGCAGCCTGTGGTTAAAGAGTAAATAGAGCACCAAGGATGTTTAAGTCATTGAGATTTCCCCATTTAAAGGTTTAGAAATTGGAGCAAGCCTGATCTTGAGCTAACACCAAACTTTTTTTAAAAGCTACCATACACAGAACGTTTCTAAAACCTTAGGTGCATTGTAGCATCAACAGGAGTGACGAGTTTGCGATAAGTACAATACTGCAAAATAACTTGATAGAGTTAAAGAGTCAACAGTCACTGAAATCAGCAAAAGGCATAGTTTGTATCTGAAATAAAGAACTTGTAATTCACACGTTGGTTCTGCGTAGCAAGACCATATGTGGTATAGTGCCCTAATGCTAATTGCAGTCTTTTCATGACAAGTGTAATACCGTACTCAGTCCACCACGCTACACAGAAAATTAATAGCAACACTCTTTTTGTAAATAGTTTATGTAGGTTGTTTACATTGTCTGAAGGTAGTTTATGTTGAGTAGCGATATATTACATACATACGGTATAAGTAACCGTTTGTACTTACATAGCCAAGAACTTACCTTTTGATTATCAATAGAACTCAATTTACGATCAATATGGTCCTTGGAAAGATGAACACAATCTTCATGAGTAATTGGTATTCGAATAATGCTCAAACTAATTCCAAGAGAAAGACCAACAATAACTGGTAAAAACGGCCTAAGCTTCTTGACAACAAGTAACTTTCGCATAGTGAAGGAAGTAGGCTTGATCAAGTTAATGTATTTCAAAACTTAATTTAACAGCTCCAATACGTGTGGATGCTGGCAAAAGAAAACACTAATTAACTAATAAACCTACAATGACCTGGGAACCAAAAATTTTGATAAAATATCCATGTATTATGTTAAGCAAGCTACTACTAAACCGTCCCAGTCTGCCAGTGGCAGTGGATTAATTCCTCATTTAACATTAACAGAGAGACACATTTATTTTGTTTATCAAACCCAACTTGTATAGCACATACTACACAAAAAATTAGATAACAGCTAAATTAAGCAGCAATTAAGGCCATACCTAGACAGTAGCAAGCTACTTTTACGTAAGTACGGACAAGCTTCAGGCCTATGATTCACAATTTTTTTGTTGTTTTTGATTATTTATAATAATAAATAAAAAATGACTTACACCTTATCCTATATGAAAAACCCATGCTGTAAAAGACTACAGCTGGTTAAAAGACTTCATCCATTTGCCAATGATTCTACAAAAGATTTTAAGTCGGATATCTTGCCCCTCAAGCTCGAAGCTGGAGGTGAATTATTTTAATTTTCTGTAGTTGTTGCAAAGGAGTATTTTTAGCTCTAAAGTTTTTAAACTACCCAAACTGCTGCTGACAAACCAACTTCACATGTTCACAAAAATACATAACAATACCAAAAGGTCTAGGTTTCAAATTTTGCCTCGACTAGACATTTTTCAGTTTAGTATTTAATGCAATATATAGTTCAATAATGAAGGAGATATGACTTTCAAAAGCTACTATTAACCACCAACATTGTATTTGCAAGCAACAGTGGCTCACTGGGCAGAGAAGTTTTGTAGTTCACTTCTCAATGGGGTCACATCAGGCAATAGCAATTGGATGCATTATCATATCCCCAATACACTGCAATGCATTTGGTTGCAGAAAGTATTCTGTTGATTTAAGCAATTCAAAATCAAATTTTATTAAGTAATTCTGCACAAAGTATACTTTTATTGCTGTGATTAACAATGTAAATATTATTTGTGGAGCAATTTTTGCACATCAAGCCATTTTGCACACAAAGTAGATAAGAGTCGAGTTATGTTCAATCAATATCTTTACTTCCAGTCAATTGAAAACGTTCCACCAGTAATACTGAAACGATTTTGTACGTCAACCCACGGTATAGTTATCAACACTGCTGGTACAGCACATTTCTGCTCCAAAAAATAAAGCAGGGGGGAACTAAAAATTAAGTGGAGAGAATTGCTGAAAAATGCTTTATCCAAGATGCAACAACAAAGCCACCATGTGAAGTTTGAACCATTGACCATTGTTGCCATAGTCAGCTGTCCGAGCCAATTAACCACACTACCAACAAATATGATTCATTATGCTGCATAAACGCCAAATTATTGAGTAAATCATGCATAATGTGTACAATTAAACAACAAAATAAAGAATATGGCTGGGCTTATTTAAATGTGCATTACAGTTTATATTCGGTATTATATCACAAACTATCAAAACCTATACTCATACAAACATGTTTGGCTCATAAACAACACCAATCGTCTACATCTAAAAACACAAATGGTGTAATGCAAGAGCAAGCTTGGAAGCTTACATAGCAGGCTACAGCTTATTTTAAGGCTTTTAGTTGAACTGCAATTACATACTTGGTAAATAAACATCAAAGATTCTACTTACATTCTACATTCATTATCAAGCTCATATCACATGCCAATGGTATATTTGCCAATTCTTTCTTGAGACTGTATCTGTATTGCCAAACTTTGGATTATACAGGGTGTCCGTAAAGTTACTATACAGACACCCTGTAATATATTAACAGTACAGTAAGATATTGTATTACAATATTTATTTGTAACAAAAGAAATAACACCTTTATGTTTATAAAAATCTCAGAAAATACATGTGTTACATCCGAAAAGACTGTAATAATCAAGGCAAACAATTTCTATGACAAATATTCAAATTGGAGGCCTTCAGCTTCAATACATTCTCGACAACGTGACACCACACTATGACAAACTTTGGTGCACAAGTCATGATCAAGGTTGGCAAATGCATCAATAACAAATTGTCGAAGATCTTCAACACTTCTTGGCTTTCTCGAATACACAGAGTTATTAAAATAATGATTCCAATCATGAATTACATCCTGTGCGTTTTCTGTTTTCCAATATCGCTTCAAAATAAATTTGCGCTCTTCCAAAGTTAGCTTGCGTGGCATGCTTAATTAAATAATGCTATAAAACTACAACTATTAATATAATACAATAAATAATGCTTAATTAAATAGGCCTGTAAAAAAAATAAATATTAAATACAGTATAATACAATAAAACTATATAGTAACAAAAACTATTACATATAATACAATGAAACTGTATAGTAACTTGTAAGACTGTATAGTAACTTTACGGACACCCTGTATAACGATTGTCTGGGCAGCTTGTAATCTTTTTAAAATGTAAGCTGATCATAAATTATCAGAGTCGTTTCTTGCTTTCATCAATACTGTTAAAGATTGTATTTACCATACAATACCTGACTTTTTCACTCGTTTTAATGCTGAAACAAACACTGTAATGGTTTCTTTTCATACTAACTACTTACTTATCTATGAAATTAGGAGTGAACCTAAAAATGGTATGAGACACACCACATCCATTAAATAGCATGTAATGCTATTGAACTTTCAGTATAATTTTAGTTGTGACCAGCATTTTTTCAATGGAAACTTGATGCGCAATATCAAAAGACTGAGACACATATTCTTTACTAGGGCTTAGGGTTTGAATTCCAGGCAACTGCAGCATTAGCAATACAATCCTAACTTTACCCAGTTTCTTGACAATGATGGTGACAGCAATTTTCCACCTCAGTCACTGATTTTAGATATGTCACCTTAAATTTCCCAAAAAATGATGGTGAAAACTAAAAAAAATGCTAAATGCTTATAACAAGTGAATAACAAGAATAGCATGTAGCCTACACAAAAATGGATGAAATAATAACACCTTGGCCATTAACAAAATAATGGATGAAGAAATTTGCATAGTTATTTTCAATAGCTTTAAGATTTGTAATTCGTCCTGTTAGCTTTAGCTTAATGATGGCTCTACCATACTTCAATATCACTTTGTTTTAACAACATCTGCATTTCATGCAATGGGAAAAGCATTCTTTGGAACTCTTTCTGGCCAATATTTGGAGTAAAAACACTTCCCGATAAACTACTGGATCTGCTATTGATTGCAGGTAATCCAAAATTACATTTCTCAAATGCCAATATATTGTCACATCAATCACATAGCCTGCCATTTTTGTGGTACAGGTAAAGTTTTAACCTATCATTTCTGTACTTCAACTGCTTTCTTGGGGACAAAAAACTGATAATTTTGTATCGTACTGCTTTTCTAAGCTGTATTGGTCAAAAAATCGTAAAAGTAAAAATCTCTTTTATTTATTAATTGAAATACAATACAATGGTGCAAAAATTAAATCTCACTGCATGCTTACAGTATACGTGAGGGAGAAATCAACACCAAAGAAAGGAAGTTTTATATGTACAGTATAAACTATGTTAAACAACAATACAAGCGTAAGCAGTGATGTAGAATAACAAGCAAGAGCAAAGAGCACAGCAGGAAATCAGCAATATGTTAATGAAGAAACACTGCACCAGTCAAACTATTTTAAACAATTCTTGAAAGCAGCAAAAGTAGGAGCAGAAACAATGCTCTTTGGTAATTTGTTCCAATTTGTGAGGCTCTGTGCATGAAGAAATTATTCAAGTGCTTCATACATGGTCTCCTTAATGGCTTAATTATAAAACCATATCTATGCCAACTGCATCCACCACAACAAACTGATAAAAAATCATTAAAATTTAAGTCAACATACCCATGAATAACTTTGTACATAAACATTAAATCAAATTCAACTCTCCTACACTCAAAGGATTTTAGGTTTAGGAAGTTCAGACAATGAGAGTATGAAGTGTTGCAAATATTACAACAATAACAATTTTTCTTGGTAAAGCCTTTCTGAACAGATTCAATCATAAAAATGTAACTTTTTAGAAAAAGGGACCAAATTACAGTGTCATATTCTAGCAGTGTTCTGATGCAAGTGATATATGCTTTGAGCAAAATACAAACGTTGCTACTGAAAGAGTGTAAAATATGGTGCAAACAAATAAAAGCTTTAGAGACAATGCTGCAAATATGTCGGTGCCATTTGACGTTACTAGAAACAACAACACCAAGATAATGCAGTGCAGACAAACTAGAAATCTTTTGATTTCCAATAAAATATTGATTGCTGGCATTATCAGTATCAGGGTGGCAAATAATAGGTAGACGCTGATATTTTGATAAGGCAAGTGATAATTGATAAGATTCTATCGAAGAATTGACACTAGTTAGACTTTGTTGCAAGTCAGTACTGTCAGTGCTAGAGTTTGGCATCATTAGCCTAAACAAACATACTACTAACAGCATGTTTAGGATGGCAAGATACAGCCAAATTATTAATAAAGATTAAAAACAAAAAGTGCAAGCATACTGCCTTGGGGAACACCACTAGTCACTGGTAAAAAGATGACAAAACACTATCAATATAAACACATTGGCATCTGTCTGCGATAAAAGCATGTAACCAGTCAAAAGTATTGTTTGCAATACTATATGATTTCAAGACAGAAAGCAATTTTATATGTGACACAGTATTGAATGCCTTGGAAATGTCAGTATAAACAATATGAATGTTTAAACCAAAGTTATAGCTATTGTACCAATTATTCAAAGCTGCTAGCAGTTGAGTGCATGTAGACCTATCTGGAAAAAATCTAAATTGGCTATCAGATAAAAGATCGTTTGATAATAAATGAACCATTACTTTTTCTGCAATAATACTTTCTAAAATGTGACACATAACTAAAGTAAGTGAGACAGGCTTGTAATTTATGGGCTTTTCACAAGAACCTTTTTTATATAGAAGTGTAATAATGACACGTTTCCACTCATTTGATATAACTCCTAGATGTAAAGCAAGGTTGAACAAATAAATCATTGTATGCAATAAAGTAAAACCAACTTGTTTTAAAAAATAAGCAGGTATATTGCCAGGAGACCATGACATGGAAGTGTTTAATCTGTGTAGGGCTTTTGCAGCATCTAGCCTTTTCATCATTTAAAGAGACTAAGGAGCCACCTTCGAATTTGTCAGTGAAAATGCTGGATTTGGCAAGAATTTTCTTATTTATGTAATTGTATTTTACATTGGTATAATTTTTACAAATTGACGTTTCAAAATCATCATACCATTTTCTGACAAATTAGTCATACTCTTTAAACTTGGCTATATAGGCAGAAATCTACTGAGGGTCATTTTTACTGTTACGATAAAAATTTAATTTCTTTTTTAATATTTCATATAAGTGATGAGGTTTTTTAATTGATTCAGATGAAGTTTCAAGGGTTTTCAATAACACAGAACAAAAAGTCTAAGATGTGATCACACAATAATTGGACACAAACACCACTGAATTATTATCTGCCTTTATGTGGAAGACAGATGGCCCAGATGCCTCGAAAATGGCAACTTCTAAGTGGGTGCGGACATCCGGTCCAAAATATAGCGATACAATTCACTTTCTCATGAATGGAGGATAAATATGGGCAATACAATACAAAAAAATGTCAAAACCCATTCTCCATTAATGCAGTTTAGCTCTTCATCAATAACCTGTTTGCTGTCCTAAAATTGTTTTGTTTAGGCTTGGTTGAGTTTGTTTTTACTGTCCATTTCACATGAAAATGAATGGAAGAATGGTCACAAGAACTACACAAGGGAGTGCCAACATGATGAGATAGTAAACTGTTGACACTGAAAATGTTACACAGTACAAGATCCAAAATGTTTCCATTACAGTGTGTAGGGTCAGCAATTACTTGAATCGGAGAATTGTTTTTGCAAAATTCAACAAAAACCTGGTGGTTGAGTCCACCATGACTAACAGGAATGCCCCAGTCTATGTGAGGTAGATCAAAATCACTATTACAAAATGTTAAGATTGACACTATTACCGAATGTTACGATTATACAAACTTGTTTGATATTTTCTACTTTGGTAGCAGCATCAGAAAGATAAAGACACACAAATCTAGCTCTACATTTTTTTTCTGTAAGAGGAAACATCAACTATCTCAAACTCAGCACAGGTAGCAATATTGGAAGGAAAACTTGGGTAACATTCACTCTATTGTTATAAACTACTAGAACTCCCCCTCCTTGGGCAGATATACAATCATAAAGTAAACAACTGTAACCCAAAGCACCAAATAGGGATTAGATGTTGTGTAACTGAGCCATGCTATAGTGAAGAAAAAATATCAGTTTTGGCATGCATTGTAACAATTCAGTTTTTCAAAATAGATAGCTCGTTCATAATTTTTAACTTTTTAAGTCATATACAACCAAATAGCTTATATCAGTGTGTACCATGTATGTAAGAAAACCAATTTGTTACAAGAATATACTGTCACTAATCAGAACAATGTTAATCATAAGGAATTGGCTATTTTCTTGAAGCATTTTATTCGTGGGGACTACTTTTTCCATCACCATTAATGTACATCTGAATAGCCATATTTGCTACAATTCCAGCAGTGATGTAGTGGATAGTGCAGCTGCCTTGAAATATGTTGGTTACAGGTGCTAATCTTTCATGACAAGGTACATAGACGAAGGCAGCATACACTGGAGAGGGCCTGGTATGTAAATGTACAGAAGAGTGTACAGTGTAGGGGAGTGTACAGTGGAGGGACGATTTCTTTAATTCATTATTGTAATTGACTAATCAGAATTTACCAAGTCACATGTCTAATACGTCATTGAAGTCGACCAATCACAAATGTCTTACAGCAAAATAATCTTTAAGGGTAAAATGCCTTTGACAGCATAATAGCCACTGGCTAACTAAAATTAAAGCTCCAAAGCAACTGCTCAAAATTTTTTACATATGGAACAGTGTAAGACTTAGCTACCATGCTATTCTGTTAGCTTGCAAAATAAAATCACAAATGTGATATTTTTAATAAAACTTCATTTGCAAAACTTGAATAGTCTAGTTGAAGCCAACATAAAGCAAGCTGCCACCACGACTGACTAACTCACTGGCTAAGTAGGCTACCTTACAGACACCAGTGCAACTATTTCAGATCATGTGTGAACAAATTTATATTCTGAAAACATCAAAACAGGAGTGCTTCTCCATCTTATTTCTGATCACATACCTGTACTTACTTGTTATTATTCCCATCAGATGAAGCATAAATTAGACAACAAAATCAGAATTTTGACCAGTAAACACTGAAAAATTTTAACAAAAATTAAAAAAATAGATATGCATTTAATTTTGCAAGAAACTGATCCCAATACAGCCTTTTGTTTATTAATGAATGCACTTCTATTTTTAATCAATGCTTTCCTCTGGTAACAAAAAGATCTTAAAAAATGCAAGAACTGGTTTGATGAAGATTTGCTAAAACTAACGAAAGAATAAGTTATTTAAAAAATATATTTTAAAAAGACTCGTAGTGAAAGCAAAATCAAAGAAGCTAGAAATAAATATTTTCATAGCATTCAAGAAAAAAAGCATTCTTTGCATCAATTCTTGAAAAACAAAAACACAATATTAAAAAAACATGACAGACTATTAATACGCTTTTAGGAGAAACTAAAAACCATAGCTGCACTTCTTTAGGTATTCATGGAGAATTATCTACCAATGATGCAAAAATAATTGACCACTTTAATAAACACTTTACAAAATTGGTAGTGACCTAAACAAAAACATTAACACATTGGTGCTAAATTTGATGATTATCTTGGTTTGTCATACCTGCACTGCATGTATGTAAACCCCACTTGTGTCTCAGAAATTAAAAATATCTTATCTGGCATGCAATCAAAAAGCAGTTGTGGTGTAGATGAAATCCCAATGTCAATTCTCAAATTATCACCAGATAATATATTGTTAATACTATGCCATATTTTTAATCTTTCGTTGGGATAAGGTATATTTATTGATGACTTCAAAAAGGCCAAAGTAATTCCAGTGCATAAAAAAGGATCCAAAACTGATGCAAACAACTATCAACCAATCAGTTTACTACCTGTAATGTCCAAAATTTTGGAAAAATTTTTTTACAAAAGACTGTATTCATTTTTGAGTCAAGCTATCAACACCAATTTGGCTTTAGAAAAAAAAAACCCACAAACAGTGCTTTCACAGTTATGATAAAAAATGTTACAAAAGCATTTGAAGAAAAAAATATACAGTGGGTGTTTTCTTAGATTTATCAAAGGCTTTCAACATGATTGATCATAACATCTTACTTTACAAATTACATTACTGTGGAGTTAGAGGATTACCTTATAAATGGTGTAAAAGTTATTTAAGTAATTGATCTTTACAAACTGAAATTAATCGGAAACTATCACCTCCTACATTGATTAACTTGGATGTCCAACAAGAGTCAATTCTTGGTCCACTATTGTTTTTGATATATGTTAATAATCTTCCAAAATGTTTTATTTCTGGTCAAAATATCATGTCTGCTGATGATACAAACTTATTCTTTAATAATGTTTCATACACAGAACTACTTAAAAAGTCAAATAAGGAACTGCATAAAGTTGATTCCTGGCTTACTGCAAACAAGCTTACTAAAAACACCAAAAAAACTAAGGTCATAGCCCTTAAAACTTACAATAGCCCTCCAGTCCCACCTAATCTTGAAATCAAGCTAAATAAAAATGCATTAGACCAGGTACCGGTAACATCCATTAGATTTTTAGGTGTAACAATGCACAAGCATCTAACATGGAAATTTCATATGGAATTGCTGCTGAAAAAAATTAGAATGGGCCAAGGCATCACACAAAAAGTAAAACCTTTTCTTAACTGCTTAACCTAAAATCACTTCAATTGCTCTATTATAGCATGATTCAAAGTCATCTTCAATACTGTATTTCTTCCTGGTGTTTCAACAACAAAACACTGATTCACAGACACCAAAACACAACAAATAAAGTTATTCGATTAGCATTTAATGCCAAAAAAGAAGATGGCATAACAGCAGTTATGAAAAAGCATAATATTACGACAATAAAACAAACTGCTCAATTCGAGATAGTAAAATTTATGCAAAAGTATTTTAATAACATGCTACCACAGTACCAGATGCATTTAATCACTTATTTCAGCACAACCATCGAAAGCTAAGGTAAATTTCCTAAATTTTGCAGAATTAAACTAAGCCAGCAATCATCCAAATACAAAGATCCTGTGCAATGGAATAAGCTTCCTTTAGCATTAAGAGAAATAAAATCTTTGAAATCTTTTATCAACCAAGGCAGTTCTTTATTACCTCATGAACATTTAATCCACCTAAAATTCATATTTAGCTAATGTAACTGCTTATGATATAGGTTTTTGCAGTGCTATGGTTTCTGTGTTCTTTTTCTGTTTTCAGATGGAACCTTTGAAGGCTGTGACAGTGAAATGAGATTAGTCAATCATGAACAATCAATTCATAAAGAGCGTTGAACTACTGAAATTTCATCACTGCGTATCAGTTTAGGGTAATAAGTTATTTTCATCACTTAAGGTCACTCAGCATCAAATTAATTATTGATTGAGTTGATTAAATTTTATGTAAACAATGTAACTGGCGATACCATACCAGTAGTAGCAACCCACAACTTCTTGTTTATAACAGCCAAAATCCAAAATAGAAATGTTTATTTTAGTCCTTGGTGTATGACTTAAAACTACAACCGGTGACAGGATTTGTATGCTTTGAGACGTAAAGAAGCTGTCTCTTAGCTGTGGTTGCTCCCAGGTCACCCTCAGCAAAGGTGTAGCACCTGATAGCCTCTCCTGTTAGGGTTACAACATGACAGTTTTTTTATTTTTAATACATTTTGCGGCACTTTGTACATACTGTATGTGCTTTTCTTCAGGTGTGTTTTTACTTATCTGCTACCTTACTGGTGCGATGGCCATGCCACTATCTTCAAATTTAAACTAAATTCTTTTCATGTGCAGGTATTAATAGATATCGTTTTGCCATCGTCTCCTTTTTTTGTCCACTGCTATCAAATTAATTTTCTATGTTTGCTGATTTGAGGGAAAATATAATTATTGATTGATTGAGCCTAAATAATTACAAGCAAAGCAACTTGTTAAAGCTGCAACCAAATATACCTTGACCTACATTTCTATTTTTAAGCAATATTGACCCACATAGAAGGTACCAGTATGCCTACATTCACTCACTTTTGTTGTAAAACCCCTCCCCTCCAGTTTTGCCCAGTGTTGCTAGACGTTGACGAATACCGGTATGTAAATATCGCCAAGCAGTAAGACAATCCCGTTTAAAATTCGAAAATTCAGCTCCATCACCTTAAATCCAAATCTAAATACGCTTTAGCAATAAATCCGCTTTGAAAATAAAATTAATTCTAAATCCATTTCATATTTTGTACCAATACCGTATTTCCGAAATATTCCAAAATGTTTAGCTTATCGACGTAAAGTGTATTAAATGCTGACCCGATGGAGTAATGGTTAGAACGTCCGGTTCGCAGTCGATAGACCTGGGTTTCATTTCCCCAAGTCGAGTCATACTAAAAACTTAAAAAAATATTTATTTAAATACAAAATAGAATCCACAGCTTCCCTGCTGGCGCTCGGCATTTAAAGGATGTTGTGGAGAACAAGTCGGCAAGTACATAGGCGTAGCCAGGGGGGGGCCAAAGGGGCCATGCCCCCCCCTGAATTTTAAGTCAAATTACAAAACAGTATCAAAAAAATAAAAACATAAATTTTTTTGCACCTGTGCAGGTACATTAGAGTTTATTGTTGACTTTTAGCAAGGGAGTAAGTCGGGCGTGACTTTTTAAGTTTTTAAACTTACAAATGTTATCAAACAAGATGTGTACGTTTTACACACTAAATATCGCCAAAGTTTTTCTTCTATGTCGCAATCGACTGATGAATTGATAATCCAAGTTATGGCAATTGCAAGAAATAAGCGTCTCGCTGAGCGCTTTCTTGTTGTATTGCGATGCGGACTACTACAAAAACGGCGCTTCTTTTATCAGAACTTTCAACCTACCAGTGGGAGTGGTTTCCTTAAAATTCCTTAAATAGTGCGTTAGACGTCACAATTGAAGTTGAACCATTAAAGCCGTTCTTGATAAAACTACATTAAATCAGTGAAATTGCATTCGCACTTTCTCAGTTTTGTACAGCAATTTTTATAGTAGCGACGAGCGTAGTTCACGGAAGGCAAAATGCGGTTATAAGTAAATGACGTCACATTAAAAGTTGCAAAATTTGGCCCCCTCTCAATTTTTTCTGGCTACGCCCTTGGGCAAGTACGCTTGTTATGTCTGTGGGCAAGGCACTTAATGGGACCTCCCCATCTTTATGTGGAAGATAGGCAGCCTAGACACCTCGGAAATGGCAACTACCAAGGGAGTGCGGACATCCCGTCCAAAAGACAGAGATACAATTCGCTTTCTCGTGAACGGAGGATAAATATGGGCCAATAAAATAAAAAATAAATGAAACAAATAAATAGCAGCTACCAAAGACTTAAGAAATCTAAGGTAAGCCTTTGCGCAATTTGATACTGTTGAAAATGCTTTCACTTAGGCCTATAGCAACACGTTGCCCATCCGCAGGTAGCAAATTCAAACTGCTACTAAAACATCTAGAATCAGAGCCTCCAATATTACTTGCGATAATCAATCACTCTATGAGACGCAAGAAATACCTACTTCAGACCCTTTTGTGGATAAAGTATTCAATTGCAACACCATTAATTAAACGCAAGCGTTTTGAAAATTTAAAGTCTAAAAAATTACCAAAATGTTTTCATCAAAAATTTTATAACTTTATCAAAGACATTTGTAATTTTTCTGCGCTTTGCCCATGTACTCAGGAATCGGGTCAAAACATCAGGATAATGGACAATGTAAAAGACAGACTCTAAAGTTAAAGACGGGTTCTAAACTATTTTTTTATGCGTTACCTATAGACCTACCTCGCCTACAAACTACAAAAGGCAAGAGCATCTTGACGCTATAACTGAATAATTTCGCAGTGCTTCCTAGCATTCGCCTAGGTCAAAGATTAGTTATTTTATTTATGCATTTCAAGGAGTTGCCAGTAAGTTTTAAAAGACATGCAAAATCACTTCAATTTTTTTATTACTAAAATGTAAATCTTTAGCAAATATAAACCTATCTATTGATACTCTAATAATGAATAACTAATGTAACCTCATAAAGATGTTATCTGGACAAATGTAGAGTGGTATAAATAATTCTGCCCACCAACACTGGTCTTTAAAAGCCAGCACTTAAAAAGTAACTTAACGTAACAAATGTATACTTTAATACAGAAAAATCCATAACTGCATTCACAAATTTTCCATGAGTTTTACTCCAAAATAATATTTTAATTAAAAAATGGAGCCTGGAGCAACTGTTGTTGACCCATTCGGCTAAAGAAGAGCAAAAAAGATGCAAAAAATATGAAACTTAATAAGGAAATTAGCGGGCTCTCCCGGCGTCTCCCGCAGACCCACCCCCCATTAGTAAGGTCGTGGTTAACAATATCAGTTCACCCGGCCAAGCCGGCTTTACCCAATCGATAGTTGCAAAAACAATAATAAAAGGTTTATATTTTTTCACTTAGCCAAATCTCGTTCCGCAACACAATAAGTTTGAGGTTTCTCATAGTCAATACATGTCTCCCACGTTTAACAAGTCCCTGGCAACATCTTGTTTACCCTCTTTTTACCATAGCCATCCTTAAACTTAACAAACTTTATCCGTTGAATTCAGCAAGCGCTTGAAAGCCTGTCAAAGTTGTGGAAGAGCGCCAAGGTAATTGATATGTATTTTCAGGATTAAGCAACTAAATATTAAGGCCGCTTCTCATAACTTTTTCGTAACCGTAAGCGTACTTGTACGAGCTAACGCCCTTGACTGTGGTTAAGTTGCTTGGTTCTGGCATTAAAACAGCCAGGCATGGAACAAATTAACCCAAAATGAAGCACTAACAGTGAAGTTTCTACAATAAAGCCCCCATCCCGCAGTGGCTCCTGGCTATCATTCATAGAGGTGCTGCTACAAAATTTTTTTATATGATGTAATATTTACTGCATAAAGACACAGACGCGCGCGCACATTCATTTAAAGGTATTCAATACAATTCGAACTGAGTAGTTTAGTCACAGAATAAATGTGATGCCCAGTAGCAAAAAACAGTATTTGATATAAAACTAAATTAATAGAAACAAAGAAAACGAGTTAGAACGATGTGTGAAACAGCATTGCTCTGCAGTTTTGATTTTATTTGCAAGGTGGGGAAACAATGTAATAGCCAGACCGCGCATAGAGGTGACGGGAACATAGCGTTTTGAGAAGTGCCGGTCTAGCTGTTGCAGTGGAAGGTGTATGCAGGCGTTGTTCCATTATTGTTTTACTTTGAAATTCATCAAAGTTTATTTCACTTGTGATAGTATCGTTCAGGGATGTGGAAGCGGAAGCTGGAAGCTGGAAGTGGTGGAAGCTGAAGCGCGAAAATTCTACCGCTTCCACATAGGTTATTTGACTTGAGAGTAACCTGGAAAAAAGTTTTGTCCATTTCCCAATGTGGATTAAATGGTGAAGTTGCTCAATAAGTCTGAATGAACGTGCGATATTAGTAGCGCGAGAGAACAAAAAAAGTATAACTAGCATCACATTTTATATCGATTACGGGTAAGAAAAAGGTAGTTTGGACAATGAAACGTAGCCAATAAAATGATGATTTGATTAAACCTAACTAACCTTGGTTAGGGGGTTGAAAAAGTTGAAAAAGAAACTACTCACGACGGCAACAATTTGATCGTTCCACACCAGTGCTCTTCAACAGGAATTTCGCAAAACATGCAGTTGTGTTCCATGAGTTTTAAGAGTTTCGTGAGGGAACCACGAAGGTTCTTCGTTTATTACTAGTATTTATTTCTTATTTCAGTTTATTGGTTTCTTATATGGACTGGTGTTCCGAGTATACAAATTGTTAGGAATGGAATCTTGTGATAGTAAGTTGCAGATTGTGACGTAATTTTGATTACAACTTTAAGAACGTCTGAATTTTCTAACTCCCTTTGTTACGTAATAGTGCATCTGTAATTTCAATTTTGCTGTTGTTGTTATTACCCGACACCTTCCGGGGGATGCGGGCATGGCGGACGACAATGAGGCCCAAGAAGCCGGCCAACTCCCCAGGGCCTGGACCAGAGGTCGTAGAGAGGCACAGAGCCGTCAGAGAGCGAGCGGCGCAAAAAGTCCGTAGCTGGACAATACAAAATGAAATGCTTTCTGAAAATTCAAAGAAAGGAAAAGTTCGTTGGGGCGAAAGATATGAGAAAGAGAACCGGTCAGTAGAATTGGTTGGTGATCGGAACCCAGGTTCTGAAGCACCTCCCAGGAGCAAGATAGAACGAGAGAGGAAAGAGCAAAAGAGATGTTTGTGAAGGAGTGACTGCCAGAGGAGCGATGGAGAGGAGTAGATATGTCAAAGTCATTGAGGGGGAGGAGGTCAGAGAAAATGACCCAATCGAATACTTCCTCCCCACGGGAGTCGGAAGTACCTTTTGAGTCCTAGAGGGGGTGGTGGCAGTTGAAGTCTCCCAGAATGAAGAGATTTCTGGAAGAGGAAAGGATGGAGCGAGAAAAGGAATTGGTTCTGCTATCTGTTGAAGAAGAGCAAATAGGGGGAGCATAAACATTAAGAAATGAGAGCAAGGAGGAGTCTTTTAGAGAGATGTTGACCTCTACATAATCAGAGTAGGGGTCAAGCAAAGAAAGAGAGTAGGTAGAAAGTTCAGAGAAGGATAAGCCCTGCCTGACGAAAATGATGACGCCGCCGCTAGCGTGTGTGACATCAGAAGAAAAAATACCAAACCAGGAGTGGGTTCCATCAGATCGCAGAGCAGAGAATCCAGGGATCTGGAACGAGGAAGATGAATTAAGGTTAGGTTCCTGGATACAAATAAGGTCAACAGGATGAGACGAAATAAAGTGCAGTAGTTCACTGCTTCTCGCTCGGAGACCCCCAGCATTCTATTGAAAAACTCTGAGGGAGTTAGGGAGAAGAAGAGGAAGCAGGAGGTAAAGGGAAACACCCAGGAGCATGAGGCGGTGGTGAGGGTGCAGAAGGAGAAGATGCAAAGTGGGCGTTAAAAGGATAAGAGGGTGTGGCAGGAGTGCTGCATTAGCAGAGGGTGCCAGATGGGTCAAGTTGAGCAGTGGAGATACACAAGCTGGAGGAGTCCGAGGAGGAAGTCACAGTGCTGGTAGGTGTGGGATCTCCAGGAAAAGCAGGGACACAACAGGGAGGGCAGCTCCAGTAGTGAGAGCTGCCAAGATTTCTAAATCTAGAAAAGGAGAGTAGTGAGCACTTTAAATGAATCCATTTGGAGCAGGTGCAACATTGCACTGACTTACCCCGCGAGGTCACATTTCCAGCATGGAAATGAACATGGAAAGACGGGGCAAGGGTTAGCATGAACGTTTCCGTTCATCAGGAGAAGAATAATGGGAAGACGGGTAAGAAAAATGCAGGATAAAAGAGAAAACAGGCCGATTTTAAAGAAGCTGTGTGCTACCCTTCTGCGGTCATTTAGGGGGGCAGTACGGCGAGAAAATGCTTTGTGTGAAGAGAGTGCCCGAGGTAACTGGGACCCTCGGGAAGGCCAACAGCCATTTTAACCCAACCCAAATGGGGTTGGGGACCGCACCACCACGTTGAGACGGCTGTTGATTGGTGCAGTTCAATTTCGCTCAATTTTTATATACTGTATATACGACAGAAGTTTCACTCTTTACTACTCAGAAAGATTGGAGTCAATACGTGTTTTGGGAACGGACAAAAGGTCCGTATTGATAATTAGAGTTAAAGTTAACTCAAAGTCAGAGTTAGTTGAGGATAGAGAGGGAAAATCAGCGCTATATCGTGTAATTTGTTGTTGTGATGAGACGTTATTGTCGAGAGTTATAATATGTGGTCATGCGGTTTACCTCTGAGAAGCATTAGGTTTACTATTGTAAAAGTGGTTGTAAGTAGTGAAAGAACTTGTAATAACTGTCTATTTGTTGAAGTGTTTAATTATTTTTTGAAGTGCAGTAACAAAATATTTGATTTTCTTGCAAGCAATTTGTGATTTCTAAATTTTTGTTAGTGGGGGTTCCATGACAAACGTGAAAGTACTTAAGGGGCTCCACGATGACAAAAAAGGTTGAAGAGCACTTTTCTACATTCAACACGAGTACTAATATCTAAGAAAAAGAAACACAGAGTAGTTCGGAACAATAAGCTCAAGCGAAGTAGGTAAAGTAATAGCAATATATAGAGGTTTTGTCCCCTCAAAATGATAAAGTGTAGGAGAAGGCAGGCTACAGACCTACAAAAGTTAAAAAAAATTGTCAACGGTCGTTTTCTCGTTTTTTGTTGGTGGAAGCGGAAGCGATAGGTGTGGAAGCGGTTGACGAAATAGCCGCTTCCACATCCCTGGTCACGTTACAGCCCGTAATCTCATGTTGATTAATCTGTGATGAATTTCAAAAAGGATAACGAAACAACGCGTGCACACATACCTTCCACTCCAATTGCCAGATCGGCCGTGCTCGAGACGCTGTGCTTCCGCCATGCTCCCGTTGTGCTTACTGACGAACCGCCATTGGTTGAATGACCCCTTTTCTTAAATGTTACTTTCTCATGGAGAGAAAACTGCGAAAACTTTAGCTGCTGAAATTTATCAACAGTCACAGAACTTATTTCTCGGGGACGCGAGGGCATGGCTCAAGTTTTCTGTAAAGTAAAATAATTAATTAAATAGACTAGCTGGAAGTAAGATAATGATCTAATTCTACATTTGAGATAATAGTAGACGGTTTTTAGCGCAACTCATGTTACCTCCCACCAGCACGTCAGTGTCCGCACTGCGGCAGCGACAGCTCTCTTTCTTCTTCGCAGTCTCGTGTGCAGCATCCAATGTGCACATGCGCACAACAGCTAAACACACCGCTGCTGGAACTATGAAGCGCACAGTTCTAGAGTAGACAAAGATTTTTGTGTTTTTTTGATAAACTTGAGCTTTGTGACGTCACAGTGAATTCCAGTTTTTCGAGTTTTAAGATTAGTGTGAGGCCTGGCATTACCGCATTGCAGCAAGACCTCAGACATTTCCAGGTTAGGTCAAATCTTTGCAAAGCCTAGCTCCCTCATAATCTTTGCAGCGCTTCTATGGCTTATTCCAAGACGTTCAGCAATGTCATCGATAGTGACTCTGCGTTCTTCTCTTACCAGCTCCTCGACCCTAGCACTGTTTCCATAATTAATCGCTGAAGATGGCAGTCTACTTGTTTGTTTGTCTCCGAGGTCACTCAAACTTGAATTTTCTCCTTCGCCTATAATGATGGATATCCAATTCCAACAGTGTGGTTGCATATTGTAGCATACCCATAAAACCTTTTGAAAATATTTCTTGGTGGTTTTTCTTCTAAAGCAAGAAATTTAATCACAACTTTTTACTTCTGTTGGATACTCAACGACGACTTCATTTTCAAAATAACTGACAGAAAACAAATATAATCAAACAAAACTTTTTATATATTTATCTTTAAAAGGATATTTTAACTACACACTGTTGAAATTTCTGAAAAATAAGTATGGTAAGTCGGGTAATTTGAGCGAGGTTCATCACTTTTTGACTGCGACTCATAACAGTTCGAAGCAATTGAAATGAAATTGTGATTTATTATCGATTGTTCCGCCTCTGGCAGAGCAAAAACTATCTGGCTTTTTTAGTCAAAGACCATGCGAATATTTGCGTTAGATCCCCAGTTCTTTAGATTTGGCTATCTCAGTTGGCTGATTAATCACCTTCTCCATATTATGCGAGTTATAGCCACTGGCGTACATGATTGGGACCTACAAGTATATTCATGATTAATTATGGATAGGCTTACACAAAGCGCTCAATGAGCAGTACCTTCAATTTAAGCCTTCGTTCATAAAATGCAGATTCAATGCTCTTTGGCCTGTTTTGAAAAGTTTGGTCACACTTAACTAAAAAAATTTAATAGCCGATATAGCAAGCTGATCAATTCAAATTTTTTGAAAGGTCCCGGCCGTCGCCTGAGGCATATGCACGGGAGAGAATTGGGAGTCAAACCCCCGTTGAAAATTGATGGTTTATAAATTTTTAATTCAATAAATAGTAATATTGTCACTTTTTAACATTTCCCAGTGCTACTTTATCACAATCTCAACCGAGGCACGACGCATGTTTTCCATGATAAATTCTTCTAGAATCTTTGTATTTCTGGTGAGTTAATTTTTCCACTGTTTAAAATGATCTCACAGCACTATTATGTTGCGTTCAACTTTACCGAATACTCTGGAAACAAGTAAAGTTTGGCTGTTTTTAGTAGAGCTCATACGTATAACTGTTTCAATGTTCCAAAGCGGCAAAACATTGTACGCATGATGATAAACGCATTTTTACCTACAGCAGAATCTCAAAAACATGTTCAAGTTTGTGTCACCAGATAGTTTGATAGACAACAGAGTGTTAACGTTTTCCAAAATTTACTACCTGCCGTCGTAGAAGTTTTGGTGGAAATTTCAACGTGGTCAGACAACGAAACTTCATCACAAGCCATTATCAACAATTAGGCAGAGCGAATTTTGCATTGCTCTCGTGGTTTTGAAAAATAATTATGGTAAAGTGTTCTTCGGTGCAAAATCTTACAAAACAAGTCAATAAACCTTTTTAAGGCTGTCAATGCTACTCAAGATGTCGTCAACGAATTGAAGTGGCTAAGGCAAAATGCCGAGCATGAAATCCATCAGCTATGTATTTTTGCACAAAAAATGGCCCAAACCAAAATTTGACGTTGGAAGCGCCACGTCTTGTTACAACACTGACCAACAAGAGCAATGTAGCTGCTGCAATGCACGAAGAATATTTTCGAGGAACAAATTTGTTATTGCTCTTTTTTTGCACCAAATTTGTTTTTATTTGGCATTTTTATTGTTGAGTCTTTTTTTACACCCGCCTGATAAGATCAATAAGGTCGAAACCGGTGGCGGGTTATTAACATAACGTAATAGGTTGCTGTATGGTACCCTATGATGTTGGTGATCATTTTTGAGCAAAATTTTTTGTTTTACCTTATTGCAATCACGCAGTAATTTAGGTATCCTCATTTGATAGTCAATAACATAGGCGCATGAGGCGGGGATCTTGAGGGCGGAGCCCCCTATTTAAAAGATATTAGGGCAAACCATGTTAATCAGCGCAAGTTTCTCAAAAAAATCCTACGCGATCGAATATCTTTCAGTACGGTGTTCAACACAATTTGGACTAAAACCAAACTATTTACTTTTACAAAGTTACGTCAGTGATATATCAAAACATTCATTCATTTATGTGTATAAGCTCGTGCTCTCTTTGCATGTCTTTCGTCAGACTGGGCCACCACGACGGGTGGACTGCCTGGCCCCGTCACCTGATTGCCATATAAAAATAGAGGCATCCCGTTAAGTGCCTTGCCCAAGGACACAACAAGCAAGCTTGCCGGCTTGTTGTCCACACTATCCCTTTTGTGCTAAGCGCCAAGTAGGGAAGCTGTGAATACCATTTTTTAAGTCTTTTGGTATGACTCGATTTGGGAAATGAACCCCAGGTCTACCGACTGCAAAGCGGGTGGTCTCACCACTACGCCATCACGCCAGCTGGCTAAAATACGTTAACTACACAAGATTTTGAGGGCAAAATGTAACCAATTTTTAAGGCAAAATGTTCCCACTCCCCAAGTTTAACGTGTTCCCTCAGGCCTGCGGTCATTAATGTACATGACATCAGTGCTGCAATCGTCTTAGCGCATTGATTCATTCTCTACGTTAAAGGGGCTCCGCAAACATATTGGCCCTGGGCCCCACTTAACGTACATCCTGGAAAGATGTCATTAACAAATTAAGTGAAGTGAACAGGCGTTTGACTATAAACTTGCAGAGAAAAATTGCATCATGTATAAAGCAATGCTGCTGATTTTTCTATTTGCTTTGATTTTTTCACCATGTAATTCTCATCATTACCTCGTAAGTCGTTCACGTAACACTTTTCTAATTTTCTCGTATTAATTTTGTTGAATCGTACATACTCATACGTCTTTTTCTGAAAGTTACGTTTACGGTTAGGGCAAAAAATCCATGCAAGTAATATTCTGTTGTTCTAGAAAGCATGAAAATCCCTATTTTTTGTGTTATTTTCCAAAATTTTTTCTGGAGGCATGCCTCCTGCTCCTAGAACAATTGTGCCTTCAGCGTTCTTAATGAGAAAAACCAAAAGCTTCTCTCTCTATCACAAATTTCTGCCTACTCCACTGGCTGTCGCTCTTCTACCTCAATTATAGATTGCAACAGTGGCGTAAGCCTAGCTATAACAATTATGCTTTGTCACAACAATCAAATATCAATGCTTCTCTTAACTTTTTTCTGCTGCACGTCAGTCGTTGTCTCAAACGACTCTAGTAGATATTACTACAACAAGCTAAAAAATGGGCTCAAAAACTTTTTGAAGATCTCTTTATTAGCCTGTGCATTAAGGGTGGTACGGCTTTGGTTAGAGGTTCGGCAACAAGCGGTTCTTTTGTATCTCTGCTTTGGTTTCCGCCACTTAAACTCACAGCTACTATGGCATATAAAGTTCACAAAGAGGTAGTGAGCTACAAAGAAAGTGAGCTGGCCAACCTGAAGCATAAGAGGAAGAAGTTGAATCTGTGTGTGCGTATAGGCCTACCAGAAGCCCTGAAAAGTTTATTCGCTGAGCTTTTATGCCATAATCGAATATTAGAACTCAAAGATGACTGTCTTCCTGTTTGCATCTAAAGTTTCGCTGGGTTGAATGTCTGACTGGTTTTTTCGGCGGAGTGCTGATTTTCATAAACTCCACTGCAGTTGCTGATTTCGAAAGGTTCTGCCTAATCACTAAATGAATTATAATTTTAAATCTCATTATTTCAAAAAGTACCATTGATGAGAGAAAAACTTGAAATTTATTCCTTAATTAAAAACGAACAAATGAAATTACTTCAAAAATTAGAGTTTTATTGACTTTTTGAAATTGTAGCGCTAAGTTATAGACGCGGTTTAATACGAGCATGCCTCATTATAAGCAATTGGATTTGAATTCTTAATTAAAAATTTTTGGGCCCAATGGTACCCAAGAAGTTGTTGTCATTCTTCTGTCTCATAAAGCAATAGAGTTTTGCACTGTTTTTGTCTGCGTTGTATTGCAGCACCTGTTATTACTGCAGACTCCAATGCGTGAATGGCAGGTTCTGTTGCATGCATGCGCTACGTGTAACGTCATTGCTCATAAATGCCGATTGTTCCCTATTTTATCCGCGAATTTTCTTTTCTTCCCATTGAGTTTTTCTCATTGCTTCTGCTTGCGTTATTCCATTTTTTGCTCTTGATAACCAGATGGCACGGTTTGAAGCCGCTATCTCTGGTCTTCATGAATTAATGCCGCCTGCGACCAAGTAGCGTTAGCACAAACCTTTGTAGTGTAGGACAGGTCGATCTACAAATCCGACCCAAAAAAGTCACAAGCAAAATAATCTACTCTTAACTTTTACCCCATTGACTTTTCGAAACCAATTTCCATACAGTGGGATTATAGATAGAAACTCATTCTCACAAAACTCACGAGGATTTGGACAAGCATAAAGCAAACCAATCAACGTACGTACCTTTTTTTTGCAGTCCAATAGACCTCCAAATCAACAAAGTGTAAAATCATTCAATATGAGTCAAGTTTTTTTCAATCTAGGCTCAAAAAGCATTTGACATAGTTTCCTTATTTTTTTCTTAGTTTAAACTTAAGACTTCATGTCAATCATTTGCTGTAAAATGTCATGCACACGGTTTGAATTGTATTTTTCATATATAGTAGCCCTCTACTTTCATTCTTGCCTTTCAGAAAAAAAACGTTTTCTATAACGCTGGAGCAGAGTCGGCCACTTCTAACGCCAGAATAGTTATTTGAATCCGGTTTCTACATGAAAGAAATGACTTTTTTTGGAAATCCACTTTTGAAAGTGATAATTTTTCTTTTTTTTTTTGTCTCAAAGCGAAGTTGAAGACCTTTTTTTGTTTTTCATGATCTGCTTTTTGGAAAAGTTTTTTTTAAATGTTCCCCCTGCTCTTTGCCTTTGCATAGTATAGATTTTTCCTTAGCTGCACAAAGGATCAGTTGAAGAGTGAAAGAGCCGCCGGTTGCCGACCTCTGTTCTAGAACACCTTTGTACTCAGAACTTCTTCTGAGTTAGTGTTACTGCTGGCATTTCTACAACAAGCAGAGCAACCGAGCGGGAGAAGTTGCCGTCAAATGCATTTCCCACAAACGCAATAAGGCAACCATCACGAGATTTGATTTTATACAATAGTCAAGTCCATTCAACCACATTGCCGACCACCCTACGGCAACATATTTTTATTTCACTCACCCACAAGAGTTCGCTGAAACACTTTTTGATTGTTCTACCTCGCTAAACATGCGCTAATGAAGCCTGGTCTTAATTCTAATGAATGAACCAAGGACAATGCTTCAGCAAACGCTAGTAGAATGTAAGCTGTTTGGATTGAAAGCAAAATATTTAATTACTAGCCGGCCCTTTTTCCGTTCCCGCAGGGCCCGCCATCAGTAATGCTGAGATTGAGAATATCGGTTCAGCCTCTCAAGCCGGCTTTACCCAATGGATTGTTTACAAAACAGTAATAAAAGTTTGTATTTATTGACATTGCAAAATGTCGTTCCAAAACAAAACTATAGTTTTTTAGAAATGCAATCGATGAAAAGAACATTATGGGGGATTGCGAATAACCAATACATGTCTACCAAATTTATCGAGCCTCTGGCAACGTCTTATTTGCGCTGTTTTTACCATGGGCGTCCTTAAACTTAACAAATTTTATCAGTTAAATTGAGCAGATGCTTGAATCGAAAGCATATCAATGTTGTGGAAGAGTGCTAAAGTGATTGATATGTATTCTCGGGATTAACCAACTAAACATTTGGCCCATTACTTCCCACTTTTCGCAATTGTAGGGGTATTTGTATGAGCAAACGCCTCTGGCTGGGAGCATACTACTTGTTCTTGGCATATACGCAGCCATGCAAAGAGCAAACTAACTAGAAATGAAACATTTACAGTAAAGTTATTACAGTAGCAGGGCCCCCATTAGTAGTGTCAAAGTTTAAAATATCGAGCCGGCTTCATCCAATTCAAATTTTTGAAAACAGTAGGCTAATAAAAAGTTAATGTGTTATTGACATAGCCAATTCTCATTTCAAAATCAAAAGTATAGTTCTTTCAAAGTAAAGCGATTGAGCCTACAAAAATACGTTATAGGGAGTTGCGGATAACCCCTACATTTCTCCCAAAGTTTCTGAAGTTCCTGGATACGTCTTGCTTGCTCTATTTGCACTTGAAACAGCCAACAGTTTCAAAATGTTTCATTTGTTCATTTTGTCAAGTGCAAGGAGGCATAATTTTAGAGTTTTGCGTAGAAGAGAGGGGGGGCGCCAAGGTGACTGACATGTATTTTCAGGAATTACCTATTAAATATCAAGAACACTTTTTACAAATTTTTTGTAATTGTATGCCAATTTATACGACCTAAGGCCTCTGACTGGGGATATGTTGCTTAGTCCCGGTATAAATACTTTCTGGGAAAGACCAATCTAACCCAAAGTGATGCACCTACGGTTAAGTTATTACACGAGCAGTGCCCTCATCACCAACGTCAAGCTTAAGAATGTAAAATCAGCAGACTGCACCGGCTTTACCCGATTGGAAGCGAAATTGCTTCAACATTCAGAAAACATGTTGCAAAAAATAAAACAGGCCCATCTTTAACCCTTTTCTTTTTGTAAGAGAATCAACATTTGCTTTGTTTGGATCAGGCTACATTTTAAGATTTTTGGAGATTTCATTTTTCGATGAATTTTTTTGAAAATTTTGATAGATAATGCCAAAGAACCATGCTTTTAAGGAAAAATAGTCATAATGTACCAAAAGATTTGATGTTTTTAGAAATTGCAATTTTGTGAAGCTCATGGAGCAAAATTTTGAGTGCTTTTGACCGGTAGACCCGCTTTTAAAATTTTGAGATTTTATTTTTTGATGATTTTTTTGAAATTTAAATAGATCATGACAATGAATTATGCTTGCGAGGAAAAATAGTCAAAACGTACCAAAAAACTAACTTTGTCTAAAAATTGCTTGTTTGTTAGGTCTAGTAGGAACATTTTTCAACTAAAAATGGAAAATGATATGTGGCAACCAATTTTTGATTAGCCATTACAAACAAATGCTCAGCCCCAACTAATTGGAGTAACATATTTCCAGAAAGTATAAGTTTCCCACCCTTTCAAATGACATCATTTGTAAATAACTCATGACAAGCTTTATATATAAAATTAATCTGTTTTTACTCAGCTTACTACTGTTTTTGGTGGAGGTAAGAAGTTACACTACAGGTTTTACAGTTCAATTTTATTTGTATGAAAGCAAATAGTAAATGTACATGTCATATATTACCAAAATTGCCTTGAAATAACCTTTAGTTTGTTGAAAAAGTTTTGAAAATCGGTTGAAAAATGATGTCACAAATCAATTTTTACGAAAATTTATTTTGTAAAAATTTTGAAATTAAAAAAAAATTATCATACCATTCTCAGGTAGCGAAAGACTATATAGATCGTACCAGACAACATTATGACATCATCGAGCAAGTTTTTAGCGGACAGAAAAAGAGAAGCATGCTTAGCTCTTTGAGGGATAATGTGACACATATGTTACATGATTGTTAATTGTTATATCGTTATGACGTAATAACCATTTTTCTGAAATTTATTGTAATTTTGTTGTTACCAAACAGTTAAGGAATTGTCTCAAATTTCATGAATTAGAATCTTATGATCCTTAAAGGGTTAGACGGCTTAAAATACTTAAATAAGGAACCTATTGTTGCGCACCCAATTTGGCTTTTTCTTGTAAGCACCTTGATGATATCTTCCAAGAAAGTCTTTAAACTCTATCTACGATCAGTATTTTTAAGCAAATAAAGAAAACAAATTTTACAATTAATCGTTAATTATGACGTCATTTGAGATACCAAAAAAGGGAAATTTGTTGAAGTTGGTAAGTTGGGTACCGGCTTTCGTTTAAGCTGAAAGCCGCGCTGCTCCGTCAAAAATGCGTTTTAAAAAAAAGATCTTTGATTATGACCTCATGATGACGTCACGAACTCCCTTATGACAATCATCCCGGGGTGACAATTAATCGTGCCAAGTTTCATGTTTGTACGTCCAGTAGCTTCAGAAGAGTTAAAGCGCACAAACACGCGCGCAGACAAACAGAATCGCGCTTTATAGAATGAATAAACCACATTCATCAATTGTCTTTGTTGTAAGTTGACCCTTAACCCGTTTGTTCAACTGTTTGCCGTCATTACTTTACCTGTACATATTACACCAGTGACAAATTACAACTTGAGAGAAAAATAATAAAACAAAAGGACTTTCACCGCTTGCCGGATATAATTCAATGCCAGTTCTTTAAATATTGCAGTGTGTAAAGCTGAATCTAGTGGCAGGTTGATCAATAAAAGTACAATTTTTAAGCCGTTATGGGACGCTGTAAAACAACTTGCATCCAATTTTTTCTAAGATGAAGAGAATAGCAAATAGGAAAACTATGAAAAAGAGCAGAAAAAAATTTGGACGTGCTTTAAGACTGAGCTTTCAGTTTTTGCCCATTCACTCTTTTCTTAAAAACGGAGCATTTATAGATTTTCTTTCTGGGGTCAATGCAAGGTTTTCAGCTTCGACAGAGTAAAAAAATAGAAGAGGACTGATTATAAGGTTTTCAGTAAATAAGTCTTTTTCTATTGTGTACGCAAATGATCGACACACATTGACTCAGAGCCTTTCAACGCTGGCCCGTGGCATACGTCATTTTTTCAGTCCTTGTGATCATCATCTATCTTTGCCACTTAGGTTCTTGTTTGCTACAAAACGAAAATAACTTGAAATACAAGTCTCGATTATGAAACGAAGTTGCGGCTGATACTTACTGCAAAAGAGAGTCGGCGCAGTAATCAAAATATTTTACAAAATCGAGTTTTTTAATTAGTGTTAACCCAAAATGGCCGATGTGCTTCTTCTTGGCAGCAAAATTCTTGAAAAGTTGCTAGCTAATAAATATTTGACACTGATTGCGAGTTTGATGTGCCCTTGAAAAAGACACGATACGATACCTTTTTGAGGTTGGCTGATTCCATAAAGTATATGTTAGATAATAACAAACTATTTATTTGGAATGTTGGAACGTGGAACTTCCAAAGCAAATGGGGGCATTTGCACGATGCTCAGCGATACAGTTACAATTATGCGGATTTAGATTATCAAACACAGTTACAAAAAATGAGTAAAGCCGCGGTAGAAAAGTGGCAGCTGAACGCAGCACAAACCATTCTGCTGCTACGTCGTGTGCTTACTGTGTAAAACATCATCAAAATTACTGAGTTTTGTAGATTTGACATTTTTTTCTATGCGTTGAAACGCCTGAAGAGACTATCTACATTATAACTCATGTAAAAAGTGTTGTGCGACTGTGGATAACTTCTGCGCAAACTGTTTTGTTTTTTAGTAGAACTGTTTCAGGTTTATAAGATTTGTAATACAGTATAATATTGCGTGGTATAAATAAAGACGCGTTTGAGATGCGCGCAGAAACTCTTCTTGGGGTTTGCCTGTTTTTGCTCATTCGAAATGGAAGCTCGCAAATACGTGAGTATTCTAAATGTCCATGAATTGTATCTACAAATTTATCTTAAAGAAGAAACTACGATACGACCAGTAAAAAAAGGTCATTCTCTGAAATTGTTTTCGACGTATCTATGCTGTCAAGTTCCAAAGAACTTTGGAAAACTGTTTAGTGTTTAACAACTGAAACGTTTATTGTAAAATCTAGAAGTACCTTGCCCACAGATTGGGCGTCGCAACTGAAGTGAACGTCGCAACACGGCAAAAGTGTTCTGGGATTCAAGGATGCAAATTAAGATCAGAGTCTCCGGTTGGTCTGGGCTTTTGCTTAAGCCAAGACCAGCTAAGGGAGGCATTGATCTTTAACTGTGTTGATGGCATTCATCAGAAAGCGTTTAAAAATTCACTCCAGGCCAAGAGAAATGTTAATTGCTCTCAATTAAATGTCCGCCGTTTTGAAAATCCGTTTAGGTTAAAAAAAACTCAAAAAGTTTACGAAAACGTTTAAATTTAATTTAAAAATTTTTGAATTAGGTTTAAATTTGCTTTTTTTTTGATAATTTGGAGAGTTGGAGTATCTTTTATTTTTATTTGTTGTACTTAAAATGCAGACTTTTAGCGTATTGGTCTCGTTTGAGCATATGACCAAACGATTTCATTTACGTCGGTAGGCAATAAGTTGGCTACCAACAGTATACAACAGTATTTTTTATCAAATTGCTAAACTATTTCCAAAAACACTAATTTCTATGAATTCAGTTAAGCTTTTAAGATATTCTATTGTGATTTAAATAAATTATTGCCAATAACAGGTTGTATTTATTTTTCTGGCTTTAAAGCACAAAAAGAGCTTTATTTTGTCAAAAAAAACCTACAATTATGAAGGGAAAATTGGTCGTTGTTAAAAACATATTCATTTCAACTGTTCTACTGGCATAAGCGTTGTTATTGTGGTTAAAAAAGTAAATTTTACAGGAGGCCAACAGCACTCGTATAGTATTTTTTTTAGGCTGCTAAGAAAACTGTACAACTCTTTTCCAACACGGAACGCTAGCTGGTTTCGTGTAAAATTTTACTTTAAACTTGGGATCTAGTTGTAAAGATTCACTCACTAGCTAAGATTGCAAAAGCATCCGATACAAACGTAATTGGCCAGTACCAGAGACAACAACTTTCCTATACAGCTTTGATTAAGCGTCAGATTTTTCATCGAAAAATTACGAGCTGAGCGCTCATAGCGTTGCGGTGCATGCGACAGGACCGGGCGTTGCGGTGAATGCGACAGGACCGGGCGTTGCGGTGCATGCGACAGGACCGGGCGGCGTTGCGGTGAATGCGACAGGACCGGGCGGAATCGACATTTGCTTTAAAGTTCACCTATCGGGTTCAAACTACTGCTTGAACCAACCTCAGCAGCGTGTAACATGTGAATGGCTATTGACTCGAAGTTTCTATGGTTACTTTACTGGGTTCCAAACTCCCCGTTCCTGTAATAATAATCAATCAGCTGAATATTCATATTTCCAAATAATTCGTTTTTTTTATTCTGCATGCAGCATTTTTATGTCTATTCTTCAACGTGTTTATAATCAAATAATTAGTTGTATTTTACTTGATTAAGCTGCCGATATAATTGGAAATCCTTAATGCTTTCTTCCTGTAGCGATGAGAAAACCGCCAGTTTTAATTAATAGCCTATATTGCAAAAACTTTCTCCAAAAACAAATTAATCATTTCTTAAAGAAAATTGTTTGGAAAGAAATATATCTAGCCTAAACTTGTCTCCGCCAGCACAGTTATAAGCGCAAGAGAAAATATTTTTTACCAAAGTTTTGCACCTGCATACCCAGCCAAGGATTTTACACCGCACTTACCTACGGCAGATGCGTGGAAATATGCAGCTAAAGTACCGTTTATGATGTGCAGGCGCACTTAAGATAAAATTGGACGACAATATGTGCAATTATCTTAGGTTTATTAATTTACGGTCCTGCGAAAAAAAATCATGTATGTATGATGATGGCCACACAATTGCCATACAACATTTCCACATAAATCAATTTCATGGACCTGGCCGAAAGCTTTGACTGCGTACAAGCATGTTCAACGCATTTTCAAATAAACCAAAAAAATCAATTAGCGTGTGGTTGGAAAGTATGATGGAAAAATGGCCGTTCACATTTGCAGCATTTTTTGCTGATTCAACAAACTGCGCAAGTGCTTTTGTGCGTTTCCAAACGCTTCTTCATGCGATAGTTGCGTAAGAATTTCTGTGGTCCTCGTTGTGTACTCAAGTTTTAATTTTTGCTCCAGTCTATTGCAATTACCAAGTTGACGGACCAATTCATTTCTACTTTTTAAATCATTGAAATTGTTGTTAAACCTGCAATGAAGTTTAGCTTAGCCACATCTGACAAAGCTGAAGAAAACAACTAGCAATTAATTAGGATACATTTTGTCAAATTTGAGATAAAATTGTAGCTTACGGCTGATTTTGTTAAACTTCGTCTGGCATTGTGGATTTCCGATTTAAGGGTCAAGTTTATACGACAATCAGGTTGTTAAATAGCAATAAAATTTTTTTTAACATTAAACAAATTTTTCTTTCTTCATTTGTTAAAACAAAAACAATTTTCCTTTTCTTAAAACTATCCAAAGTAAAGAGATTTGAGTAGAAGGAAAGAACGCTTTATAAATTCTTTCTCACTATTATGTTGCTAAAGAGCGGAAAGGAGAAAACGGAGCATGAGTTTTCCAGGCAATATTTTTGATTTTTTCCTCAATACTTGAGATATCGTTATGGTGTTTTTCATATAAGCGAAACAAAGAACCTCTGAGAGGATAAATTGCGCAGTGTTGCATTAATCACTTAAGTTACAGATGTTTCACATTTTATAATAATATCTTGCCACGTGAACGCTTAACGCAATTTACGGTGTTAAAACGACGAAAGATAAGCTTTCTAAGCAATGTTGTAATTTGCCTTATGAGCGAACTACAGGTTGCACATGTTTTGTTGATCGTGTCACCTGCACTCTGTCAATCATGAAGAAGTGTGAAGAACTAAAATTTATTGCCGACCCCTTGATACACAGGCCACAATGAGAGCTGCTCACCCGCATCGTTGAGACATTGGTTCTTAACCCGTGAAAAATTTTGCAAATTTGTGTGGAAAATCATCAATGTGAATAAATAATAAGAATAAATAATAATAAATTTTGTGTTTTTGTGTGAGTTAACCCAAAACATCTTGTTTCATATTTACCTAACTTTGAATTACCACTCTGAATGTACGAACAAAAATATATTACAATGACGTTTTCGATTTGAAACAAATTCAGAAGCGTTATACTTGAAGAAATAATGCTATTAGTTACGAGAGAGCGAGAAACTTGATTTATTTTTTTCATATAAATTTGGACGGCAAAACGGAGGTGAAATGTATTTTAAAAAGTCGCTGCGAGGCTAACTTCTGGTGGCTGGTTGATTAGCAGCTGGCATTGGGTAGATAACGCTTCTAATTAATATTCTAAATTTTACCTGTTGGGTTTAATTTGCTGTATAAATTGCAGCAAAACAAAACAAGTGCAAAAATTTTATTTACGTGAACACTTCTTGACGCAAATCATTGCTTGATTGAAATAAAGTCAAAAAATTGAAGGTGTGTTTGGCATATGTTAATTTCTTACAATAACGCACCTTGGAAATACTGATAAAATAGCCAGTTGTGATTGTTATTACAAACATAGAAAACAACATACACAACTTGCTACTTAAATGACACTGACGCGGACAACTCTTAAAAGTTGTTTAAAAAGGAGAAATAGAAAATTTGGGCTAGTTAGCTATTCTAATGATAAAGTTCTCCAAAACGGTAAAGAGCCGGTGATGTAAGCCCTTCGTACTATTCTACAGTACTTACAAATATATGACCCCCCAAATGTTTTAATATTTAATTAGTTTTATCAGACTCTAAAATATTACTTTATAAAACGTTTCGCTTGGAAAACAAATGAACTATTTTGAAGCAAATCTTTATTCCTGGAACCATCTCGAATCAAATGGGTAGGGGCATCTGTCATTGGTCGAGCATGTTTGCCATGGAGAGTTGCAGAAGATTTCTTTTTCCTGTTCTGATGGAGGGGTGTAATTGAGATGCGTGCGACACCAAATAAACAGTGCTTTGATATAGGGTTAAAGTTAGGAAAAATCTTATCATGTTTTGTATTGTTTCTGTAATTCTTGTTGCTAATAATATTCAATTATTTTGGTGACAACCTGCGAAAACGATGTTGATCATTGTTAAAAACAAAAGATATCGCGCTATTTATCATGTGACGTTCGTGTCACATTGTAAGCTGGACATTCAAGCTTTTTCTGTGCTGGCAACGCGGGGTTTGTTGTTTCTGGTCGTTGCGCGCATCGCATTGAAGATCACGTAGATGAATAAACTTCTGTATGTTAGGTAAGCCTTGCCTTTCATCAAATAAATGTGACATCTTAATTAAGTCGTCTTCAAAAACTTCTTTTTTAAAAAAGACAATACAATTCGGTTCTTCTTTCACTTGCACGGCCAGTTTCCATAGGCGAGAATATAGAGATTTGAGATGTGGAAAAATGGCGAAACCAGGCTTGGTCGGTTTACATGCTTACACGTTGTATACAAGTAGGCTTATGTTGAAATTGCATTTGCCACAGCCAGAGATATTTGAAAAAACAAAGCTAATAAATATTCTTGCCTCAGCCAGTAGAGTAAATTAACTATTATAAATTATTAGACGTTTTTTTGCTGCAAAAATTTTAACACCAGAACCTTTTATAATGACTGCAAAAAGTTGGTTTTATATTTTGGTCTTCGTAACACGCTACTTCCATTGCCTAACCATGAGAAGACTTGCGAATGACATTTGTGCGCTTGGTGTAACTTGCAAGAGAGTTGAATTTGAGCCAAATGTTTGCCAAGGAAATGCTGTAAACTAGAGGTTCTTAATCTTTAGAAACACGCCGAATCCCTGCGTTATTCTCTCCCAACTTTCATCAAACCCAGAGACGAGAAAGAGAGGGTGGGGGGTAAGGGCGCAAATGAAATGCATTGGTAAAAGCCGTTTTTTCTTCAGTTTTAGTTAATGACTTTTGTTTTAGTGAACAATTCTTAGAGTAGAGTCATTGCGTCTTCTGCTGCTGCTGAATGAAGACAATTCACGTGATTTTTTTTTAAGTTTGATTTTGAAATGGACCTGTTTAGCTTTTGAAAGCATGAAATCTAAGCGGTGGGAAATTTTCCTCTTTACTTGTCATCATTAATTCTGTTTTATTTCCTAACCTCGGGGGCGTCTAGTTTCTCCCTGCTCCATCCACAACATAATTTCTAAAAAACATAGTTTTGAAACGCACCTTTTCAAACAAAAACAGAATTTTCTAAGTGGAGATATTTTTTTGCAGCCGTCCCTTCAATTAGCAGGATAACACCTAACCAAGGCAGTTTAAACGGCGGGACCAGAGTTACCATCTACGGATCGAGTGAGTAAAAAAAATGATGCAAAAATTAAAAAATTTCTTATATTTGTGCATATTAAAAAAACCGTTAAGCTCATTTTTGATAGATCAATTGCTTTCAGATCAATTCCTGCTCAAGCACTGCAAACAAGCAAAGGCATTTCCCATAAAAATCTACCTAAAGAAGCAATTAAGCAGGGTTTCCCGAGCTGGATGATAGGCCTCCAGCTAAAACTACTGCTGCGGAGTAATATGAATGTCTGAAACGACTGCAGTGGTAGTAGAAGCTACAGTGTGCTAGTTAACGGTACAGAACTTGATTGCAACATAAGTGGAAAGCCGACCAGGGATTGAATTTTGCCGGATTCGTTTTAGCCTATTGTACCAGATCCGCGGTAAAAGTCCTTTGTATAAATCTTGGTTTTTTGCTTTGCCCAACTGGTAAAACTACTTACGCCAGCAACCACTTATTTTGTTTGGCCAGATTTCGACGACTCGGAACAACTAAACCCTGAAGCGCCACCAACTAAAGTGTTAAGTTTTGTGTCGGATACGAGAAGCTACGAATGTATATTCCAGGATGACGGAAATCAACAATCAATGATGTGTGACACTGTGTAAGCACATGTAAACATTTGCTTCCAGCAGAATAAAAACACTAAACACGTAGGCATAATGGAAGAAATAGCGTAAGAAGCCATGTCTTCTCCAAACTTTGTTTTGAAGAACTTGTATGTTGAAAGAGCAGTGACCTTTGTTTTACCGGTTACGAATGAAAGAAAATGTCTAAGATTTTAAGGGAAAACTGCTTTCTTGCAATTTTAATTTTGGCTACTTTCAGGCAATGTAAGCTAAGTAGAAAGTCCAGAAAAAGTACTCATTTGTTCAATTTTCAAATCACTTCTTTTTTTAAGCTACAGCACATTTGATGAAATACTGAAAAAATGTTGATGGTAAGCTGCCCCCAATTTAAATGTAATAAAGAGGTTAACCGCATAGTGAGCCACCAAAACATCGCGCTAATAGAAAAGAAACTTTGACATCGGATTATACAGATCAGGAGGGCACACAAGATGATGTAAAATTTTGATTTTTGCGAAATTATGATTTCTGTCTTGATGTGGAAGAACAATCAATGTCGTTTCGTCATAAGGTAACACCAGCAAAAATTTTGTGTGGTATTCGAACCCACGATCTTTACTTTTGACCCAAGGACTTTCGGACTTTCGGTAACGGTAATGGGAGATTTAATAAAATTTTACCAAAACCCGTTTTCAAAGTCTAGGTTTATATCCCAAAGTAACTGGCGCAGTTCGTGATTCAAATCTCACATGAGGTCAGCTTCACCGATATTGTGTTCTAATGGTGACGTATTGATTGGTCTTCATCGACACTAACATCATAATTTGGCGATAGATCTTGCCTGTATATACTACTTTTGATCAACGTTTTGTTACATACATGTATTTGGACTTCACAACAAGTTATATTTCAAGTGACTTAGCATCTTTAGTGTTCGTAGAAAGGTACGTTTGTCGTGGAAAAGTTGTACAGTGCTGGCTTACGCTTGCAGGGCGATGGTACCAGATTACTATTACATTCGCTTCACACAATTCGGAGTTGATCTCCCTAATGACCAATATTGTGGCGGTAATAAGTTTTCGTCAAACTGCCGACTTCAGGTAAGTCTGATTGCATGAAGTGGAATAATAGTTAAACAAATGCTCACCTAAGGCTAGGCCAAAACAGATAGTATCGTGGTAAAAAGATAATATTGGTAATAACAAATCTCTATCAAAAACAATTACTAGGTTACCTATGCAACAGTTTTAAATGCTTTAAGTCAATAGTAGCCCACAATTATTTTCAACACTTTCAATAAAATTTAATTAAAAGTAATAATTATTGAAAATTATCTATTTGAAAAATTTTAGCATGACCACATTGATTACTGTTTCCTCCAAAATTTTCAGAAATTTTAAGTCTTAGAAGAATCGTTTCAAAAATAGTCACGATAACAACTTCTCGAGAAAATATCAATTCTTACAAATGTACAAAAAGATTGATAGAAACACAATTGAATAAAGCTTGCATTTGCACTTGCTCGAATGCTTACTTTGCCTTTTACAGATCGTAGAATGGCGCACACCTCTGATCCAATCTTTGAATTGGACTAGTGGTGAGCCTGGCCAATTGATAAATATTCGCGGTCGCATATACACCAATCTTGCTTCGTCAAGTGAAAGTGCAGCCACGAATGGTTTGACAGTCGCCATTACCCGGGTCTTGACCACAGCTGGATCAAACTGCGATTTGTATAATGATGACAACGAGCTGTAAGTTGGATTGCTTTTGTATGAGGTAGGGTGCCGCAAATCAATTTGCATTGATTTGAAACGTCAAATTGCCGCCACCAACCAAACTTTTTTCAATTCAAAAGCTTTTTTGCTGTCAATTTCCTGCTCTTCAACCATTTAACTGATCTCCAAGTTGTTTACTAAAGAAGAAAACCTAACTCCTCAACTTGTTTGTTGATGTTACATGTGTATAAAAGCTTTTGACAAATGAGGAGGTTGTTTCACGGTCTTTTCCCGCCGGGCTCGTGTCAAATAACTAAAGATGATCAAGAGTTATTTGCGTTCTGCAAAATCTCGCTTCATAATGCGTAAACTTTAGTAATATCTTTATTTTTTACTTAGAGTTGATTAAGTTGAATTCGCTTTCATCATTTCTGTCCATCTAAGAAAACCTATGTAGTTTCAGCCTGGAATTCTTAATTCTTGAAATACTCAGGGTGGCTTTTGAAAACCACTTCCGTGCCCTGACAGCCTAATTAGTAGTAGGCCTATGTGTATGCAATGCAAATGTATTTGGATTTGGTGGCATCAAACCCCATCTAATTCAATTTTGCTCTAAGCTAATGATATATTCGTTTTAAATCATTCCTACGTTGTATTCATATTTGACTCATTGGGGTGAAAAATGTGAATTTCGGTTTGTTGGCAAGGAAGATTTTATTTTTTCCACTTGACTTTCTCTAAATTTCATTGTCATTGAAGCATTTGCGACATGCTCAAAATATCTGCGCTGTGAGCAGGGATTGTCTTTACCATTCATTTACTTAGGTTTGGCTTGACTTTTACACATGAAGTGATGGTAGTTGCACGCTTTGAATTGAGCAAAAAGTCAAGGCAGTTGAATTACGGAGTTGTAATCGTTGTTGGTTGAGACCGTTGCCGCTGAGCTAGCGTGGCAAACATGGGAGGCCGTTACAGTGAATTGAAACAGTGGCAGGAAGGCGAAGTTATTCGCTCTGGGGAATTTTAGGAAATGATTAACTGTGATCTAGCGCATTTTTTGTTCTTTTTCTCAAGAACCACTGACGGGTAGGCCTAAACTTTTTTTTTTTTAAAGTAGATCATTTCGGTGTGAGTTTGTAATGTCTGTTACAAAATTTTTGCCTCATGCATCTTTATGAAAAGGATGGCAAGAATTTTGAGTTGGAATGTCTGTTATTTTATGTTCATCATTTTATCGGTAGTGAATATAAGATTCTTTCGTTGCAAACTAGCTGTTTTATCATAAAAATCTAGATTGGTTATTTTAATGGACAAAAGTGAAAAAAATTTTTGTAATCTGCTCTCGTAGTCTTTTGTAACATTCTACGGGAGAAATGAAAAGAAAACTGAAATGCCAAACCTAGGAACTGATTAAAAAGATCTGCCAATTGCTACAAAAATCCAACACTCTTTTGTCAATAGGTCTAGCAGAAGAATCATTTTGTTGTTAGATCAACGCGACAGTCAATGAATAAGAATGTAATTTTGCCTTGAGGCACAAAATAAAGCAAGAACTTGATCACTCTGTTGATTGAACTGTGGTCTTTTGTAGAGAACAAAAGTTGAAGAAACAAGCGTTTTCTTGAAATAAGCATAGGTTTCTTTGAAAAAGATTGTTTTTGAAAAAATTTTGGCCTTGTACTCTGTTAATTAAAATTGGTATTTAATTTGTTTGACAAGCTCGAATTTGAACTGACTTCATAGTTGACGACTAGATAACTAGTTGATATTTTTAGTTTTGCTTTAGTTTTAATGTCATTGCTTTTTAGCTACAACATTTCTTTGGACTCAGAGGGCACCTCGCATTGGGGTCAGTTCACTTGTCGCTTGCGAGGAACATTCATTGGGAGCCAAGAAATTTCCTTTTTGGTGGATGGCGAATATGGTCGTTCAAGGACGCAAACCACTACTCGAAAAGTCAATGCTCGAAATGAGCTTTACATGTATCAAACTTACGCTGGTAAGTATTGAAATAATATATGGTTGCTTATCCAAGACATCGTGAATGCTACCAACGAAGGGTGAGTCCAAGGGTATTTTCGGGATTAGAACACTGAAGCTGCTTACCCAGCATGTTGTAAGAGGCGACTTTTCGGTATCCACCATTGGCAGTCCACCTGGTTGGTGGTGGGGCTACCAGTCTGTAATTTGCATTCATGGGTGGTTCGAAATGTGCTGCCAATTTTCTCCTAGCCTAATTTGATTAGGTTTACGGCATGAATCTAAAAAATCGTTTCATGCCGAGCCTCCATCCCAAGGAAGAGGAGGGGTAACCACAACAACAACAACCCAAGGGCATTTACCTGGTCGAGAGAGTATATAAGTACCAGTTTGCAATATGTCTTTTCAGAACCACTGTAAGTGCAATCAGGAGGTAGTTTTTTCTTAACCACGTTTTCTCTTTTGTGTGTGTCTCTGAGCAGACCATGTTCAGCACAGCACATAGCACAAGCACTATTTTGTTGCTAAAATCTAACAAAATTTTTGGTTGTGAGTTTTACCTTAAGACGTGGGCATGCCAATAGATGTTGTTCGAAGTGGCATGGGAGCGTCCACAAATGCATTTGGTAAAGATTTTGTAGCAGCTCCGTAGTTACATGGCGATACCCCAGTTTTCCGGCGAATTAAAGAAACATCAAGTCTTTCTGGGCCCATCTGTGTCTGGTGGTAGTCCCTCCACTACAAAAAGCTCCATGCCACTTGCTGCAGAACCATTTGCAAGTCTTTCTTTCCACGTTTTGTTTCTGTTACATCTATATTTTGGAAGAGGACCTTAATAAATATGTTCATTATAGTCATCAAGTTTAAAATACCAACAAATGAATTGTTTAACCAGAGTCTGCATGGCTTTTAAACAAAAGATATTCGCAGTACCGGCTTGGAGCTAAAGCACTCGGTAACTAGTTAGCCCAGCAGCTATTAGTATTTCAGACAAACATGACAAAAGAGGTATAACTAATAAACCTGTTATGTCACATTTTCACCTGTTACGTTACATTTTGTACAGTGATTACCGATGTTTCTCCAAAAGAAGGCAGCGTGCAGGGCGGAACATTGCTTACAATCACAGGAAGACATTTTTACGAAGCGCTGGGTGCCGCGGCAAAAGTAAAGTTTTATCTTTCGTGAACTAGTAATGGTTAAGGCAAAAGAAAGTAAATGAAGTTAATTTATTTGAAAAGTAGAAAGAAACTAGAACATGGTGGAAACTAGGTCTGATGGCTGTGGCATCAGTACTTGCAAAGTTATAAAGCTAATTTTTTTTGTTTGTGGGTGAATTGTTGTTTTTAGGTAAATTTACATTTGAGCACCAGATTAACCTCATTTCTCGCTTCTAATTCGTTTTTATGCTATCGCTTCTCAGTTTTTTTTTGGAAAGTTGAGTAAAACCACTGTAAATTCTGCATTGTATGGCAGAAAAATCTGCATCAATTAAAGGTACTACCGAGCGGAAAGGTCTGCATCAACGTTACTCACAGCAATTTCGCTAATGTAATGCATTTATGGCGGAAAACATCGCAAGAATATGACTCACAGTTGTTATCAGAACGAGAATAAAAGCATAGATTTGAGAAAAATTTTGCTCAAACCTGTTGTGAAAGCAAACTGCAGACACTAACAGTGTTTCGACCGATCAAGTCTCTTCAGTGCAGTTGGTAACCGACAAAAAGCTATGCTTTATTAATAGGCTCTAGCTTCTTGTCGGTCACCAACTGTACTGAAGAGACCTAATGGGTCGAAACAATGTCACTGTCTGCAGTTTGCTAAGTGCATCGCTAGCCTCTTGCATTACTATAAGACCTTGTGACCACTAGACTGTGACAGCACTATTGTTCTAGCAGACGTTAGACTTAGTGCACCTGCGACAACCGCCACTCATTCACGATTGATACGGCTTCGCAGAGTATTGACAGACCATCCACCACTGTGGACCTAGTATAGGTCCCACTAGTATGACGGTCTGAGACTCTAAGCTATGCTTTATTAAAAGCCTCCAGCTTTTTTTCAGTCATCAACTACATTGAAGAGACCTGATAGGTCGAAACAGTGCCACTGCCGGCAGTTTGCCAAATGCAACGCTAGCTTCTTGCATTACTACTATTGTGAAAGCTTTCAATAGTTATCTTATATTGTTATTTTACGTAGTTAATGTGTTGACCAGTTGTTCTTGACCTTTTTTAACATTTTCCATCTTTTCCAATTCAATTTATTGTATTTGTTCCCACAACAATCAAATTAAAATCGAACTTTTTCTTCTTGGTAGGTTAAAAATCCTTTGGGAGGTCAACTTTTTGAAAGCCGTTGACTTTAACTCTTTATTTGCTGAGAGCTTTCCTTAAGAGATAGAGCAAATTACTTCCCAAAATAATGACACTTACCGGTACTTCAGATTAAGAAACACTCGTGCAAACCAGACACAATCAGGACTTTTAAATCTTTTTCTTATAAAGTCAATTTTCCGGTTTTTAGGCCAACAAGAATTACCTTAGATATGAAATAACGCCTAATTACCCGCCTCGCTTAATTTAAATAAGCTGTAACTATAACATTTTCCATTTTTCCAGCATAACTAAGAAAGAAACACATAAATTTCAAAACACTTCATAACTTTTGTAAAAAAAGCCTGCGAAGAAACGAGAAATGTTATTTAATTCTGGTTATAGAAATCAGTATTCATCAGAAAAGTCGGTGAGAAATCAAAGGTTCGCTTGCTTAACAAACCCCAATGCAAGAACGCAACTGCAGGCCTACAGCGATACACATTCCGTATTACAAGACGGTTCAATCATGTGCAAATGTGCATAGCCCAATCTAATCAAATGTGATAAAAGTTGCTTTGATTGAGAATGAAATGTGAAAAAATTTGCCTTGATTTAAAATGAAACAGTGATTTTGCCTTTTTCAAAGTCAGATTCTTTTAGGTTTACGTTGGAGGCAACACGTGTGAAGTTAAAAGCGTCAGCGAAACGGAAATCACTTGTGTGACATCACCGGAGCCTGAAACACCAAAACCAGCTTACAGCGGAGGCCGGGGTGTCCTTGTGGAAGGTTTTGACGGCCTGACTGACGTGTCTCAAGTCAACTCTAATTCATCTGCATGTCAGTATATGGAATCTTTCGTTACATCTTAATCAATTTTATTTCAGCAGATTTTTGAGGCAGCCTTAATGTCGCTAAGCGTAGAAAGAAATTTTCAAACTGGCTTCAGTCTTGAGATTATCGTTATTCCTTTTGAATGTTTAGGTTCACTTTGACCCTGGTCATAATTTACGAAGCAGTGGAAACTTTGTAAATATCTGCATCGGAATGATAACAACTAACCCATCGCTCTATTACCATAATTAGAATGGTTAGCTGTGTTAGCCTTTGACATGTTGCAATAAATCTCAATCAAGCTCACCGTAGCACTGTCAAGGCTAACTAGTAAATTACTAAGTAAACACGGGCTTTCGCGATCATAGCTACCGCTTTGTCACGCGTTGTAAAATAACTATGAGGCGCCATTTGTTCACCGCTCATTACACATGTTTTAGGACCACATTTATGACTAAATCAAATGCATTTGTTTAAATGCACAAATACATTTGATTTAGTCATAAATGTCTAAATATGGTGATGCCTCACCAGCATTCTCAATTTCCCTTAATCCACACCAGCATCTCACATGCCAGCTATTCATGATCTTTCACACAAAAAAAAAAACTAAATCTGTACTAGCCTATTGTAGGCTAGTCCATCCAACAGTGTTTCCGGCATAAAATTCAAATATGCCCCTCTGGGCAATTTCAGATCATGCCATCGATCCATTGCTGCATTACTGCATAGACCTCATACAAGGGCAACGGTTTTGACCTATATCACATAGGCGCTTCACATGTTTCAACCGCATTGCGCTAGAATCAACATGCAGGGGAAATTAAGGGAAATTTAAGGGAAATTGAGAATGCTGGTGAGGCATCACCATATTTAGACATTTGAAGTTTTGGCATTCTATTGAATTGCATGAATTACAAATATGCTCTTTGGTCCTTAATTGAACCAAAGAGGGGTGGTGGGAGTGTTTTGTACAGGGTATTACAGAAAATAAGCATACGGCTGATGAGGGTCAGTAACCCGAAACAACGTTGTCCCGTGTTGTTATTTTGTGTTATACTGACTGTAATAGGCTGACATTATACTCAAATGCTATCCCTGCATGTTGATTCTAGCGCAATGCGGTTGAAACATGTGAAGCGCCTATGTGATATAGGTCAAAACCGTTGCCCTTGTATGAGGTCTATGCAGTAATGCAGCAATGGATCGATGGCATGATCTGAAATTGCCCAGAGGGGCATATTTGAATTTTATGCCGGAAACACTGTTGGATGGACTAGCCTACAATAGGCTAGTACAGATTTAGTTTTTTTTTGTGTGTGAAAGATCATGAATAGCTGGCATGTGAGATGCTGGTGTGGATTAAGGGAAATTGAGAATGCTGGTGAGGCATCACCATATTTAGACATTTGAAGTTTTGGCATTCTATTGAATTGCATGAATTAGTCATAAATGTACTGAAAAATAAATGCATTTGTTTAAGTGCACAAATACATATGTCACTCAACCGTATCATTCACATATGTCACTCAACCGTATCGTATCGTTCTTTGAAGGGAATGTACTGCGAATAACGCTTTTCCAATAGATTTGGTCATTGGACCATCACGTGATAGGTTTGCGACAGACTCGTTTGAAATGGGCGACAGGCGCGACATAGTTAAAATTCTTGAAACATGTGGTCTGCAGCAAATTAAACCACCAACCGCAAAAGTCCGAGTCTCTTACTACCGGTACAAGATGTCTGCTGGATAGGATATAGGGTGATTGCTGGAAGCAAAAGTGCAACATAGGCTGTATAAATTTATGCTGTTAGTCAATGAACTCAGTCTGCCAGTTTCTTGCAGAAAATAATGATACTTATGAAAGACTATATATGTATATATATACATCATAGGTAGGCTGGCCATTTTTTCGAAATGCAAAACCGGGACGCTTATTGCAGACTGCTATTATGACTAGGTAGGGTGGCCATACGTTCCGATTTAGGCGGGACAGACCTCCATTTGAGCGTCCCGTTTTTGCATGAGCAAAAAACGGGACAGTGGATGGCCGCCTTTCACGAAGCCAAATAGTTGGGCTTACTATAGACTCTAGATTAAAATCGGGACGCTCAAGACCGCGGTCGCGCCTACGGTAGGGTGGATCTCCAAAAAAAAAAGATCACCACCTATTTCGCTGCCCGTTTGTTGTCATTTTCGGCCGGAATCATCATTCAGGTAGGGTTCGCTGCCAACATGCCCTAGTTTATCACGGCTAACTTTGGCATACCCTAGGTCAAGCTGTGCTGCATGACTGAGCGAAAACACCAAACATTCGATAATTTAACTGGGACAGGCCTGAAAAAGCGGGACTGTCCCGCCTAAAACGGGACGTATGGCCACCCTAATCATAGGATAAAACATTAAAAAACCTTTTTAATTTTATATCCTATGATGTATATTTTCTTTATTATCTTGTTTAATCAATTTACTGTAAATGCCGACTCGTTTCGGCCATGCTACATGCAATGTAACTATAAGTGCTAAACTCGCAGTCTTTTTATGAATATAAGTTACAACATCTTTGAGCGATTTATCATTCCCCAAACTTTTCCTCTGCTGATGATATATTATTATGTAAACTCTTGGCTAAATTCGACAACATAAATATTCTTCTAAGTAAATAATTAGGGATTTTAAATTTCTCTGGATTTGGTTGGGTCAATATTTCTTATATCTTTCACTGCGCTGAATTCGTAAAGAACACATTGGAATCATTTTTAACAGGACATCCACCTCAGTATCTTAACACAACACCATGACATTAAAATAATGTTATGAGACATGTCTTCAGGCAGATTACCTTAAACAACAACCGGTACGCTAGCTTAACCTATCTTGGACTTGAGGTCTTTCATAAGTATCATTATTTTCTGCAAGAAACTGGCAGACTGAGTTCATTGACTAACAGCATAAATCTATACAGCCTATGTTGCACTTTTGCTTCCAGCAATCACCCTATATCCTATCCAGCAGACATCTTGTACCGGTAGTAAGAGACTCGGACTTTTGCGGTTGGTGGTTTAATTTGCTGCAGACCACATGTTTCAAGAATTTTAACTATGTCGCGCCTGTCGCCCATTTCAAACGAGTCTGTCGCAAACCTATCACGTGATGGTCCAATGACCAAATCTATTGGAAAAGCGTTATTCGCAGTACATTCCCTTCAAAGAACGATACGATACGGTTGAGTGACATATGTGAATGATACGGTTGAGTGACATATGTATTTGTGCATTTAAACAAATGCATTTATTTTTCAATACATTTATGACTAAATCAAATGTATTTGTGCATTTAAACAAATGCATTTGATTTAGTCATAAATGTGGTCCTAAAACATGTGTAATGAGCGGTGAACAAATGGCGCCTTATAAATAACAACTATTAAAATCCATTTTTGTACGGTAAATTTCATCCACTGTGATATTTATATGGTGTTACACAGTTTACCTTGTTGAGTGAACACCCGGTTGCATCAACAAAAATCTATTTGTATTGTTTTGTCTGCAAAATCTGTATATTTTTGAAACGTACTTATTAGATGAAATCATGTGTTTGGACAAGAGCGCATACCATAAAGCATCACTCAAATACCTATGCGCATGAAAATTTTTGTTCAAAAATGTTTCCGAGTAAAAAAGCGGCAACAACGTATACTCTGTACAACGACCTTTATACTCTTGACAAAATTCCCCTATTTTTGTAGTTTTATTTTCTACATGCAGAGGTTTCGGAGGAGTTGAATCAAACAGAGATGGAGTTAAGCTTTGTAGCATAGATTAGGAATAAAAATTTCAGAAGGGAAAAATGTCTCTCTTATCTCTACTTTTCCCTGCACCGCTTTACTTTCGCTCCCGCGACGGTATGGATACCGCCTGCGATGCGCGCTATTGTTTGCGCTCGTTTCGTTCGAGCAAAAATCTTTTATATCTAAACCTTTCCGACTTTCTATTTGTGGTTTGCAATTGAATTTTTTTGTGTGCTTCACTCCCGCGACGGTAAATATACCGGTGAAAAAATTTTTGATGGAAACTCTGTTTACGTGCACGCCAGTGTTACAAAATGGCGGACGGGAGCTAAAGTGTTAAAGCCTAGCCCTCAAGTATAGTATTACAGAATTCTTATTTATGCGCATATTGTTTCTGTTTGTTATCTTGTTATCTGCAAACATTTGTTTCATGCGTCATTTTCATAGAAGCTAAGCCAAAGGCAAAAGTAGCTGATTGGCTCGGTTCAGCTAATAAAAGCCTGATTCAGATTGTGAGAGTTTTGTCAGTAATTTCACGTAGAACCTGTGACATTTTGTATTTTTTCCATCATATTAACCTTTTTTAAGCCTGGGTGCAATTTCTTTTTCATTTGTGTCATAGTTTTTACCATTCAATATTTACCAAGATCTTGCTCAACGTTTTGCAATATGTGGTTTTTGAAATGGCCTTTCTAGCTTTGCAATGCTTACACCACATGAAGAGTTTTATTGAAAAAGCTGTCAGCCTGAGCTCGCAGAATCCACTTCAAAATAGTGTGATTTGCAAGAGAATCATGACATACCTGTCAAAAGAACATTGTGTACAGTGCACACAGCCCAATGCCATACCTGCCAAGAAGAGCATTGCGCACAGTGCACACAGCCCAGTTCTTTTTCTCGTTGCAATAATTAGTTTCAACCTAATTCTGTGTAGCGTTTGATGGCATTTAAATTTGTTGCGCTTGTGCGAAATTTTGTGACAGTTTGTTGCAACTTGAACATTAACCGAGTTTGATGCGCAAGCAGAAAATACCAAATACTATAAGTATCCAAGCATGTATAATTCATTTCCCAGATTGTCATACTTTGACGAGAGCCTATTACAGCTCATCGTAGGACAGACACGAGTTTGAGAAGCTCTGTTAATAGCCGTTTTGGGCTATCTGTGAGCACAAAGAAACCAACTGTCTACTATCACTAATCGGGTGGGAAGAGAGAGATCCAGTTTTTTAAACACACTATTGTCCGCGTTAACGCAGGTGGCAGGATTCACCTCGTGCTTCTCGACAGTTCGTAAACACCATTACGCCACTTCACTCTGTCAATGGTATCCTCCCTTTTCAGTCCAATCTGATTGATATACTCTTCCACGTCATATTCGGCCGCCCACGCCCTCTTTTTCCCGCCACTTCAAAATCCAACGCTCCTCTCAAAACATCATCATTATCCATTCTCAAAACATGCCCATACCGTCGCTCTCCACTCGCCCTGGCTAGTCCATCCAAAGTATCCTTTAAACCCAGCAAACTCATAAGTTCTTGGCTCCTTCTTTTCTCAATGATCTTAACTCCACACATTGCTATCATGGCTTTTTCAGTTCTTCTTAAAATTGATAACAAGTTATATTTACGGCTAATTGATTTAATTTGTTCTGCAGCTTGGAAGTTTTTTGTTGATGAAGCAAGCCCGAACGCACAATTTGAAGACAAGGACAACTTTGCTTCGAGATCGAAAGGTTTCTTCGTGCCCTCTGTCACTGCAGCTTATATCTTCATTCTTGAAGGCAACGATCACGCGCAGTTGATGTTTAATCCCAATGGAGATGACCCGGCTTCCGTTGTAAGTTCTAAGAGCAAATATGTTGAGTTGTTTTACGTTCATTTCTCGTATCACGCTTGGCTAAATGCCTCAGTGCGAATGCTCTTGTTTGCAACACAGTGGTTGCGTCATTGCTAGTTTGGTTTCTGAGTTGATGTTTTCACAAGTTTACAGCAACTCTCTCCTCTTGGTTGTAATGCTCATGGTGGAGATACAACGCACGTCAGTTATGGTTACTTTGAAGCTGCTCTGAACAAAAGTTTTGCAATGTTATCCCTAAAAATTTTTGAAGCTAAGATTGTTGGTTTAATTGTTGAATATAAATCAGTCATTTATTCATTGCCTTGCATCAAGTTTTTGAAATCCGGATGCCTTTTAGACAATCAACTTTTACCCTAAAGAAAAATTTTAAATCTATTGCAAATTAATATGCTACGGATAAACTGAGAAACAAACCAATCTGATGAGAATAAACTGACAGTTTATGCCTTCAAGGTAAACTTAGAGTTTTCAGGTAACAATTATCAAGCAAGCGTCATTAGCAGCTTGGAGTCGAACATTTGACCTCACCGCTGGTACTGAGTATTATTTTGAAGTGAGGCATTTGGATACCTCCTCCTCCGCGCACTTCAAGTTAGGATATAGAGTAGACAAAACTCTTTTCACACCAGAAGACACCAGTAAGTTTGCTGGGGTTGCTAGAGGGGTAGGGTAGCAATTATTTCGTAAAGCGACGCCACAAAAAAATAATCTTTAAAACAGGTAGCGATGTCATGTTCAATTGGCGGTTGATAACAGCTATCAATTTTTTTAAAGTTCAAGATAGATTTTTGAAGTTGTTGGGCGTGGCGGATTCTAGTGCGGCCATAAACTAAGTTATAGATATGAATAAATATGTACGAGTAAAATCGTAGGTGTCGAACAGTTTTGCTTATACTTTGGGCAATATAAGATTTTGATTTTACGTTCTTTAGTTGTTCTGTTTGAGAGATTTTGAGAAAGAGCATTGCAGATATTGTTTTTTGGTAAATTTAATTTTTGTGTAAAAACATACAGCATAGCCTATTGATGTTTCTGATGAATTAGCAGAGGGACTGAAATATAAGCACAAACTGACGATTTTTTGGTAATAACCGAAGTAAAATGAAATATTCAAAAAACTCGCTGCAGATTTTATCGTTGCTCGTAAAAAGTGGTTGAAAGTTTTAACATACTTTTTGATTAGGCTTGGCCCGCACTGACAAACAATATATTTCAACGGCCGCTCCCATAGTAAAAGAACAGCAGGAGTTTACGCTCACCGATTTTGTCGAAGAAGATGAAGTCAATTCGGTGTGGAGAGCCACGTTCTCTTGTGTTGATGATGACTCCTGTATTGGACACCCTTACGCTTTCGAGTTGTTCAACGTTCAAACCGGTATTTCGTTATCGATATACAACCAGGCCTAACGTAGGATTATATACAGGATTTCCATCGGTTTTGACAAAAAACAAGCGAGGAGTTGTACATTGCACAATGGTGGCAAACTTCTACAAAACGATGCTTTTGCCTCTTGCCAAGTTAAAGACCTTTTTTTAGACAAATTTAAGTTCGCAATCTAAAAAATAAGCACGTTTATGTTGTACTTAAAAAAATCAGCACAAATCTTAGAAAAAAGCACAAAATAGTTACTCTGTAATGAACTAATGATCAATTAACTATGACATAAGCTGTGAGGCAAGTACATAGAATGATATAAATCACATAACAAAAAGGAATAGATAGCGATTTTTATGTTGTTCGATGCAGAGTTAGTTAAGCTGATGCGGCCAAAGTTAACTTCAAATCACTACCTGCTTTTTTTGATCAAATTGCATTGAACAAATAGGTTTCTTTTCTTTTACTTCATTCCCCGAAAAAATATTTCCTTTATGTTCATAATGACGCTGCATTAAGAGAATTAATAATTTGGGCCTTTAAGTACTGTATTATAACTTCCAATCTGTTAAAACAACAGGTCGGAAGTCAGAAAATCTAGACTCTAAAGAACCAATATCACTTATCATTCTGTAGGTACACTATGATATGTGAGGTGGATTAATTAGGACCACTTTTATATAAGTGTGTATATATGGGAACACTTTTATATAAGTGGGTATCGACTTGTTGGGTCTCATCAGGCGGGTGCCAAAAACATCCAATAAGAATAAATTTGTCATTGGACACAAAAAAAGATGCAATGTAAAAGTAAGGGTCCAGCAGTTTTTAAAAAAGGGGCCTTTTTCGCGAGAGCAAGTTTAAAAAAAGTTTACACTGAAAAATTGGAGTCTGTACAGGCAAAAATGACCGTTGGAGAATAGCAATCTCCGATAAAAGAAAAAAAAAGACCTCACCCTTTTTGAACGGCAAACTGAACAATCGCTGGGCGGAAATTAAAAATTTTGCTAAATCGCGGAGAGAAATATTTGCAGTGTGTACAGATCTTTTGAAAACTGACTAGGGTTGAATCCATGGGGTGCATCGTCACAAAAAAGGTTGGCGGCCATTTGCTGCATAGTTTTTCAATTAGTACCGTACTTATTGAAACACATTTCAGTTGCTATACTCTGGAATGAAGAAGAGAGCGCTGCTGGAAGAATTTTAAATGCATTCAGCAACCTTCTGGTTTTGAAAGCTGACGAGACCGTAGATGTCGTAAGAGTGGACGGAGATAACAAGTCTTATGACATCACCTTTATGTCAACAAGAGGTGAAGAATAAACTACAGATGCTAAATGCTTCCAAATCAGTTCATGTTTTGTATATCAATGTTTGTTACCAGGAGGGAACTGAAGTCAAAGTCAATGTGTCGCCACTTTAGCTTGGAACTCGCTAATTGCAATTTCAAATCCAGTAGAGATTTGTGAGATGGTGACTTGAAAATTTTATGGCATTTTTCTTGCTTTATTGCACTGTCTGTGATAAAAACGCGCTATGTTTGAAGTTGTAACAACTTCGAAGTGGGTGCAAACACAAGTTGGTTTGTGTAAACAGACTTTTCTTGAAACAGAGAATAAAGTAATTTTAATGAGAAAAAGAAGATAATTCAGTGTAGCACTGCAATACATGTACAGAATAGTGCCTACAGCTGCTACCACAATGGAAATAAAAGGCTCAAAAAACGTAAAGCAAACTATTGCTGAAAGTTATTTTAAAACAGTCGGCCATTTTGACTTATTCATAAAACACAACAGTGCAGAGGAAGGCAGTAGATTAGCCAATTGCAAAGTTAAGGAGTAAAGTAGGAAAAGAAAAAACAAAACAAATTACGACTTTTGGCAGCACCAAATTTTGCTTCATAAAAGAAGTTTGAATTTTAGCTTAGTTTGATTGTTCTGAGGAGTTTCTAGGAATGTATTAGCAGCACCTGTGTGGTTTTATCTAAGGTTGACTTGCTATTTATTTCAGGGCGCTTTGAACCTAGCGTCCATTCCTTCGACAACTCAAACATCACGATCACACTCACCGAGCTAACAGCAGGAAAGCCAAAGTTGGACTCTTTTACTTTTAAACTAAATGGATATGTTTCCCCAGCTGTTGCAGTTGGTGCCGCAGCTGATGTTGTTGGCAGTGCAGTTAAAAGTTTTTTTGGTCCCAATTGCCCAGAAGGAATCCAGAGGAGCCTTGGAGGAGCTTACTTATACTAGTGAGATAAAATAACTAAAATAATTTGTTCTACATCATGAGGTTAACCATTGTGTTGCTTTTCCGGTTGGCATAGTGATTCTAGTTATCCCCATCAACCTGAAAATTGCTGTCTTTGTTTGCTTTTCATAGAGAGAGCTGTAAACACTCTTAAAAAGTAACCTCTCTCTACGTTTGGTCTAAAAAGAGACAGTGTCTTTGCCCACCTTTGCCAACAAACAATAGTTGACCCTGCTGGTGGTGGGGTTAAAATGTAAAAAATTAAATTAATCACATAATCAGCCTTCTTCGGTTGTTGGCACGGTCTAGGACCGAATCTTTATGTTTCTGATTAGTTAACTGTTTAATTTAATCCTTCGAGGCAGAATCAGTAGTGAAAGTTAACTAAATTTAAATAAACTGCAGGCAGTGAAACTGTTCGACCTTTCAGTTCTAATCAGAGCAGTTGGTGACCAACCAGTAGCTGAAAATTATAAATAAAGCGTAGTCTAGAACATCACACTAGCGGGACCAAAATTATGTGACCAGTGGACTGCGACAGCACTATCGTTCTTGCAGTCTTTTTGGACATAGTGCACCTGAAAAAACCGCGACTCATTCACGAGTGATATCGCTCAGCGAAGCATTGGCAAAACTTCCACTACAGTGGAACTGGTTCAAGTCCTGCACAAGTTACTCTTTAGATCATGGTTTTCCAAAGTGCTCCCTGCGAGCCCCAGGGCTTTGCAAGAAAAGTTCAGAGGCTCCGCGAACGAAGAGTACAAACAAGAGGTTTTTTATCCGGCTCGCGTAGCCCTTTTCACAATGGCAATACAAATGTACAGCGCAGTGTTTTCAGTGCGTACAGAGCTACTTCGATCCAATGAAATTGGTCTCAAAAAGCATAAATTGCGAAAGCGAGAAACCCGGCGACCTTTTTTTTTGGAACACCCAAATTTTGGGCAATATAACGCGTTCTTAGGCGTTATTTACGTAGGATTTCCTTCTTTTTTCAGCCCAACTTTGAGATATTTAAACATTTTCAAGTACCAAATAGAGCTTGCATCCTAGCCATTAAATGACAATTGATAAGTGTTAATAAAATCTCTATATAATTTTTTGTGGGCTCCGCAATTAATGTTTGACCTCTTCAAGGTCACCAAGCCATTAAAAGTCTGGAAAACCCTGTTCTAGATTATGCGTTAGTTAAATCTTCTGGCTAATTGTAGGTCACCTACTGCACTGACGACACTTACAAAGTCAAAACAGTGTTACTGTCTGCAGTTCGCTCAAAGTACATCGCTGGCCTCATGTATGGCTTTTGGGCTAAATTTCATTTATCTCCGAAAAATTTTTGTCTATGTTTTGGAAATGGTAGCGAAATTTGATGTTGAGCAGGACACTATGACGTATTGCAACTACCGTAATTTGTTTTTTTAAAGAGATTTTTTTTCTAAAACCATGAAAAGCTTCACGACTTTTTGTCTCTACCACAAGCGTTTTACTCTCACAAGTGATGAATGATATCAGAGAATTGACAAAAGCGCCTATTGCAAGGGCACAATCACGCAAAACCCCAGAAGCTGTTAAACATAACTTTCCAATTCCAAGATCAATGTACATAAACAATGCTTTCGACGATAGCTACGCCGGTATCAGGACACTTATCCCCTGGACATTTACCCCCGATTTCTTGGGTTAGGGTTAGAGTTAGGGTTAGGGTAAGGATTACAGTTCGGGTTGCGGTTGGAGTGCCCGGGGAGGAGGGTATATGACCGGATGTATGTGACCGGGCGTAAGTGTCCGGGTGGTAAGTGTCCTAAAACCAACTACGCCACCGCAATGAACTAGGTCCACGCTGAAGCCGCACCCGGTTTGCGACAGAACCTAAACAAAACAAAAGAGTTAAGTTGCGCTTAACCTCAGTGTAGACCAGGCACAAACAACGTCATGTTCAATCCAGAAAAAACGATAAAAATAATTTCAGCGACATGGAAGACGGAGACAGACCCAGCAGTGGCAGCATAACTGCAGATGAGTCTTACTGTGGAATTTACTCTTTAAAAAATCCTTCTGAGATTTACAGAGACGATGAAGCCTCGTTTGTCATCTGGAAACAGGTATTGCTCTCACTTTCATCTCTGTGCTTGATCGCCAAAGCTATTTGTTGGAAACGAAAAACGCAGAAAATAATGAAGCCAGAGTTTTGATATAAAAAATGTTTTCATGAACAAAAAACGCCTTTAGCAAGCTAGTGTTGATCTGATTTTACGCAATCATTTCACACATTTTAAAATTTTACTGCTAGTTTAAGCATGTTGGAAGTAGCAAGGTTTTTGTTGCAACAAAGACTCACGCAATGCAAAATAGACTAAACAGGCTAAATAATTGAAATAAAATAAAATTTTATTTTTTGTTCTATCGGTGCTTAGTAATTGCCACACAAATTCCTTTGGTAGTGTCTTTATTTAGGCCAGTGGTTCTTAATCTTTTGGAGAGTCCGCACCCCTTAAGTGTAATTAAAAAAGTTTGCACCCCTTGACACAAAATGTGCATTAGGGCACCTTAATTGTTTTTTTATTACTTTGCAGCCCCCAGCCTGCAACTTAAATGCATTAGAATTACCGTTAAGATATGTTCATATTTTTAAAACAAATGCAAACTTAATCAGAATTACTACTTGAAATTACTGATTTCTTCAACACAAACAGTCCTTGCACAACCAATATTTGTCAGTGACTTCTTTGCTGCTTCTTCTGTTCTGTAATAATGTCAAATCGAGGTTTCTTGAAGCTGAGGGACACCTTAATATCATGCTGGGCATCCAGTCGATTTCTCTGCAGGGTCTTTATATGGAGGAGGCCAGAGAACCCACTCTCACACAGAAAGGTCGTGAAAAATGGGACAAGGACTTCTAATGCTTTCTGTGATAACTCGGGAAACTTTTCAACCGGTGAAGTCCAGAAGTGTTTCTTTTACACTTATAATTGCACTTGACTTAAATTTCTGCAAAAGAGCTCGCACCCCTAAGAGTCCAAACTCGCACCCCTGGTTAAGAACCACTGATTTAGGCTAATGTTTCGTCGGCCATTACAGCCAACGTGATCAGTTTTAAGAATTTATTATTTGACAATCCCTACTGGTAAATCTTGTGTGCACAGTTATTTTGTAACTTTGGTGACATGTTGCTGTTGTAATTTATTTCGGAGTACTACTTTATATTTTTGATAGATTTGTCTATTTGGGACAATAATTTCAATTCTAAGCAAACATTTTCTATTTGGAGCGGCGTTTTTGATTTTGGAATAAAATTTCAATTTTGGGCTGACATTTTCAATTTCGGGGTGATATTTCGAATTTTGAAATAATATTTTCAAATTTGGAGTAGTGTTTTTGTTGTAGGGTAATATTTTCAATTTTGAGATGCAATTTTGGAGTGGTATATTTCATTTTGAGGTAATAATTTAAATTTGAGGTAACCTTTTCTGTTTGGGAGTGACGTTATCAATTTTGGGTAATATTTTCAGTCTTGGAGTGATATTTACAATTTCAAAGTTACATATTTTCGGGGGATGCTTTTCGTAAGCGACCTGGGTGCTACAAGCTCTAATGACGTTGCCGACAAGAAAGAAATAATTAATTCAATTTATTTCATTAGATGTTTAAACTTTTTTTTCACAAAATAAATAAATTTTTAGGTTTGCTTTGGGTACAAGGGCTCCATATCTAGTGGAATTTGGATTAGGTACAAAACTTACTACGGAAATTTTACGGTAAAAGCAGATTTCGAAACAAGATGGCTCTCTTTTGGTGACTTGAAATCAACAAACAACTGGGCTCATATTTGTCTTGATGTCAAAACAGCTTTGACGGGTAAGTGATAATTACAAGCATGTATAATATGCTGCATAAACGTAAGTAAAAAGATAAACACGATAGCACTCATGAGTAAGCTAGCAATATCAGAGGGTGATTAACTTACAAATTAATCAAAATTGAAATATAGTTAGATATAGTAGGCTTATAAATAACTCACAGGGCTACTTCCCATCTCTATTGACGTTCGTACAAATAAGAAAAGCAGATTTAGAAGATGGGTATGTTTGTAATTTACGCTACACATTGCAATCATCTTATCAATAATTTTATTTTGTGCATCAATTTAATTCTGCCATCAGAAATGAGATGTGAAGCAAGCCGATTTGGAAAATATAATGTTCAATCAAGTGCTTGTTTTTGCAGTAATTATTTATTACAAAGCATTAGACACGCATACAAAAAAAGTGGATTGACGAGAGATTTTTGAATTTTGGTGCTACGAATTTTTTTTTTTCATTATCTACAGTTAATCATCTTGGGTGTATAAAGGAGCACAAACAAATTTCAAGGTGGAAATCTGAGCATGCCTAAATAGCTCTCCTTTCACGCAATTCTCTTTTATCACTAAACATTTATTCAGAATTTCGCAAATTGATAGAATAAACGATTGAGGCTAAGTGGTTCAAAAATCTTACATAAATCTATTTAATCGTGGTACAATCTTTGAAACACCACAAAATCAAGACTATGATCGGTTCAAGCTCAGAAAGTTTCAACCTTTGCTTCATTTCCTATTTTTTAATTTGTTTTTGTTTTTGAAAAATTGCACTCCCACAAATATATTAGATGGCATTTTTGACAAACTCTTCTCCTTATTTACTGAAGAGATGAAACTTTATTTAAAAATTTTATGTGACTAATTTCAAACTTTTCGTATATTATCTATTTGTTACAAATGTAGTTTTCGTGCGCAGGCGAAAATTATGATGATATGTTCAAAGTAACGGCGATTTCAGTCAATAATCCTTCTTCAAATGACCTCTACCTTGACAACATCTTCATTGGCTCAACTGGAACAAGTGCAGAACAAAGGCAGAGTGAGTCAATAAGACTTTAGCAGAAAATGGAAACTTTAATTGATACATTTTTAAATTTTGAGTTCAGAAAATGCTGATTTTGAAAACTTGGCCAAATAATTATGACAAGTCTGATAAATGAAGCGAAGTATAATTTTAATTCGACTCGTTGCCTACTCATAAATATGCGAGAGCCGGTCGTTCCATTGTGGTTCAATATACTTGACTTAATGAAAAGTTTCTACAGACACAGTAGCCTTGGCATCCTGAGATGGCAAGCAGTCTTTCTTTTTCAGAATCAGACATGCCTGAAACAAGCTGCGAATTTTATCCTTTTCCTCCTGCTTAGTTGCTATTGTCGGCTTGCAATCCTGGACAAGGTACAATCTGTGTGCCACGTAATCATGAGGTTAACTCATTTAGCGCCTCACACAAGGACACAGCACCCAAACTTGATAGCTTTTCCTCGCCGATCGATATAGTTCGACTTAATTACGTAACTACTGCAGCTCTTGCAAAGTGTTGAAATCTACTGCTGCTTTGCAGTAGTCGCACAAGACAAAATGATATATAATGGTACCCCGATAACTTAAATACCCGGCAAGCTCGCAACCAGTGAGGCTATTCCCTTAAAATTTTTTTAGTTAACCAACAAAAGAGAATACCTTAAGAGTTGGACAACTTTGAGATAAGGATTTTTTTTATTTTTTCAAGACTTCAAGATTGGACAAACCTTGGCCTTCTCAAGGGACCACCAACAATGGTTATTTTGGCCGAGAAGTTGCCTGATCTATGAAAGCTATGCTAGATTGTTTTCATTTAGTTTCTTCTATAACGTTTGAAAACGTGTTTCAAGAACAAAATGCAGTCTGAATTGAATGCAAACCAAAATGAATCTTTAGCGATAAAAACACTGCAGCGTTAATCGCTTTGGTCTCTTTACAATACTTGTTTTCTTACCCTCGGCAATCCTAGACGTTAGTTGTTTTGGTTTCATCACTGCGGCATAAAAAGATGAGTATATTTACAACTCTAGCAACTTGTTGTCTTGTTACATCACATGCAGAAGTAGATTAAGAAGAGAAGAAATGCGGGGGAGGAGGGGAAATATAGGGTTTGAAGGTGCACCCATTCATCACACGAGTAGGCTGAAAGATTTCCTGGTCAAAGTAGAAATTTTGTTTCCTGGTCAAACTTGTCAAAGTCAGTGGCATAACAAGATATCTGCGATAGGTGCGGTACGCACAGGGCAAGCGCCTGAAGACGGCAGCCATGTTTTGTCTGAAAGAGACAAAATTTTAGCTCTGTTTGAATACTGAGTTTTAAAACCGACATTTATGGTTTACTTGATTGAAAACGGGATAGCACTTTTTGCTTATGCTCAGGGCGGCCATAATCCACGCTACAATACCGCTCATGATTGAAAAAAAATTGAGCAACTCGCTTGCTCAAGGTTCTTTTCAATGAAGGTGCGTATGGATTCTAAGATGGTTTTCCGGCGTTCTGATCGCAAGCAGCGAGTAGTTCCACAGCTAAAATGGCAAACCCGGACGCAAAACTATATGATGTCGAGTTGATAAAGCAGATCACAATACACAAAAAGGAAATTAAGGTGCACCTTGAAGTGGTAAAATGCAGAGGTAGTTGTCGATGGAGGGTAACAGTGGGCTATAAGCTATCACTTTCAGTTCAGTGCAGAATGCAAGCGATCCTTCATTTATTGCTTACTTGGCTTCTCTTGGCTCGTCTTTGACATCACAAACTGACTGCACCTTGAAGTGGTAAAATGCAGAGGTAGTTGTCGATCGAGGGTAACAGTGGGCTATAAGCTATCACTTTCAGTTCAGTGCAGAATGCAAGCAATCCTTCATTTATTGCTTACTTGGCTTCTCTTGGCTCGTCTTTGACATCATAAACTGACTAAAACTATACTCACTGAATTATTGGTACGGTACTAAAGAGAAAAGACTAAATCTAAGCTTTTTGCTGAGCAGTGGCGTGGTTACAATACAAAGAACGTCATTTTCGATCCCTCTTCTATTTCAAATTTGCACCTACACCATTACAAATATCGTGATGTGATATTTGTAATAGTGTAGGTGCAAATTTGAATTATGACAAGAAAACAGTTGAATTTTGCCCCCGCATTTTCGATTTTGATTTTTGAGCACCTGCCGATAAGCACGTTACTAGTGGAAAACTCATAACTATGACATAAAAGTAACTTACATCAAATATTCTCAACTACGTCCTAAACCATTAGATGTTTTACAATCTTCTTCGGCTTTTTACCAATCGACCCTCAAGCAAGGTTCCAAAAATTTATTGCGTTATCAATAAGCTACTAAATAATTTGTTTTTAGCACCATTGCTATGATTGTTCCATCAGAGAGACCAAAAATGTTTTTACCAAATATTTGCCCCAATCGCTTCGGCTAACAACAAACCTGAAAAGCAATGAAATTGTACTAGTTTAATGCACTCATTGGCAGCAACGCGGCCTAAAATGCAACTTAAAGCCAAGGGCTCTTACGAAATTGAGTTTGTTTCTTTTGCCGAGTTACCATAGACTTCAAATATTTAAAACTTCTTGCGCAGCCCTTACCAATATGGTCAACAAGGGGAATAAAATATTCAAAACCAAAGTTACTCATTCATGATTAAAATACATTCTAGCTCAAAAAAACTGATGCAGTAAAAATTGCGAAAAATTTGTTTCTCCTACCCTATAGTACTTTTACTCGTGTCAATCATATATAACAAACCACTGTTGTTTTCTTACTCCCATGAAGTTAGAGATAGCTGTTGCTCACTTCTTAACATCTTTCCAAAATTTTAGGGAAGGCCTACATAGAACTAGCAATCCAGCTCGCAACCTTGATCAAAAGATGTTAAAGATAACATTGGATAGTTCAAAGCGGATTTATTCCCATTCTTTATTTTACTCGGGGTTGAAATAGCGGATCTGCTTACTTAGCATGTTGTAAAAGTCGACTATTGGCCATTACCCTACGGCAGCCCTCCTTGATGCGGTTTCTGGTCTGCAATTTGTTCTTATGACTGGTTCAAAATGAATCACCGCTTTTTCTGAAATGGACTTTGATTCTTAGAGAGAACACAATTCTTCACCAAACCTCCATCGTGCCCATGCGATCACCAAGCGCTTTTCTGCGATCAGAGAGCGTCGATTGCAATATCTACAAAATTCGCTTAGCCGGTAATAACTGCCTGTGCTTTTTTGCAGTGCTTCACGACCAAATTATTCCTCCGCCTGTGCCTACAATAAAACTGAGCAGTGTCGCCGTCGAAAAGACGGGAGACACTTATCAAATCACGTTCAACCCTTTGGACTGCGGCAATAACTTTCCTTTACTGGGTAAGTGACTACATCAATTAGAACAATTTGGACTTGTTTTCTCTACTCGGCTCCAGTGCCCGATGTAGAATTAGTTTTCTTCGTCTGCCAACTCTAAAGCAAATCTGGAAACAAGTTGTTCTATCGTGGACTTTCTAGGGTTTTCGTACATTGCTCAAAACTTTAAGTTTCCCTAAAAATTTTTTGGTCTTAATTTACTGTAATTTTTAGGCTTTGCTTTCAACAAGGGTAGCAGCGAATCACGTAATGAGGCTGAATACGAATTTGGCGATGCTCTTGCAAAGGTAATGCAATCTTTTTCTCATTCTGTGTTTGCCTGTTTGATGTTGCCGAAGCCGTTACATCTTATACCTCAAAAGCAAATGAAATACGAACACTTCTGCTGTTCTTTTCGGTTCGGGTTGGGCAATGATGTGTTTGCAAGACAAGCCATTTGCCTCTCTATCACATGAAAAAAAGACTATGCCATTAATTTTTTTCTTGTTTTTTGGTCCATTAGAAATAAATTTTAAACTGAAGTTATAGATTCAATTTCTTAAAATGATCGGTAATACGAGGTGCATTCAATAAGTTTCCAGACTTTTTTGGTATGGACACTTTTATTAACCGTACACACAAAAAACTCTAGTCCCCTTCAAAATATTCTCCTCCGACATCAATGCACTTGTTGTACCGTTCCAACAACTTCTGGAAAGCCCCCTGGAAGTCTTCTTGTGTGAGCGTGTTTAGGACCCTCGTTACAGCCTCTTTCATGTCCTCAATTGTGGAATAACGATTGCCTCTAAAGGTTTTCCTTGAGCTTTGGAAATAGCCAAAAGTCGCAGGGAGCAAGGTCCGGGCTGTAGGGAGGATGGGGAACCGTCTTGATGCCCATCTGGGTCAAATAGTCTGTGACGAGGATGGAGTTGTAGACTGGGGCATTGTCTTGATGGAAATGCCACTGACCTGATTCGAAGAGTTCTGGCCTCTTCCGACGGAATCTCTTCCTGAATTCCTTTAAAACTTCAATATAGTACTCCTTGTTGACTGTGATTCCAGTGGGAACCCAGTGAATATCGACTATGCCCATGCTGTCAAAAAAAGGGATCATCATGAGTTTCTGGGTGGACTTGCTCTGTCTGGCCTTCTTGGGTCTGGGAGATCCAGCATGCTTCCACTGGGAACTCTGTCTCTTGGTCTCTGGGTCATAACAATAAATCCAGCTTTCATCGCAGGTTACCAGGGCATCAAGAACTTGGGGATCTGAATTAATGAGCTCGACCATCTTCTTGCTGTCATTGCAACGTCTTTCTCTCTGATCTTCCCGGAGCACTCTTGGGACGAACTTCGCGCAAATCTTCCGCATCTTCAGTTCCTCACGAATGATTATGTGTACAGCTCCCACACTGACATTAAACTGTGCGCTTAGTGTCTCTATAGAAACACGACGGTCCCTATTCATGAAATCGTTTATTTGGTTAATCATCTCTGTTGTTCTGACTTCCCTACTCCTCCCACATCTCTCATCATCCCTCACGGACCCCCTGCCTTCCTTGAATCTCTTGTGCCACTGAAAAACTGATGATCGATTCATGCAAGATGGTCCATAAGTAGTCTGAAGCATACCATACGTTTCCGTGGCAGTTTTTCCAAGTTTAAAACAGAACTTGATCGCATATCGTTCTTCTAATGTGTCCTCACGTCCAGATTGCATTTTTGAAATTCACCAGCTGTGACAATCAGGATTTAGTAAGGTGTACTCTAATTCCTACTGTAGCTATAAATTTGCACCTAAACAAGAAAAAATTGGTCAATCATCTCATAAGGAGTATAGTAACAACATATTGAAATATCTCGAGTTTACGGCAATTATAAATGCCTGTACAAAAAAAGTCTGGAAACTTATTGAATGCACCTCGTAAAACAAAAATGAGGGATATCTTGAACTTTGCTGCCAAAGATATTTTGAACTTTGCTGCCAGAGATATCTTGGACTTTGGGACCGCATACTGCATTTTCATTCAGCTGCATGAAAGGTTTTTCGTAAATAAACATTGAAGCCAAGGCAAAACCTACAACAAATTACACCTAAAGCTTTGGAATAATAATTATGGCACTTTTTTTCCTGATTAAACTTTCCGTAATATTGGCTGTATATTTTGCACAAAACATGCAGTTTTGCTAAGTGCATCGCTAGCCTCTTACATTTAGATTTCTGTACGAAGAAATGCATCTGCCACTCCTCCGATAACTGGTACATGGGGCTTGTCATTTGCTAACGAAAACTTTAAAAACCTTACTGGTTTGTCTGCAAGCATAGAAGCAGAAGGTTTGAAGAATTATTTGGAAACCTTGGAACAAATTGATATCGCACAAGTCGAACGTACAGGAACTTGTTACGGGTAAGCGATTTATTTTGAGTGATTGATTCTTAAAAAACAAAAAGCGATAACTTTGGAAAGCGACAAAATGCCAGTTAAACCTTTTGCTAGTTAATGCTAGTTAATTAAATGCTAGTTAATTAAAAATATCAAATCTAGCTTTAATTCACACCTTTTTGAAAATTCTATTCCCATACCTTTTTTGATTGATTACAAGACATTTTGATTTAAATTATCTGAAACAAATTTTCATGCTCAATTGCAGTTTGTGTTGTAGAAAACGTCGTGCCAACCCGTAGGCTGGCTACTTCAAAGTAGATCTGCTCACAAGTTTTTTTTATGTACAGTATAACTATAAAGATTTCCCTAACAATGGGGCGGAAAAATACCTTTAGAAAAAATAATTTAATTTAGCCCAGTTAATTTTTATTCACCCGATTTAAACACTATTCACTAATAACTATTTCTGTTTATTAGCAATCAATAATTGTTCTTGTTTAGATAGAATAAGTTTAAATATTGGTGCTCTAGGTTTAACCATCACATCCAAAGAGCCAAAGTTTTTAGGAATTAAAGGATGTAGTTCTCGAGACTGATCTTGGCCTCAAGACGACGCTTTCGAAGTCTTGGTTTTGGTCTTGGTATCGGTCTTGGGCATTCATTCAAGGTTTTAGTGTTGGCATTGAAGCCTTTACGTCTTGGTTTTTTGGCTAGTCTCGGACTCGACACCAAGATACTGTACCTAAAAAAGATTAGCCTTGGCAACAAATTTTCGATTCTTACCACCATACTTTCAAGGGCAAACAAAAGATTTCCTGCTTCCTACCAACTTTTTGTTAAAGATAATCAGAACAGCTGGCGACTACCTTTTTTTGCTGAACTCTGAACAATTCTTTTTCTGGACTAACAGTAAATAAAAAATTGCATGCATTTGTACCGATATTGACTTCACAACGCGGCCAGGGGGCGGCTAATTATGTTCTTTTGTATTAGTCTGTGAAAAAATGTATTTTTCAAGGTTTGCCAGCAAAAGCAAACTCTCTATGGACTGCAATGCTTTGCGGTTTAGATTCAACAATCTCGTTGAAACAATCCATAGGGGACGCAAATTGACGGAAACGTTTTCATTAAGTAAATTTTTTGTTACCTTGGCAGTTTTTAATACAAAAAATATCCCACCAGCCAAATTAACTGGTTTCATGTTAACTTATTTTTGTATATATCGTCACAGGTACAACTGGCAGATTGATTTCCTTAGTCCCGGAGGTGACTACCCAACTATATCTGCCACGTCAGAAAGTTTAAGCTCCGCACCTGGACCTGTGTCAATCACATCCGAAGTTCGAAGCAACGGGGGTTTGGTGATGACGCCAATATATGGAGATTTCTTGAGAACAGCTCACACCGTTCCTCAAGTAACTTAAAAAAATAAGATCTAGGGTACTGGACAAAGATTCGACTTATATAGACCTGGGATAACACTCAACTGGGCATTGGCCAAATCGGAATGATTAGTTAGTTTTGCTCATGGAATTAGGTCTATTAAACTTAGTCTAGGTACTGCGTAACAAAAACGTTTTAACTTGACTTGTTGTACTGCCAGATTCTATTCATCGCGTAAACTTTTAACTACTGCATTGAAAACGTGGCTGATCCAGAGGTTGCTACTAAAAAATCTATGTATTCTCAGCGATACAACTGGATTTTTAAGAGATACATGAAGTTGGTCTCCTACAAAAACACTCATGTAGGAAAACCGACGACTTGACTGGGCTACGTTGTTGTTTCTATCAATATGATTTTGGGAATCACCATTATTTCAAAGTTGTCAACAATTAAATCAAAACTGAACCGAAAACAGATTGATGCGGAATTCCTATTCTAGTGTTTTGTTGATGCCATGTACAATGGCGTTACTGGGGAGGGAAAGAGATAGCTGGGAGTGCCATTCTAGCACCCTGTCTGGAAAAAAAGCTTTTTCTTTAATTAAAGGATGCAAAAATCTTTTCATTTGAATTTGGAGTGACACTTTTCGAGACCGCCCCGGATTTTATGAAATCAAACAATTTCAATGGTTGTGAAACACGAATAATCTTTTTTTAGGTGCAAGTCTACATTCACGACGTTCTTTCTCACTGCGAAGGATCCTCTGACAATAGTTCTAGCTCGTCTTGCGATTTTGAATGGAAAGCATCTGCTACTCCCCGGGTTACTGGTTTTGTTCCTACTTCTGGTCCGAGTGGTACCACAATCACCGTAACTGGTAAGTACCTGCTGGCAATTTGACAGCTATTGATTAAATTTTACATTACATGTACTTACGCCAATAAATCTATCAAAAACCTCGTCTACGTTTGTACAAAACAGCTGTTGATGGATTTAGTGGAAGATAAATGTAACTGACATAGGATTTGATACATTAACTTACTGAAATACATGTAACTAATATTCGCTTTTATTTTGTGCGTTTACGCTTATACTATTTATATTTTTTCCTTTGGCTTCTTGTATTGTCCGATTGCTTTACAATGAATAACCTTTGTTTTAGGCTCTGATTTCGGCACTACAGCAACAAATTTAGCAGTAAAAGTTGGGGGTGTGGAATGCACAGTATCCACCGTTACGGATCAAACAATAACTTGTAGCCTTGGAAACTCCCCTGCTGGCGTGCAGAGCTTGTCCGTAAATGTGCCAGGAAAAGGTAAGAGATTCTAGTGATTATAAGGCCAAAACTAATTTTTAATTTAGGTAAGCTTCAGTAAAGAAATTATTTTCGTATACTACACCAAATTTATCCGGTTGTTCTGTAATAGCTAAACACGCCTCTATTCATCTTCATTTATTGTTGTTTCATGCCGTATGTCGAACTTCACTGACTTACTCTCTTTTTTGAAAATGTTGAAACAGATCACAGTGCATTACTATCAAAAAGACAAATCCACGTTTTACCAAAAGAAAGTTAAAATGAGAATACTAAAGATGTACTTTATTGCCAAAAAAGCTTGGCAGTTGGCTCTATATTATTGCTGATATCAAGGCGTTGGCTAAGGTGGAAGCAACTGCCCCCTCCCAAAAACATTGTATACGCCCGACGTTTGATTGGGTTCTGAAGTATTCTTTGAAACAAGTCGCCACCAAAATTTGTTATCAGCCTCAGCAAATATCTTTAGAATTCACAAAATAGTCTTGATTGTTACTAAACATCTGTATAGGGATTTTAACAAAGGTCATATCAAAAATAATTCAGTATGTAATAATTTTTCTCCTTCCCAAACTTTTGGATGGATACGCTTTTGGCAGTAATAATACAATTATCCTTTTCTTTTGCTTGAAGGCACGCAACAAAGTAACACATACCGGCTTGAAACTACAAACCTCATTAAGCAAATATTTGGAGGATGATTAGGAAGGGACGATGTAGTGACTTTAAAACCAGTCAATGAGCAGATTGGTAATCTAGGAACGACAAAGCAGCAAGTGGCAATTGGTGAAAATCGCATGCAAAGTAAACAACATTATCATAAAATCTAAACTGCTGAAGCACAAAAAATTGAAGTCACACGTAAAAGCTCCACGTGATGCGCTTGTTTGTGGTGGTATCGCGTTGAACATTGACTACAGCAATGCACACGATGCTTCACCTCGAAAACTCGGATGTAAATGCAAGCAAACCTCATAAGCAAGCCAATAACAGCGCTTACTCAACAAGCCTTGTAATTGTAAAAACAAGCCAATAGTTTCGCTTGCTTTCAAAGTAGATATTGTAGTTTTATTGCGTTGCAGGTTTGGCAGAAAACGATGCGTCATTTTCCACATTTTCGGTTATTGGAACTGTGACCTCTGTAACTCCAAGTGTCGGAAGCGAGTGTGGTTGTACAACAGTTACTATTCATGGTACAGGTGAGGCATCTTCAATTTTTTGTTTGACGCAGAGATTTATAGAAAATCCGACGTTGCTTGGCGTAATGAAAAGCAAAGCAACACACCAAAACAGTTACATTACTAGAAAGTAAGACAACTAAGACTATATAATAGGAAGCCTTGTTGAAACACAAGTTGATAGAATTCCAGACCAATAGTTGATAGTAGTTGCCCTCTGAATAAAGACCCTATCCCGTTGTAAGCATTGCCGACAGAAGGTCCGGAACAATACGAAAAAAGAATATTTAAAGCGTTTACTAAAAAACAAAACTTTAGGTTTCGAACTAGAGTTTTGTACAAATAAAAATGATGCAAAATAGAAAAAAAATGCGACGTAGCATAATATTAATTTGTTTTTTAGTAAAAAATATTCATGCGGTATAAATTTTGAATAAAACTGTCGTTAATTCGAATACCAAAGACAACATAAAATGAAATAAAAAATATTTTAATTCATCGAATACAAGGTCGAAGGAAGAGTTGAGTGACTGCACAATAAAAGAAGCTGTTATGGTCGCCAACATTTTATATGCCGGTATGCCATTTTAATCAGTTCAAGTCACAGTTTGAATCCAAAGCTTAGTCTTGAGAATAAGTGACGATTTCGTTCAGCCATTTGGTATATGCAGTTCAACGTTCTGCAAGTTGAGCTCGTAGTTTGATGTTTTATCCGTGTTAACTCTATGCTGGCATACTACACTTATTTAGATATCTGGGTTCATTTGACTTGCTTCCTTTTGCTAGCATTAAATGTGAAGCTGCTGAGAAGTGTAAGATTTATAGCAGCCGAAGAGCATTTTGAAAATCAGATTTATGGCAATTGGAATACTGTGGTGTCAACGATAATGAGAGTAGGAAAAATTCATCATGTGCCTCTAAAAGGGCAAGTCTCGAAAAATGGTTGGCATTCACGTGTGATGTTTGAAAATATTTTGTGTTTTACAGGATTTGATGAATCCTCGACCGTCACAATCGGCTCAAATTGCGAGGTTCTTTCTAGCACTTACACCACTATTACTTGCGTTACAAATGCTCACACACTCGGCACTACCAGCGTCATCGTCACTACAGGATCAACTCCACTCACCCTTGCAAATGCTTACACCTATGAAGCTTCTACGGCTACCATCACCGGTTTTGCACCACAAACGTTGTCAGCTACAGGAGGTATTATTTTTTTTCATCTTCTACATCCACTTTCACCCTTTATGATGACAAAGACAGCAGCGAAGAAATTCTTTCTACCGGTCACGGTATCATGTCACCTGATAATTGCTGTGGTCACTGGTCAAGCGCTTGGCCTTTGTTGACCAAGAGGAGTGATTTTTGCTATTGATGCAGTACTAGGTTATAGAGCTCGACAAACTTCGATCTTGGTCTCTCCTCAGTCAATACTTCAATGTCATTGTAGAATGGTTTGGAAGATTAGTGCGACCTGTCTCAAACAGTATTTCAAGCCATACAATAAAGAGTTTAACAATGAATAAAGTTGAACCTATTTTGTGACTGCGCACGTACAATTTTTTAATCTATGCAGCATAAAATACCAAAAAATCATCAAGATTAATATCAACTACAGATCACAAATTTTTAGTTGATTACACAGATTTCAATAAGAAATAAATAAGTATATGTTTAGTGCTCATATCCCAGATTTAAAGCAAAAAATACAATTATACTTTGGTCTTTTTTTTAACCAATTTTGGGAACACAGGTCAGAAAGGAAAATTCACTACGCAGAAAACAGGCCAACTTGTAAAAATTTCCTTAGCATAATAACATCTTCATATAATGGCTCGTTGAAATTAGCTGTTATTTTGTTTAAGAATTTTTTCCGGCAAAGTTGTTTTTGTTAAATTGTTTTCTTACTTTGCCGCTAAAATTAAGTACATATAGCCACTGACTAATTTTTCATAACGTTTTTCTGTATGCTTGAAGGTGAAAACATCACTATTGCTGGCAATGGTTTTGGTACAAACAGAGGAACGGTCTACATTGGAGACCTTGTAGTATCTGTTGGTGTTTGGAATGACGATGAAATCATTGTGACAAACCCAGGGTTCGACAACGGCCAGTATGTTTTAAAAGTGATCAAAGGCACCGAAGGCTGTGCTTCTTACTCCTCCTCCAGAAAGAAACGGTAAGAGATCCAAAAGAAAGCATTGTTGTGCTCTTGTGAAAAGGTCTAAACAGTTATTTTTATGTTTAATTGGAAGATTTGTAATTGCTAGCCGGTTCAGCTGGCGTCACCCGCGAAGCTTCTGGTGCTCCGTTAGTAGCGTGGAGGAAAGATTTTAGTAACTGGCTAACCCGGCTTTGACCAAGGAACAGTTGAGAGAATAATAACGAAAAATTGTTTGGTTACAAATCGACAGTTTTTTTTATCATAAGCAGCTTATTCCATTAACTTTTTTGGTCGGTTTCTTTTAATAAGTGCGAGGAAAACAAAACCGAAGTGGTAACTGGCGGTGCTCAAGTAGTAATTATTTTTACGATTACATGACAGGTTATCAAGAGGTTTATTTATTTCACGTTTTGGTGCGCTCTCATTCGTTATTACCTCGTGATCTCAAGTTTGTGACTGCCCTTATGTGCCACGGTCTTTGCATAGACGAAACTAGAAGGGGGCGAAAGTGCATTGTCTTCCCCCAAATTTCTTGTACTCAATTTTGGTAGACCACCAAACTATTTAAAAAAAATTTTTCCACCTAGACTGCGATTCCGCAAACTTTAGATTTTATTAACTTTTCTTAATTTTTCCTTATCAGAAAACCAAATTATTTAATGTAATTGTCAAAAATCAATTATGAAATGCAGTCAAGGCTATATTGTTTGACTTGGAATGCAAAATTTACTTAAAAAACGTGAAACGTAATCTAGAATATCATTGTTTTTTATCAAACTTTTTTATGAGAACAAGGCATCAGAAATTTCCAGCAAAATTTGGGCCCCTTCCCCGCAAATATTTTTTGGCCATAGATCAAGTCCCTATCCCTTAATTTTACAACGATCTTACTCATCTAATGCCCAAAAATAATTGAACAATTCCCTCTTTTTTGACGAAATTTTGTTTGTGCAGATTTGCGATCATATTGTAATGCATTATAGCTCTTTGCTTTAAACTGTTGACTTTGCGATTACTCCTGTTTTTCTTCCTATATATTTTAGCTTTAGCGATCGTGAAATCAATAATAACTAAATGCATTCCAACGGCAATTGCTTTTTGCAGAAATTCCGGAATCACTAATAACTGCACTCCTGTTTTGACGGTACTTTTCCGTGTCAACAATATTTCGGCAACGAGTTCTTTTGGAGGAGGCAGCGTCCTCACACTGTCCGGAGAAGGATTTACCAAAGAAATGTTGGTGGAAGTAGAGAGTGACTGCAATGTTGAACGAGACGAATGCACGTACAAGCCTTGTGAAAAGATTGATGCGTCAACCGATGATAAGCAATACTCGTGTCGAATCCCATCTCTTTCTCGCATTCACCACGTTCGCAACACAGGAAGACATGAAAGTAAGTAATTTAATGCAACAAATCACGCTTAACATAAGAAAGAAAATCACATCTCTACAACAAGCAATTATTGTGCTATTAGAAAACACAGTTATAATAATCAAACATTATTGATAACAGATGTAGATAAACTGCATTAAACCTTGATATTGCTCCATAACACTACAAAAATTTAGATCAAGGGTTCTCAGACTGGAAAGCTCAAGAAAATTTCTCGAAATGTTAATTTCCCAAAACATTAAAAATTTTTCTCAAGAAATATATGAAGATGTTCTGTGGTCAAAATCGGCAAAATAGTTTATCTCAAAGAAAAAAGGTCTTGAAAATGATAAAGATTCACAAACAACGATTTTAACCTGCAATCTGCGCAAATGTTTCCAGCTGTATTAATTTTTATGGGACACGCCACACGATAAAGTTCAGGGAAAAGAGCACGTAGCTAAAAAATGTTTGAGAACTCCTGCTTTAATTACACTATGTAGATGAAGCACGGAAAGCGAGGGAGTTACTTAGAGCAAAGATACGTTTAATAAAAATGCGTTTTTTTACTACATGCACTATTGTTTTAAATTCAGAATCACAGCTTATTTCATTATTACAAATTCTACTTTTCACACAGAGTTTTTCACAATTGTTGAAACAAAGTGGCAGCTACTAAACCCTTTCCCAATAACTTTATTCTTTTCCTGTTTCTAGATGGCCGCAAGGAAATAGAAAGCATTTCTACGTATTAAACAAAAAATAGACTTGTCATGCCTGGGTTGACGGTGCAGAAGATCTTTTGTGTCGAGACTTATTGCAAAACCAACTCTTTTGAAATTGTTTAAGCAAGGCACACAAGTTCGAGCAGACGGTGCTTCTTCTTATAGAGCTGATGCCGCTATGGCCTGGCTCCGTGCAAAGTTTTTATAGCGTCTCATCAACCGCAAAGCCGAAGGGTAACGCACCTGACTTCCCTGACCTGTTTCCATCAGATTTCTTCTTGTGAGGGTTCCTCAAGGACAGTATCTACCAGGAAGATCCATGCGCCATTGCTGCTTTGAAAGCAGGAGGAAGGTCTGCGTATTATAAACAAGTTCACAGTGGGCCGCAATTGCTTTCTACTAAAACAAAAATATCTGCAGCGCGTACTCTAAATCTCCTCTTGACCTTTTACTTTAGATTTGAGGATAAATGGTTGCAGATTCTGAATGGTATTCTTTTACTTTTTTTTATAGATATAATCATGATTGTTGCCATTTAAGATCCTTGATTTGTGCCAGATCGCTTTGTTTCGACAATGGTGAAACAAGGCGATTGGGCACAAATCAAGGATCGGTCTACGCAGTGAGAAACGCAAATGTAAAATGATATTTATCAATATTGAATTGCAAAGCTAGCAAACCACAGTATGTATTTATTTTGTCTCTAAAAATATCTGTACCGAGTAGCCTGTAGTGTAGCTCATTATGATTTTTTGATTGCTTCTACAAACGGGGTTTAAAAACCGGGATCCCGGTTTTAGAAATTTAAGGGACTTTAATGCTTTTTGCAATTTCCGTTTCCCAATATTACCTACAAAATTCCCGGCTTTTCCCGAATGTTAAGCAACTAACGACAACGAAACATTACATAACCAAGCGAAAAATTGTTGCTCGAAATTTCGTTTCAGCGATCACGGTAAAAAGACCAATTGAATCAGAGAACCTTTTCAAAGGTTTGCTGAACATTTCACTAACCACTGTTGAAGCAGAACAGACTTTTTCTGCTGCAGGCTTGTTTGCCAGCAAATCGTTCACGGATAAGCAACGAGTTTTTTGGTTTGAGTTTTCTTTGTAGTTATTATTGTAATAAAAGTAAATAAATCACACTTTATTAATGCATTTTTGCCCTGTTAATTTTATATGTTTTGCTTCTTGTGTGCAATGTCTAAAATTCAGACCAAGCTTGGTCGCCAAACTTGGTAGGCCGATTATTGGAAAAGAAAAGAAAAAAGAAAATACCAAAATCCTTAGGCTATCCAATGACCGGCTATCTACAGCTGCATACATAAATAACTTTTATGAGTAATGAGCAACATACTGACACTTTAAATGTGGTCTGCTGTGGGTGACTAAAACCACACTTATCCAATAGCCCAAATATGAAAATTTCATGAGTCTGTAAAAATGTTATATTCGGATAAAGAACTTTTGCGTAAACTTAAATGAACTATGTTTGATGCTGGATTGAAAATTAAAGTATAGTTGATTCTCAAAACGTGGTTTTCTTTTCTGCATTTTTTTGGAAAAAGCAATTGTCACAATTCTACATCTACAAAGCGCACTGTTACCGCGAATTTGAATTTTAGCGCGTAAAGTTGACATCCAGGGTAGGTCAGGGGGTGCACATCTTTTTTTGCATTAAGGCATATTTCAAAGCAGTTTAAGATTTCGCGGCCTAGTCAGAGTTTCTACAGTCAACAGTGGCGTCAGACTGCGTACTGTATGTCATTCACCGATTTTGATGTTTAAACAAACATCAAGACCTTTTTTTGAAGACCAACATTTTCAAAACATGAATTGACCCATTTTCCATCGGTGAAGACCTTTTTTTGATATCAATATCTTCAAAGTGTGAATTGACATCAACCTCGGGTCACACGTCTTATCCTACACCCTTTCCGAGGCCGCAGGTTGCAAATCTTTGGTATAGGTGGCTTAATGCAGTGACCATCAGCTTTTTGCATCATGTTTTTGTTAGAGATTCGCATTGTAACTGTTAGTAAGCTAGCAAGTTTTGCATTTTTCATAATGGAGGGAGTGTTTATGTGGGAGCGAATGACAACTTATTGCTTTGTTACTCTGTGGTCAGTCTGAATCGGGAGATTGACGTAATAACCATTCTCAAAACCATGGCTGTTCTTGCTGATCAAAGTCAAATGCACTGCATCAATAACTTAGAATAAACAGAAATGATAAAAACAAAATGTTTTAATTGTTTTCCAATTACGTTGCAAGACTCGAATGTAACTTCTGTTTCAGCACTAGGCATTGGCTATCAATGGAAACCATCAACGCTTGAAATAGCAGCTGGAGATGAAGTGCATTTCCTGTGGTCCCGTCCTCGATTTGTGGAAGGAAAAACTACCACGTTGTTTACTGTCTCTTCACCAACTGCCAAAAGTTATGACAAAAATGGATTCCAAGTTGGCCCGTCAATAGACGGTGAGTTTGCGCGCTTCAAGCGACCACCTGATTGTTCCGACGTTCGGGATTGCAAGATCAGTCATAACAAATGGTAAAAAGGCGACCATGAATGCACTACCAGTATGTGGACTGCTATTTGTTTTTTTGCGCAATTCCTGGTCAACAAATAGTAAATTGTGCCAAGACTTAGCATCAGTTCTTCTTAAATAACAAAAGTTATTGTAACTGGAAAATCCAAGCATGCAAAATAACTGGCTTAATTAATTTTGTAGGGGAGTTGACGGTCAAAATTAATACACCTAACAAAATCATATTCTTCGCTGGATGTGTGGACACCACTTGTTCAGTAGCCATGAGAGGTACCCTCAATACACACGAAGCAAAATCACATACTGCAAGGCTTCGCGTTAAAATGCCTAACAGCACATTACCTTCGGTAAGGGAAACTACTGCTTTTTTATTAATTTTAACTGATGTGTCCATATTTTCAAATATTCTACTTTTTTCAGGTTATTGCGTGATGAGCATTACTGGCAACTTAACTACATTTTAGATGTTTTATGTCTCAGCGTGCTAAAAAAATGCAAGGCTAAAAGGGTTATTTGCACCACACCTATAGACGGTCAAAATAGCCTAACAATCTGCTTAAGTAAAACTATTGTTACTCAAGCTAAAAATACTCAAATAAAAATTGAAAATACTAGCAGACATACTTACTTGAGTAAAAGTAAAAAGTAGTGGAATATTAAACTATTTAAGTTGTAAAAATAAAAGATAGTTTCAATTTTTAGCAATTTTGTCCTACATTAGTCCTGCAGTGAACAGCGTAGATTTATTGCACGTGCAAGGAAGTATTTAGGGTGTGGGGCATTAGCACAGCCATAAGCAGAATTTAGAAAGAAACAAAACCACACTTTGTTTGCTTTTTGTTTCTCGAGTTTAAGTTAACAATTCTTTTTTTAAAAATGGGACGTTTTTTGTTCTTCCTGCAAGGAGAATGACATTTTAGGGATGTGGATCGATCCAATGATGTCATTGTACTTAAAAATAGCTTATTACCTTGATCGGGTTCAACAAATTTGTGGAAATATGACTTCTTTGGCTCCATGCTACGCCTATAGGGAGGGACTATTGTTTAATGCACACTTTTCTCTGGATCGCACAAGGTCATTAACTTTGACATGAGTCGTACATGCTCCAAAAGACAGTTACTCACCAAAAAATAATAGTAGCAATAATGAATAAAGGCCTTGTTTTAAACGAGAAAAAATCCGACTGTCTCTCCCCCATTCACAAACCCTCGGAACACCACTGTAGACGTAATTTCATCATGGTAATTAATACTTGTGGAGAGCAACTTGGCCATGAAGAAATTTTTTGATGGTGGCAAGCAAATGAAATTTGTTGGATGACCTTTGTTTTAAAGATCAACTTTTAGAGGATAACGAGGTAACTATTCTTGGTCCTAGACAAAGATGAAGACTTTTTCGAGTTCAACTTTTTGAAGTTTTTAGTCCGAAATGCCTTCATTTTAGACAAAAATGAAGATTTTAAAATTGCTTTGGGAGGGTAGCCACGTCTTCACCCCATTGATTTTATGAAGTAACCAACATATGCTTCGGAGGATGAAACACGCAGCAAAAATTGAACACTGCAGAAGTACGCCTTTGAATTTGTGTGTGGCGCTATAAGTTTTTCATACCCACAACACTTTATAACAACGCTGCTCACTCTGACAATAACCCATCGCGACTTACCTACTTGCGGCAGTAAATGTTAGCATCAGTTGGTTTTCAAAATTCGAGCTCAAAATTACCCATTTCCAGAATTAAAAATTCAAAATTCCAGAAAAAGAACTGCAAAACATAAAAACTTGCATTCAATGCTGTTTTTCATGCTAGCGTAGCCCATTCCAATTTAATTGACATTAAGTTTTTAGCACCTACTTAAGCAAAAGTTCTAACTGTTTAACTAGCGTCACTTTCTACCACCGGTAAAAGTATAAAAATAGAAAAAACGGAACTACTTAAGTAAGCAGTTCGTTACTGAAAAACCTGCTCAAGTAGCTAAATGAACTAGAACTACTTTGTTGCTGACCACCTCTCCCCACATAAAAATGTCTATCGACGTGCATGTAAATCCAAAGCCAAATCTAAATCCTAATGCAAAAAGTTATCATTTGTAACACGCCAACATTTTTTGTGATTTGCGATTTAATTTTTTATACTAAGAGCATGATTGCAACCTGTAACGGATCTTTAATTCAGCGTGGGCCAAGTGCTGATTCTGTCACACGCCCGGTTGAAGCTCTTAGTCAACGCGTCTCAAGTTCGCCTCCCTTCCTTGCCGCTGTTCTATCAAGCGTACGCGTCTACGCAACTTCTTTATTCCAAATAAACGCGACAGCCACACTGGCGACACACAACGTACTCGAAAACGGTTTCTATTAATGTAAGAAACAAAGCATGAATAATCGTAAAAGTGCGGTGGCTTGCCTACAACAGAATAGTATTTACCTAACTAATTAAGCTTCCAAGAACTTGAAATTCCTTAATACTCTGTCGAGGGCAAGTAACACGTCCGTTCGCTGGCAACTCAAAACAGCAACTGATAAGCAAGTGTAATTGCGGCGGTCTGAAGGCAGCTTAAAGCTTATCAGGCGAGAAAAAAGCCAAATGAGTAAACTCCCTTGCAGCGGCACAACAAAAGGCACGAACAATATTTAACACAACCGTTGTTACCGCATTGTTACTCTGCTATGTCACCACGGGTAAGAGGCTGCAGCCTACTGCAGTAATTAAATCTAGATATCTCTGCTATGTTCAGTGAGTGAAAGCTTTGTTGTAAAATTTTAAAGTCAAGATATTACGAGTTTTGTTTAAAATGCATACGTTTGAATAAAACTCTTAGACCAAAATAAAAAATGGACTGCAAGCAAAGAGGATTGCGGTACTTACCCATATGGTCAAAACTTGCGTTGAAGTATTTATAATCTACCGCAATGGCAAACTAATAATTATCCTTATGACGTAATACAATTTTGATTGATGAAAATATGGTGTTGTTTTGTGCTTTAACACATGTAAGTATAACTTAATAATGACTCACAGCCAAATCCGTGTCTCGATATCAAAGGGTGTGGGATGCTCTGGCCCCAACTAGCCAGCTCAGTGAGCTTGCTCAAGAGGGCTAACCACCAGTTTTATAGAATTAAAAAAATATTGGTCAGCCGGCTGGTTGCGGTAGCTTCACCATACAAACGTTTGTGAGAGCATATGACAAAAGTTGTTGTAAATGGGCCAATAATCTCTGTACCCCTAATGTGACTACCCTCTTTAATCAAGACTGGTGTAACTCACAACAAACTACTGATTTCACAAGCGCTTATCCGTTATTATCTACTAAAATTTGATGGTGTGCGCCAAGATGGAGGTTATTTTGGCAATTGCAGCAATAAACTAAATTTTAATGATGTATCTATTTTACGACTCGATGCGTCCCGTTTCGTAATTATACTTGTGACGTCATTTTCCGTGGCAACGCCTATTTGCTGTTTTCCCGGAAACCTAGGAAAGAGGCCATGCTTCCTTTTTAATGTGTTGTCCCCCATCCCTGTAGGCCTAACAGCTCCTACTTTTCAACCAAGCCGGCCTTATCCACAAGCAGCCTATCATTTCACAGATATTCATTTTTTACTTTTTAAGTTTGGGAAGGGCGTCAAACTGCACCGAACTCCCACCTCCTTACTCCTAAATCAAAAGTGGTCTTATTGTCAAAAGGCATATCAGTTCACAGACTTCTATTCTTTCCATTCTTTTGGCACTGAGTAAAGGGAAGGAGCACAAATTAATAGTTGTAATAAGCGACATAGGCGTAGCTAAGGAACAACCATAAGGGCCATAACCGCCCCTCAAACTTTTTGAATTCGATCAAGGCATGAAGGCATTTTGACTTGAAATAGGAAAATATCCCGCTCAAAAATTAATTTTCCCCCCCAAAAAAGATGTTCAACTTCGTTTTGAACAAAAATTGTTACTTTCGATAAGTTAATTCTTCAAAAGATGTTTTTATCAACATATTTAACAAATGTCGTTTGTATTGACAATTTCAACAAATGTCGTTTGTATTGACAATTTCAACAAATGTCGTTTGTATTGACAATTTCAACAAATGTCGTTTGTCAACAGTCACGGCTTTCTCCCGATTGGGTTTGTGACTTCAAGTCCCTGGTGGCGCTTATGTTCTCTTGTTCTGGCACAAGACCAGCAAGATAACATCTACAGAGTAATACCTACCCAATCAGTGAGCGTAGGGACTCCACTTCTTGATTAATAAAGTCAAGAACTTTAACCCGGAATCCAGCATGTACAGTTGACTCATTGCAATATGTTATTGCTTAAGTAGATGGCCCACCAACCAAATTTTTGTGCAACGAAGGCAAATAGCTTTTTGTCAGATCTACAGGAGCTAATGTCAAAACTTGGCATCTTGTTCCACTTTGTTGCACATAATTATTTAGTCTTAGATATTGAGATTAGTCAAGCGTGCGACACGACTGTGCACAAGTAGCTTAATCTGGAGACTACCTACCATTGGTTTATTATAATGGTTATACTTTCCATAGCATCATTCAAAAATTAGAGTTATATGTTAGTAACATAATTATCATTGTGTTTTAACTGGCAGCATACATGTAGGCTATCTGTATAATTTGAAGGCTGAAAGCAGGTGAAATCTTTTATTTTTTTGGCAAGTTTTCTGACTGCGTTTTTTGCCATTTTCAGCTCCAAATTAATTGACAAAGCTTTGTTTGAAGATCAAATTTTTCAGTGCGCATTTTTTGTGATTTTCAGCTTCAAAATCATGTGAAAACTTTTTTCTCAGAGATCAAGTTTTTCAGAGCAAATTTTTGGCTACTCTACTCACATTTTTTGCCCATTTTTTAACTTTTGAGGGAGCTAAGAGGCTGAAAACAGCTCAGGGACTTCAGCCAACCAGCATTGTTGTCTTATTGGGTACGGCAGTTGCATTTGTTTATTTACAGTGTTTGTAATTAAAATGCAACGTACGAGAAAAATATGAATTGCCAACAATGCAAGTAGAAAATTATACACGTTTTTACACAATTCCATGTTTATAGATAACTGCCGGAGCTATTGAATACCGAACGGATTTAACACCCATCATTACGAAAATAGAGCCCTTAGAAGGGTATGCTGACACTGAAATTACGATTACAGGTACATGCTTGCTCATTACTGTAGTGTATGAATTAGCAGATCAGTCTGTAATCGAGGCATGAATCTTTGTGCTGTAAATTATTATAAAAAAAACTGTGTCTTGGCTGCATTTAAGAACTGATTGCATGAGGAAATGGAACTATTGCCCTCCATAAATAAGCTCGCACGGTCAGCTTGTTATAGTTGAGATGCTTGCTTAGCCCTTTGCTTGATAATATCTAAAAAAGTGGAAATTGCGTGATGCAAAAAGTCATGTATTGTCCATAACGTCTATAAGTGAAGAGTGCAGAGAAACTGATGTGTAAAGCTTCAAGACTGCTTGTGTAGTAGATGCACTCACAAAGGGCGATATCTCAGAGGAAGTACCGGGAGGAACTAGTTGAATGAAAGGTTTCAGTTTTGCTCCATGAATGAACGGAGGTGCATTGGGGGTAGGGCCGGCAAAGGTGGTTAGTTGTATACTATTAAGTCAGGTTGAAAATAGGGCTTTAGGCGAGGAAAAAAAGCGGTTGAGCAATACAAAGATTACAGTATAAAAAGTGTATTATTAAACAGATCTCTGTCAAAGCCCTACTTATTTTAAAAGCATCAATTCCTTGTCAAAGGGCCTTGATCTCACTTAGTCGATCTTTTGTTGATATCTAGGAAAAGAATTTAATGATGTGAAAAATGTTCAAATTGGAACAGATGCATGCAACGTAACATCAGTCTCATTCACTAGTATCACATGTGTACTGGGAAAACAAACACAGCTTTATAGCGGTAAGACGTTGGTAGTTTTATATATCTTTCGGTAACAGGAAAAACTTTATGTTTAAGCATAAGACCGGTTGTCACGAGATTCTTTTCATAGTCGTCACTACTTTACTATTTCGTTGGCAAGGATGAAATCTACCTGAACTATGAAGTCGCTGCTTTTTAATGATGAAGCCTCTACTCGTTATTCCCTAGTAGTAACTTGTTTGACTCTACTTTTTTTTAGGACAAAGCTATGAAGTCTCAGTCGTGACAAAGAATGGCTACTCTGTGACCAAAATACAAAACGTTGACAATCGAAAATTCCTTCTAAAAGCGAAAGTGACTGGAATAACACCTGAAAGTGGTTCAAGCCAAGGAGGCACCATTGTGGAAATTCAAGTAAGATGGTTCTGTATTTGCAGCGTCATAGAACGTTTTTATCTGAATGTGTAAATTATGACCGCTTGCATATATCAATAATCTTCACATAATCTTGTTTGTATCAAACTTAAGCATTTAGCAAAAGATAGGTCCATGCTACTTCTAAAATCTTTGCACGCTTCAGGAATTTAACTCAAGTTGATGGACTGTGCAAAAAATCTGTTATTGTATATGTTATGTAAGTCAAATAGTGTTAACAGTGGTCCCTTCTTTTTCAAAACTTTTCGACAGATTTTTTAACTACCTATATTCATATCGGTTTGTTAAAGTGGAACGTGGAAATTTTTGTTTCTTTCTTTGTTGTGCTATGTTAATGGCAAGTCCACTAGAGGTTAATGCATGCCTGAGGTTTTCACGCTTATTTCTCAAATACAGTAGAACGCCGATAATTATCCGAACACCTATTATCCGAACACGACTTTAACAAAAGTGATTAGAGGCTATCATCAATGAGTGAGAAGCATTAGCACGTCAATTGCGTTTAGAGAAAAAAAATGCCTCCAAAAAAGCAAAACCAAATTGACACGTGCTGTATTTATTTGAAGTTCGCAACCAATTTAGTCACTGCAATATATCTTCAATCAAAAGAAAAACAAATGTGCTTACTATTAAAACAAAACTTGAGATTACAAATCAACACAGTTTCTGCTTTTGAAAAAAATGAGAGACTTGGCAGCGACTAAAAAATTGACAAATTTAAAACAAAAAATGAGTGATTACTATACTGCGAGTGCTTATAATATGCAATAAAGCACAATGCCTGTGTACTGCATATGATGTATTTTCGTAATATTGCATGTTGTTTGATTATCCGATCAAATCACTTATCCGAACCACCCCTGGTTTTAATTAGTTCGGATAATCGGCGTTCTACTGTAGATATAAAACAAAGTCAACTCATCTGGCAAGGTTTTACGTTTATTATCAAATCAAAGTTGTCTCATTAATACAAAGTAAAAAAGTGACAGCAAAACTAGGAAATCAGTGCAGACAAACTGCATTTACCAACGATATAAATTCGGCTGCAAATTTTGAAGAGGTTTGCTCTTCCATTCTTGTTCTTTGCTGCGAATGTTCAAATTTCGTGCTTGAATCAAGGGGAAAATTTGGAAACTTTGAAAATTATAAGTGCTCGGTTGAGCAGAACAAACCTTTGCAATGAAGTTCACTCTTGGAGACCAAGCTCAAACTTATGCAATTCTTCTTTTCTTAGTTCTCATTATTTGTTTGATTGCAGGGCATAGGCTTTTCAACCAAACATAGGATTTTTATTACTGGCAAGGAATGCAAAGTGGATGAAGAGAAAACGATTAACGAGGCATTATTTTGCGTTACCGACGCTTCAACAGGATCTGGGGACGTACAAGTTTTTTATCCAAACAGGTAAGTAGTATTTCAGTGTCTGCTTCTCAGTCCAAAGGTTTGCAGTTAAACTCCATGATGGATCAAGCTAGAAACTTGACTTAAATTGATTAAGCATTTACCGATTTTATGTCTGGCGCTTGACTTTAGGGATGCTTTAGGATATGTTTTGCTTGTATCAAATTTGACTTTGGAAACTTACAAGTATGATATTGCTATTGGTACACAGTGTTAGGATTGCCCATGCTTTTTAACACCAATACAACACTCCCCTTTAAGCATCAGTTCATAAAATAGTTTGTAGTGGAACGTAATTTACCTACGTGAAACTGACAACTACGTTGCGATCGACAAAGTCAAATGCCATGATTTTGATGTGGCAGCACAGAAAAGCTAAAAAATTGTATCTTAGCCTACACCAGTAATTCTTCACCTGGGGTAAATTTACTCTGGATGGAGGGAATTTCCTCCCCATAAGCAGTAATTTGTTTAGCTCCTTTGAAGACTAATGTTTTTGACTTTCAATTTTGTAATCTGTTCCTCGTTTTTGTCAAACAATATTTTTATGGAGATGAAAGTGTTCAACCCTAGCGAAGTGTGGTTTTGGGATTAGGCTATATCTAGTAAATTGAACAGGTAAAGGAGTGATAAGTAAAAAAGGATTGAGAGCCACAGACCTGCGCTATCTGGTAAAAGATATTTTCATATATTTTTACGACCAAAATGCTTTTGAAACAACTTATTTATTATAAAATTATTCGTGAAGTTGTAAAATATAATAAGAGTTACCACAGGAAGGGAGTGATGCGGCACCGCAACATAAGCTAACAAGCCCCGAGGGTAAAAATTAAGCTGGAATCGCAGGCAATCTTTATCATTAATAAGAAAAGGCTTTGTCGATTATACGTATGATACCAATAAAACCTTCGAATGAGCTGCTGAAAATGTAAAATTCTTTTAATGAGATGGAACCGTGTGGGTGCTAGCATCGTCCATAAGCTTCTTTATAATGTCTTGTTATATAACGAAAACAATGTGCTTTTTTAACGAGTTTTTGTTCATTATACTTCATCTTATTCTTAGCTCTGTTGAAGTGCATCACGATAAAGAAGAAGGAAAGTATAAATTTACATATGCTGCAGCAAGAACGCCTTCCGTAACCAACCTTATTGACAACTGGCGAGATTTCAATGCTTCGTTTTCAAACGACGATTACTTTGGCAAAATAACGTTGCAAGGAACAAGTATAGTTTTCCTTCTCGTTAACAAAATATCTTAATTGTAAAAAATTACGTTTCTATCAATTTGGAAACATTATTTGTTTTAAGTTTATATAATAGTCTTGAAAAAGAGTTGCTACTGAAAGATTTTTTGCCATCTCATCACTGACAATATTGCTTTGTTTGATGGAACACTAGAGCAGTCACAATCTTAAATATGAAGAGACCTGCAATTACAAAAATGGCTTAATTGGATGAGCTATACAGCAAGCAAATTTATATAGGCATTTTAGGTCACTAAAACTTTTGGCAAAATCGCTTAAGCTTGTATCAAAAGTTGTAGGCTCCTACTGTTTTATCTTTTTGCATTGGTAGAAAATGAAAACCACACTATCGAAAGTTTATAATTTCCAATTACAAATTACAATATTAGCTCCGAAAACTTCTTGCTTTTTTCTCGACGTTTTAATAAGTTGAAACGGGAAGTAGTTTATTGGGTCGGCTAAACATGCAAACCTTGTAAAATTTGCCATGAAACCAGGTAAAACTTGTTAATAAAAATTGTTGGTAATTGCAACTCATTTATATTTCATGGACTACATTATACATTCAATTCAAAATAAATAATATTTGTTTGTTTGTTTTTTAATCAACCTAAACATTACTAATAAAATTGCAAACATGCCTACTCCTGATCAAAAAGTTAATTTCGGCCGGTACTGTCGTTATATAATTGCTAAATATCAAAACTTTCAGTGTTTTAAAACAGAAAATATTCTTTGGTATCTATTGACATATGTAATATTCGTCTGCCTGCATCTTGGTGATAATGCTGGGCAGATTAAGTACTCTAATTTGAAACATCTTCTTATGTTGGTGGTATAATGTCAGCATACAACGTCATGACGTGAAAGAGAGTTACATAAAAGAAACCAAATAGCTTTTTTTAACTCTATATGACCTATAGGCTATAACGATATCATCATGAAGGAAATATTTGACGATACAATAATTACAGTAGGAACTTCCAACAACGCTTACATTTATGATACTGTGTTGTTTAAATCGTACATTTGTGGAAGCCGATTGATACAAAATTATTTTGATTGTATAGACATGGATTCCGCGGGTGAGGCTGCCGTTTTGACTGTAAAACATGAGCCGACCTCTCTTTCCTGGAACAATATTCGTGGCACATGTTCATCAGAGTGCACATTCACTTTAGATCCAAGCTATCCTGCAGGAAAAAGCACAATTACTCAGCTGTATGTTCCTGGAAAAGGTAAATTACAAATGTTAATTTACTTCATTTGTTTACAATAAAGCTCCAGCTCTTCTTCCTGAAGTTGTATTTCATAAATGAAATATCCTACGAAAAGGTTTTAAAATTTGTAAAATCGTTCAATTTCAGTTCATATAGTACAGGGTAAGCATAAAGTCTTGGCCTGACTATAGACTTCATTGCACTTAACACATAAAATCCCTAATTTTGCTTTTCGGTTATTATTTTGTTAAATGGTTAGGGTTTTGTCGACTTGTTATGTAAAAGCTGACAAAACTTTGAAAAATTGTTTTTCTTTGCTTATTTATTTAAAAGTATGTTGGTACCCTAATAGGGTATCGTAGGCACGAATGGCACCATAAACCTAACTAATCGTAAAACCTAGGCAACGCAAATACAAACCCATTTCTAGGTAAATATATATAGTTTAACAGGTATTTATAGTATTTTAAGCCCAGACGTTTAAGGCATGATATTTTTGATTATTTTTGAAAAGTATGTTTCTGTAATAACTATAACTGAGTAAATTTAAATACGTGTAAACAGCAATTATATCGTTCCTAAAATTTCTCATTTAACATAGATAGCAAAAAAAAAAAGAAATAGTACGGATGCCAAATTTAAATAAGAAATTTTTTGAAGTTCATACAGCAATTATGTTGTAGTGAGTAAAGGCTGGTTTTTATTAGGCGCAGATTGCAGGCGTAGCGTGAAAAATTCTTTGTTTTTCTATTTAGTTTTATGCGCGGAGCGATTTACGCCTAATGGAAACCACTCTTTAACTGAGAAATGTAGCTAAACTCCAAGAGAAAGAAATGCAAATAACGACTTGATTAATGCCATGCCACTCTTCCAACCAATGGTTGTGGAGTCCACAGTCATATTTTTTTCACCCCTTTCTAGTGTTCTTCTTGCAAACTTCGCATTTGCGTTGAGAGCTTGGATAACTTTGGTAACGTTTGACTCGATCCAATTGCACGTCGATGCTAAAACAGCGATATGTCGGAAGTATTTTGCTGCATGGTCTTTCAGCACGATACAGAGGTTGCATATATTTTTTTAAATAGGTTTAAACAGCTTCTCTACGAAACGTCAACCAGTCGAGTGTGGAATCTTCTGACTTCTTGTTCTCTCCATGCAAGGGCAAATAGTTTGGCATTACCATGTCAGGTATCAACACAAACAAGGCCCACCACCACTTCTTACTTCTCATGGGGATGCAATAGTTGCTGGTGTTTTGGTCGCATCTATCTACTTCAATTATATTCATAGCATCCCCATAATTTACGTAGTATTGTGCTTGCGCTGAAAACTGTGGACCGGAAAGGTGGTTGACAGAAACCGTTTCCTTGCCATCACTGTCTTCATTACACCACTTACTGCCATTTTGGAAGAGTCAAAAATATATCAGCATTCAAATAATTATTATCTTCTGACATTACAAAAATTTCGTTTGCGTTCCAGGTTTGTTTCTCGGGTCTGAACGAGAAAAACAAACAGATTCAGCATTTCAATAGAGCAAGAGTATGAGTTAGCAGCAGAACGACTGATTAAGAATTAGTTGCCAGAAACATTGTTCGTCAACACCAGAGCAACTCTGATATGGTCAGGTTGGAATCCAACACCATGCAACTTCAGACGTGATGCTTTAGCCATTAGCCTATTGGGCCGACAGCGCACCTAAGAGTATTTCTGCGATATACACTTGGATAATCATGCGCCAGTGCTAGGTTGGCAATGATATATCAGCATATGAAGCAGACTAATTTCTGCCTGAAAGTGGTGACATTAGGACAAGAAATTGTCTTTGCGTATTGCCTTGTTTCCTGTACAACAAAACACTAATTTGAATAAATTCAATTGTAAAAAACATGTAAAACTTGTATAAACTCAGTAGAGCAATTGATGTAGGCTCTCGTGCCCACAGTACCTTATTAGGGTACTGTAGGCTTTCGTGCCTTCAGTACCCTATTAGGGTACTTGGCAGATTTACCTCTAGTTACTTCAACTGAACAAATTTTGAACGTTTATTTGCAGTTTAATTATCTTTACTGCTTACTTTACAAAATTTAATAAAGCACTTAAGATTTGCATAACAATATAAAGAAAAAAAGGCTTATCGATTTTTCCGAGACGTGCTAGAGGTCATTTTCCCTCTGTCTGCCTCTTAAGTCACTGTATAACTCAAACCAAAAAAACTTTGAACTAAAAGTAGTCAGATTGTTAACTGGTCTATTTGCCTACATTGTTGCGCAGAAAAAGAGCAATTGGACGTCATCAGTCACTGAATAATACGATTTTCGAATGACACCCTCAATAGGGTACAGTAAGCACGAAAGGGGTTAAGGTGAACAAAGTAGAATAATAGTTTTTGGCATACTACTTGTAGCTGACCAGAAGTTTTTATTGAAATGCTTTTTTTGATATTTAAGTAGGATATGTTATAAATTTGTTATGGACTTACTATGATATGAACATGATATCAACAAAAGAAAAAGTGCAATATGTTTTGTTATTCCACGAAACAAGATCGGCAATTGCAGTAGAACGCAATTTTAGAAAAAAGTAGCGGCGAGCCCCCTCCTCTGGGAGATAAATAAATCAAAAACTGATCTGACAATATCAAGACACTGGCAGCATTGGTGACCGTAAAAGAGCTAGCAGATTAAGTTCATGTTCCGAGCGACAAAAGAAGCCCATGTCGAGACTTACTTAGCTACATATGTAAATTTCTAGAGATGCACTGATTTACTAAATACCGAAAAAATGTATGTTATTAAAAACTTGTGATGTACTGGTAATACGCAAAAACTATTGATCTACCTTGTTTACCCAAAGTGCAATTAAGTTTATAATCTGTTCAAGACTTTGTACTCGCCCTGTATTGTAGCGCATTGCCGGCAATTTTTGTGTCTTAAATACTATTACAGTTCAGTAAACAACGTTATGTTATTTGTTTTTAACCTGCGTCTTTCATAACAAATTATCAACTTGCAGCAACCCAAACGTAGCAGAATTACTTGAAAGTGAAGCAGTGAAGCTGGTGAAGCAGATCAACCTATAACCATTGAAGCAGATCATGCTTCCTGGCATGACGTTACAACTGCCCCTCCTCAAAATTTTTCAGAGATAAAAAGTGACCTAAGCTACAACAAAAACACACGATACGAGTAGGAACACAGTTCTTTATTAACAATGCTCATAGTCATAGAGCGACGGTCGATAATGAGACTGATCACGAATTGGCATACCCAAGTCATCCATATCTAATCTTCCCGTTTCCCTTGTGTAGAAAAAGCATCAATGGTTATCATTGATCAAATCTAAATTTCCCACCTTAAAGTCATTTGTTGATCGATCACCGGCTGAAGAACTTCTTGTCCAGTTAAAAGGAATCAATTTTGGTTGCATACTATCTAAAATTAGCCATCAAAACAACGTTAAATGCGAAATAAAAGAGCCGCAATCGCTTTGGTATCTGGAAAAGGCCCAGTACACCCATGAACCAATGTAAATTTTGTTTAGGGGTACAACAACACCAAATTCAGTGCCCTTGTTTAAACTGCTATTCATGTATCGACTAGTCATAATTCCTTTTCTCTTTCACTGCCGCCAGTTAGACGTTTGTTTGTACTGATACGCAATTACGCATGCGAACTCTATCGTAATTCTCAGCTACAGCAAGGCTTGTTTGTCTCAGGTATCAACTGGCGACTCCGTTATCATGTCTGAAGATAGGTTTGCCTATCTACCCAACCTCAATCGGTTTGACGTGAACTTTGTTAATGCTGAGCAGTCGGACGATGCTCCATGCTTGAGTAAAATAGATGGACATTTCAAACATTTCTTTGAACATTAACACAAGAAGCAAGCACCTGCTGTATGCAATTAGTTCTTGTTACAAGTCCATCCGACTGAAGACGATAGGACAGCGTTTGAGTCATCTCGATTACCACTAAAAGGCATATTTATTAAAATAAATTAGACCTGAAATTGTGACCAGATAGATTAGTATCTATTGTGTACGCAGTACAGCACACCCAACGAAGTAAAGCAATTGTAAAATCTGAGTGTGGGTACTCGGCTAGGGCAGGTTTTGTTTCTAAGTGTATTTAGCTTTTATCTACAGGCTATAAACATACACGCTGGAATAACTTATTGATGACGGGGAACTTATTTAGGATTTGTTCATTAAACAAGATTATTTTTTGAAAATGACTTTTTGCTACAATTTTGCTGCTTCATAGCCCTACAAAATCCAGTTTAAACGAAAAAATGGTAACATGTCGACCACCTAAACAAAGATCTGTAGAAGTGCATTATTGAGCACACTGAAATAGTCAACAAAAAGCACCGAAGCTTTCCGTAATCTTATGGGCACAAAAGGGGAAATGTTGATGTTCGCCCCAATAGTGGGACAAAGTGGGACAATAGTGGGCAAAGTGGGACAAAGTCATCAAATGTTGTTTTTGTGTATATTGAAAAAATGGCAAGTAAACTTGGCAATCGTTTTAGATTTGTTGTTAATGTTAATAAATTGTTCAACCACGTCAAAAATACAAAATAATTTCGTTAAATATTGATAAACCCAATTTTGCTTGGATGGTCCTCGCTGCCCCATCTGCACAAATGCATAAGCCTTCAAAAAAATTAAAATGATTTATAAAACGCAACCTTGCAATGGACAAATTCAGGTGTGTCGGAAGGTATCGAAGGCAAAGGAACTGAAAGCCTGGAAACGAGCACGTAATCAGCATTTTACAAAAAGGTGTTTTCACTTCACTGTTATGCAGTAGTTTTAATCTTATTTTTTGACTTTTTCAAAAACAATAACAGGCTATTAAACCTATCAGTTGTTAGTCATAACTATTTTACTTGTAAAATGGGGATGAAGAAATGGGCGAAATGAAGCAATAAGTAACATGCATGAAGTTATGGGCGTGAATAATTAGACATGAAACAGAAAATGAAAAACTGGTTTCAATTTTATGGTAAAGCAAGAGGCTAGCGATGCACTTAGCAAACTGCAGATAGTGACACTGTTTCGACCTGTTAGATCTCTTCAGTGCAGTTGGTGACTGACAAAAAGCTAGAGCCTATTAATAACGCATAGCTTAGACCGCCACACTTGTGGGACCTATACTAGGTCCACTGGTGTGGATTGTTTGTCAGTACTCTGCGAAGCCGTATCACTGGTGAATGAATGCTGTTAGTGCATGAAAGCCGTATCACTTGTGTTGCCACAACCAAAATAAATCGTGATTATCATTTTTTAGGTATTTACCCACCGACTACATTTAGTTTGAAAAATACAACCGCTAAGCCTAAAGATAAGGTGTTGTTGCAATCAAAATACTGTACATTGTTTTGAATTTATTATCAATTGCTGTGGCCGTTGCAATAGATATGCTATATCCTAAACAGATTCAACAAAAATTTACGAAGAGGTGAAAAAAGTTCAAAATTCATTTTTACTTTTTCCTAACAAAAAGGAAAAAAAGAAGTTACCCACTTCCACTTTCGAAATCCTGGATTACTTCCTGAGCTTTTTTCTGATTCTGCACACCTTATGTCTGCAACAAAAAGTTTCATTTTTGTTATGGATCAAAAGCGATCCTAATATCGTTTATAAAAATAGTTGATGGAAAGCTTACAGATGTTGTTGCTGTTAGAAAAATGAGCTAAAAGTCGAGCGATTTTGCAGCTCGAAAACACGCTCTAATACCTTATTAAAATATTGGTACACTATTGTATTTTTGTTTTCCTATTTTTTGTTTTATTTTTGGTTGCGGATTCCACCAAAACTGAGTTTTATGAGTGTGCAATAAATAAAAAACATTTGTGGATCACCGGTTTCGATAACTTTCCAAAAAAGTAATTGATCTGCGAATCGTTGTTTAGGGTATGCAAAGTTTACTCTCAACAGCAATAACTTCACAAAGCCTGGACTTTTGACATCTATGGAACCTGACAAAGGAAGCTTAGCTGGTGGAACGCGAATAACTATAAATGGTTAGTAAATTGAATTATTGTGAAAGCCAGTGTAGTTATTTGAAAAGAAAGGAGCCAAGAATAACTTGCTTAGTAGAAGGCTGCAATGGTCATTTTTTTTAGAGATTACGTAAAAAATAAATGAGAAATTTTTCAATTGATCACCTTAAAAATGGGTGTTTTTTTAGTAATTGCCTGTGAAATTAATTATCACAAATTATTTCAAGAGAAAGGTAGCTTTCTCTCTCTTACCAATTTCTGTTTCAGGCTATGACCTTAAAGATCACGATTACGCTAAGTACTATAGGCAAAAAGCTCCTTCCTTTATCAAGTAGCTTTTTCTCAACAAAGTGTGAAGATCTCTTTTTTAAAGGCACCTACATTTTTGCCACAAAAGCACCACAAACCAAGAGAGAACTGATAGAATTAATTATCGCTGCTTGAATTTGAGTTATCTCGCAGGAACAGTTAACATAAGTAGTAAATTGCTTCCTCGACGATGCAAAACGGTAATCAAGTATTATAGATGGACAATAATATATTAAACGAGTCCTTAAGAGTGTTTTTGGGTTGAGAAATAAAGGGCGATGGTTCCTCCGAACGATGTGACTGAAGCAAGAAAGGTGAAAGTTCTTTTAAGAGACGAAATTTGCGGTTTTTCAAAAGATTTCTTTTCCTTAATGTTCTGTCCTCACTTAATGCTTCGGCCCCTCAAAAATTTGTTTCAAAATAGCCACTGCGACTCTTATGCTCGCAATTGAAATTTTCTGAGGTCACCAATCGAAATACAGAGTTGCTGTTGTATCAATCGTTTATTTATTTTTGCCCAAATCAGAATAAAAGAAAATAAAATTTGACTGCAGTGGACAAAAAAAGGAGGCGATGGCAAAACAATATACATGAATGCATTCACATGAAAAGAATTTTGTTTAAATTTGAAAATAGTGGCATGGCCATCGCACCTGTAAGCCAAATAAAAACACACACATAAAAGCATATAGAGTATGTACAAGGTTCCGCAAAATACATAAGAAAAATGTCATGTTGTAACCCTAACAGGAAAAGCTTACAATATCAGGTGCTACACCTTGCCGAAAGGTGACCTGGGAGCAACGACAGCTCAGAGACAGCTTCTTTATATCTCAAGGTATGTAAATCCTGTCGTCGGTGATAGTTTTCAGTCATACACCTAGGACTATCGTAACAATACAAAACTTGCTGAACTTCCTTCAATTGTCACAATAGTACTGACTTAACTATAGCTACAAGCCATAAAAATTATGTTTCAAGTGCCATAACATACAAGGAATTTTTTGCAATAAAATTCTTTAAAAGCTAGGGTGTTAAAGTACTAATGTGCAAACTTTGCATTTTTGGATGCCTTAAAATGTTATAAATGAAAAATCGCAACTACAGTGTATTTGATTTTAGGAATTTAGTGTTGTTGTTGCTGTGCTTCAGCAAGTGAGTGCGTGCTCAGGCTAATAAGGTCCACTGCATCCTTTCAATTAAACTCTGTTTGATATTTTATCCTCCACATTACTGCTATTGCTGAGCGCCAAACAGGAGATATGTAGATACCATTTCAAAGTTGTTGGAATGACTCGACAAAGGCAGTAAACCCCAAGTCTTCCGACCGTAAGGCGAACACTACAACAACTACACCATCATTTATGAATTTCCACAAAATTTCCGTAAGTTTAAACTTTTGTTGCTAGTCTCTGAAATGGTGGTTACTACAACAACGCTTCTACAGCTATGCGATAATGAGCTAAAAAAGATTGCAAAAGCAAATCTTTTTCGAGCGTACGGGTTTACGTTTTGGCAACTTATCTCATAGAACTTGCAACATGTTAATAGCGAAGTTAAGTAGAAATATTTTGCCAAGCTGACACTTGTTGATCAACTCACGTATTACTAGGCAATGGATTTTTTGAATCTGACCAATTCACTGTGAGGATTGGAGGCGTCGCTTGCAATTGTTCTTTCAATACATCTTTTACTCTTCTTTGTGTTACTGGAGATACCGAGATGAACAATACCCTACCAGCTGCTACGTGGGCGAACATGGATGTTGAACTTGATGGCGTGCTGTTTACAAACGACCAAGATAAGACTGATAAATACACGTTCGATAAAAATTATACTCCAACTGTTACTTCCTTGAACCCAACATCTGGTATGTTGTTAATTTTTATTAAACAAGACGTAATTTTTTATCATTTTCTGGGTAATTTTGCATAATAAAACGTTGCAGCTGGCAGAGATTTTGAAAACTAGTACCGGCAACGCGGTCGAGTGGCCTTACAAACCTTAAGGGCTAAAGCGCCGTAAATGGTGACGATGATCAATTCGTTGTTGTTGTTGTTGCTGTTGGTTACCCGACCCCTTCCGAAGGATGGGGGCATGGCGGGAGACCATGGAGCCCCAGATGATTGATTCGTTCGAACCTCACAATCGTTTTGTGGTTGTGCACTAGGCAAAGGCGCTTCCCCTGCGAGTTGCACTGTTTGCGGTAGAAATGCAATATACAGGCAGTACTGGTAACTCCGAGGGTCTGAACACAATGATGATCTAGCACAAGCCAATGGACCAATGGCTTCGACCTAAAAATTTAACCTTTTTTTTTGAAATGTCAGCAATTTATGCCATAACATCTACCGGCCGGAATGGTTACCTAAACTTCGGATCAAAAAATGTTCATTTGTATCCTGGACATTTTATATTTGACTTTGTTGAATCACATTCTTAAGCTTAAACTTTGTTAATTGCAACTCTCTACATACCGTACTTTCGTTGCGTAGTAGTTAAGCTACTTAGTAGCCTAGGGAGAGGGGTGCAGCCATTTTTTGTTGAACATGACAAAAATTTTTGCTGTGTTTGAACGCAGGATTCTGACGTGGACATTTATAATTTGCTTGATCACAGATTCGGCAACATCTTTTGGTTCCGCATCGGGCGGCAAAAACCCACGCTTCGCCACTGAAGCTATAAGTCTATGCAGGATTAGGTCTACTCACAGTGGCTCTCCGCCGCCCATCACAAAGTTTCTTGTAGCAATTACACAATTTCTAGGTTTGGTTTACTATTAGTTATGTACTTTTTCCAATCTCGACCATTTTAGTGGTAATCTTATGGTTCAAAGTTCTAGCACCACATCTCTACTTTAGCTTATCGTGTTTATTTGTTGACTTTAATAACAATACAACTGCCTCGGTAGAGCAAGTAGCCTAATGAAAGCGCAGCCTTAAATATTTCCAAAAACGTCGAAAAAATGGTATTTACAGCCTCTGTGCTTGACGTTTGGCATGTTTAAGAGACTGTGTGGAAAAAAAGCCAATTCGGTTGATGTGCCTTGAAAAAAAAACACTTCAATGTGATTTCTTAAGCGACCGTATGTATCCCAGAGATTGCGAGACCAAGCAAGCTAGCCGTTATAGTGGCTTGAAGTGACCGAAAACTAGCAAACAGATTATTAACTCAAAATTATGCATTAAAAAACAACCATAAAAAATATCCCACGTTTTATAGTGTAATTACACATCTTACGCATCAAATTTATTGATAGAATCCTTCTCTGTCTTCAGTTCGAAATTTAATGCGTATTTAGCTCAGTCTAGAAGCTGAGTTTTATCTATCATGAACTGCTGAGTCAGGCAGACCTTGTTTTAAGATAATTGACAAAAAAGAAAGATATGGTAGCCAATTGTTTTGGTTTTTATACTGCAGTATTAGGGCTAGCTTCAAGATTATTTCGTCAGTTCAAATAGTCATAAATTTACTAGTACTCATGAAAAGTGAATTGATTACGCTGAGTTTTAAGATAGGTTCTTTGTGACCGAGAGCCGAGTGGTTCCTCGTGACCGGGGGATAAAAATATCTGGCTAAAAAAACAAAAAAAGACCGCTGTTATTATCAGACTTGCATTAGCAAGTAAGAGTGCAACTTTCTGATTATTACTGATGATGCTTGCAATGCTTCTGCAGCGAGTTTAGTTTTGAACCTTGTTTTCTTAAGTAAAACCCAACTCATCGCGCTGAGTTTCCATGTCATTGTAACTTTATCGTACAAAATCACATCACAATAAACTTAAAATTTCTGGAAATTTTTACTGCTGTTGATTGCCTAGTAGTGCTACTCCGTTTTCGATGTTTATTTTTGATTAAATGCTCAACTTATGCCTTATGCCTCGTTCTTCCTCTGTATTGACATATCTATTACTAAACATTACAGAGAAGTTCTTTGGGAAGGCTTAAAAGAGAAAGGAACTCAGGTTTAGTGCATTATGAAGCGAGACGTAATTCTGCAAAGCAGTGTCGCAACTAGTCAGCAGACCAAAGCTTGAGCATAAATTGACTTGAACGAAGCGTAATGCATTGACGCACTGCACAATAATGCAGTACGCTTTGCCAGATCCAACATTTGCTGATCTTTAGTAAAACTGAATTACCGCGATGATTAGATACTTGGCCCCACCACCACACTGCCACTTGAAGCTGCACTCTTCAAGCTCTTTGGCGTTACGGAATCCCTGGTATACTTTGCAAACGTCATCGTAATCCCATGCTAAAAAACGAGTGTAACCGGCAAAAAACATGAGTCTGAAATTAATTCTAAATCATAATACTTGCATCACAACTGGTTGTGCAGGTGAACGTATTTTATGCTGATCATTGTGCTGCATCTAACAACTTTTATTTTTTGTTTTGCCCTGTTCTTTATTTGTGAGGCAATAGCAATTATTATAAAATTCAGTTTTGGCAGAGAAGTAATTTTTTTGCACCTTAGTACTGCAAAAGCAAGCAACTATAATATTTAACTCATTTGTTGATTCGTAAACAAACATTTTCGGCTTAACATTAACCCTCGTCAGGTTTCCTAAACAGTAATAGCTAGGGTTACCATATCTGGAAAAGCCAAAATCGGGACAATGGATGGCCACTTTGCACGAGACCAAATATATGGTCTTTTCATCAATTTTTTTAACAAAATCGGGACGTTTAAATTCAGCGCTAGACCTGATCTTTGAGGGAGAGGACAAGCTTCGAAATTAATGAAAAAGGAAAAAAATAACGGGTGAATTCCAAAAAAAAAAAAAAAAAAGGTCACCAACTGTTTACCTGCACCTTTGGAGTCATTTTTGGGCCGAAATTGACATAATAGGTGCCACCAAGCAGATTTGACCTTTTTTTTTTGGGGGGGGGGGGATCAACCCCCATGTCCCACTTCCTCAGCTTATCGGGGCTGACGGCCGCATACCCTAGTTCAAATCTGGTTGACAAAAGGAAAAAGCGCAAAAGCGGGACTTTTCATGGTAAAAGCGGGACAGCGGGACAAGGCCTCCAAAAGCGGGACTGTCCCGCCTAAATCGGGACGTATGGTAACCCTAGTAATAGCTAATTAAACTTTACATAAATCATTACACAAGATCTTATTTTTAAGTATTATCAGAAACTACTAAGCCAGTGTTTCTCAACCCTGAGTCCGCGGAAGGGCCTGGATGAGTCCGCGAGCACAGTTGCTTTTACTAGTTGTCAGTTCATATTGTATTACAAATAAAACGTAAAATACTCCTATTTCACCAACTTTATCTTTGTGATGTCATGATAAAGATATTTATTGGGTTCTTATCAGCCTGAATGTGTTGATCAGTGTACGGTATGGTACGGTAAGTTACAGGGTTAACTTACCGTAGGCTACTTTGTGCTAGTCAATGAAAGCTCGCACAGATTGAATAAAATTATTTAGTCTCAAAGGCACCACTGATTTCTTTCAGACATTGATTAGTGTAGTTACATAAAATGGCTAAAAGAAAGCAAGTTTTTGCATATAATGATGAGTACTTAAAGCTTGGATTTACTTCGATTGAGGTGAATGGCGAAGTGAGGCCGTAGTGTGTGTTGTGCTTAACAGTCTTAGCTCACAGCTCTTTAAAGGAAACGAAACTTCGTCGGCACCTAGAATCAAACCAAGAAAATTTTGTTAATAAATCTCTTGAAGTATTTAAAGAAAAAGAGCATCAGGTGAAGCGAAGTCGCATTGATCGCCTAACTGCTTGGGGAGGAATAATATATTCTCACAGTCATGCAGTGCGTGCTTCTTTTGCGGTTGCATAGAAAATCGCTCGTGCAAAAGCACCTCACACAGCTGGAGAAAATTTGATTAAACCAGCATCTGTTGAAATGGCCAGGATAATGTGTGGTGATGCTGTTGCTAACAAATCGGAAATGGTTCCTTTGTCAAACGACACCATGAAGCGGCGTATGAAAGAACTCTCAAGAAATGTTCTGCAACAAACAATCGCTGCCATAAGACACTGTGAAAGATTTAGTTTGCAACTGGATGAGACAACAGATATCGGAAGTAATGCACAGCTCATGGTGTTTGTGCGATATTTTGACACAAATGATTTCGTTGAGCAGTTTCTGTTTTGCCGTCTACTTGCTAAAAATACCACAGGAGAAGAAATATTCAAGAAAGTGGATTTCATCTATGAAGAACATCAGCTTGAGTGGTCTAATTGCGTTTCTGTTTGTGCTGATGGTGCTCCAGCCATGATGGGAAGTAATAAAGGCTTCATGAGTTTTGTGAAAAGGAAAAACAATAACATTTCGGTTGTTCATTGTCTTCTCCACAGAGAGAATTTGGCAACAAAATAAATACAAGAAAATCTTGCCATAGTTTTCAAAGAGGTTGTATCTGTGGTAAATTATATTAAATCTCGTCCTTTGAACACTCGCTTATTTCCTGCTTTGTGTCACGAAATGGGAGCGGAACTCAGTGGGCTTCTGTTTCATTCAACTGTTCGTTGGCTGTCACGAGGAAAGGTGCTTGAAACAGTGGCTACTCTTAGAGAGGAAACCCATGCTTTTTTAAAAGAGCGAAATCATGAACTTGCTGATCGCTTTCGTGATGATGAATGGATTGCGAAGTTGCTATTTTTGGCCGATGTTTTCAGCCATGTAAACCAACTGAATAGTTCTATGCAAGGAAAAGAGAAACTATTTTTTGATGCTTTGGAAAGTATTGATGCATTCAAAGGCAAAATAAAGCTGTGGATGCATCAAATGAAAAGTGGGAGGTTAGCTGCTTTACCAGGATTGAACTTATTTGTGGAAGAGAAAGATATCAATTTGGGCGTCATTCTTCCCACCTTTCTTGAGCACCTCAACACATTTCTTTCTGAATTGGATCGTTATATTCCTTTCAATAATTACTGCAGGATCTTTAATTGGGTTCGGAATCCTTTTTAGGTGTCAGCGCTAGAAGTTCATTCAGATATGGACTGCTTTGCTGAAGAGTTGCTTGAATTGCAAAGTCGACAGATGTGGAAAGACAAGTTTGAAAAGGCTTCTTTGACTCAATTTTGGGCAAATGTGCAGTCGATGGAGCCTAGTCTTTCAGATCTTTGCAAGCAAGCTGCAACGGCTCTTTTGCTATTTCCAACCACATACCTGTGTGAATCTGGCTTTTCAACTCTGAAGATGATCAAAACGAAGTATCGCAATAGACTTCAACCGGAAGATGACATCAGATGTGCATTGGCAACCATAATTCCGGAATTCGATAGACTTGTCAAGCAAGTTCAAGGACAAGGCTCTCATTGAGTGTGTGTTGAATGAAAAACAGTGCTTGATTTTTTTCGTTGATACCGTATTAAACTCTCTTATTTTGAGAAATACTGTGCGTGGGTTTAGGACTTAAACAATCAAAAAAACTTTTGAGGAAAAGCTGTATTTACATTTAGCCTGCTGTATCCAACACATTAGGAAACAATGCTTTTCCACTGTTAGGATTTCGTCACCCTTCGCCAAGAGGTTTTCCTCTTGGATAGAAATCAAAAAACCTATTTTTCATTAATATATACTAGCTTGAGTCCGCGGATATATAGGCGAGCTTGGGAATGGTCCTTGGGCGAAAAAGGTTGAGAACCACTGTACTAAGCTATGCTTTCCGTTAACGGTACGCAAGGTTAAAAGTTTTGAATTATTCCAACTATGACATAACAACACTATATCGAATGAATCACCAAGTAATCAATCAACACAGTAAGCCGCAATGCAAGCAATATATGTTTCAAGAGAAAACAAAATTAAAACAACTGAAGCAGAAAAGATGCTCCTCCAGCATAAAGCTGCCGGTTAAGACTAGGATTATGTTTCTTTGCCAACAAAAATTTGTGAATTTTAGTGTTATAATCAGACTTTCATTTCCTAGTGATACTAAAATTGTCCAACTTAAGTCCTATTTTGGAACGACTATAACATAACATAATGAGGTCATTGATTGCACTATTTTGTAAACTTTAAAATTCAAATGCTCCCCAATGTTAAGCCAAAAACGTTTGTTCATGAATCAATAAATGAGTAAAATATTATGGTTGCTTGCTTTTGCAGTACTATTATAAAATTGTTTGCCGTAAAATTAAGATGATTGTCACACCATGAGTTTTACGCAAACTTTTATAAATGCCATTTGTTGACGTCGCCCGCAGGTCCCCATCATTAACGTCAAGGTTTAGAACATTGGTTCCCTCATTATATATTTATGAGTAATCCTTTCACTCGTTGGGTTCACTAACGAAAACCTAAATAATTTTTTGCACATCTAATTCTCGTTTTTTAATCAAGTAAACCTAAAAAAGATGATCCTGTCAAAACATAATAAGCAGAATAGGTATTGCCTTTATTCTTGTGATATCGATCTCTGCATTTCTTTAATGGGTAGCAAACGGGGAGGCAATTAAAGTAAAATTGGGTTATAGCGGCTCCAAAGTGGCGATTGTTTTCAAAAATACAAAAATTGAGGCGTATTTCACAATTCCGAGCGCCACTTCTGTTTGTTTGTGGTTACCCCTCCTCTTCCTCGGGATGGAGGTATGGAATGAACGGCAATTCAGGTTCATGCTGTCAACCTAATTAAAATTAGGCTAGGGGAAAGATGGCAGCCTATTTCGAACCAGCCTTCTGTGACTGGTAGCCCCACCACCAACAAGGCGAACTGCCACTGGTGGCACCCAAGAGTCGTCTGACATGCTGGGTTAGCAACTTCACAATTGTAATCCGTGAAATACGGGTAGGCCACCTGTCTGCCACATAAAGGTGGAGGCGTCCCGTTAAGTGCCTTACCCAAGGACACAACAAGCAAGCTTGCCGGCTTGTTCTCCACACTATCCCCTCATTATGCTGAGCGCCAAGCAGGGAAGCTGTGAATACCAATTTTTAAAGTCTTTTGGTGTAACTCGACTTAGGGATTGAACCCCAGGTCTACCGACTGCGATGCAGACGCAACGCGCTACTTCTCGTAAGTATAGTTGTGACTTCAAAGTCCTGGCTATGCCTTGTCTGACAGTTCTGTTCATTCCTTACGCGTAGCCAAGGAAGCTACTAGCCTTGTATTTCCCTTAGTTTTGAAGTATGGAAGACATTTCGGCTATCAAGTTATTTTTGAGAAAAATAGCAGAAATATGTTCCATGCGAAACGATTTTACACAGGGATGATGTTTTCTTTTGATTTATCGTTAACCTTTCTCAGATCCTTGCTAGTTGCACCGTATGTTCCGTGATATCTGTTTACGCGTACCGAGGGGAGTTAAAAGAGGCCTTGCTTTTACCCCAAATTTTTTAATTCCGGTAGCTGTATGAGGTTATGATAAAGCAAAATAGCAAAAATGTTTCTTCCAAGTATGGTTCGATTTTACCCTGGCAGAACTTGCCATCAGCTATGCCTAGTTAAAAAGTGCAATAGAATTGCCCTAATACTTTCATCTTGAAACCAACCGATTTTGGATGTAACAACCGATTTTTCTAAACTGCAACTTAGCAATCCCATGTGTAAAAAAATGCAATCAATATATTTACTATATTGATTCACAACTGAAAAGAATCAAGACAGTATAGGACAAAGCTTTCATTGTTGTTCTATCTTGTCTTTACTTCTTCATTCTGCACTATAGACCAAGGCTAGAACACATTGGTTACAATGAGAAAACTATTAGAGCTGCTGCGATAAACTGTTTTAAACAATGACTGATTTTTAGAAGAGTGTTTGAATAAATTCCGTATTTATTTCTTGGTAGAGTGTAGGTAATTGGATATTATCTTTGTACTGTAATACTATTTACTGCGTTGTCGTAGCAGGCCGCTATTTGTAAACCATAAAGAACAACATTCCTGTGTGGGAAAACAAAAATTGAGCGGTAGCTGGATGTATCAATCAAGGTTTTTTTATGGGGAATTAATAGGAAAATTCCGTTCCAAGCAATTTGGATGTAATAAGCTGTTGGTTATATCAAGCATGGATTATTTATCAAGTTCTACTGCCTTGGTTCAGGCAGTTTAGTTTAAATAGTCAGTTTAGTTGAGGACACGTGAATTAGTTTTTGACAAATTTTCCTTAATAATTGGGAGCGAAAATTATGCATTGGTTCTTTGGTCCATGTGGCTCTCTGCAGGAGCTGACATCGTAAATTTACCCTTTGTTTCACTTGCCTGCTCGTGATCAATTTGTCTTACGAGATAAGATTAGTCAAGCGGAAGACACAACTATACATAGATGTCCTAACGTAGAGTCTTCTACAGATCAATTACTGTAGATTACGCGCTTGCCATTGCATTCTTTAAAAACCGGATTTACACTGGTATGTTAAAACTGTAATACATCGTTCTACTGTAACTACTACAAGTGTCATTTTTGAGTTTTTATCTGCATCTCTATGAGAGTACACCAAAATCCTATAATCTTTTTGACTGATCTGGCGAATTATTAGTTGATTTTTTTTATATTTATCCTTTTTCCGTGCCATTTCGGATGCAAACGAATATTTCTTATCGCTGGCAGTTAGTTAGCTGCAAGATTAATGAAAATGACAAAAATTTTAGGACGTAGTCAACAATTGCTGACAATACATGGAAGTGGTTTTAATACACTTCAAAGCATTAATGGAGTTTCAGTTGGAAAATCAGAATGTGAAGTGATGTTCGTTGATGATACAGAAATTAGATGCAATCTTTCACCTCATCAAGCTGGAAAAGCTTCAATTACTGTGAGTAACGGTATATTGCAAAGATTTTGAAAAGGATTCAAAAGAAATTACAAACAAAAGTCTAGATTTAAGACAGCTAGTTTGTTTTTAACCCTTTGTTAGTACCCATAGGCGTAGCCAGAGGGCCAAAGGGGCCATGGCCCCCCTGAATTTTAAGTCAAATTACAAAACAGTATCAAAAAAATAAAAACTTAAATTTTTTTGCACCTCTGCTGGTACATTAGAGTTTATTGTTGACCTTTAGCAAGGGGATGGGAAAGGGGGTGGGTCGGGCGTGGCTTTTTAAGTTTTTAAACTTTCAAATGTTATTAAACAAGATGGGTACGTTTTACACACTAAATATTGCCGAAGTTTTTCTTCTGTGTCACAGTCGAGTGATGAATTGATATTCTAAGTGATGGTAATTGCAAGAAATAAGCGTCTCACTGAGCGCTTTCTTGTTTTTTTGCGATACGGAAAACTACAAAAACGTCGTTTCTTTTATCAGAACGTTCACCCTACCAGTGGGAAAGGTTTCCTTGAAATTCCTTAAAAAGTGCGTTATACGTCACAATTGAAGTTGAACTATTAAAGCTGTTCTTGATAAAACCACATTAAATCAGTGAAATCGCATCCGCACTTTCTCAGTTTTGTACAGTAATTTTTATAGTAGCGACGAGCGTAGTTTACGAAAGGCAAAATGCCGTTATAAGTGAATGACGTCACATTAAACGTTACAAAATTTGGCTCCCTCTCAATTTTTTTCTGGCTACGCCCTTGTTGGCACCCACAAAAACTTTTTTATTATAATTATGAGTCGGGAATACTGACATGGATTATCTCCCAAGTACCTTCCTAAATAAGTAAGAAGATAAATCACTGAGAATTTCATAATCCCATACCTTACACAGTAGGGGATAGAGACATTTATTGTGGTTTGGGGTGTGTCATCACGCCATGGTATTAAGCATGCCATTCATTAATTTTCTGAATTTCGGCGTTAATTTTTTCTCTTTTGCTTTTTTAGACAAGTTCATATTTATTAATAATTGTTAATTAATATTGCTTTTGTTGATATGAAGAAAATAAACATGCTTAATTTATAATTTTATTTCTTTATCCTTGTAAAGGTATGATGCAAGTCAAAATTTAACTATTTTCTGTGATTGACCTGATCTGATACAAAAGTATTCTTCAGCATCAGTAAATGGAAATTTTCTTACTTATCGGTAACTATAAATATTTGCAAAAGAAGCTGAATGAACATCATGTAATGATAAGCAACGCGACATGAATTTTAAGAATGCGGTGTTCAAACACCCCAGGGTACTAACAGTGATTCAAACCGTGAGGGTACTAACGTAGGGTTAAAGAAAAATGTAAATCTTTTTAATTTTCTAACAAACTTTTTGTGCCTAAAATAATCAGATAAAATAGAAGAGTTCAGTGCTACAAGTGTCGTAGACACATTTTGATTGAAATTGGTTACTGCTATTTTCAAATTTTGTTTGATTGTCCAAGTCACGTGGAAAATGTTAGTTTGTCACTTGTGACGAGTGACAAACTAACATTTTTTAATCATGACTTTTTGCAAACAATCAAAAGTTTTTTGCTAAAAGTACTCTAGTATGTTTCGAAGTCTAATTAGTCTATCACAAAATTGGTTAGTTGTTATTTGCAATTATTATTCAACGATCATAAACATTCTATTCCTCCACCGACTGTTTCATGCCCAATACTAGCCGGCTTTGCCGGCGTATCCCGTAAGGCTCCATCAGTATTGTTGATATTAAGAATAATGGTTCAGCGGACCGAGCTGGCTTTACCCAATGAATAGTTGGGAAAAAAGTCACAATACGTGTTTTTTGGTATAGTCAAATCTCCTTTCCTAACAAAACTATCGTTTTTTTAATGGTAATGGATTGAAAACAACATTATGAAGGTGGCGCATAGCCACTATATGTCTCCCAAATTTCTCGAGTCCGTGGAAACGCTTTTTTCGCTCTGCTTTCACCATGGGCGTCCTTAAAGTTAACAAACTTTCATCCGTTGAATTGAGCAAGTTTTTCAAAGCATATCAAAGTTTTGGCTGGACGCCAAGGTGATTGAAATGTATTTTCGGGAATAACCTATTAAATACTAGGATCGCTACTTACGACTTTTTGTAGTTGTATGCCTATTTGTTCGACCAAGCTTACTACTCTTTTGATGGAGGTAAAAATGCACTGCAGGTCTTAAAGTTCAATTTGTTTAGCACAAAATCAATTGGTAGACGCACACGTCATATATTATCGAAATTTCCTTGAAATAACTTTTAATTTTCAGCAAAAAAACAGAGCCAGTATACTGCTGTACATATTTTAATTAGGACGTTTCGCTAAACACTGCTAGCATTTTACTGAGAATCGTCAAAAGATCCCAATCGTTTGCTCCTAACTTTTAATTTGTTGACACAATTTTGAAAATCTGTTGGAAAATGAAGTCACAAGTCAGTAAGCTAATTTTGCAAAAACTGCAATTTTTGAAAAAATCATTATGTGATGATCTCTGGTAGCAAAAGACTGCGTTGATTGTACCAGAAAGCATTATGACATCACATAAGCAATTTGAAGCGTGCCAGAAAATAGCGCAAAAGCATCCTCAGAAGGTTTAAAATGCTTAAAGACGGAATCGCTTGTTGTGTCGTCAAACGAGCTTCAAGTGTGAATTTTTTGTAATGAAAAACACTTGATTAATCTTTCCCAAAAAGCTATTAATCGCGTTTCTACAATCAGTAGTTTTTAAGAAAATCAAAAAAACAAATTTCACAATTAATGGTTAATTATGACGTCATGTGAGATTCTAAAGAAAAGACATTTTTTGAAGTTTTGATAAGTCGGGTATTGGTATTTTTGTAAGCTCGAAACTGCTTTCCTCTGTGAAAACCTGCGATGTAAATGAATTACCTCTGGTTTTGACGTCATAATAACGTCACGAACCCTATGACGCTTATTCCGGGGGGGGGGGGGGGGGGTGATCAATCGTGTAAAGTTTCATACTCGTACTTCCAGTAATTAAAACACACACACACGCATGCGCAACCACAAAAAGACAGAATTGCGCTTTGTTATATACATTTTGGTCGGAATTTTTCACCACCATCAACACTTTAAGAACTGTTTTCTAAAATTTCTTTCACCAGGTCAAAATAAAATTGTTTCGATACGTTGGCTACTTAGCATTTTAATGCAAACAATAGAATTTTCTAAATCATTAATACTTTTTTGAACAAACAATCCGATTGTTGTTCAAGTGAAGTAAAATCCGCTAATCAAATCATCCGTTTATTAATTTCAAAACAGATTGGGACGTAGGTGGATTTATAAAGCGGAGTCTACTGTACATGACTTCATTTGAATAAGACTTCCAGTGATCACATTTATACATGAAGCAGTCAGTAGAGGAATAGAATGTTTACCACCATTGAATGATAATTACAGTTTAAGCTCTGCTGTTGTCGTTGAGTCCTTTATCTTGATTCGCTGGCTTGTGATACTATATTAATCGTTGGTTATTTAAAGTATTTTAGCACCGAGCTGGTCTATTTCAGAAGATGCAACTAATAGGCAACCAATCAAGAAACAACCAAAGCCAGCTCATTTGGTTGCGGGACACGTGGCATAATCAAAGTGTAGAGCGTGGAAAATGTTTTAAAGTTCTTCAGCTTCAATGATGACCAGATGTTTTAGGGTTCTGCCGATTACATCCTTACAAACAATACCTTGAGGTCCAACAAAACCAAGAATTTTAATCGTGGGTTCCTTAAGATTAAAGTTAAGAACCGCAGAGGTTGCAGGCTCTATCAGTATTGCTATTCATAGCAACTAAGTTACATCTAGACCAGGGGTGGGCAAAGTTTTCAATAGAAGAGCCACATGCGGAAATGTAGAACTACGGGAGAGCCACAAATTCCGTTTGAAGTGTTAATACAATTACAACAAACAAAACAAGCTTGCTCAAAACTATTTAATAGAAACAAAAACAAGGACACAACATATTACAGTTACCAGTATTAGCTCAATTGTGAATTTCCATTCTATTAGCTAGCTTTTGAAAATCTGCTCGATATGATGCCAAGGCAGTGCGAATTCATTCGCTCAAGTGTTCATTTGTTAGGCTTGCACGACATTTTGCTTTTACAAATTTCATTACAGAGAATAAAGATTCACAGCAATATGTTGAAAAACGGAAAGGAGTCGTGCACTGGTCTTTTTAAGCTCTGGATATTTACGCTCTGTAACCTGTTGCCAGAACTCCACTGTAGAGTGGCACTGATTAAAATTGTTTAGAGCCAGATCTTCTTGCAATAACTCGGTCAGTTCCATTTCTGCTGCACATACGTCTGTGACAAAAGATTGACGAACTAGACAGCCATCATTGATTAGATCGATGTCGAATGGATTTACAAGAAACGTAAAGCATGGCTTAAGCCCCTGCAAATCGCCAAATCTCGCTTGAAACTCTTCCATCAGTCCTTGCAATTTATCTTTATATTTTTCCACTTTGTGGTCTGTTATTACTTCTGTAAATGCATTCACTGTCATTTTGAGATTGCCAAAATAACGGAAAGTTTTTGACATTACGTCTCTTTGAAAAACTTTAATTTTGTTCTGGAAACTAAAAACGGTTTGAGCAAGGTCTGATATAATCTTTTCAGTACCCTGGAGTGCTAAATTGAGAGTTTGTAGATGCTTCATTATATCAGTGAGAAACATCAGGTCTTGTATCCATGCACTATTTTTAGCTGAGGATAACGTTTTCTCTTTTCGTCTAGAAAAAAATTGATAGACTTCAACAAATCAACAACCCCACTCATTACATTGCTTGTTGACAGCCATCTTACAAGGCAGTATATAGAGACATCACTTGGCGCATCTTCTAACTCCAACCCTTCTTCAAAGTTACGGAATTGCCTGTGGTTTTTCCCATTCAAGCATATAAAATTTACTATTTCGATGACAGTTTTTATGACTATTCATATCTAAAGTGTTTTGCTGCAGAATGTTCACGATGGATGATACAATGCATTGGAAGGAACTCTGAAAAGTTAGGATCGCACTTCATAAGTCCAATAAATTCGACACGTTTACCCACCATTGCTGGTGCACCATCAGTCGCAACACTGACGAGTTTATTAAGAGGCACATGAAATCTTGTTAAAGCTTCGTCGAGTGCATTTTTAATGTCATCTCCACGAGTTGTTTCTCTTATTGCCACCAAGTCCAACAACTCTTCTTTGATGGTAAGACTAGATGAAACATACCGAACAAATATGGCTAGTTGCACATTATCTTGTACGCCTGTTCATTCATCAAAAGCAATACTAAATGCAAGGAAACTTTTCAAGTCACTTTGCATTGTAACTGCAATATCTGCACTTATCTGAGAAATGGGCCTTTGTTAGTTCGGCGCGAACATGGCATTTGCGCTATTAAGCGCTGAAGCTTTTTGTGTTGAGATCCAACACCACGACCACATCAGTTATATTATTTTTCACGAATTCACTGTCTGAAAATGGGTGTTTTGAGCGAGCAATGTTCCAAGACATCAGAAAAGAAGCTTTAGTCGTTGCATGAGATTTCTTGCTGAATATTTTCATAAACCGTTGTTGACTTGGTAGTGCAGATTTTAACTCAGCTAGCTTGCTTTTTCTTACTTCCAATTTTGGTTGAAACTTGCTTGAAAAGTTTTTGTGATTCGTTTCATGATGGCGTTTTACATTACTGCTCCTGTTTTGACCAAGCAACTTATGGCAAATTAAACACAAAGGTTTAGTTTAATGAATAGTAACTGCATAATCTTCTTTCCACTCTACATTAAAAACTCTGTTTTCCTCTTCATATTTTCGTTTTTTTGTATTCGCTGATGTTATCTCACTTGGTTTCGCAGTGTATTTAATATACTCGTTACTTCGACTGCAGTATAATTAACTGACTGTTTGAAATAGCTCACAACTGTAAATTAAATCTACACTTCTGAGTCTGACCTATATTCCTACTTTACACGTCGCACTGCAATGCTTACAATGTGTAAATGAATGATTTCCAGGCTACAATCCGACTTAGCACCTACTATTTTTAAAAATTTTCACTTGACCTAAATTCAACTGTGAATAACAGTTTATTATGAATTAATGGCGTCCTACCTCAGTGAATACTAAACAAGCTATTACGATCAGATAGCTATGAAACTAACTATTATGAGTGACAATACATATGAATAACAATTGTACGCTGTTAAATTACGATATTATTGTTCAAAAGAAGAGCCGCAAACATAAGGTCGGCGAGCCGCACTTTGCCCACCGTTGATCTAGACCAGGGGTGAGCAACCTACGGTCCGCGGGCCGCATGCGCCCCCGAGAGCATTCTGTGCGGCCCGCGAGCACTTTTGAAACTTCAGTAAACCTGAGTGACGATGATAGGAGGGGAAACAATTGCCATATTAAAGAGCCAAAAACTTTACATGCCACGATGAAAAAGGCATTTGTCAGTTTGCACAGACGCATTTTCCGTCCATTCAGAGGGTGATAACCTTTTTTTTTGGAGACCATTATGTCCACGTTCTACAATACGACAATGCAAGAAGGTGGGACCTTTTTTTTTCGACACTTACATGAGCACTGGCCCTTGGCCAACTCTTTAGTGATCAATGCGGCCCTCCGGCTAAAAAGGTTGCCCACCCCTGATCTAGACAATCAAAATAGAAAGACCAGACCACTCTGTGGTTCATGTAATTTACTTAATTTGGCACTAGATAGGACAGAAAAAAATTGTAGGATAACTGGTTAGCAAAAATAACCGCATGAGCTCATTGACGCATGACATTATTTTCAAAAAAGCGTAAGGTTACCTAAACGAAAGCACTAAGTTTACCAAAGTACAATTAAAATACCCGCTTACTCGCTATTTCAGACATATTAAGCCATCTAATATCCGGGTAAAATTTTTGTTGCTCCAGTGTGTTCCACAGTTTTTGAGGTTTAGAAAAAAGTCTTAAATTTTTAATGGAAATGATATTGTTGTTGTCTGTTTCCGATTATATGATGCATATACTGTGGTTTGATATTCTAGCTATCGCATTGCCATAAATTAAGCTCAGTTAATTGTAAAATGCAAAAAGCAAAATTGTCGAATGTTGGTTTTAGTCAGGGGTTTTCAACCTTTTCATAGTCATGGCCCACTTGTTAAAGTTCTGTGCACATTTTCGTAGTTTCGGTACAACCTGAGTCATTGTTCTGTAATCCACCGATTGATAACGAGGGGTTTTAGTGAAAATGCTACGTAACTGTTGGCAGACGTTTTGCTTGACAATCCCAACAGCGCTCTGATAAAGCTTCAAAGCAACTTTTCATTCAATACTGTGTAAAAAACCGCATTGTGTTTCCATGTTACAGAGTACCTGCCTATGTTCGACAAGAGTCAAAAAAAGTCTCTCAGATGAAGGATCCAAGACCTTGAGATGGAAAATTCCATAACAAAAATTTACACGCAACATGTTTCTCTTCATGCATTATTTCGAAATAACATGCTTTGGTGACTAAATAGCTCGGACAATTTGATTTTATGTAAATTACTTCCAGTTTTATGAAAATTTCAATATCTCAAAAAACTGTGGAAGACTTTACATAGCCTACCAGATAATTATGAGTACTGTTACCATTATTATTACGAATTTCTGACAATATTAAATTCTCTTTTCATTTAAGATTTTGAATGATACATTTTGTTTAGATTTATGGTAAACAAAATTTATTAATCAAACTGAACTATTTATGGGTCGCAAGACTCGATCCATTTGGCCCGCGGGCATCATTTTTGGCACCGTTGGTGTGGTGATTTTGATTAAAAAATAATTCCGATTTTTCTTGAAGTGTGGCTTACAGCGTTCAACGTTTTAGATTTGTGAGTTCCCTTTGAAAACGGAAATTGACGAGATAAAATACTGGTTTCGAAAATGAAAGTTGAGCTTAGGTTGCTTTCGGAAAAATTCTTTACTTACGCTGTTTTTCTCAAATCGATTTCTTATTGTTAAAATACATAGCACAAGCGGAAAGCAGCAAAAGATTGCACGATTATCAAACCTATTGGCGTAAAAATATGGAAGGCTGAGGGACTGAAGCTACTCCAGGCTATTGCCAGCATCCTTTGCTCCGTAAAGTTGATCTCGAAAAGAAGTTCCCGTAATTTTGTCCCGCAACCAAAATGGGAAAAATAGTCGCTCTCAAAAAAAAAAAGAAAAAAGATATTCTAATTAATTTTGTGAACGAATATTGTTTCCTCAGAAAATTTTTATCAAAAATGCCAAGTGTTGGGCCAGTGATCGAGTCTGCTGCCCTCCTACGATCGATGGGTTGCAATACTTATTTGTTGGCGGCAAACACTGTTTACATTTTTTTGTTTACAAAGTCGTGTTTGCATTTTTTTATTGCTTGACAGTGACATAAAGACTCCATTTAATAAGCGTGCACGAACTCATGAGCTCAAGACTGGGGCGTACACAGAATTTTTTTAAGAGGAGCACAAAAATGACTTTTTGAAAATTGCACCGGTCAGTGGTTGCTTTCGATGTTCATGCATAATTGCATTGAAGACCTTTTTTCGGAGATCAATATTTTCAGAGTTATATCGCATGATTTATTTGATATCTTTTTAAGCATATTGTCTAAAAATGAGATTTAACGTTTTCCTGAGAGTAGCGCGCGCATGGGAGTCACTCCCTACGCCACTTGTTCAAGAACATATGGAAGCTTATGGCATTTACCAGATTTCGCTAAATATTTGGTGGAAATTTTACTTGAATTTGCCATATGTTTATAGGTTGACGTTAAGAACTTCGGCTATGCAAATGCTCGAAACATATATTTCGACTATCCTCTAGTAATCGACCGGTTGGATAAAGACGAAGGTAAGTGAGAAAAACTCGATTAAAAAATGATGATGAGCTGTGACGTGGCTAATTTGCTCAATGCAGCAATAACTCAACGCTGCACGTCTTGGGTGTTTTTCCAATTGCATTTGTTGTGAGTTCACTAGAGCGATAAACACGAATATGCGTTGGCTTTTTTTTATCCTTGAAAAGGAAAAATTTATCTCGCTTTCTTTTTGCTTTCGTGCTAGAAAAACATTGTGTAGGGTGTCTGGCAACTCCGCAACGCGATATCTAACACTAGTTGTTAGTCGTAGGTATAACTGTAAAAGTTTTTTTCCTGGAAGTGGAAAATAAAGACGTATGGCTAAAAAAACAGGTCAACACAAAGCAGATCACAAATATCAGCAATAGTTTGATGAATTACCAAGGATTTATTTTGAAATTGTTTTTAGAAGGAAAGCAGGGACTAGGAGTTTCCGATGTGAAAAATATTTTTCAAATAATAACAAGTCATTATCACGGGACAAAGACACAAATTTCTAAAAATTGAAAAGATTTTTACACGTTGAGGGAAGATGAACGTTCAAGTTCTTCAGCTTCCGTCTCCCTCTATTGGTGTGCGACCTTGACCATCTGAATACGTCACAAATAGCTTACACAACTAAATACAATCAGAAGGCTGGAGGTTCAAATCCAATTCGAAGAGTTTTTAGCCTTTTGCACTGCTTCACTGTACGTGCAAGTTATCCCAATGTGCATGAATACATCCTTTATGATGAAGCATTTTTTCAAAAATAACAAATTCCGGATTATATTCGTTTATTAGTTGAGGCATTTTTACTTCACGCCAATCAAAAAAGTAAAGCGTTATTTTTTATCAGAAACATATTTTGCGACTGTTTCAAACTCAATTTCTCCCTTTTTTGGTTTCACCGCTTTCTGCTCTTTCTACTTCACAGGCGTAGATCGAAAACAGCTTCTAAATTGAATATCAATCGTTTTCTCAATTTATTTTTCTCACTGGCATTGTGACTCTATGTTGCTTTTAGGAAGTTTTGGTGGAGGAATAGTTATCGATGTGGAAGGCGATGGCTTTTCTAAAGATTGCAACGTTACTGTTTGCGGGACCGCTTGCGTCGAAACTCTTTTCTTCAATGCAACACATATGACATGCACCACACCGGAAAGGACTCTCAGCACAGGTTCAGGTTTGGATCAGAATGACCTAATGTACCTTTAGAATTGCATTATGCTTTGTTGTTGACAACCCGATCAAGCGAACGAAGCGCCACTGCTGTGGTGGCCATGATACGATCGAATAATGGTGTCTTCTAGCCCCGCAATCACTGCATTGTCGTGCTTTCGGAAAACTACTGCACAATCAGTGGCGTATTTAGAAACAAATTTGGGTAAGGGAACAAAGTAGTTCGTACTGTTAAAGACCTTTTCTTTTGAGATCTACAGTTTGAAATTTAGAATCTCGCCCAGTTTCGTCTCCAAGCAGACGTAAAATCTTTATTCTCCCATTTTATTCTCCAAACAGACATAAAGAATTTTTTCGTTTCCTAACTTTTTGGCTGCTGTCCTACCGTTTTGTGGGCGGGCATCGTCTTTTGCTCCCCCTCAAAAACCCCCTCTGTTCACGATGATTGTTCCTGCTTGATTAGTATTAACAAGCAGCTACTCTATCAGAAGCAATACTGAGTAATTATTAGCAGGTGTGGAAAATGTGTGCTGTGTGGTTTATTGCCACTGTGGCAGTCCTGCAAGTTTGGAAAACGAAAACGATGCAACACAATAACAGCAATATTGCAGTTCAGAACCTTTGGGATGGGCACAAATGAAAAAAGCATTGTTGTTAGACTTCAGAATAAGAACACAACGGTCTATAGTCTTTAATATTCCTGAGCTGAATGAAATGATAAGAACTTACGTAATGATCGAACACAAGTTTCAGAAGCTAGGAATTTTCGAACGCTATCGAAATGTGAATTAAACAATAAAAACTTTTTGAAGTAAAAACAAAATTGAAATTACATTTTTCTGCTCGGAGAAGTAGTCGCCCGTCAAAAATAGATAAAAAGCTTACCGTCCAATAGCGAATTTTAACGAATTTTATGCTTGGAGCTATACATCGATTTTGGTTGGGAATAAAAAAGTATTTGCTTTTGCTTTAAGTGTAACACATCAACAAATGTCTGATTTTTTTCTCTTGGCGGTTAACCAAGATTTGGCTGGTCAGACTTTAAAACTACACTTGCCATATTAAGTTCTGGATCGAGTTTTCAACTTAATTACTGATAAATTCGTTGACCACGACAGCGAGGAATTGTGACCTAAAGTTGTTTTCCTAGCAAAAGCGCAATAAAATGACTTTTGCGCCACTACTATGCCTGTGCTATACCTGTTTAGCACCACCCCCTAAATATGCTTACCTACCGTGCTGTAACATCCTGGTGCCTTCATCGCTGTAGGTCGGTATTTGTCAAAAGTGACAGATTGGCTTAGAAACGCAAAATGCGATTGTCAGGCCCATCAATAGAGAGGTGATGGTTGAATGACTAAAAATAAAACCAGTTGAAGAAAAAATATCTAATCCCAACATCAGAAAATACAACTGATCTAGACCTAGCCTCTCCTGGTCTTACTGGTAACAATTTCTCAAAGAGCCGATGTTGTACAGCAAACCATTAGCTTGGTATGTTATTTCAGTCACTATAAAATTGAAATGCTTGCCATAAATAAAAGATCCAATTTGCGTAAGACATCCTCTTTAAACTTAAGTTATTTTCCAAACCGCTGAAAATACGCTAACTTTCGTTGCTATGCATAACATGCGCGCAAAAGCACCTTAAGAGGCCATTTTCTGTTCACATAATTGTGCTCAGATAAGCAAAGTATGAGAGCAAGAAGTCGTTGCAATGCATTTTTATGTTCACATAATTATGTTCAGGCAAGCAAATTATTAGCGCAAAAACGTTTAGCAGAAAAATGTTGTTTGTTTTATGTGCACGTGTATTTGCAAAAGATGTGCAAATAGCTTACGCGACCACAACGCCAGGTTTTTGAATGACGACTATCTTGAAGACGGTAGAGTCACTTAGTAGCTTTCCAAATATTCTGTTTTTGTGTTTGGTGAGTTAAATCTAATCTTTTTACTTGTTTGAAGCTTCTACGGCTCAAATAAAAAAAGCTTATTCCAAAAGAGATTTAAATATCTGCCAGTATTTCTCGTGAATGAAAACCCTCGTAAAAGTCTGCTGCAACACCATAGCTTACTGATTAAATTTTTATATTAATTTGTTGTTTTTAGCTGATGAAGTATGCGACGTAAAAGTCGAAAATGTGGACGGTTCGGAGGAAACATTAACGGGTGGTTTCACATACAAGTCAAGTTTAACTCCTCTTGTGCAAAGCGTATCTCCGCAATCAGGAGGAACTGCTGGCGGCACTGTAGTTACTATATCCGGAAGCAATTTCTGGTAAGTGGTAAATCTGTTAATATGTTGAGAAGCATCTCACGATAATTTAAACACTGTTCGTAGGAAGATGTGTTTCATAGATATAGGATATTTGATCGCTACCTTCATATTTGATCACTACTTTCATTTACCTCCATATTTGAGTTGTCCATGTACAGCCCTCCAAATGTTTACTTTATACTTATAAAACAGCTAGATTATAAAAGCATCACGCTCACGTTACACAACGGCTACAATTGTATGATTCCAGCAATTCCAGTTTTGCTGAGAGCTGATTATATCTTGAACAGGTCAAATAAAAAAAATATTGCTAGCAATTGAATTGAAATAATTTATGTTGGAGTCGAAGCATGATATCATGATTTAGAATTGGAGTATTTTTTACTTAAATGCAAGACCTGGGTAAAAACGAGATCCTTTGTTGTTAATCAAAGATGAGTAAAAACTTTTCTTTGAAAATTGTCCTGTCCAAACAGGCTAGCTAACATATCTATTTTTTTCACCGGCGCAATGGTGTAGTGGTTAGAGCGTCCGCTTCGCAGTCTGTAGACCTGGAGTTTGTTCCCAAAGTCGAGTCATACCTAAAAACTTTAAAAAGTGGTATTCACAGCCTCCCTACTTGGCGTTCAGCATAAAAAAAAAGGATAGTGCAGAGAACAAGCCGGCAAGCTTGCTTGCTTTGTCCTTGGGCAAGGCATTTAATGGGGTGCCTCCATATTTATGCGGCAGACAGGTGGCGTACCCGTCCTTCACTGGGTTACAATCGTAAAGCTGCTCACCCTGCACGTCAAAAGAGGTGGCTTTTGAGTACCCACCAATGGCAGTCCACCTTGTTGGTGGTGGAATCACCTGTCATTCATGACTGGTTCGAAATGGGCTGCCACTTTTCCCCTAGTCTAATTCAATTAGGTCGACGGCATGAACCTGGATTTCAGTTCGTGCCGACCTCCATTCCGAAGAAAAGGAGGGATAACCACAGCAACACATCTTTTCGTTTCATTACTTTCCGTCAAATAATTGCCATAACCGTCGAAAGGTGTCTTTATTACGACCGAAATTGCGTTATAATTTCCATTAATTGACCAATTTATTTTTGTGGGCAATTTATCTGAGCAGACGTCAACTTCATGTCGAGACAAATTTTTGTCATTATAACTCTACACAAGTTTTTCGTAATGATTTGATGGACCTGTTGTGCTCAAAGGTGCCCAAACTTGCATCACATTAAAATTGCGAATGCCATGAATGTTATTTTATTGTGCTTGAAATTCGGATCAGTTAAACTTAAGTTAAGAAAACGGGGTTGTTCTGATGTTTATGGTTGTTGTGTGATGAGATGAAATTGACTTCAAACTCCCAATGGTTTTTGTGTGATGAGATGAAATTGACTCCACACTCTCAATGGTTTTTGTGTGATGAGATGAAATTGACTTCAAACTCCCAATCTAAATTTCTATATAAAATCAAACTACAGCATTTGAAATTGTTTTGAAGTTTAAATCGCATACTTCAACTTTCAAAGCCTACACAAAAACAGCATGAAAATTTGGTAATTGGCAATTTGGTTTTGAGGCAAAGATCTATTTTTATCAGCGGCGGACTAACAATTAGTGGAGTCTTGAGCCGATCTGGTTACGGAGCCGTTTCAACATAGAGAACAACTCTTTTGCTCTACGAACTTTACCGGGTTACAATTGTGAAGCTGCTCACCCAGCATTTCTTAAGAAGCGACTCTTGGGCTCTCGCCAATGGCAGTCCGCCTTATTGGTGGTGGGGCTACTAGTCAGTAATTTGCATTCATGAGTGGTTCGAAATGGACTGCCACTTTTCCTCTAGCCTAGTTTGATTAAGTTTGCGGCGTGAAAGTGGAAAATCGTTTTATACCGTGCCTCCACCCCAAGCAAAAGGAGGTGTAGCCTCAACAACAACACTCTATTTGCTGAGACGATCACAGCTCTGGTATCACGTAAGTTAAAGTAAGAATGTGTTTGTTTTGGGTTTTTTCGCTTACTACAGAATCGTTTTCAAAGGTCTTAAATTTTTGCTTTACGAATAGCAAAGTTATTAACAAAATTATTTCAATCTAATATACGCAGATTGTTACGGTCAATAGGACACAAGGGAAAGAGCTGAAGTTCTGTGGTATTCTTGAGTTTATTTTTAATTCTCTTTAGGCGAGAATGCTGCTGCACGCTGTTGTGCCCAAAATGATTGCGTGTCGTAAGTGAATGGCTCAATCTTTCCATAAACGATAGCATCTAAATCAGGGCTTCTCAAACTTTTGTGCTCTGCGACCCAATTTCAGAAAAAATTTTGTATCGCCTACCCGTCAATAGTATGGAAACAGTTAACATCCCAATGCCAACACTGGCGTATTTAGAAAAAATTTTGGTGTAGGGAAGCTCGGGGCAGAGCATTAAGTAAGATAAATCTTATTATCAAGCGATCATACAGAATAAGTGAGCTCAATCTTCTTTTGGAGGGACGGAGCATTAAACGTAGAGAACCTTTTAAAAGAATGAATTTTGCTAGTGTTGGTCTTCAAAACATTTTTTGCTTCTGTCACACCGTTTGGGAGCCATCTTCCTTTATTCTTTCTCAAATACGCCACTAATTAGAAACTTCAAGTCGCATTTTTCTCCAGCGCATAACCACGCGAATGTATACAATCCACAAAAGTAACTGTACGCCCACAGTAATAAAAGAACTGCATAATGAAAACAGTAAACAGCCGGACGTGCAAGGTGATACAGGAATGAAATGAACTGATGCACAAGAACTGCTTGTTTTCGATAAAATCTCTTTAAATAGATATTTAAAAAAATCGAATGTAAAAGCAAATGTTACAATTTTTTTAGCTTTTGAATATTCATATCAAGACCAAAGGGAAAGGGGGATTAGCCCTTTCGCTACTCTGAATTAATTGACTACAGGTGTCGCTATGTATCACTGTCCTTATATATTACCGTAGTTAACTACAGAGATGTATTCATGATCACTTGCTGATACCGCTAACTACCTAAGTCAAACATAACGATCAGATGCACGCACTTTAGGAAACGATATGAACTTAATGTACCTGTTGGTATTCAAACTTCTTATTCCATCTATAATTAATACTAGGCTACTATTGTGATAAGGTATTTCAATAGACTTTTCTACTTCTAAACGGCAAATTTTTTATCACCTCATCAGCTGCCACAACCATTCGTTTTCATTACTGCGTCACCAAATAGGAATTAAGTTGCTATTCTTTGCCGCTAATACTAATCGTTGTAATTAAATAATCAACATTGTGACGTGAGAGATAAGTTGATAGAGCCAAGACAACCTGAGGAGGCCGTGATTGAGCCCACTGTATACAATACGACATTATTTTTAAACAATAAGTTTTTTGAATTAAGGATTGAAGATACAGTAAAGTCTATTGGTCGCAATGTATTACAAAATCTAATCTTGCGGATTTCATAAGTTTTGCCTGGCCTCTTAGTTTAGCAGGACTCTTTAAATTTTGCGTGGCCCTGGCTTTTAGCTCCATCCCCGCTCTTAAACCGCTACTGATTTTATATCCTTTTTAGCAGTATCTAGGAAGACAGGTATTACTGTTTGCATCTTTTTTGTTTTACGAATAATTTTGTTTTTTCCCTTAACGGTACTCATGCACCAAAACAAAAAGTCGTTGAAAAATAATAATAAGTTTTCAGATTGAGAGTCAAATCAAATTCTTAAAATGTCTTTCCGCACACACACACACACTTTCTTAAATCGCTTTTCCTCTTCGATAGGTTGAGAGGAGAGCAACCCCAAGAGTTTACTAATCTCATAAATCTGTCTGTGTTGTGTGTGTCGTTTGAAATTACTGGGTTTAGAAAAATAAAACTGGGTGGCTACAATTGATTACTATCGCGAGTGAGTGTCAACTGAGTTATCAGTGTTACAGCGATGAAGTTGTAACAAAAAATCATAATCAAAAGTTTCTATTCTTTGACAGAAAGGAACAATTTTTGCCTCGAACGAAAAGCAGCAACGACTCGCCCTTATTCAAAAAACCAATAGACCCATTTGTTGTGAGAGGTTAATATGAAGTCGCGAAAACTTTTTTCACATATTTTTTTCTCAATAAATATATGACTATAATAGCCGCTTCGAAAAGCTATAATATCATAATCGTCTGTCTTTATAATGGATTCAACGTTGCAATCTTATAGCTCTATGGCAGGCTTAAGATATTAATATACTTACTATCTTAACCATTTTACCATACTTACTGATATATTTACTATCTTATTCTATTTTTCTGTCTTGCTTATTGACTAGGACGTCTAGATTGTTTTGGATCTTTCTTTTCTAGGTTGCCTACAGTATTTTTTAACAAAATTGGTATCTTGAACAACAACTGCATCTTAAACAGAATATCTATCCATTTTCATATTACTTAATACTTGAGCGATCCCAAGTAATGCAAGTATGTAGTATTCAGCCAAGCGCTTGGGTGTTGGCCCGGCGGATCCCTGCGGCAAGCAGGCCATTGTACATGAAATTTTGAACAACTCGCCATACCCTGATCAATGGGAAAGGTTTTTTCGTGTTTAACAAAACACTTGTAGCCTTTCCTTTTTCTGCTAATGGCACATGCAATCACGAGCTCTTGTTATTTGTCGTCTGCACCATAAATTTGCTCTTGAGAGTAAATTATTTTAAATGTTGGCATATGTCCGGATTTCTGGTTGCTCGCTTATGCTCGATTTCCTATGTCGTGTTCATTTTAATTCTTATTGATTTGCTGCAATCAGAGCGGTCAAATTTACCACAAAAATGTACAGCAAAAAGCTTTGTCAAAACCGTTCAGGCATATAAATTTGTTTTCAGGACAAGCAAAAGGTGAAAGATTTTGCACTTGTTTACTGATCTTCCCCAATCTTTTGTCTCGGTTCCTCAAGGGAAAAAATGCAATTTTTTATTTTCAGCACTAATCCGACTGTGAAGATAGACAGCAGTGTTTGCGTTCATTCAGCTGCTTCTTCAACGGAGATAACGTGCGAGACTAGTGAACACAATGGATCGGTTCTAGCACAAGTAAGTGAAGTGCAAGTTGGCGACAATGTGTACTGGACGGGCGGCATCATAACTCAGTTCGGTAAGACATTCACCAGTGGAAGGCCACGAGATTTCTTTGTAAAACCTAGTTGCCGTGAGAGGAAATATCATTTTTTGATATTTTGACTGTACTCGAAATTTCTTCCAGATCGTCACCTCTGACATTGCATTAGAGTTTTCTATCGCCTCCTACCAAGTTGCGGCGATGCTATTTGTAAGACGATTACTGCTGAACTACATGGTTGCCTCCCGTGTGTAATTATTGACCATGACATCACAGCAATGTTGTAGATCTACATATGACTGATTTCGTAGTCGGTCGATTTGGCAGTAGAGAGCTCAATGATAGAATCAGAGCAATAAAATAAAATAAAATTGGCATTATGCCAGTGTTGTGTTTTAGAACTACCTCCTGACGAGCCGCCTTAGGCGAAACAGACTGTTGAGGTGTTTTCAACTGGAATAAATTTCATTTTATTTTATGACTGATTTCGATATAATTTGTTTCTCAAACTTTTCGTTCCCATCTTTTCCGTAGCGGTACTAAAACTTAACCCTTGAAATCTAGCCCAGTCCCTAACTCTAAACCTAAATTAACTTGCAGTGACTATAACCAGTACTTTTGGGGATATGAAAAGTTTTCTCACCTAGGAAAAGCACGACGCCTAGTCATTTTTTCTCCAACACAAAGGGTTTTGGACGATACACGTGATAAGAAACTATTAAACTGACAAATTTTTTTATTTTAACTTTTTTGAAGTATTTAGTTATTATTAGATACAACAAAACATAACACAAAAGAACTTGATAATCTGAAGCAGGCTTTCAAAATTATATTTTGGTAGTAGTCGAATGATGTGGGGTCAGGAATATCGTTTTGACCAAACGGTAATTGAAAGCTTGCGCCTTCAAACTCCAAGTTCGTTGATGTTACTGTGTCTTTCAGAAATGCTCTTTAAAATGATTTTGCATGTGTTGTGTAATCAACAAGCTTTAAATTTATCAAAAAATATCGCACAACTTAAGCGAAATGTTGAAAATTGAGAACCTCAAAGCAGATCTGAACGATTGTGCAATGGTTGATTTTGCAGCTATTCTCCTGCGAGCTACAAAATAAAGATGCAAGGCAATCCGAAACAAATCTAGATATAAGTTGTATTGTGTGTGTTTGTGAGAAAAAGATGTCGTCATGATCGTCAGTACATAAATTTGCATAAATAATCAGATTCTTTTATAAATTGATATTATTCGTTAGGTTGTAGTTGACTGCGGCTACGGCGGCTCTTTTTCACAAAACAAAAGTGCAACTGAGTTTCATTACGTCGACAAATGGAGTTCAAAATTTACATGGGGCAACGCTGATCCTCCTGCAGAAGGAGACTTTGTCATCGTTCAAGAGGTGGGTTGTGGTTGTTGATCAGGTAACACGCAAATTATATTGTCAACTGCTGTAGTTAGCCTATGCCTTTGGTTTAGTCTAGGTATGCAAGCAGTGCGATGAAATATCCAATACTTTTTAATTGCCTTTGTATCGGCACCAACTTAACTACGCTATGTAATTTGTACAAGTTTTTCCTAGACGATTTTACATCGATTTCTAAAAAGTTTTGTCTTTACTTATTTTTTGCTTGTCAAAAGGATAAAATACTTTTGCATAAAACCAAAGCACACTTGCAAGAGGTGAAAAGTCTTATTGGCGTTTTCGTAATCATTTTATTTAGCTCTTCTGGTAATGTAACGTTTATTTAAGTTGATACAAGTTCTTATCGAGCATGCAAAAAACTTTAATATCCGTCAACGTTTCGAACAGCTATACAGCTGTTCTTCATCGGGACTAATAATAAACGAAAGCACGAGTGAGGGAATAGAAATAGTTTGCTACGCAATCGAAAGAAAAAGGCAAAACAAAAGGTTTAAAGGCGAATAATAAACAACTGTAGATTACGTCAAATTATCATAAATTTCAGAATAAAAACGATATTCTTTATCATTGATTGAATTTTCAGAATTATGAATAAAAAAAGATTCAAGAAATCGGCGTTTGGTAAAATCTATTTCAAAGGTTAAAATTTCGCTGTGATCCCAGTCAACTCGGTGATCTTTGGTGATGACATGCTTGACCAATGTCGTTTTTTTATTAAAATTAAATAAACGTTACATTATCAGAAGAGCTAAATAAAATGAATTTATCAAAAATACCTGGTAGCCAGAATAACAGTGTTTTCGTAATCACTTGTAAACAGTGTTCATGATACAATACCAAGGTGGGTGAAGTGAAAAAGGATCTAGTCAATACTATGACCAACCGAACACTAAGCAATTACAGCTAAAGATCATCAGTGGCCGTATCTACATCCTTTAGATAATTCAACCAGTCATTCAGCTTTAACTTTTTTAATGCCGGTAAACACATTTTAACTATCTAAATAGTCATCATCGGTTCCTGGTGATAGAAAAAAAAGAATTAAGTGAAAAACTCTGCATGGCCAGCGTATGAAATTTTTCTGCAATGAAAAACCAATATCTTTACAATGCCCACTGCAAAATCTTATTAGTAGCAGTAAATCGGGTAATTTAAAAAAATCGTTGCACAAAAGATGGATGTAAATTCAAAACGGATAAAAAAAAATTAAAAAGTTGCCTAAGGCTATAGATGTCAAGAGCAGTAAACATAATAACAGCAGAATATGAGACTAAAAAGTAAGTAGGGGTATGACGTCATAAATCAATAAATAAAAGCAAAGAGGACTGAATGCTTATTGTAGGCTAGTCAAAACTATGCGATGTAACCATTAATGCTTATTTTTAATCGCCACCGTTCTGTTCAACGGGCCTTACCTTCAAGCATGCGACTAGGTGCCTCCACATACCTCAGTCTGGCACTGGTTCTAGTGCTCGATTAGTTAAATAATTCTCCTCTAGATCAAACCGTTCTCAGGAATGAAAAGAAAGTGCAATTGAAACGTGGAATTCAATTCAAAAGTAGAATTTAAACGCACAGCTACACCATTCAGTCGAACAATAGCCATTAGCTTGAAGAACTGTTGTTTGGCTAGTGTGTATGAATGTAGTATTCAATCGCACATCCAGCCTTATGTTTAGCTACTTGAGGGTTGCAAAGATAAATAAAGTTGTAAATTTTCTTGATCAAGGAATATAGCTTCTTCGGTGTACATTTACTCTAGAAAGGAGGCCACGAATACGACGTTGATGAAACGGTTAAAGCGTCATGTTATTAAGTGACAATGGTTCGATGGCCATTAGTTGAAATCTCACAAAGACTGCGCAGTTGTGCTTTTAGGAAAGGCACCAGACGAGATTTTTTCTGCTCGGCGGATTCTAGCAGTAAAATAAATACTATACCAAAAAATGCAAGCAAAATTTTGAAACTTGAAAACTCCAAACAGATCTGAGCAATTGCTGCCTTATGTTTAGGGTCGCTGTACTGTTGTTCAAAAGCAGGGTCTCCAAACTACGGCCCGCCAAGACTTTTAATCCGGCCCGCGGAACTCTCTTCATAATCATAAAACTTTACTCCAAATCGGGGTGATGACCTTCATTTGTTTCAATTTTTATTTTTGAAAATTACTGACATAGGTGGCAGCAAGAAAGGCGAAGACTTAATTTTTTTGGACATCGCCTCTTTTTCAGGTAACGCAACTCGGTTTCCGACATCACTAACCATTGTTTAATGGTAACTGGTAACGATTCTGCCCCTCCTCTAGTGGAAGTGACTGTGCCTAAAGTTAGTAAGGGAGGAAAACAGCATAAATGTTGAGAACCATTGATTAAGAATGTTGGCTCTCAAAGCTTTTGAAATTCAGCAATGTGGCTCTTCGTTGGAAGACTTTGGAGACCCCTGGTCTAAAGTATAAAAGCAAAATAACCAAAAAATAAACAAATCATTTGACAGTCTGTCAATGTCCTGTTCAGTAGAAAGACAAGAAAAGGTGCGTAAAAAACTCCGGAGGCCTACATTTTGAAGAATTTAGTTTTACTACTTTTTATTAGCTTAATCCATAGCGAGTGAAATCAATTTTAATCTTGTTGTCTGTGCGTATTTTTATGTTGTGGCTTATCTTCAGGGTCAAAGCATTCTTCTGGACACCAGCACACCGGTATTAAAATTTTTACTTATTCATGGAGGAAAAGTGATTTTTGATGAAGCGGATATAGAACTGCAGGCGGAAAATATTCTCATTACCAATGGTGGCACTTTACAGGTATTCAGTGCTCTACACATACGTACATTAAGATTTACTCCGACTATTGGTTATACTGCTGCTGCAGTTTACATTTATGTCTTACAGCGCCATTTGCTTTCTTATCACATTTTAATTAACAAATGAATCTTTAAATTCAGCATATCTGTTTTGGCGCTTTTCTATCACAGTCTTGAAAGTTTCTCACAATCTTAACAAAAAGTTTATAAATTTGATAAAAAGTTTGCCTGCATAAAGGCCGTTGTTTTCTGGAAACAGACTTTGTGCTTTGTTGGTAAGTTTTTAAAATATTTCGCAGCTGTGTATACATCAATTTTGTCCTTCTTTTGCTCAGAGGTTTTAAGCAGAAATGATCTTTTCCTAACAAAATTAATTGTGTTGCAGCTGTTTTTAGACAATGATGTATTGAATATTACAAAAGTAGGTCTTTTACAGATGGAAAATTGGCCAATTTTCCCTGAATTATCGGGGTAAAATAGTAAAACTGTTCACCAAACATGTCATAGGAAACGATTTCCGGATACTAACTAATGACAGTCTGCCTTGTTGATAGTGGGGCTACCAGTCCCCACCTTGTCTTGACGTCTTTATTTTTCTCTGCTTTTCCCAAATTGGTCTTGATTAAGTTTGCGGTGCAAATCTAAATTCCTGTTATATTCCTGACTTTCATCTCAAGAATGATGAAGAGTAAATACTCGTTACACCTAGACAAATAGTCGATGTGCGGGCGATAATTCTAATTCTAGGACCTCTCAAAACCGAGTTTTCTGAATCCCTCTTGTTTACCTTCAAAAATAAAGCGACGTAGAAAATTTAAGATTTGAGAATAAAAAAGCAGTTATTTTTAGCGCATTTTAATGCTTGTCAGATTCCAAGATTGCTTCATTCTAACATGTTTGATTTTCACTAGTGGAACCGGTGGTTCCTATTGTAAATTAATTATTTTCAAAGCTGTATTCAAGAGATTGTGTTACAAAGGATTTCAATTTCTTCCTTATTTCGAAACAAGTTTTTTTTGATTCAAAACTTTTATTAAAATTTGACGCCTAGATAAAAAAGTGATTTAGTGCCAGCATGACGAGTGCAAGCAATTAAAACCTTTCAAAAAGATTAAACAACTTTTTTTCTTCAAGAAATAACCTCGACTTAATTAAATCTTTTACAAATTTTCCGCGTTGGTTGATTCATTACATTATTTCTACTTATAAGAAGCTTTATAGCATGTAAGATATATATTTTTGTGACGGGTTAAAGAAGAACTAATAGTTTTATAAATATCGCTTGTGTTTATTCTTTCGGAAAATTGTGTTGATACAATAAAATATACTCCAGTGTTGTATATTTACGAAAATATAGTAATAAACTACTTTGTAATATAATATCGAAAATAAGACTTACTGTAAGAATTTGAAGAAGATGGCAGAAGCACCAAAACACCTCTATTTTTTTAACTACATCAATATGCCATGCATTACGAATATTTGGTGAATCCCAAATTTACGTTAGCGCCAAAGTTTAATTTGCATACCATGATGTTTTAGAATGCGAATTCTGGCAATTTATGACGCAACAATTTTCCTATAGCATTTTTGGCGTTTTTTTAAGCACGCTTTTTTTTCTTGAACGCTTTTAACAAAAAGCCCTGTTTCGTTGTAATATAAATGACGTAATTTTGGTCTCTGATACCACCACCAGCAGGCCAGCTGCTGCACTTATTGTCAGATCATTTTGAAAGCAAACGTGAATACCAAAGACTATTAGTGATAAGCTGCCTGTTAAAGTACAATGATACATTACAGCGCTTAAGTACGGTTTATATTTGTTTTTTAATAAGGCCACGGCAGATGCGAAAAAAACCGAACTGTAGGTGGGCTCCACGTTAAAATGTTTTTGCTGGGCAGTGATTTTGCGCGTTTTGCTACTCTTAATCGCTAAGATGTTTTTTTCACTTGTAGTCAAGTGGAATAAAATGCTTAGTTTCAATGTGAACTCTTGCAGGATTTAGAACAACATTATTCTCTTCTTTAACATAAAAAGAAGACTGATAGGTTATTTACTTAAGCCAAAACCTAACTTATTGTTACAACTAAACTGCAGATGCTGGACTCTAGGTTCCGGATTAGTTTGCCCTCCCCTGATTGCGTTTATGCCGGCAGCAGGGAACACACGTACAGCTAAGAGTTTTAAGCAATACAAAGGTTGAGATATTCAATTACACAAAAGTTGTGAAAAGTAGCTGTATTATTTAATATCTTAATTGCTGTAAATACATCAATCACTCGTCATCATCAATCACATCAATAAGCCTATCTCCAAATAAACTCTTTCAGTAATCGTAAAACGAAACCAATTTAGAATTTGAGAAATGATTAAGAGTTGTAAGACCAGTCTTTATTCAAGGTACCGATACGACGATCGGGATTAGGGGCGCAGGGGCAATGCTTTCATTTGCACCAACTTATCGTTACTGCTCTCAGAAAGGTAGAAGCCGTCGCACCCGGCTGAACCTATATTTTTCAAACAGCATTGCTGACTGGTAGTCCTGCAGGGCGACACCGGCACAGACGGTTAGTAAACATCAACAAAAGCTTGCCCTGGCACACGGCAAAAACACGGGCTACTTTGATGTTGTATGCTATTCATCACACAACAGAAAGTAAAAACTAAATAATATTTGGAAAAAGTTCCCCAAGCTACTTTCATGTCCAACAACTTTATAATGTTTATTTGAAGCGATTTTGTGAAAAGATAAGAATGTTTTATCAATTGCTTCTTATCTAAGATCATTAAAATTTGAGTCGCTCGTACATCTCTTTTTTGATAAAGATCTCTAACAAGGGCAATTCATGTTGCCAAAACGCTTAATACTACTATGTAGCTGATAAATTCCATAAAAAAATAAAGTGTTGGTTATAGCAATTACATGTACATGCTGGTGGAAGATAAATTTGCTGGTTTTCCAATTTATTAATAAGCTTGAAGTCGAGAAATTCATTTGAATCCTGCCGTCATTCAGGAGTTAAATTGATTCCTTTGTAGGTCGGTACTGAAGACAAGCCGTTTGAGCATAAAGCCACTATTCACATGCATGGGCACTTGCGCGCAAAAGAGCTTCCAGTTTACGGCGCGAAAACTTTGGGTGTAAGGAAAGGCGTCCTTGACCTTCACGGGAAACATATCCGCCACACATGGTGCTTTTTATCAGCGACTGCTGCAGCTGGAACCAATACGGTAAGCTGTAACAACGTTTATGGTGTTTTGTTTGCACAATAAAAAGCTAAACGTTGCCCATGGTTAGTGGGCCATGTCTTTTATTAACCGATGATAACAGAATGGCGTGTGTTAGTGTGGTAACAAAATTAGTACGACTTTTTTTTAGTTGTACAGTAAAATAATCTTTTTTCACATGTAAAGGGTTGCCCCCTTTTTGTGGTTGGAAGATTGTGTTTTCTCTAAACTTGAGACTAAAACAGCAAAGACTAAATTTTGTTCTCTCAGCGGAGCCACCTATAGCATTATGATCGAAGAGAAGAAGCAAGCAAAGTGCATTTCGTTTAGAAAGTAGCAAATAAAGGCTCAAATTATTTCCTCCTGCATCAGGATAAGGTAGGACAGAAAGGTTCGCATTTTAGTTTTTTGGCAAAGGGCGTTGTTTGAAAAGTAAGCTACATTATTACCCACAAGGTATTCTTTTTTGGAACCCTACCCATACGTTTGCTATTTCTTTTGGGATGCCATCGAGGGCAAAGTGAAGTCAAAATATTCTGAGAGTTCAAAAACATTGGCGGGAGTCAATGAGGAGTTGATAAATTGCAATTACAATGTAATTAACATTGTTGGAAAAAACAACAACTGGTTGGGGAAGCCAAACGGTGTCAGTTGACGTAACTGATTTCTCTTTATCCAAGGTAAAATTTCCCATGCTCTTAAGTCTGTGAGTGTTAGAAAAGATGCAAACAATAGAAAGCTCTGAACAGACCGAGAATTCTCTGAGTAACTTGAGTGTTTCAGATACATTAATATTTGAAAAAGCACTAAAAGATTTGCAAGCAGAGATCGTCACCCAAATTTCCAAAAAAGGTAACAAGAGTTAATATATCAATTTTGGTGGAAATATCCTTTTTTGTCAATTCAGAAAAGTGTAGTACAACAAAGTACCTTTAAAATGGTGTCATGAAAAACTGAAAACAAGTGTTTCGGCGGAGGCAGAAAGGACTGAATTTTGATTCACAAAAACCTTTAAAATATCCAAAAATCTTCTACACTTTTTGTAGACTTTGAAAAAGCATTTAAAGGTACTATTCAGAAAAGTTGAGTGATTTACTGAAAAATGTCTCTGTTGGTCAATTCCTATTGGATATCGAGCTGCTAGACTGCTGTTTGGTTGTGTGCGTCCTAAAACAAAACTTTGAGTAAAATTCGTCCACTGTATGTCTTGGACTTCTGCAAGGGTGTATCACTGTCGCCTCGGTCATCACTTCTTTATCCAATATTGGGACCTGGTCATTTTTGTTGTTTAAGTAAATCTAATATAAAGCCTAGTTCTTTCTGTGTGTTTTAATTTCTCCAAAGCTACTAGACGTATGATCATGAAATTTGGCACGATTGATCACTTCCGCAAAGTGAGTGTCATAAAGAAGTTCATGACGTCATCATGACGTTAGAACCACAGATAATTTTTTTAATTTGTGTACTTTCCCAAACAAAGGCCAGCTCCCGGCTTACCAACTTAAAAAAATTGTACTTCTCTAGAGTGTAAGATGACGTCACAGCTAACGCTTTATTGCACGATTTGTTCTCTGTGTTTTCTCAAAAACTACTCATTGTAGAAACGCAATTAAAAACCTTTTCGGGAGATATTAACAATATGTATATGATAAAAAAAACTTCACAACAATTAAAAGTCAAATAATGATGTAACAACAGATTTTTTTACGCATTTTAAGCCTTCTGTGGATGCTTTTGCTATTTTTTCCTGCACGCTTCAAACTTTGGTACAATCACCACTTTTGTTGCCAAAGATCATCATATGACAACTTTTTCAAAAATTGTTAAAGTTTTACAACATTACTTGACTGAGAAATTGATTTGTTATCTCATTTCAAACCGATTTTCAAAATTACTTGAACTAATTGAAGTTTATTTTAAAACAATTCCGATAACATGTGAGTTGTACCTCTACCTTTTGTTTTTGTACAAAACAAATTGAAGTTTAAGGCCTATTCTGTTACTTTTTACTCCACAACCAAGTGGTAAGCTAAGTAAACCAGGTAACGTCAATATATGAAGATTATGATGAAGCACTAACCTTTAGTGTCGTTTGAAGTCTTAAGAAAGTTGCTTTCCAGCAATATGTTGCTTTCCAATTAGTTAGAGCTAAGGATTAGTTTATAACGGCTGATCAAATATTGGTGGCCATGAGCGTATCAATTTCCATTCTTACTTGAACAATTTTCCTACCAGACCTAAGAAACTTGCAATTTTTAGAAGTTATTTCTTCGGCACATTTTGTCTATTTTTCTCGCAGGCATAGCTCTTTGGCATTGTCCAACTAAATTTTCAAAAAGGTTTATGACAAGAGGAAATCTCTAAAATTTTGAAATATATATCCTACCCGTCAAAATCACTCAAAATTTTGATGGCTTGGCTACAAAAAATTGCAATTTGTAGAAAAACTAAGCTCTTTAGTACATTTTGTCAATTCTTCCTTAGAAGCATAGTTCTTTGGCATTATCTACCACAATTTTCAAAAGCCTTTATCGAAAAATGAAGTTTCTAAACATTTTGCAAAAATAGCCTACTCCGCGCAAAAAACTGGTTATCCCCCGCAAAAAAGAGGGATAAAGATGATCCTGTTTTATCTTTCACAACAAAATATTAGTGTCGTGCTGCACACCACCTAAATGTTGAAGCAATTTCGTTTGCAATCGGTTGAAGGTGGCGCAGCGAGCTGATTTGCTATTCTTAACCTCGACATTACTGATGGAGACCTGCAACTCCGGCGACTTAACTGTGAGTGCTTCCTTTCAGACATTTAGTGGCACGCGCAACCCCATCATGATTTTTTAATCCATTGAGTTTCAAAAAACGAGTTTTGTTTCAAACAAGATTTGGCTACGACACGAAAACATTAACTTTCTATTACTGTTTTGACTACCCTCCATTGCGTGAAGCCGGCTTGGCTGACTGAACCAATATTGTTAATCCAAGCATTACTAGTGGAGGGTCCTGCGGGCGTCGCCGGTAGAGCCGGTTAGCACAAACTAAAAACACAGTTTCGCAGAAAATGAGGTCAAAATCGGAAGAAATAGAATCATTCAGCTTTTTATGGATGATATACTGTCAACATCATCAAAAATTGATTTCCTCGACTCTGACATGCATTCGATGATTTAGCAAGTTGTTGTGATGGCACTGGGATGAAAAGAAAAGCTGAGATTTGTTACTGTTCGAGAAACCTTGTCACGTAGATTGTCACATTTGCAAAGAAATTTCGAACGCGGTGGTGAGTTCAAGTATTATGGGGTCATTCGCGAGTAAAGGCAGGCAGAACCAAGGAATCAATATTCAAATGGGCAAAACAAGTTCAGGAATGTCTGAGTTTCAACGTTCAGTTGCCAAAAAAAAGAACTGTTTAAGCATGACAAACTTTTAATCCCGGATAGGCTCTTCACTAATGGTTATGAATCACACACAACAACCAAAAGAATGCGACCTCCGATTTAAGCTGCAAAAATGGGATTCTTTCAAAAGAGTAGATGTTATACATGAATTTTATTGTTCCAAAATATATTAAGCCGGTGCTTCTTCGTATTGACACGACGCAGTTGCTTTATTTTACCAACGCACAGTCAGCAGAACATTGCAAAAGTTAAGCATTCATCCAAGTCTTTTTCTCCTACCAATTAAAAAGAAATCGCCTCTTGGCCCAAGCGCTAGGTAGATAACTCAAAAGAGCAACTCAGCTCAAAACATGGAATAAACCCAGCTGAGTTAGCGGATATAACTGGAGGTCATGAGGTTTGTTGGGAACTCCTAAGAACGGTGTCTTGCAACGTCATAAAAAACAGTGTAAGAATATTTTTTCAAAAATTTTGGAACAAAGTTTTAAAATATGGAGTATAATTAAGAAAAAAAAGCTTGCTAGATACGTCAAAAGAGCAACTCGGTTAAGTCATGGCATGGAACAAACCCAGTTTAGTTAGATGATATGACTGGAGATCGCGAAATTTTTTTTGGGACCTTCTGAGAACGATGTCTTGCAACGTTATAAAAAAAAACCGCGTAAGAATAGGGATAAGCATTTATTTCAAAATTTTTGGAACAAAGTTTTATTATATTGCACATAATAATAATCAGCACTCATAGCACGCTGAAATTGTTTGTAATCAATTTGGCCTTATAATAGTTTTTTGTGATTATTTTTTTGCTCGTTTGAAGTGTTTGGAGTGGAAATGCTTTTTGGACCAGTATTGACAACTTCGAAGAGTGAGCGTAAACGAATTGCGCAATTTGCGTCATATAACTTTGAAGGATACACAGTTATCTTGCAGATCTACTTGACTGAGGATGTAAGTGACTGGAGTGCGGGTGATGAAATTATCATAGCAACAACAGGATCGCGTCATAGTCAAATTGAAAGCGAAAAAAGAACCATAGCTTCAATATCAGCAGGCAAGTTGAAAAACGAAACAGCATCTATCGTTTTTACGTATTTTACTTGGAACGGTTTTTAGCACCAAGACATATTCACTCATGACCGAGTAAATTTGATATCATATTGCATTTTTGACATTACACCTATCGTCTGACACCAAGCTGAAGATCTGTGAATGCCAATATTAAAGGGTTTAAGGGATTGAAACTTATGTCTACTAGGTTACTGCACTGCCCTTAGATATACGACCTGAGCTACTAAGATTATCAAGCGGAATCGTAGTTTGCAATCAATTTTCGAAAAAAGTTGAAAAAGATGATATGAAATTGCTTATTAAACAAACTTAAAAGTGTGTACGAAGAGGTTGACGAAGCGTTTAATGTCGATTATGAAGTATCATGGTCATGAATTCACAACTCACAATAAGGTGTTGTTGTGTCTTTGGGGAAGACACTTAACGGTAATTTCTTTCGCTTGTAGTAGAAATGTTTGGTACCAGCGGTAGTGACAACATAACTTCAAAGCCGCCCGAAGACAAAATGCTTTAGGATAACCGGCCAACAAGTTTTTTTGTGATTTGCTCTTAATAAGAAGTCAACAATACAGCCATAGCGAGGCTTGAGCCCACATATTTGCGCCACAAATAGCTTTCCAACCCACTCGACCTCGTTGCCGAAATAACTTTGATTCCCTAATACTTTTATAGGTATAGGCTCGCTTTCAAGTGTTTAAAATGCAGCATTTTTTATGCACAAGGGGTTATAAAAAAAAGGTGCCTTTTATAATTTTTTTACTAATCGTTGTTAACGTTCACTTTTTGCTAAGACTGCGATGTTGCACCTACAGCAAAAGCAATTTATAACGATTGCTTCGGCTTGCTATGTTTTTACAAACGGAACTAATGGGAAGTAATCTTGAGTAATAAATGATATAGTAGAAACTCTAAGTCAGTGGTAATCTTCTTACAAATCTTCAAATCCCCGCGTTTTTTCGAGCTTTGTTTGCCCTTTTCATTTTGCTGCCCAATGGTGGCTCCAGAATGTATTTAATAATTTTGAAACTTTAAATGAAAAAATAAATTTCTCACTGAAACAAAATCAACCAACAAGTTAACAACACAACGTTGATTCAATATTTCTTCTGTTCCTGCTTTTTGGAAACAATTCAGATTTTTTTTGCGTTTTTTGCATTATTTTTTGCATTTTTGTAATTCAAAAGACTTGGTCAAACTCTTTGACGGCCTCGTCGAAAACCAAGGGCTTGATCGAACCCAGTTTGAAAACCTATGCTCTAGATCAAGTCTAGATTTTAGTGTCATTGACGCTTCCTCTTAAAGAACCCCGTAGTTACACTCTGCTAATATTAATGATGATTTGATAATTTGTTTTTATGCAACAGGCGGACGCACTTTGACGCTAACGGAACCGCTGAAATACAAACACGTCAGTGAAACCATGTTGCTGGATGGAAAAAATGTTGATTTCCGAGGTACTGTATTCCATACTCAAGCAAATTCATTCACTGTAGCACTGTAGAAGTACTTTGAAGTTTGTATTAGGCTTACTGTATAATACATGGTTAACGATTCTGCCTCAACAGTATTCGTTTGAAACCACTTACAAATTTTACATGATTGCTTGCTAAAATTAAGTTTCATAAAAAATCACGTATTTAGTGGCAGACATTATCTCTCTTATTTTTTTATTTAAGTGGTAATCCATTGAAATGGGTTTGCAGGTGGTCGAGCTATGGGCAGACGCTTGTGTTGTGACCATGCTCGACTACGCGTGAAGCATCGGTGAATTGCTTTGTTTATATAAGGCCAGTTACGGTAATGACATCGATACCGCTTTTTTTCCTTTCGGGCAACGCCATATCTTTTAAAAGAGATTTTGAGGCTGTACTCAATGTTTGTACCTGTATTGACTTTTCCCTTCTCGTAAAGTCTTTGACTATCTTTTAGTTCATCGTAATGCAGATGAGCGACATCAGGGCATGCAACTAGTGGTTAGACTGTTACATCTGCGCGGACGCAACCCAGCGGTTGCTATTGTGAACAGACATGCGAATGTTGGTCGGCGTACTCTGCATCAACAACGTCCTGCTTTGTAAAACACAGGCAAATAACACAAAACAACGTTTGTTTTATGTTTAGCTGAGGTTGGCTTGTTGACCAGAAACGTTGTGTTTCGCGGCGCGGAACATGAGCAATGGAAGGATGAAATTCCAGCGTGTGCAGCAGGTTTTAATACAGGACAATTTGCCACACAAACATGCTTTCAAGTAAATTATGTGTTTTTAGTCCATATTGCTGTGGTCTTGCAGACTTTTTCAGGAATTTTTTTCATTTTAACCTTTAGTATTGCTCGAAAGCGTTAGTGGCGCTATCTACAAGACAGAAGTGAACTGTTTTAAACCTTTTTCAAAGTTTCCTCGTTGCTCTTCATTGGTTTGAGTTGATTTTGATAAAATATAGCGGAGATTACACTGGCCAACACACTTTTTTTTGTCTAAGGTCTCTAAGCTGATTTAGACTAATTTAGGGGGGCTGATTCCAAAAATCATACTAATTTTCTCTCATCAGGTCAGGTTTTTGAAATATTTGCTATTTTATACCTTTTTTACCTTAACATTAGACGTACGTCTATATACACTGTAGCGTTATAATTATAATTGTAGGCTGTTATTGTGATGTCTGTTAAATGATTATGACATCACAAACCTTTAAGTAAACTCAATACTCAAAATTTGCTGTACAACAAGATATGTAGTTGGTAAGAAATGAACGCTGAGTAGAAAGTAGGGCTACTGATTGTAGCATATTCTTGTTGATTTCTGGGTCAAAGTATGGTTTATTCTTTTATATTAGGAATTCTCCTATAAGACAGGACTGCTCAACATGCAATTTATTGTATAGCAGTTATTAATCAATTTAGGATGATTTTAATGTTCTGAATCTAAAAATAAAAATGACTTTGGTTTTCTTTAGTCTATTTTAGATGCTGAAGATTTCACATACTTTAACTTAGTTGTATTACTATACTTTTTTCATTTCTTTTAAGGTTACTAGTGATTAAAATGAAGTCAACTAGAAGATATTGTCGAAATAGGCCTGACATATTCTGCTATATTTGCGGTGAATACACACTCGTTCCTTATAGGAATCCAGTCACAACTTTTATAAAGCAAACTTATCGTGCCTATTTTGGTATGAGACTTGGTGACCAGGACAAAGCTTGGGCTCCTCACATGGTGTGCAAGTCATGCACTGAATGTCTGTGCCAGTGGAGTAAAGGTATGAAGACCAATCTAAAATTTGGAATACCCATGGTATGGAGAGAGCCCAGAAACCATGTCTCAGACTGCTATTTTTGTGCTATTGATGTGACTGGGATTAATAGAAAGAACCGTAAAATTCTCAAGTATCCTGATCTTGAATCAGCACGTCGTCCTGTTGCTCACTCTAATGAATGCCCAGTCCCTGTCTATGCAATGCATTCTGAAGATAGTGATAGCGGTTCTACCGCTTCTCAAGAGAGCCAAGAGGATGAAGAAGCGGTTTTTAGCGATGATACTCCACATCCTTTTTCCCAAAATGAGCTGAATGATCTTGTTCGTGATCTTAATTTGTCGAAGTCCTCAGCTGAGCTCTTGGCATCCAGATTAAAGGAAAAAAGCCTCTTATCTCATGGCACACGTATCACTTTTTATCGCAACAGGCATCAAGAATTCCTTCATTTCTTTTTTGAAGAAAAAGATTTGGTTTACTGCACAGATATTGTTTATCTTCTGCAAAAGCTTGGAGTGCCACATTATGAACCCCAAGATTGGAGACTATTTATCGACTGCTGTAAGAGATCATTTAAATGTGTTCTGCTCCATAATGGCAACCAGTTTGCCTAAGTACCCCTTGCTCACTCAACTGCACTGAAGGAGAACTATGATTCAGTGAAGTATGTGCTGGAGAAAATTTCTTACTGTCAGCACGAGTGGCAGATATGTGTTGACCTTCAAATGATGAATCTTCTATTGGGACAACAGTCTGGATTTACCAAGTACCCTTGCTTTTTTGTGCATGTGGGACAGTAGGGACAGATCTCAGCACTATATCAAGAAGGACTGGCCTGCAAGAGATGAAATGGTGCCGGGTAGATCAAACAACATTGTCAACAATCCTCTGGTGGACAGACACAAAATACTCTTGCCACCGCTGCACATCAAGCTTGGCTTGATTAAACAGTTCACCAAAGCCTTGGACAAGGATGGTAGTTACTTCTCTTACTTGTGCCATGTTTTTCCAGGATTATCCATTGAGAAATTGAAAGGTGGCATTTTTGATGGTCCTCAAGTTCGTCAGCTTATCAGAGATCCTGAGTTTGAGAAGTCAATGACCAAATTGGAATTGGAAGCATGGAAAGCCTTTGTTCTGGTTGTGAAAAATTTTTTGGGTAACAACAAAGCCAGTAATTATGAAAAACTTATCACCAACATGCTTTATGCTTTCAAAAGCCTAGGATACAACAGGAGTGTAAAAATGCACTACCAATTCTCACACATCGATTGATTTCCTGAAAACCTCGGCGCTATGAGTGACGAGCAGGGGGAGAGGCTCCATCAGGATATAAAAGAAATGGAAACCAGGTACCAAGGACATTGGGATGCAGCCATGATGGCTGATTACTGCTGGACTCTGAAGAGAGATATTCCCTCTGCTGTTCACTCAAGAATATCAAAGAAATGAAAGTTTATTTCTTAAAATTTGCCTAACGATGATGCAACTTACATGTCTTTTGTTTTTTAATGAATGCTCCTCATTTCATTTTTTTGAGATTTAATAAAAACATTCGATCAGATACATATTAGCCTACATGAGAAATGTTTTACATAAATCAACTACTAATATCCTCAAAGTTTATTTATAGATAGAAGGCATTTTTTAAAAGCAATGTAGAAAAAAAACCTGACCTGATTGAGAAAAATGAGTCTCACTTTTGATTTTAGTGGTGCAAAATACTCCTTATTCAGCTAAAAAATTATAGACAACTTTCAACTTGATTTTTTTTTGTAGACCAGTGTTATCATTCTCAACTACCGCGTAATTGGCAACCTTGAAGTTAGTAACTTGCTTTTGGTTTCAGAAAGGGAATTTGGTTTTTGGTTTTGGTGAGCGTCCTCATGCTTTCACTCGCACTAGACCGGCGATTCCCAATCTTTGGTAAGCCGGTGGACCATCAAAAAAATAATTTACATCGCCTTGAGCCACTATTTCCAAACGTCCCACACATAAGCTGTAACACTTCAAAAAAATTCATGAAACTGGAACTGCTTATTTGGCTTGGGCTGCAACGTTTACAAAGATTTTGATATTCAATAAGAATTCTAAGCTACATGTGTAACAAGAAAAGCAAAAGGAATAAAAATTCTAATTTAATCGATGCTTACAACCGTTACAAGTAGCCCAAATTATTCCCCTGAACCTATGTAGCATCTAGCCTTGACTGTGGGACAGTATTGTACCAAAAACAAAGGCAGTAATGCCTATTGTTGAATATAACACAAAAGACTCAGATAGAATCTTTAGAATAAGCACCTTACGGTAAGTATTCTGGTTTTATGGAAGGACCTTTCGGTGAGCCACTGGAATAGCGGCCTGGACAACCGGTTGGGAATGACTGCACTAACGCAAAAAACACGCGCAGCATAAACGCGTAACCCTTCACACTTCAAATAATGCCTCCGTCAGACAAAAAAGCTGTGCATACCACTTTTTTTTAGTTTTTAGTTTAACTCAACTCTTAGTGAAACCTGTCGTTCACACATGCGTTTCATACCTAAGGCAGGTTAAAGCGGCAGTTATAAAACCACTGAAAAATGTTACTACTTTTCTGTAGCTAAACAGTACTAATGTTCAATAAATGACTGAAGTACCTTGCTACTTGATATCTACCGTATCGCCGGGTGTAGAAGATTTGCGAATGCAGTTACGGCAATTTGTCCGGCTTGTTTGAAGAGCTTACTGCAGAAATGTATTTATAGTCTATAGTTTTGCAAAGTAAAATTATAAATATTACCGCTATATTTATAGTTTTGCACTTCGAAGCAAATTGTTCACTACTTTTCAACCACAGAAGCTTTCTCACCATCAAAAGAAAAAACTTAAAATGTTTTATTACATTTGTAATAGGGCCGCTTTGGTGAAGAAATTGGCAGTGATGAGTTTGGTGGCTCACTCATGATTCATTCCCAAAAGCCAAACACGGATGATATTAGAGCGCGCATTGAAAACGTTGAGTTTACCTACGTTGGGCAAGCATTTCGTCTTGGACGGTGAGTTTTTGTTTTTCTTTCTTCTATGCTTTTTATCTCTCGTGATTGCAAAGACATTTGGGATTGAGGTTATGCAAATTCCAGAAAACGTCGAAAAGCGGCATGGCTCCATTTTTATTTACATCTTTAAAGCAATATGTTTTACGCTATGCCGAAAGGATCGCGAGTTTTACAGCTATCTTCAAACCAGTGGTGATTACTTTCGCTTTGAGGGCACAAAGCATACGTTTTGATTTTTCAAAACTTCTAGACGATGTTGTACAGAGGTCCTGATTGTATTAAAAAACACGTAATAACTAAAACTTTTTGTCTGAAGACTGGTCAGGAAATTATTTTTGTGCTTCACGTCAAATGCATTAGGGGGACTAAATTTTCAAACTCTTTTCGGAATTTCTGGCCCTCAGAGATCAACGTCTCTGCTTGACAATAACAGTTCGAGGCAAAAGTAGGCAATTCGCAGTAGTCATTCACTACATCAGCTAAAGTATATAACAGGAGTGGCCAGACTTAACTCACGCTAGAGTCATATACGAATCAACCTAATTTAAAAGAACCGCACCGCTGGGCCACATTTCTAGTGCATCCAAATTCAAGGTGAAAACCGTTTATAGATCAATATTATCAAAACTTAAATTGACGTATTTTGCATCCAAAATGAAGATAAAGACCTTTTTTTGGGAAGACAACTATTTTCAAAGCTTGAATTCACGAATTTGTATTCAAATTTAAAGTGCAGACGTTTTGATGGTGTGCTAATTGACATTAACTTTTGAGCTACGCCACTGATAATGAAAACAACATGAGTTGAAAGAGCCACATTCGAAGACCCTAAGAGCTGCGGTTTGGCCACCTCTGGCATATAAGATGTAAAATAATCTAAACCAGTAAGTCTTTTGTTTAGTTGAAGAGTTTTAATCCTTTAATTTTTGTTTTGCAGATACCCAATTCATTGGCACTTGATGGGAAATGTTTCGAAGCAAGGTTATGTTAAAGGCTGCTCGATACATCAATCTTTTAACAGAGCAGTTACTATTCACGGTAAGCAGTCGAATTGTTTTGGGTTAGCAATGTAGATCGGTCTACAATAAAGCGCTGGTTTGGAAATTTCAATGTCTTTGACAATTCTTTCTTTACTGGGGCGGCAGTGGGCTAAGCCTCGTTTAGTTAAATTTTCTTGCCTAATTCCAGCGCTTAGATTTCTGTGTTGGTATGCAATTGCAACTCGCCAAGAATGTGGGCGATATTGATACAAGTTTTTCTTGCTTGCATAAACAAAAGTTGTATCTGTAACTGGAGTAATAACTTATCATTTTACCAACACATTTAGTTCACATTCAGCTTTCTATAAGCATATAAGTAAACTGACTGCAATGTTAGAACTAAAATTTAATTACGGAGGCAGCAATCTACGTTTTCTGAAAGTTGGACTATTAACGTTATTTTGCCAAACGTCAAGTTTTAAAGCGTTTATCAAGACCAACCACCTCTTGCTTTCCTCACCATCCAGAAGCGCAACAAAGAGAAAACAAGGACCTTACTTGTAGAGATAGGGTTTGGGTAAGAGCTTTGCCTCGAAATGCGTTGGCTTTAACAGACACCAAAACAACATTCTCAGTTGGCCTCTATTACAAAAATCCTTGTTGCGTGTCTGCCTCCTTTTATAGTGAGCTCATCTCTAACTGGATGTACAGTTAACTCAATCTTTGTGGCAATAGATACAGTTCATTGATTTTAAGACTTTTGTTTACAGGTACACACAATCTGTTGGTGGAACGCAACGTTCTCTACAACGTTATGGGTGGAGCAATCTTTATTGAGGATGGTATTGAAACTAACAATGTTATTCAATACAACCTTGCTGTGTTTGTCAAGCAGAGTACCTCTCTTTTGAACGACGACATCACACCGGGTAAGATATTGAAATTTCAAATCTACTTTTCCTTTTTTTATACTGTAGTAGCAAAAGCTATACAAGAGCTTTCTATTGATTTTATAATCTCCAAGATACATCTACTAATTCAGCTAGTGAAATACTAACCTTTAAGCTCGCCAGGTGGCTAATGTTTTCATTAATTTAATTCTTAAGCAGTCCACTGCGATATTTTTTGAGGAGGTGAGGCAAAAAATATTTATCGTTTTCAAGCATAGTGCGTATTTGGCTAAATCACCACAGGTGCAAACGTCTTGATTTTGAGATATTTTCGGAATTTGTTGCTTCAAACTTTTTCCGTCCGTGATACCCATTCAAATAAATCCTAATTTAGCAGTTTGTGATGACGATACAACTTTTATCAGCCTTTTATTTTATTATTATCAGCGTTTATCAGCCTTTTTTTTCTTTGACCCAAAATTGTTTAAAAACACAATTTGCAGCAATGACTGCGTTTCTTTCAGAAACTGGCATAAAGACGTTTTTTTGAGATTTTTTTTACAAAGGACTATTTTTTGCTTCTTTAACACAGCAAGATAATCTTTTTTGGGAGATCAATTTCTTCAAAACGCTGATTTTGACAAATTTTCTGAATCTCTTTAAGAGATAACCTTGGCATCGTTCACCAAAAACTTAACTTTCTCTAAATAATAGCTAAATCATATCGCAATTTTCAAACCTTGTTGAAAATTCACTAAGAGTGGCTGCACTTTTTTCGACCCATCTGTGAGATCTTTGCCATCTATTGTTTGAGAAACGGTGAGTTAGAGAATGAAGTGTGCTCTTCACATAAACTTGCCTGCAGCAGGAAATTTTTTCTAAATTTTTCTTGGTGACTGCAACCAATAATTGCCTTTCACAATATGCTTGTGGTATATGTTCGTCATTGCGGCTTAATCAACCACAGACTCCTTTCAAGAAAAGTGATACACAGATGAAAAACGAACTTTACTGGCGTTTAGCTGCATATTGGGTCACCAACCCGAACAACGTCTTGCGCCACAACCACGCCGCCGGAGGAACTCACTTCGGCTTTTGGTATCGTATGCACGAACATCCTGACGGTCCATCTTTCACTCCAAATGTTTGCCAGCAGCGGGTGGAGCTTGGAGAATTTCAAAACAACACCGTTCATTCGCAAGGATGGTACGGTCTCTGGATCTTTACCAAATATTTCCCTGTAGAAGGTGGCAGGTAAGAATTAAATTATGTGATTGTTGTTATAGCGTTACGCTTATCTCTTTTCTTTCTTGGACGAAGGCACAACATGAGACGATTGCCACGTTCAAATCCCAAACTCAGTGGAGAGGGGCAGTGCATTTTGAGCCAGTTATCAATGAAAGTTGCAGACAGGTAGCCTCACCAAAAAAGTGAACTGCCATGGTAAGGTGCTTATTAAGGCCGGATGGGCGATCAGCTAAGCAGTGTCTTGCCCGGTAAAACTACATGTTCGAGATGTTTATGGGTGAAGTAAACGTTGGTCTGATGGTCTATCGCTTTAAGCATATATTTTTACTATTTTTGTTTTGATGAGTGTGTTTACCGTTTTCTATTTGTCCTTTTTTTCTTTTAGCTGCAGCAGTGCTCCCGCAAGCCCTGCTAAATTCTACACCTTGACTACTTGGAACAGTGACAAAGGTGCTGAATGGGTGATCTGCGGCGCAATTCAGTTTATCAATTTTACGTTGGTAAACAATGAGGAGAATGCACTTGACATTAAATTTGTGAGCACCGCGGATTGGGGAGAAGAGAAAGGAGCGTACATAAAGAACACTGTAATTGTGGGTAGAGCGCCCGCGTTATCGAGCAATCCTGGAACGAAAGTAGCTGCAGTAAGTATCGTCAGTATTACGTGAATGCAGATTTGTTTTCTGGTTACGTAAAACATGATAGCGTGATCGCGCATACTGGAAGCAATCAAAATATCGCGGTTTTGTCGCATATCTATTTCTGCTTTTTGGTTTTATTGAGTTTCAGTTCTAGGAGTTTCCACAAAATAGTTGTAAACTTGGCCGCGTAGATTTTTAGCAATTTTTCGTAGAACATTTAGAACATTGCTTCTCGTACCAGGAAATTGTAACTATTGCCAATAAAAAATTATTGATATTCCAACGCTATTTACTACTTTTTGAGGGGATAAACAAAACTTGGACCTAACTTGAGGATTTAAATCGCAAGACTAATACTCTATAGCGCTGACTGTTGTATTCTGCAAAAGTAACAAAATAAGATATTTTACACAAGTCACGTGTTTTCAGCTTATACCACTTTCACCTCGTCTCACTATTGACACCATTTTGCTGAAAGACGTTGGACAGGCATTTGGTGTAACAACTGTTCCCGGAACTTGCATAGATCTTTGCGGTGGATTCCACTCCAGATTTAAATGTATGGTATTATTTTTTGTTATTATCTCAATAACCTTTGTAAATTGGATTTTCTTTTGAGCCAAACGAAGCAAATTAAATGAATGCTAGGCTACTGTGATATCATTTAATTAAATTAATCTAATTTAAACTAAAAAATATTAAAGGTGCCTTCTAAAAATATAAAAAAATAACTAAAAAATAACTTTCTTGCTAAACAAAATTTGATGTAAAAGCGGTAGCGAGCGGATACCCAAACTTCAGCAACATTTATATTCAAATAGGCTACTGCAAATGAGAATAATATGAAACGCCAATGCAAATTTTGCTTGCTGTATTTTTGTATCTAGTTAATCGAATGCGCTAAAGGATGACCTTTGAGAGGTGAAAAGTTGACTCTCCTCCACTCAGTGGTAGCATCAGAGAGAAAATGCGAATGAAGTCCCTATTAGCTGTACTGTTTGGAAAAAATTTGAAAATTGTATGGCTTTTATATACGTGCTAAAAAGCCAAGTTAAAATGCAGACTGATAAACAAAGAAAGTCAGCTGTTTACTTTCCAAAAAACTTTTGATGAAATTTTTAAAAGATATGTCACCTGAAAAAATATTGCTTTTCAATTTCATATGAGTTTTTGAAAATAATAACCAGACCACACATTGATCTGCAAAGTTGCTGTCTGGAAGGGAGGCTAAAGCGGCTGAAGTACCGTGTTTATATTGCTTGAAAAACTGCTAGCAACTTTTAGTAATAAAAAATTGTGTTGTTGCATTTTTCGTACTAAAAGGGAAATTTGGAATTTAAAGTCACAAACAAACGGGGCTAAGCCCACTTTCAGAAAAAGCTTTTGATAAACTTTTTTGCGTCCATATTGTCATCTGGAAAAGCATCGCTCTCTTAATCTATTTGAGCTCCCAAGAACATGAGCAAACAACGGGTTTCTTTCGATAACATTGCTTCTGCAGACTATTCAATGGTCTATGGACTAATTCAACTGCCATCGCTCTAGCTATGACTCACAACTGTGCGTAATAGACTCAGTGATTTATATTTTACACCGGCTTAAGCCTCAAACCAAATAATTTTGTGCGATTGCAGCTAAGTCCCTAAAGATACTTAAAGGCTTTGTATGCAGTGGTATCGTATTGAATCATATTTTTATGGTTCTGTCGTGGAGAAACATTTGCGGTTGTGCATAGAATAACTGTTGTCCAAACCACCTTCCGTGTTGCCATTGTGGCATTAACGCTGGCACAACGCATTGCTATCCCAAACACTTGGCCTAAACAAGCAGGAAAATAATCGTTCTAGTGTTTTTGCTGAGGACGCAATAATGTAGGCTACAAAATACAAAAGTGATAAGCTTTTGATCTTTCTATAATGAGCTTTGTTATGTTGAGTTGCAGTAAGCAGCTCGCCATGCTGTTAAAACCTGTAAACTTTTGATGCTACTACTCTCTTTGCTAAGTGTCCGCTTCATTTTCTTCGGGACAGAGGCACAACGTAAAGAAGGATCATCTATCTTGCATCCTTTAGGTCTAAATCAAACCAGGCTGTATAGCTTCAAACTTGTACACCGACTTTTTTTGCAGCATTGTGTTTTTTGAGATACATTGCCCCTGTTTCTTTTTAAAATTTTAAAAACTGTTTATCTTTTCGTAAGGTATTAAACGGTTGATTTTAGTGACAGTATTCAAAAGAACAGACAGTAGCTGTTGGTTAATTCATCGCCTGATAGAATATGATGTCTGACAAAAAGTTTGAATAAGGTTATTGTACCAGTGTAATTGTCGTTAGCCCTCCTCCAACAGATCGATTTCGGTTGCACGCTTGCCTCATATACTTAGTCGTTGTTCATACACCCTTGACTTAGCTATGACAAGTGTCTAAATTTGTTAAAAAATTTTGTACACTAGTTTTCCTCATCTATCAATATCAATTACAGTTATAAGAAGTAGTATTTATTATTCCCAAACAGAAAAAATACAAAGTATTTTTTTTCCTTTCTTGCTTTACAGGAGTTTAGGCTATCATAATTTAGCTTATGTTCACCATTAACACCTTATTTACTTTAGCCGTTGACCAGAGACTTATCTACTATCAAGGTTTTAGATATAAATGGCTTTCTTGACAAATAAAAATGACTTTGTCGGAAGGTTTGCTAGGAAAGCTAGGAAACCAGCTAGCTAGGAAACACAAAATTCAAAATGTTTCCACTGAGCTAGACTGAAAAAGGTGGCAAAAATCATTCCAAAAATGTGCTTAGCAATGCTGTTTTTACCAATAAGTTTAAACGAAACTAAAAGCTATTGTTGTGTTTAGCTGTCACTTATGATAACGTTGCCGCGGTGGTAAGATTCGGGTGGACGCATGCTGCTGTGTTTGTTGACGTAGATGGCTCACTACTGCAAAGTGGAGCAGGTTCAAAGTTGCTTCCTTACACCGACATTTTGGACCCTGCGAAGTGCCAGGTAAGAGTAATAAATGCATTTTATTTAACTACAGTAGGGAAAGGCGAGTCATATTAGGACAAAGATCACGTTTTTTAAATTGCTCTTTTAATCGAAGTCGAACGAAACATTAATTTTGAAAAAATGACAAGGCTCTACTTCAGCTACTCAATAAACCCCAAATCACCAAAAATTCATTTCACTTGAAACACCAGAATCGATTTCAAAGGACAAAATTTTTTGTCTCAATGCTAGAAAACAAATCGCATTTAAAACACAAAATTTAATCAAAATACATTGTAAAGACGACAAAAAAAATCAGGAAATATTTTGGTCCGTTAGAAAAAAATAACCTTGTTTTGCTGAAAGTCACAAAAAGAAACATTGCTTAAAAGCACGTACGCAATTCTCAACACCCCTCAGCAGACACTGCGGAAAAAAAGTAATATTGAAGCAAGAGTGATCATTTTTGCCTCCTAGCTGGCCCCCCATTGGTTTGAAGGAGGCAAAATTACTCTGACGTTACAGTTTAACCGGGTGAATGTCTTCAACTCGTCGTAATAAAAATTCTGTTGCGATGTCCCATTGTTGCCCTAGCACATGAAATTAATAAAACTAAGTAAGTATCCATTAAACTGAAAAAAGTATTTCAAATCAAACACTAGAAAAAATATTCAAGTGTCAGGACTATAAGGAAAAAATTTCAATTCTGCATTCGCTCGAGAACACTTACAAAAGTGCGATCGAACTGAAGTTTGTCAAAAAAACCTTCAGGTGCTAAAACAAATCTCACCGCGTAACACAAAGCAGCACTTACCAAAAAAACTTTGATACGGCTGGTGCGAGGCCATATGATCAACTGAGCATAGAGTTTCAGACTTCTCGTTTTTTCTAAATAATTGACTTGTGCGGTTGTGGCCCTTGTTTCATTGTGCTCCATCTTCCATTGCCTGTCGCATAAAAACCCAATCAACGAGAACTAACTGATGGAACAAAATTATCATTCTTCGTCTGTGGAGCTGACGTTTGCAGAACAAAAAAATGTAATAAGTAAACAATGACAAAGACAAGTAGCACCACAAACTTTGCAAAACATTTATATTTTGCAGAAAACTGCATCTACACTGTACTCGAGTAATAATGTTATGTCGGCTATTTGTGATTCAACTTCCGAATTCGTTCGTCTTGCAGTAAACAAACCCATTCCTACGTCTATCGAAGGAAATGATATGTATATGATCAATAGGTTTGGAAATGCAACCAGTGAATTTGCCAAGAAAAGACTGACACATCCTTCAGGTAAGCTAAGGACAGATGTGGTCAGTAGCGAAGTATTTGCGCTTAATTACACTAATTAGTAGATTTTTTGGTAATAAGCTACTTGGCTGAGTAGTTTCATTTTTTGCTGCTTTTACTGGGTGTGGAGTGAGCGGGAAGTAATGCAGTTTAAAATGCAACAACTTTTACTCAAGTAGAGGCTGAAAATTTAATGTGGGGATGTTAGCATAAAAAGCAGCGTTGCATTCAAGTTTTGGTTTAAAAAACTCAACTGCTTTCAGTAATGACATGGATTCTTTTAAACTGTCACGCGCTGTAATCTGCTTTAAACAACTAAAACTGGGTTATTTAGAACGCGTTAGCACGTGTGCAAAGTCCAAATCAATGCACTAAACTACTGACGTCATTAGACCCACTGCATGACCTTTCTTCTCTAGATCGTCTTGGTTAAATGCGGCTCAAAAAAATTTTTTGTAGCCCAGATGAGATATAGATTAACCTTTAAATAGTTTTACAATTTATCTTAAAAAGAACAGAGTGATCCTGAGTTGCAATTTGTATTTCTAAACAAGTTTTTTTCAATCATTTTCTTTTCAGCCTTTTTTTCAATGTATGCTTGTGATTATTAGTTATTGGGTTCGCTTGTTCATACCATCAAGCAGCTCGAAAAAGGTTAGGTCACCTCTCGCTGCAGCACTACGTATAAAACATAATAAGTTGGTTAAATGTGTTGTGATAATTGATTTCGCATTGATTCTCTGAGATTTCAAGTATCATTTAATGCAATTCTCCCTTGAGAAGAATGCAAGAACACAATCTAAACTTCGAAACTTTGGCTGGCCCCCTATAAGAAGTCACGATATTTTAGAGCAGTAAAGCAAACCCAGCTAAGATCCTTCGTTTTTTTTTTTAACAAAAAGTCTTAAGTCTAAGTCCTTTTCTGTATTACTATGTCGTTGAAAGATTACTTTCTACAATTTCTCAAGCTTCCATTGACAAAAACACGTTGTATCTTCAGTACTAACTACAAATCAGCATAACGTCTGAACTAAACATTTTTTGATCATTTTATGCTAGAATATTACTAATGCCCAGAAAATATAAATACAGTGGTATATTTAACTTGCTAGCTAATTGCTAAATGTGTTTCAGGTTGGATGTTTATTCTTCCGGTATTGGATGACAAAAATGACATGTATCAGTGGTATTGGGAAGACGCCAATCAGTTTACTAATCTCACCTACAATTCAGTATTTTATGGAATAGGCCCAACAGACAGAATTACCTACTTCCATGATTTCAATCAAAAACCAGACCAGTAATCACTTATGCTACTTCTAAAAATGCTTTTCATCTTTTGCGAACAACAGCATTGCTATTCCATATTGCAACTCAACCGGAAAAAGTTATTTTTCAAAAGCTCATTTTCACCAGGGCTAGATCGTGAATAATAACATTGAGCTTTGGTATTTACAAATTGCACTAAGTTTTGTATCTTTGCTGGCCCTCACTCTCTGTACTTTAATAGGTTGTTAGACGTGAGATTTATAGTTAGTTAAGATTGAATTACTTAATTTCTTGATACAATATTTCTGTATAAAAGGATGTGTTACACTTTGTACGTATAATCTACCAACGTAACTGGTGTAATTCAACATCTTTTTCAACTTGCAACGACATCACAAGAAGGAGATACCTTTAGTAACAACCGGTTTGAGCAAATTTGCTCCATGTGACTGACTGAGCCGCTGCAAACTATATTCACCGAAACAAGTAGCAGGGTTCAAAATTACTTGTCCTAACTGAGGTTTTTAAGAAACTTTTCAAAGAGCTTGTAGTGAATTTTGCCTCGAAGCTGTGGTCGTGGTTGATCCTTCCGTAATCGGCAAATGCACAATGTAGATATGCGAGGTCTGATCAAAAAGTATCCGACTTTCTTACATAAAGCACACAACACAATGAACTTCTCAAATTTTATTCAATCTCCTTCAAAATCTTTCCCTTGGAGGTGCACACACTTTTCCGAGCGCTTGTGCCATTTCTGAAAAGATCTCTTGAACTCCTTCTCCGGAATGCTCCGAAGCTCCTCCGTTGATTTTTTCATAATATCTTTTTATGATTGAAATCGCCCCCCTTTCAGAGTTGTTTTATACTTAGAAAACAGCCAGAAAATCACATGATGACAAGACAAGGAGTAAGGAGCCTGTCGAACAAGTGGCATGCTGCTTTTGGCAAAAAATGCTTGGATCACATGGGCAGAATGAGCGGGGGCATTGTCATGGTGGAGCTGAAAATTCTTTGCTGCCCACATGTCAGGCCGCTTTCTTCGCACAGCATCACGAAGGTGACGTTGAATTTCCAAATTAGTACTCTTTTTTGACTACCTGGTCATCTGGAGCGTATTCGTATTGCACAATGCCACAGGAATCAAAAAACAGGTCAGCATCGCTAGCACATAGCTGAGAACTTGTCGAGCTTTATTGAGCTTTATTGCTTCGTCAGCAGCTTGGGAACAAATCTAGCCGACGCTCCCCGCAGGCGCAAATCTTCAGTTAAAATGGAATAAACTGAGTCTATGCTTATTCCCATATCTGTGGAAATTTTTACCGTCATGCGACAATCTTGTAGTACTCATTCGTGAACCTTATCCATGACTTCCTCATTTCGGCTTGTGGATGACCTCCCCGAGTGGGGCTCACTCTTCAGTGACTCGCGGCCATCTTTACAGCGTTTAAACCATTGCTGTATCTAAGTTGGTTTAAGGCCTCATTTCCAAAAACTTGCTGAATCTTTCGGATTGTTTCATCATGAGTATCACCAAACTTTTAACAAAACTTGATGCAATGCCTCTCTTTGATGCATTCTGTCATGGGAACGAAACCTGCTGAAAAATAAAAGAAAACGGCGAACACGTACTATACGCCTGCACTAAACGCTGTGAAAAGAAAAATGGCATTACGAATCGGCTTCAAACGCTTCACCATTACGCAAGAATGTATGTGTGTACATCCACGCTTCGCACGGGCTATTTGCTTGTACTTTATTGGCGAGAGAAAAAAGGTCGGCGGATACTTTTTGAACAGACCTCGTATACCTATAAATAAAAAGCTTGAATCGATCAAATGCTCTTTAAAACTTTTTTGTGCAGCATCACCATTCCAGGGGGGAGCGAAGTCGCCACGCTCCCTTCAGATGATGAAGGACTGAGTTTCAACTACATGACCGACGATAAGAAACTTATTATTCAACTTTTTAACAACGGTTCAGCTAATGGACAGCACGAAGGCATTGGTGGCGATGTCGATGAAATTACAGTGTCTATTTCTCCAAAAGTTTATCGGTACTTAAAAGTTATTTTACCGATAGCGATAATTCATTAATAGTCTCGCATTCCCATGCTTTTCTTAATTTATAATGCATATTTGTCTTCATTGTTTTAAACAGAAAGTGCACTTTAGCCAATTCCAACTCTGACAACTACAAACTAATCTGGACCCAATTCGTTTAATGTGCAACTGTAAACGTTTTCCCGTTATTGCAAACAGCAATATGCTTATATTGGTTGCCTTACGTTGTAGATGCTTTCACGAAAATTGCACTGCTCCTTTGGATCCTGACCAATTGCCGCCAAACCTAAGAAAAGATAAATGGATAAATTTCAGCGCGACGAATAATCCTTGCTTGGTCTTTACAGAGGTAAGTAGCTTTGCTTATCGAAATTAAGATGAGGAAAGCGCTCGCTCGGAAAACGCTTTGCGGCCCTTTACCAGACCCTAGCGTATTGGATGAAATCTCTGTTTGTTTTATTTCATAGAAATGAGGGCTCGGTGGTTTTCCATGATAGCGCGTGTATTGACGCAATGAGCCAAACTGAACCAGGTTTCCGATTTTAACAGATTGTTAGCTATGTAATCTTCAGGCGATCATCCCAACTATCTACAGAAGATTTCAATCTAATGCATTTTATCTAAATGTCTAAAAATTGCGCTAGCTAGATATCATTGGTTGCTAAAAAGTTTTTTTATAATGGAACAAGAACAATAGATTAAATATAGCAGGCATTTTCCACTTGTCCAGTACATTGATGTTATAAACAGATGTAGTAGTTCTTTCTACAATTTTGTTTGCAAACTTGACGTTTCTCTCCCCATTGCGAAATTCTTTTTCTGATAAATCAAAAGGCTCGCTCTCTAAATGCAATTAATCGTAATGATGGTGCCAATTTTCCTGCCTTTTGTAATGTGTTTACCTCCTATACAAGTCATCACTTATAAGTGATGACTTGTATACCTTATAAGAAGCTGTACTTGTGTCCACCCCTGGATTTATGATGCAATATTATTTTTGTTGTTTCGTAATTACGAGCCTTGTCAGTAGTAATTTTTAGTGTTTAATGATATAGGTTGTTTTGATATTTTTATGTTCAAGAGTTTACATGATAACACTAATAACCTCTACCGTATTCTGAAAAAGCTTCTTGGTTACTTAGAGGAGTGAAACGTTGAGTTTACAAACAAAATTGTCCAAAAAACGACTATAGCTGTTCATGACAAAAGAACAACATTCACACTTTATTTCAATTGTCAGCCTACTACCTCATAGCAAGAGTGCAAGATGGCATATGCCACAGAAGGATTCTAACTAATATTACAATGCAATAGACCTCATATTCAACGACCTTATTACGCATAATGCGGATGCTTATTAGAGGTGAACAAATCGAATCTATTTGCAAAAAATTTATATACTGCTGATGAATTTTCGGGCAAAACAGCTGTTGTGTGATTAAAGACAAAATCATATTTAAAGTATAATCTTTTGTAATTTGATACCTTCAATAGATTAATCTCTTCCGAAATGTGTTTTTGTGTTTCGAATATAGCCTTTGGAAATTGACGTTGCTTAGTTTTATACATTTTTATTTGTTCGATTGAAAAAATTTGATTGATTTCTAGGATTCGATTACTGTGTTGAAAAAGGCTGGAGAATATGATCCATGTTGGGTAGTCGTTGACGAGCCTTCCATTAAAACAACCACACTTAACATAGAAGGAATCCTACAGTTTGACGAAACAAGTTGTGAAGTCGAAGCTACAACAATTTTGGTTCCAGTAAGAATAGCGAATTGTATAAAGCAAGAGTGTTCAGTCTGCGACCCACAAACTGAAATTTTTTGACCTGTGCCTCGCGAAATAATGTGTTTTTAAACAAAGAGAGGCCCGTCCCTTGGTTTCAGTGATCAATAGTTTTATTCAGCTTCAAATCACTCATTTAAACAAATTTTTGCCAAATTTTTCTAGTGAAGAAATTTGATTTGCAGTACTATCACTGTGTTTGTTATGGTAGTGCCTTGAAGACAAGTGATCAAAATGCGAGTTCTGCTTATAGGTGAAGAAAGGGAACAAATGCGCTATGTTCTTGGGCTCGATTACGGTGTTAGTTACGTTGAAGTAAAATGGTAAAATATTTGCAGTTGTGCATTGCGGGTATTGCTTTCTTTCGATGTCATTTCGAGCTTGGGATATTTTTAATTTTCTCATCACCGTATACATAAAAAACGGAATTGCTCAATATATTTTCAAAGCAATTATAAGTTTCAGTCAATGCATTTTTACGCAACTTTGAATGCAAAAGTTATTGTGTGTCTAAAAAAGTAAAGTGGTGGATAAAACTTTTATAATTTCAGTCAAATTCTTTTTAGATTGTCAAATGTTTTTTGAAAAATTTGGATCCCACTTGACATTTTTTGACAACACTCTTGATCCTGGCCTGAGGCCTAGTCCGGTCAGGTACATTTGGCCCGACTGCGCTGAAGGTTGCACATTGATCGTTTAAAATATCATGTGTAGGGTCGTTCAAAAAGGGCTTTAAAAAGGTCGTATCACTTTTGTTTCTATACAGTCAAAAGGCACGTAGGTCTATTGTGTACCGTTCAATTTGCCTCATTTACACACTGCTGACATGCTGAAAAATGAAAACAAACGTAAAGTATCATGATTTGAAAAAAAAAGTTGTCAGGTACTTTACCTCTAATTCAAGTTTCTTCTATCCGCGTTTGAATTTTACTCCAATCAACCATTCTCAGAATATTATCTTTTGTTTGAATTTGGAATTTAATCAAGCAAAAGAATGGCGTTCAAACTTTATACTGCAATATTTTATGTTATTTTTTTCCGGATACAAAGTTGGTAGTTGCTGATGCAGTGTATGTCTGCAACTAATCTCAAACTCTAGCTTGTTGCATCAAATGATGATTGGTCCTAAGACCGACAACGCTTGTAGTAAAGTTTGAAGTCAGATCTGATCAGCGTACGCGTTAAAAAATTTATAACACTTTTATTGTATCAGCGCAACATTTCTTGAATAACGATCATCAGTTTTGAAATACCAAAGTTTGATCTCGCTGCTGAAAAATATGCTAATTTTGCAGGGACGACTTTTGGCGAGGTCAGATGATTTGGATTATTTAAAATCCAACTTGACCATTACACTGAAAGGAAACCACAGCACTGAAGACGTTTTCTTACCTGGTAAGAAATAACATATGCCACTTGAAGGAAAGATGCGTACCTTTTTTTGTTTTGCAAGATTGCGACTACAGCAGTTTCACAAGTTTTTTTTTATCACTCACAATCTCTATTACGGTAATATTTGCTGATAATACTGATGTGGTTCTCACTACTCAAGATACTTGCAAGTTTATAGCTAGGCGTCGAGTTCTTTGTTCGACTTCGGGTTTGACAGAACTTGAACGATAAACATATTCTAGGGGTTAGCTGCTTACGCGGGCAAATCAACTTATCTGATACCTGTATACTGTAAAGCCCAGAAAACTACACGGTAATATGAATTTATTGTGTTCGGGTGTTTAACACAAAAAGCTAGGAGCTGCATGAGAGAGAGAGCTGTAGATTTCCACACGTTTATGCATTTAGCCTTCTTGTTGAAAAACAATGAGTAGATGATGGCAGGTGCTCTTAAGAAAATTTTATTTTTAAATCCAATAGATCTGAGATTGCTGAATGACGCGCCCCTTCCGCCGTACGGCCGCAATCAAGCAGAGAGGAAGGGCTGCTGTCAAATGCTTTTTTTGTGAGCACAACTATATTAGACTCTTTCAGAAATAGAACTGCAATCATTTCATTCCTAAACTCCCCTTGCCAGTTACAGTCGGCTCGACTTTGCCGGGCTTAAAGCGATTGCTTAGAATACGTTACGCCGGTGGTTCCAACCTTTACCTGGTACGTCAAGAGTTTTTTTAGAAATGATATTTACAGCTTTCCTTCTTCCATTCAGCACAAAATGACGAACATGAGAAACAAACCGAAAAATGAGTTAGTTGAGATCTTGAAAAACACAATTTACTTCATTCTTTTGCCTTCAAGGGGCCGTTCAAATATCACATGGCGTTTCCATGGGGGGTAGGAAGAAGCAAAATTGTCATATTGATGTTATACAGGTGGAGGAGGCATAAAAGATATCGCTATACAACAATCTTAATACTATTTGAAAAATAATTAGTTTTCAATCGCTTGATTAAACAGTCTTTTGTGGTGAATTCGAATACTTGCGAATGCGGACTTACCGTCCAAAACATAGCGATACATCGCTTTCTCGTGGATGGAGGATAAATATGGAATCAGCTTGAATATTTTTTTTTAATGATGCGCAACATGAGGGGGAAGGGGTTTACAAAAACGTCAAAATGCGTAACCTTAGTAAAAATGGGTAAAAATTTGAATCAAAAAGCGCTCTATAATTTGTGGATAGTTCTTAAGTGGTAAACAGGTAGTGAGGTCAAGCGGTATACTTGTCATTGTGGGCCCAATTGCAAACAGAGTGTGATTTCGCATGCATGAATGAGTAAAAATGTAAACGTTTACGATATAAAGGGGTAATGCGGCCTGGCTAATGAGAAAGTTTTTATTTAGGTGTTGTTCTTGGTTCAAAAGCTCTTGGTTGCTTTGGAGGTTGCGAGTTTTATGGCAGAAGCCGCAATGTGTACTGGACGCAATTAAGTGAGACCGCCACAGCAGGATCTTCAGAAATAAAGTTGTCGTCTTCAGTGGAAAACGATTGGAAACCAGGAGAAGAAATTGTGGTCACCGCAACGGGATACAAGTGAGTAACGTAAGGTGCATCATTTCCATTAGAAGAGTACTTCTTATTTGTGTATGAGGATTTGAGGAGCGGCGGCACTGCCGGTGTTGGTGTTCTGCATTAATGCAAAATTTGTGATCACAAAAGACACATTTTTTTAGAGCTTTTTAAAGAAACAGTGAAAAAAGGCACTCAAAATGAACAAGAAAAAAATTTGAGAAAAGCATTTTTGACTTCACCCAAAGTCGCCTCTGGCTTTGTGGCACTGCTGATCTGTGCAGTGATGCAATCTTCTCCACCTGGATACAATTAGACGCACGCAATCATCTTACCAACCAAAACTATTGCTTGTTTTTGGGTTTTGATCCGGTAAAAGTACCGTATATGCTCGTTTTACCGCCCGGTCTTGATTAAGGGCCCGTTTGAATAGCCGCCCGTGTGAACAGAACTTAAAAATAAATAAGGGCCCGTGTTGAATACCCGCCCGATGTAAAAGCTGATTTTTCAGTGGTAGAGAACAATAGGAAATAAGAAGCAGCTCAAATTTTGATTTGTTATTTCTTGTTAATAATTTAAGCTAATATGAGGGAATTACTCTTTAGACGTAAATAATTTGCGTTTGACGTGAATAAATTGACGCGGAAAAAGGAATAATGTCGTGAAATATTTGTCTTCAACGATAATTTTTGTGCATAATTTTACTTTGAAAACAACAAGCGCCTGCGCTTGAATAAGGACCCGTTTGAATAAGGGCCCGGTAGTGAGTTTGGTTGAAAAAAATAAGGGCCCGGGCTACAAAACGAGCAAATACGATAGTTGATATCATGGCACAATAACTACAAAAGTAAGCGCTCCATGTTTTGAACATGTCTTTCATTTAGCAACAGTTGTGAGAACAATGAGCTCTACTATAAAATAAATATCGTCTCGGCCTTCACGTCTCACGTTATCTTGGTGTCTTGTGAAAATGAATGAAAGCTCCTCATTAAAAACAGTCTTGAATTAAAGAGGAGAAAAACCGGGACCAAAGCATGGACGTAGCCATGAATGACAAGCACAAGGGCTATGTTCTAAAACGCCTTTACCTCGATACACGTTTAGTCATTGGTTTCTTTGAGATATTCGTTATCTCGACGTTACTAAAGTGAATTGTTTTATCGCTTAACAACTGGTTAAGCATAAACTGACTTGAGTTCAGACTAACTTGGAAGTTGCTAAAACTGCTACAAAAATTATTTTTTGCAACATCACAAGTCAAGGAAGGAGCGAATTGATGTACAATTCCTTTCTTAAGCGCACAGCCTATAAGAGAGATTATCTTGCGATTTTCTATTTGACAGATCAGCACTGAACTACTGTAATGTTGTTTTCCCAGACCACAAGAAACAGAAGTGTTCAAAATAGTAGCGTTTGTGGATTCCAAAACTATTCGTCTTAACCGCACCTTGCAGTTCACTCACTTGGGAAGTACTTACAATCATCTTACCGAACACTCATCTTACGAAATAAGGGCTGAAGTAGGCATCCTAACACGAAACATCAAAATTAGAGGTACTTTTATTTTCCTGTTGAACTTTTTGATGTTTATGTGTGAAAAAACTATTGCTGTTAAATAGCTTTAGATTTACTAAGATATCCTTCATTTTTGAAACCGAATCCGTAGTATTAAGATTTAGGCAAGTCACTCCATTCATAGTGCAGGTACTGTTTGCAACATACAGTGCGTCATGATGTAAGTTTAGTTATAGATTTTTATTATCATGTTCAACGGTCATGAGAAAACTTTTTTGGAATTAGGTAGGCTACATGCCTAACAAATCGTGTTTGGATCGGCTGCGCCGTTGCCAGTAGTGGCGGCAGATCGCATTTTTAAACTCAAACATGCAACCAAACAAAATACTTTCCTCTGCTGTTTTTGCCATGGCACAGTAAGTCTAATGCAAAATTCACCCAAGTAATAAACGCGCTAGTTTGCGAATGCCCACCTTCGTTGCTCCACTGATTTTACGAGTATGTTTTGAATTTCAGGAGCGTATTATGACCAGATCGATGAAGAAGCGTTTGGGGCAAGAGTACTTGTGGGAGCAGTACCCTCTCAGAACTATTTTGGTAAGAATTTGCCCCTAATTTGAAATTTAACTTAGTTTTTTGAAGCTACACTCAATGTATAGTTTACTGGGCCAATGGATTTACTACACTAAACAGTCACTTTAAGTATCGTCAAAACGTTGTGCTTTGGTACTGGTATTGATAATATCCATGTTGTCTGTAATCTGTTTTGTAGTGCAGGCATCATTAGTGGCGTGCGCAGAAATTTGTTATGAGGTGTTTAGTTTTTTTCATTAAAAATGCCCGAAGGCGCTATAAATCTAGGAGATCTGGTAGCGTCCATTTCCCCCGAAAAATTTTAGAAAATTACACCAAAAAATAATCGTTTTTTTGCTTTCCAAAACAAGTTTTAGGCAGATGCTTGCATGAAATTTTTAGTTAAAAAAAAGTTAAAAATTGCATACCATCTATATTCACAGGGTTTTTGACCCCCAAATAGTCATAAATTTTGTGCTTAGGTTGTCTTTTTGTTACTCGTATCGTTTGACCTCAAATTTGTGCCATCGTTGCTTTGCATAATGCGATTTTTGTCCGCAACAGTAGGCGAAATAAAGACAAGCAAAAAGATTTTTACTTGTGCAACACTCGCAAAATTACGTGGCACAAAGAGAGACTCAAAAAGAAAACAAACTTTTCTTTTTAGTTTTGCCTTGCAATGGCGTCATACACTCAGAGCAAGCAACTGTTTTTAAAAGTAGAATTTGCCAATATATTTTGCGGTCAAAACCCAAAATTGATGTTGCCTGGTCATGAATGGAATTGTTTCATAGTGATAAAGTGCAAGGATTGCTGGCAATGTTTGACCACATTGTGGTGGAAAACAAAGCAGAAAACCAATGTTAATAATGTTTGAATCAAAGCGTGACCGCGCGGTTTATAAACACATGAACGAATGATTGCTTTTCCATTTTTCTAGTTGTGGTTCGCAGTCATTGCTGCAATTATGCACTTATTAAAAGAAATGTAAATTGCTGATGCAATTCTGCTGAAATTTAAAGTTGCTTGCTTGTAAACCGGTTTAGATTATCAGCGCAGTTGAACTTGATTTTGTCATTTAAAGGATACGGCGTATTCCAAAACGTCGAGTTTTTCCGGACTGGCCAAGAAGGCTGGACTGAAGAGTACGATCCTCGATTTTCCTTGGCTTACTTGAACACTGGAACCGTCCTACCATCAAAGCCTTCTTCCGTGAAAGGCTGTGCTTTCCATCAAGGTTATTCAACAGCCATTGGAATTTTCGGAGCGACTGGGATAGAAGTTCACGACAATGTGGTGCACCGAACCATTCATGACGGTAAATCTTCTCAAAAATTTTTTGCTTACAATAGGAACGCTTTGAAAAAGAGTTGACGACGTGGGGCTTCGTCATTACGTTGGTGTTATGTGCAATAAAAAGTTCCCGAGTGGTCTGCGTCCATCATTAGCCAGTTGCCAGTAAATAAATTTTAATTTTTGAACGATGTACTAGCGAATACTAATTGAACCTTGGTAATTTTCTATATTTCTGAATATCAAAATTTGTGTTCGGAAACGCTCAACACTTATACAAGATCGCCTAAGTTTTAGCGTTAATAGGTACACAAAAACGTATCCTATGCTTACATATTTTTTATGGTAAGATATGGTCGTGGTAAAGCCTTACTTTTTTAAATATTTACACCGTTTGGTCACTTACAATGCCTATTTTCTGAGACTTGTTATCAATGACTCGATTAGAATAGACTGCTGCTTTTTCCAAGTTCTTTCACCCCGTTTCATCCCAAGAAACAAAGGAATGAACACAGCAATGATACCTTTCAAGAGGAAAAGTTTTGCGTTACGTTGCAATTACAATTCTTTCAAAAGGTGGAAAGCTTCAAATGCATTAATTAAAGTTAGCCAGCAACTTTGTGTAAGTAACAGTGGCATCCCTCAACAAAAATCGATTCAACTGACTTTTAATAACTGATTTTCTAACTAAAGTATAACGCGAAAGCTGGTCGTTGGTTGTGGACACATAACGGCATTATTGAAGCGTGACTTTTAAAATCTACGAGTATGACGTAGCCCTCACTCTTACCAATGACAGATGCTAACAGGCTTGTTTCGATCTGTAAGATCGCTTCGGGGCACTAACGTCACGGAGACGATCTGTCTCCTACCACTAGTCCGCTAGGCAGGACAAGTTACGTTGACTATCCACATTCTTACTGGTGCAATAAGCATTTTGGTTTTCAGGCATTCGCATCACTGGTAGTAACCATGAACTCAAACGGAATTTGGTCGCTGAGGCTTTGTTCAGAGGAACTTGGCATAATCGTTTTGAAACCAACAATTTCATGGTAGGTGACATTTCGGTGATGGCTGAGCGCAACGGGTCGGTGGCTTCGTAAATAAAAAATTAGTTGTTCGAAGTTTATGTTTTTTCTGCCGTGCCGTTGAAAAGGCACTGTACTGCTAATAGTACTGCAGCAAAAAGCAAAATGTTCTGTGTTCATAGCAAAAATAACTTCAAATTAAACTTAAAGACACTCTATGATTCAAAACCTTTTTTTCACAAATTGATAGCATATATCAACCATGTAAAGCATGATTTGCTGCTTGCGGTTACCACCAGCTCAGTTTGTTGCAGATTTTGTGAACTAAACCTGCAAGTTTTTTTTGAAACCTTTCATAAGATCTTTAAAAACATTTCTGAACATTTTTGGCTTAAATCTTTTTCTGGTCATTTCCCAAAGCTATTTCGAACAACTTAAACAAAATGCATTCTTGCGCTTTCTACTAATATTACTTAAAAGAGATTCATTCATATATTTTTTTTATTTAAAAAATTATTATTGTTAACTATATTTTGTTTACGTTTTATCACAACACTAAAAATAAAGTTAAACTTAGTATGAAGTTGGCCAGATGGGGTGTTTTTACCTCTAACGATTTACTGGTTTACGGTGTCCAAAATAAAAGTGTTTAAAATGTAATTTGTGGAAATAATTAGGGGTATATCTTAAAATTAGCACAAAAATTTTGACTTCATTTCATTTAGTCAAATTGATATCGTTACAAGCACGCAGTGTGACCTGAACAAGAATAATCACTTTTTCTTGAGCAGAGCTCAAATATGGTTGCAATATTTTAAAATCTTTCTGCTGTTTAACAGGATTGGCATGCCAGCTTTGAAGTCGCGGGAGCTATCAATTTAGTTATGGAAGGCAACGTTGCAGCTGGAAGTGAAAGAGTTGGTTTTCACACAAGTGGCGAAACGTGTGATCTTGAAACAGAAGGCTGGAAAGGTATGGGTGTAAGAGGGAAAAAACATATTATCTATAACTCTAGGCTAAAATGTTGAAGCGCCGGTGTAACAGTAAAAAATATTGATTTCAAAACTTGTGTAAGTTTTGCATTTTTGTAAACATATAAAAAGTAATAGATTTTTGGCAACTTTCTTTGCCGTAAGCTAGACCCGAGCCGATTGTCATTCATAACATGGTATTTAGCTGCTCTGTAACCAGCTTTAAGCTTCAGGTTTTGACTTCAAAGTCTATAGCTTTAGCCGCTCTGTTACTAGCAGTTTTATCTATCTATGAATTTTGTCGCCTTGAGGTTAAATTGCGTTGTGGCAGCAATTGTTAACTTGGAAACGGGTTTAAAAGTGCAGACGTTCTATGATATAGGTAACAATATGTCTTTCGGTGACTGGAGGATACAAATATAAAACACTAACTCGTGCTTTCTTTTTGATATTTTTCCAGATAATATTGCCCGCGGTTGTCTACACGGCATACATCTATTTAATATCTTCCCAAGAGGTGACTGCATCTTGATTCGAAATTTTGAAATTCACAAAGCCTATGACTATGGAATCTACCAACAAACGTCTGTTAGTGTTCAAATCGCCAACACTCTTATCTCCGACGCTACGGTAAAATACTCCGTTAAACAATAAATACAACTACTAGATCGTTTCATTTTTTGTCATCCGCATTAACCCTTTTGATGTAAGCGGAAAACAAAAATTCTGAAAATTGATTTTTGATGCGTTTGGTAAGACTTGACTAGAAAAATGAAACCAAATTTACCTATTTGCGAAGCGAAACTACAACACAATCTACAAGATGTAACTTGTAAACACTAGCAAAGACCAGGGCAGTATTTAGAATAAGATTGGAAAGGAGGAGTAGGGGGAGAATTGATTGTTCACAAATTTAATGTTTTTAAGTTTTCGAACTGCTATAACGGAGGCGTGTCAATTTCATTCAGTGCTGCGGGCCACATTTACTTACCTGGCTTTTATACGGGCCAGACTCTAATGAAAAAAAATTTAAGCAGGCAAGACTGTATATCAGTGGTCCCCAAACTATTTTGTCTGCCGACACAGGCAATCAGTTGATCAAATTTCGCGGCTCACCAGCCACGGCATTATTTGGAGATTACCACTTCTTCGGGCAGCAATCTTCGGAAATCGTGTGATGTAGCCCGAAAAGTTGCTCATCCTAAAAAAAAATCAATACCAATCTCACCCTAACCTATAATGCCACCCGCAATTTATTGCATTTGTCGACCATTACTTCATGGCAGCATTTCAACTTAAAAGATTTTTTTCTTTTGGAGAGCAATTTTCGAAGACCAAATTTGAAGGCCAGGTATTCGCACTGTGCCACAAAACCCTTACGTGGGCCACAAAATATTACGTCGCGGGCACTAGTATGACACCCCTGTGCTATAAGAACAAATTTGCTCTGACTGTTGCTGTTTAACACAATGCCGTCAGTGATAAGAGCAGCATCAAAGGCGTTCGTCAAGTTACTTTTTTTGCTTAACCCTGTGTTATTTTGTAGATTGGATATTTTCCAATGATATTTGGCCCTCCTGGCGCAAGCCATGAGCTTGCAGACAAATATGCGAAAGTGAAAAACGTGACTTGCATCGGCAGAAGCGAAACATCAGATCCTGGTTACGGCACCTACGAAGTAGATAATAAAAATTATGCAGTTGTAAACGCAGGGTGAGTAGCATTGAATAAAACGTTTCAAACATAAACTGCATAAGGTCCTTTCTCTTCTCAATATAGGCCTTGCTCTGTGGACCAGCGGTTCTTGAAATTGGGTTTGATTTGTTTGAATGTTGTTGTTTCGTTAAGTGCGTGTCGAAATTTCAGGGGAAGCAATCCGTATGTGGTCGTTCCACGTTATTGTCTTTAACGCGATCGTTTTCAATGCGCCAGCATTGGCTTAGCTGCTGTGTACTTGAGAAATGCTTCTAACCTAATAACAGGTTTGTTGCAATGTTTGTGACAGAAATACACCGCAACGCTGGTAATGGCAGCTTCAAAGCAAATCGAAATAAAAGTTTTCTTGGACCAAAAAATGAAAATACCCAACTAACATACGATAGCTTTTGACAGACCTACCAGAGGAGCGCCAAGAAGATCTGTGGGTAAAACTTGTATAATGCTGCCAACTTTCCAAAGTGCTACCAACGGTGCACCTTTTAAGTCTTTCCATCAGCAAAAGAACTATCCGGCTCTACTGGGATTGCTCGATATCGACGGTATGTATTTCTTGAGTAATAGCAACCGTAAAAATGTCATAAATTTTCTTCGTGGTAATTTTGCGGCAATCTTGAAAAAAGCATTTGTTATAGTTTTGCCTGCTCTGTTACAAAAACATGTTTGATGGACTTAGCAGCAAAACACTTGATTGTTATTTTTTTTATACAATATTCCAATGAATGTTCACTTTCCTGGCCTAGTTGAAGCTTAATAAGTGTTGGACTCAAGTTGCATAGTTGAGAGTTTACTGCTCTTCGATGACGGTTTTGTCAAAAATAGCATCTGTGATCGAAGACTTGTGTGCTAATCAAAATAATGCAAAGCAAGTGACAAGTCGTCGAAATATATATTATATCAGCTTCATATCACCTGGCCCAATTTCGTGCAAAAAGCAAACATGAACATATATTTATTCATGCGCATGAACTCTTTCTCTGTTTACAAGTCTTCGATCAGACTGGGTCACCACGGCATATGTCTGATTAGCCCCATATGTACGCTTGTATGCTTGGCCCCATCTTCCACATAACAATGAAGGTATACGGTTACATACCTTACCCATGGACGCAAAAAGAGAACTTGTCGACTTCTTCTTTGAGCTGTTTCTTTGGTGCTGAAAGTCAAGCAGGCAAGCTGTGAATGTCCTCTTTTAAAGTCTTTGTTATGACTTAACGAGGGAAATGAATCCTTGTCCACCGACTGCACAGCAGAAGCTGTAATCACAGCACTATCGCGCCGGGCAAAAAGTACAACGGCTCGCTGTTTCTCGGTTTGAGTGGCTTTAGAAAGAGTTATGGCAAAACAAACACTTGATGACCGGGTCCGCAAACGGTTTACCAAAGTCGTTTACTTTTAAATTTGTTTCAGCCCTGCTATATCAATAAACTTTTGTTTAGGTTTGAAAGCAGTAAACTTCCGCACTGTTAGTGGCGTAAGAGATCTTATTTTTTGGTCAAACCCTTCTAATGAAGATGCTATTCATCCGACTGTTCTTAAAAATGTTCAGTTGGAAAACGTAGAAGAGGACTGCAAAGTACTGTTGGATCGCCCGTCACTCGGGTGAGTAAAATAAGACGCAAATAAAGTAACGTATTTAAGTTTAAAAGATTTATAAAATAATGTTTAAGTGTTGCGGTTCATACCAATAAAAAATTAGTGAATAAAGTTAAGTTTAGCAGCTTAAAAGTGCTATGGACCACTCAAATGTAAACATCATGAACTTAATCCTAATTAGACCCTGCATTATGGAAAGGATTTTTTGTAAGAATTTGAAAATTTACCAAACGTTTTATGTAATGTTATACTTTCAACTGGACCTATTATGGACCGACTACATCTCAGCTCCACATAAGGCGATGATTCTGATTTTGCAATCATTGCAACATCTTTCGACGTAAAATCTGGATTAGAGCTTTCAAACGAGGTGTTTAATTACTATTTTTGTGCTTGCTAAAAAGATAGCAACTTCAAAGTGATCTTAGTTTCAATTTTTCTAGCAGTTACGCGTAATTGCAAAACTGATAATGAGAAGTCATAGTGTGCATTGAGAGCATGGTGTGGTATTTTTCAAAAGCGTTTCTTAAGGAGAAAAGGGAAAAGAAACGTATTTTTTTAAACTATTTACTTTTATAAATAAAGGTTTTCTTGGAAAATGCACTCTATGTTCTCTGCATTTTAAACAGTGCGAACTACAACGCTGACGTTTCCACTAATCCAGAAAAATATAAAAACTAAAATACGATAAAAAAATTGTCCATTTTAGAAAAATTAATCCATCTGATTGCGTTGACATGGAATGTGATGCAAAGAAGAAGACTGTGATTAAGGATCAAGACGGCTCGTTCTTGGGTGGAAAAGGAGCAATTATTCCGCAAGTAAGAAACAATCTTGCTTTTTACGAGTAGTATCCCCGGCCGAAACGAACAGGTTTTTAAAGCACGAGCTTGAGATTTGAAACTCTCCACTTAATGTCATACCAGAATTTTTTGGAAAAATTGAAAAATTCGAAGCCTAGTAGCTTATCAAGTTTTTTTGTAAAACAATGGCTAGTGGCGTACATCCAACCAGGATACATACACAAGAAAACCGACCTATTAACGATACTGTATACTTTTTTCTCTTTCTTTTTGAAATCCCCCTTTTTCCCGCGGAGAGCTCACTTTTTCTACTTCAAGCTTTCGCTTATAACCTCCTCTTTCTCTTTCTTCTGCTCTCGCCTACTTGGGCTCTTTTTTAAATCACAGTCTTGTGGCGTAAACTGATGGCTGTTTTTTCTTTTGGCAAAAAAGATTTGGCGGCCCTGCTAGCTGCTCACTTTGTGGCTAAGGGCGTCTTCAGAATTTTTTAAGAGGGGCATAACAAGGTCGGCTGCTGTAATTTGCTTTTCTTGAGCCGCTTTCATACAGGCGCGTTTAGCACAGGCATTTTTTTATTACAAGAGCGACGGCTCCCTTGCCGACACCCTTGCTTTGTGCTACTCAAGTCATTCTTTTCTCTGTTTGGGACGTCCAGTTTGTTTTGTGTTACCGATACAGTCAGTACTGTGCTGCAAGGTTTTTGCTGGTCTAGGCAGTATCAATAAATATGTCAAGATTCTTGCTCTGGTTTTGCTTTCCTTTCTTTCGCTTTTTTTCCAACACTTTGTGATATAGTAGAAACTATCTACCTTCCCACATTTCTATATTTTGAGGTCGCAAAACATGCTCGGTCGCTTATTTTTTCCTGGTAACAAGGTGGATGCACTGGAACGGGATGCGTTGCTTTAGTTATCCACAGCTTTCGCAACTTTTTTCCTGTTATTCTAATCACTTATCAATTCTATCTGTTTGACGGCGTATTGTTTCCTTATAATTTTCTGACGCGTAAGTTTCCTCGTCTCGACTAAAAGGAGGGGTGCTTGCTCGTCACACTTGCTATGTTATTTCTCTTGTTGACTGCATCGTACGTAGCCTTTTTCAGGGTGCCTATTTTTTTAAAAGCGACAGATTTGGGAATCCTTCACGTTGTGCTTTTGGCCACCTGGTTCAGGACACTTTTTATCTCATTCTGTCTTGTCCTGCTACGGACTCTTGACGCCTCGCTTTCATGGGCAATTATTATTTACGTGCAACCACTGATCCAGGCGGTGGGGACTTGACCATCTCTTGGGTTTCCTTGGTTTTTAGCCACCTTTTCACTCCAAGGAAGGAACTGAGTAACAACAATAACAATAAACAGTATACTAAGCTGCTATCCCGATACGGTGCTGGTTTTGATGAAACACTTCATTCTATAGTTAAACTAACATGTAGCTCTTTTTAGTGGCAACGGTTTTGTATTGAAAAAATGATTTACTTCGGGTTGAGTAGAATTTTGAACAGTTATTATTATGTTTTATTTTCCACATGATTTTTATAGTTGAACAAGCTAGGATCTGTGATGTGAACATCATTTTTTAGTCTATGATCGCTAGACTTTACGAAGAAAGCTGTTCTAAGAGTTGAGACAAAGAAAGTTGATTGTGACCAGAGACTTTTACAGATCATCGCTATAACCATTTAATCGTTACTTTGAATCAACAAATTGCTAAAGTGTTATTAAGTAAAGCGTATAGCATTTGGATAAAATGTTTCTTGAGCTTAGTGGCTAATTTCTTTTGTGTGATTTTCTCTTTGAGAATGTTTCCTTCAGACTTAATTGACTCAAGATTCAATTTCTTTTTCGAATTAACTTGAAGGGCTATTTGCAAATCTCTTGTTGGAAGCCTGACAACAAGACAACAACGAGAGTTTAACTTGAAATGCGTGGTACCACAGTTAAAAACTAAATCAATCCTGAAAAAAATTTTTCATCACAAACGCTGTCATTAGGCAGTAAAAAATCCGTTTCATCCTGCTATATTTTTACTGCCTGACGGTAGTGATCGTGATAGAAATGCATTGTGCAATCAATAGTGGAAACCTTCAAGTGGTAACAACACAATTTGTTTGCTTTTTTCATTTCGCAAAATAAAAGAACAGACTATAGAACTCACTAATTTCATACACAGGCTGAATATGAATGGGATGGTGATCTTAGAAGAGGCCTCGGTGACTACCGAATTCCGAAAACCATGCTGACGGCAACAACAGGCGAAAGAATACCAATCGACCAAATCATTAACCAAAGAGGTGATTGTATAAATACGTCACAACACGTGACGGTTTGGTTATAACTCATAATTGTGTTCGTGCGACCATCAGATATCATCTATACGGCACTATTGTTGCTGCAGCAGTCTTTCCCCAAGCAAATACCTCGCAGCGGCTCACTTTGGGAAAAAATTATTGTTAATAATTTAATTGCATAATGAGATTGTTGCTGTAATGAGTATTATGAATTATAATGAATAACAAATTCATATTTATACAACAATAAATTCATTCATACAATTATGAATTTGTAATTATGCAGTAATAATTATGTATCAATGATACCAATAATAATCTACGCGTATGTACATACGCGTGTGTGTAGGTGTGTTGATGGGTGCTGGTGTGTTGGTACCTTAAGAGATATATTTTTATACAAAGACCAAACTGCATCTGCTGGGGCGTCACCCTCTAGCTATGAGGCAAGTGGGGGCAACGGACGAGCTTTGGTAGATGATGTTTAATAAAAACACGCACAATCCAAATTGATAAAGCTGTTGAAATCATTTAGAGCAGCAGTTAGTCTCCAAGCTGTGGGTCGCGAATCTCGTCTACGATTTTTTTTAGATCGTTTGTTTCACGCATATGAGATGTGCGAGTCTTGTTGCTTTTTCTTTAAAATTTTTTGGTTGGTTTGTGGCGAGATCAAATCCAGTCTTTTTACTATAATGTTTTTGCTAGAATAAAAAATCTTTTTTATGTTAAAATATCGCATACTCGTAGTTTTCGCTGCTGCAAGTAACATTGAATTGAAAAGATGAACGAATATTGAGTGTATTACGACTTGAAAAGCTGTTTCATTGCTTTAATTGTTGCTGATGCTAGCTTGAGTGTTACAAGGCATAGCCGGAAGAGCCTGCGGGAAAACTTGGCGGAGTTGATCCCAACATTAAGCTATTTTTGAGCAAAACAACTAATATTGTGGAAAGGGATGTTCTTCTCTTGCGGTTTTTGTTAATATTAAAATAATTCTCTTTGTTTTGTGGGAAATTGAGAGTTTCTATGGCTCCTTTAACTGAAACTAGTTTGCAATGCATTACCTTTATTAATAGAGGTAATTCGTAAATGGAAATTTGAATGAACTATCTAACAATTATGAAGAGTAAAGAAACATACAAACGTTTAACAACTTCCAAAAATATTAACATCTAATAATTACCAAAATGAGAGTCTGAAATTTACTAACATCTAGACCATACCACAGCTTCTGACAGTGGAAGGGAAGAATTTAACTAAAGCCACGCAACAACTTGTAATCCAAACAGCTCGCTAGACTCACATGACGGGCAGTAAAATGAAAAATAATAAGGTTTGACAACATATTCAACAATTATCTTTCTAACTGTAAATTTTAATGATTTATCTCTGCTCTGTATATTATCATAAATTCATTTTATGAAAAAGCCGCATATATGCCAATATAGAAGACAATTTCTTTTGCTGTGTTTTTGCCTTCTTCGCAACGGATACAGCTTTTTTTTTGTTAACTTCCATCTGCTCAGAATTTGCTGATAAATTCTTACGCGCGGCGCCTAAGATTGATGAACACAGCCAAATGAAATTCGTGTTTAGCGATCAACCCCGCCAGCATGCCGATTGCTTTCAATATGGGCTGTTATATGTATATAGCAATGTGCCAACAACGTGAGAATCATATATATATATAGGTATATTACATTATATATGTCGACAATTGCTTACTAGCTTTTTATCAGTGGTTCTTTTTTTTATCCAAAGTAGGTCTAAGTACTTGATTCTACAAAATAAATGTCCGTCCTGTATTGATTTCAGTTCTGATTATTTGTATGATGGTAAATTCAACAAAGGTTTTTTGACTGAACTCCGGCAATAATTGATCAGCATGGTTTTTGAAAATAATTTTAAAGGCAATATTCAGTTGAATCAAATTAGGGAAGTCACTTTTGCACTTAAGAGTAATCGCCTAAAAGTTGCTTAAGGCAAAAGAGACATACGATTGTGTCAATAATTGGGCAAAAATTTTATAACAAAAATTTACAAATGTGGAATGGGACCCTTGAATGCTTTATTTTTCTGTTGGCATCACGTCCAATACTTTTGTGCCACCTTTAAAGAGTATCCATCTTTCCACACGAAGTAAACATTTCTCAGTGGTACCATACTTCTCTCCGTAAGGGCATCTCCGATCAGTGCTTTTCATCCGAGGGAAAAAATTAATTAACCTTGTGATTTTTGTCATTGGCTATTTTTGTGCTCTAAAACGAGCAGAAACCGCCAATCTAGACTTCATCGCTTATAGACAACATCTCTCTGCCCAACGATAAACTTTTTTTCTCCAAACCGTTTTGTGCTCTCAAACTGAATAAATGTGCGGCCACAGTTTTTTGAGCTTTCTCAAGTAATAAAATGTCCTATACCGATACACATAAAATAGTTATGTCTTTATTTGTGTTTAGGAATTCTTCGTAATGGGGCTTGCAAATACAATGGCGCGTGGCAAGCATATAATTGCCATGGCGTTGACGCTTTGGATTACTACCAATTGGTAATTGAAAGCATGGATGACGACACAGAAACACGACGTCTATCTCCAGTTGCCTTGCTTGGAGACAAGTGCATCGACCTTAACAATGGTATGATGGAAATTTGATGAAGTTTAACCAAAGACATTGATTTATATTTGAAGATATTGATTGTTTTTTAGAGATTCTCAACAAAAACAACTAAGTATAGTTCGACAATTATTTTTATGTAACATTTCGCCCTTATTGCATTATTACAAAAGTCAAGCTTTATCTAGCGAAGTAGATTTTTAGTCAATCAAAACACATTGAAACGTAACTAAACTCAACTCTGTTGAAATTAGTTAACTTCATTGTTTTGGCTAATATAGTGTGCTAAGCAGTATATTTGCTGTGACATCTTACTTAAAAGCCGCCACAAAGAAAATGCTGTCATGTATTCAAAGTTATTTGTACAGCGAATGTCTTTGTTAAACGTCGACGTTTTTTCAAATCATTGGTTGAAATTTTGCATTAGATTTTTTTGATAACGTCATCGATAATCCTACACTGTAGTGTCAAGCATGCAGTAAATTAACATGATAGACAACACAAAAATTAGATTTAGGGTAATATAGTTGAAAAAGATGCTTTTTGAATAAAAAAAGAGCATAATTAGATTCAGCAGCATGCATAACGCCATTGTTTTTGTGATGGTAATTTCATCTCTTCATTGATCACATTATCTCTTCCAAGCGAAAAAATATCAAAACGCTATTGAAAAAACTACCAGCAAGCTAGTTTTGATAAATTGAAAACTTAAAAAAATTCTGAACAGTTTTTACGCAAAGAGAGTAAATATGTCCATCCCTTCTCCAAGTTATTACAAGATTAGCTGATCGCTTTCCAATGAAATCTTTGCGCAAAAACAGGCTGTAAACGGTGAGCACCCACAGCGCCAATAGAGTGCAAACCAGCACAATAGGCTGCTCGCAGAACGGCTGCCATAGGTCAGCCCTTGCTAAAAATGCCTAAGACACGAGGAATCAATTTTACAATAGACTAATTGACTTTTAAAATGAGCTGAGTATTTTTGGTAACAAAATTGTTATCATTTGCAAAAATCTGTTCAAAACATTTTTCGATATACGTTTCGATAAAAAGTTTAGTAGTGAAGATTTACAACATCAAACAGAATTTCAAACTAGCGTTAAATCAATGTTGATCAAAATGTGACTCAGGCACTTTTACACCTGAGATTTTCAATGTTTCTTTTTTGTTTTTTTCAGGACCCCAGGATCACGGCTGGTGCGCTGGTTATACTTGTCAGAAGCGACTTTCTACTTTTTACGTTATTGTAGCAGCAGGAAAGCACTACGACCTTTTCTTCACGGGTTATGCACCTCGCACGCTTCGGCTCCATTTGCTTAACGCAAACGAATCGGTTGGCGTACGATTGGGCATTTGGTAAGAACTGTTTGCAACGATGTTTTACATTATTTTTTCCGTGTATAAGCAGTATCAGGAGCTAATTCTTGTAACACATGAAACAGAGTCGTCAGCAACTCATGAAGCCGAAGCCGGTTTAAACATGATTTGTTCTATGAGAGTAGGCAGAAAAGTAGATTGGCTGACTACGAAGGAACAATGACACTGAAGTGGAAACTGTTCTTGACACTTTTCTTAAAACTTTTCTTTTTCTTGAAGGCGAGAGGCTCCCTTCGGAAGCCTCGCGCCTTCAGCACTCGCTTTGTTGTTTTGTTTCTCGCTTATAAGACGTTCTCGATCGATCGTAACCACTCGGAACTAGCAATATAGTATTTTTTCCTTTGAACTAACATTGAATAAGTGATGACTTAGTCAAAAAAATCGTGCTCGCTCGGTCTTTGCTCGATGATCGCGCGGCTTTTGACCCGAGGTCAAAAGTTCAACTGATTGATGACATCGCTGACAAACTTGGAAATTTCAAAAGATTCTAATGTTTTTCTTGAACGTTTCTCACACAAAAAACGTTCAAGTAAAGCATTTGGATCTCTGAAAATTCCCATTACAATTTCTAGAACTCATAAGTTAGCAAACTGCTTCTAAATATAACTTATTACATGGTGAGGAGAGGGAGACTGGGACCAAGGTTCGTAGACGTAGCCAAGAAGAGAGGGGCACACGAGTTATACCCTCAAATGTCTTTGACCTTATCTTTTATTGAAGTATACTTTTGTTGCTGTTGTTACAACTTTCCTTTTTTGAAGCTGACACAGCCGGCTGAATTGATAGTTTTTACCCTGTCGAAGTGGCGGGGGCTCTTGAGGGTAATGCCACCGTAACAGGTTTTAACAAGATATAAAACGAGGTTATAAAGCACTTCATACTTAATTTGTTGGTTTTGAACAGGTACGCTAGGCCTGAAAGAACTGATGTTTACAAAATCGATCCAAACGCGAATGGTGACTTTTTTATTCACCCCACCAACTCTCATCATGACGGAACAAAGTGGGTGCTTGATCCAGTAACTGGCACAGATGCGGAAAGCTTTAAGCCTAGTTTAGATACAAGTACGTACCAACCCAGAACGCTGTGTTTTGCCTTTTATGCTTTGTCGAAAAAAAAAGCACTCTGTTTTTCTTCTTTTGAATAAAGGAGGCAAAAAGTTTATTATTCTGTATTAACTTTTTTTTCGACATTACATTATTGTATCTCTGCAATCATCAGAAACGATGCTGTTTAACAAACGGCAGCCAGTATTGTGATAAACTTTGGAGTTTCAGCACTGATGGCACAATGTATCTCCTCCGCAACTGCTTCACCCAAGCAGGAGAAGCATTTGTATGAAAGGCCTTTTCCAAGCACGCAATGGCACTGTTCTAGAACTCACTAGGACGAGTTTGTGACTGAAAGTAACTTTAGAACTTACATCCCTTACCTATTTTTACTGTCACTTTCAAATAGCTGAGTTTATATCTTAAACGTGCATTACAAAGTAAACACGTGCACAATTTCATTTTGTGTTTTCCACATTATCTCTATTGGTGAGCACCAAAAATTTTTAAAGATTATCATTAAGAAACATCGAGTTTACAATTGCCTTATTGTTGGTGCAGAGATATCTAGAACACCATATGCCCCTGAATGATGGATAGCAAGACGGATAGCAAGTTTTTTAGTTCAGTTGGCAAGCTTTGTTGGAAGATTGCTAACTAAAGTTTGATAGAAAGGCATTGGTTATTAAATGTTTGTAGCAGATTGAAATAGCCATTGGTAGCTCTTTTTAGTATATGGAACTATCGCAAAACGACCGGATAAAACCTTTTGTGGTTTGTTGAAACTTATGTTTTCAGATGTGCATGGTGATAATTTCTTCGATTATAATACACGCCTCCAATACGTGGTTGTTAAAGGAGGAAGCAAGTTCAGCCCTGTCGAAATCAGGACATCTCCCGGTATAGTTGTAAGCTTCGATATGCCAGCTCTCACTGTTGATGAGTTCTTTGAAGAGAATCTTATTGACAACTTAATTGCGTAAGATTATGTTACTTTGTATCATAAAAATTAAGAAATAAAATCAATTTTACACGTTTTCCACAAATTACAGATAATATATCGCTGACATGGTGGGTGTGATATGATGCTGCAGGCAACTATTAACAACGTTTGATCATTAACACTTAATGACATTTAACTTTTGGAGCTTTATTACTGTGACTTAATTTGGCTTCGCTGTCGCTCATATTATTTTATTTATTTACCATATTTATCCTCCATTCAGGAGAAAGCGAATCGTATCGCTATGTTCCGGACAGAATGTCCGCACTCGCTTGGGAGTTGCTATTTCTGAGGTGTCTGGGCCACCTGTCTTCCACATCAAGGTGGGGCGTCCTGTAAAGTGCCTTGCCCAAGAACACAACAAGCGAACTTGCCGGCCTGTTCTCCACAACCTCCCATAAATGCCGAGCGCCAAGCAGGGAAGCTATAGACACCATTTTTTAAAGTCTTTTGGTATGACTCGACAAGGGGAACAAACCCAAGGTCTACCGACTGCGAAGCGGACGCTTTAACCACTACCCCATCGCGTTGGTTATTATAATTCTCCTTCCACTTCTTGCTTTAAGATTTTAAGCCAAATACTAAATGAATGACTTTAAAGCTCGCTTGGGTTAGTGGAAAAACTATATAATCAATGATCAGTGCTCAATGGAAATATTTTCGGTTGTAATCTGTAAGTTATGTTGCCCTTTAACGTCCAGACTTGCAAAAGCTTTAAACTATGAATTAGAGTTTATTGTTGACAATCATTAATCATGGCCAGGGTCACCACCCGCCTTGAACAAAAACTACGCACGCTACGCATATATTTAGAATATTCAAACCCGATTTGCAGCGAAAACTCTTTTGGAGGTCGATATTTTAAATACCTGTTTGACACAATTTCACTTCATATGTATGGCAAAGACCTTTGCTTTTTGTTTATTTTGGGGTCAAGATTCCAGTTAACTAATATCTGAAACAAAACCGATTTCTGTGACAAAATAAAGCATGATATTCAAAAATTAGCATGTTTCGTATAAATTATCACGTTTTTTCTAATTCGGTGACCTTAAAAATAAGCGCAAATCTTGGAAACAAGCTCGAAATGGTAACCTCGATCATTGCTCGAGAGCAGTAAAAAAGAAGAAACAAAACTGAGCGTAATTTAATATAACTTTTAAAAAGTGTTTCGGTGGAAAATTTTTATGTCATTTTCTTCGTGGCATTTGTTTGGATCTATTTTAATAAGAAGAAACAGAGTTATGTTCTCAAACTTTTTTCACTGGTGGATTTCTTCTCTTCTTGTTTAAATGATGGAAGACCGCTATTTGTTTTCACCTTTCTTGAAATTAACTTATGATGAGGACCGTTAGAGTTGGTCTATAACTCAAAAACTTAAAGATTGTTGCAGCCCCCTTGAAAATACTCTGCTGACTCTCAATGGCCTGCGGACCCTGTTGGGAACGAAGTTTGAGTAAACATGATCACGTGTTTATATCTCTAGATACCTCCACTGACGAAAGCACCGAGAAAAGCTTTAAGCCCAATGTTTTTTTCAAAGTGTTGTACTATGAAGAATACAACTAAGCATATTGCAAGTGCATTTTTATATTGCTTGTGCTATATACTGATGTACTTGAAAGAACAACAACATTTCTTATTGTTTGAAATAACTTAATATTTTTTAGCTTTTTGGGTATTCCTCGTGACAAAGTTCGATTTGTTAATGTAGTGCGAGAAAGTAGCTCCCGGAAACGACGACAAGCGAGGTAAAATATTTTGTGAATGTTACATATGTTGATTATATTCAACCTGTCTAGTTATTTTTTTAAAATGTTTAAAAGCTTTCGGCTACCTCTTTGGCTCAAAGTAGCCTAAGTGGAGGACTGAGAAATTGCAGCGAATATTTTTTTCTAAAACAAATTTCTAGGGCTGGCCACTCTTTACTATTTCCGAAAGTCATTACTTAAATGCGGTTTTGCATGCCATGCAGAAGCCACGGGCTGGAATGTGAAAAATGTTTTTGGAAAAAAGGGTAAAATGCTCAACCGATGCAGTAGACGAGAGTTTGTGAGATCACTTATCGCCACATAAAAAGCAATGACTATTTACTTTTAAAATATGCTTCTCTTCTGTGTCAGTGCAATTTTTCAATTCTGCAAAGGTAAGTCGCCATACAGTTTAAAAAACTTTTCACACAACAAGTTATCACGAGTCGCAAGTAAAGTTCCATTAGTTGCTATGTTGCTGCATACCCTCGATAAAATTATATTTAGCCTGTAGGCAGGCCAGAGCAAAACATAAACAGATTTGTTGAGTAGCGCTTGACATCAAAGGAAAATTCGGAGAGCTTTACAGTATGTGTTGCTTGTCTATTTGTTTGGACCGATGCAACAAATTTTCTTTGTGTTGCAAAGTACCTGCAGAACACCTAAACAATGTCTTATGAGACCAGGTCAGGACACTACTGTATCTCAACCTCAGTTTTCACTAACTATGCATAAACTTTGCTTCAAACTTTTTTCCAAAACCTTTTTTTGTAAACGTTTCAATTATCTTGATAACACAATTTCAAGCAATTAATCAGCGTTGTTTCATCGGAAAATACATGTCAGTGACCCCAACTTACTGTCTTCAGTTTCTTCATCAAATAAAACGCAATTGTAACTTAAATTCAAGTTAAACTTGCTGACGATTATTCCCGCGCGCAAGTGCAAACTATTGATCATTTGAATTAAATGCTGCTTATATTTAGTATACTGTTTATAATGTAACTGCATACTGCGTCGATGATGCCGTGTTTAGAGCGTCCGCGTCAAGTGCAGTGGGCTGCTGGTTTCATCCTTACTTATGCCTGACTTCTTAAGATTACAATCCAACTAGGTATTCACTCTCACGCTGCTTGGCGCTCGGAATGAAAAGAGTAGTATGTAGAAAAAGCAGCAAAGTTTGCTTGTGGTGTTCTTGGGTTAGGCATTTCACGGTATTCCATATTGCTTATGGGGCGAGTGAGTGATGGGGACAAGTAGTTTGAGACGAGTAATGCCTCAGTCTCAATGAAGACTTGTAACTGGAACCGAAGTTCATACGCGTCAATGAATGAATGTAACGTAACATTATTTAGTGGAGAAACTCAAACCTTCAGACTTTTGATTGGCCCATCACCTAATGTACAAGAAAAACGCGCTGAAGTCATTCCTGAGTATGAAACTTATGTAACCATGGTAAGTGAAAACTCCTTTTTTGTTTGTCATTTTAAACCAGATCACGGTTGTCCCAGCACGATGATACCGGTTTCGCAATTGAGAATTGGAAACTTGAAGGTTTCGTGGAAGAGTGTCGCTGTGTTCTTCGGCTTAGGAATAGTCATTTTGTTTCAATGCTTTGTGGTTTATCTCCCTAGCTTGTTCTTGACCAAACTTAAATTCTAAATACCTTTAAAAGCTCTAATAGATAGGTGTGGAAGCAAATCCCACAAGCATGGCATTCTGTTTTGACAATTGTGTGGTTCTAGACCAATTCAGTACTTGCTTTCATTATAATGTTTATAAAAGGTTAGTTGTGATGTTCTTACAGCCTGGTCTGACGTAATCTTTCCAGGACATCAAAAGAAGAAAAAGGTTTTATCCTGCATGCTTGGTACTTTGCGCATTGGTTTGGATTCACTTTTGGGCGCACATCTCGTTTATTAAAGATACCATTCCAACATGTTTGCAAATAAAATCCCATATGTCCTTCTAGCCCTCATTCATAAATTACCGATTTTCTTTATATATATCTCTAGGCCTGAAATACCGTTTGGCATATCGACTTTTCATAAATTTTGTATTGCCTGCAGCGCATTGACTACATTAATACAAAATGGCAACCCTTGATAGTTTTTCAAACAAGATGAAAAAGATGCTTTCTCAAACATCTTTGGCTCCGGCTTTCTGCGGTGTGACACTTTTGTGACTCCTGCGCTTTCCACAAGGCGGCAAGAGCATTCGCTGGCCTTGTATAATAGGAATTTGCTACATGTTCTAACTGTTGGCAATGTTGATGAAGTTTGGCGAAGAAACAGCGGCTTTGCTGTTGATTTTATTGCATATCAGTAACTACAGTGCAATACATAGCTCTTGTTTAGCTATTGAACAGTACTGAGTATTAGCTTGTGTTGTTTTACGTTGCTGTGTCGTCGCGAAAAACACGCGTGGCACCCTCTTTGCTTGGTACGGAGTCAGAAACAGAAATATAGTTTTCTGGAAACACCAACGTTGATCTGAATACAGGTTTTTCAATGTATTGCTGTCGGGATGTTCAAATAAGCTCATCTGTAAATAATTAACTAAATTTTCTGTAGTTGATCGAAGGACAGCAAACAGGTGCATTTGAAATTGCGCCAGGAGCTGAAAATCTCAGAGTGACCGCGTCACAATTGGACATTCCAAGTGGTCCCGGTAAGCAAAAGTTGCTTTATGCTGTAAGCTGATTTTTTAGTCGGGTGCGACGATGGACTGAGAAATTTACTTTTTAAGAAAGCGGCCTAAAATGTATATGTTTTATGTATTGAAGCGTGTATGCTTAGGAATCATCAAGAATTAATTTTAAATAAATGAAAATTCCTGTCAATAATGATTTCAGACCAATGGATTGAACTGATACGAGAAAAAGTTTACAAAAACTGTTTCTTTAGTTAACTTATTTTTTCAAATTACAAAGAGTTAACTAACCTCATCTTATTCTCTCCGTAAAATGTCTGTAAATGGAATTGTTAATAAACTGAAATTTAAATATCATACTCCATGTATTTACGACAAGTTTTGACTGAATACAATTGATATTTAGAAAAGAGTATTTTTTCTTTATTTTTTCCCCAACTTGCGGTAGCGCTTTTCAAGCAAAGATTTTCGAGATTTCGCCATTTTTGCAAAGATTTTCTGATAATTACTTCTCATAGTGTGTTTAGGGTAATTAGATCCTTGCGTTGGTCACCATCATACTCTGTATGCTAGATGCAGTTTGTTGCCACCCCATGGACTTTTTGCTGCAAAAGCAGCTATTGCTTAACTTTAACAATTTTTCTTTTACTTTTGTGCAATTAAACTTTCTGGTGGAGACAGAGCGTAAGTACTTTTAAGTTTGTGATGATAGTTCATTGCAATAAGTCTCTGGTTTTGAAACAGAAAATCCACGACTGCATGCCTGCACGATCGCCTTCATTAATTGTTTGAGTTCACCCTGCTTCCGCTGCTTGGCTGCAGCAGCAGTTGTAGAAATGCTGCGCCAGAATTCGGGGCCGAAGTGAATGTGGGCACGGCTTATTTTATGTACAAGAGTAAAAGATTCTTCACTACCGGAAAGCAAAGAAATTGAGTATGCATGTGAAAACCATTCAACAATAACAAGAAAATGCACTAAACGACCTATGTTTAGGGTTGTTTCAAAACTAGCAGTTGGTCTGGACGAGGCCTATTTCGTGTAGCAGATTTTAGGCCTAGTTTGCATAGTAGGTTCGAGCCGAGAAGTATTTGCGCAACTTCAGTTTTCACGTAATGATCGATTGCTATGAATGCAAACTTGCGGCTTACATTGATAGTAACAATAAAAAGTGGTTTCTATTTGAAGAGCCGATTTTCTAGGCTTCTAGGTTTGCTTTCCTGCGCTCGATAAACCGAAATAGAATAACATCTAATTACGTTCGGTTCAGAAAAAAGGTCGGGATCTTTCAAGTTGATCTGCAATTTTTTACCCCCTTTCCAGTAAAAATAAAACTTTACTAAAACAGCTTAGTTTTGAATTTTTTTCATTTTTGCAGTTGTAAACGACAACTACAGAACGGCGTATAATGTCCCAGTCAGACTTGATGTAGCAATGCCTACTTCTGGGGTCGAGTACTTGGAATTTTCGGACGTGACTGTTACTCTTCTTGATACTTACGTAAGTTGAATTAATAAGTAACGTTTTTGTTTTTGCTCTTTTTGTTGGGGTTACCCTGCCTTTCTGGATAAATGCATCGCGGAGCCCACACGGCCTTAAAACCCGAAGAGCTTTTTACGGCCAAATACAGTGACGGAGTTTCCGAAAAAGAGTTCCCCTTGTGAATCGATTACAGGAAAAACGTAGTAACATGAAAAGTATTTTGACAAGGATGACTACAGCCATAGTATGTACAAGGCCATTGCAATTATGTCGTTCTTGTCAATTTAAGAGGTTCAAAAGAAGGCTATGCAGTAAAGACAAGGAAAGATACAGTAAGTCAATTTAGAAAGCACAAGTTATTCATTGGAGATTGCAGTAACCTAAGTGTCAAAATAGTTAGTTGATAAATACCCTTAAAGTAATTGAAATAAAAATGTTAAAGTAAAGAAGATTGGCTGCATAGGACTGCAAATGGCTACAGCAGAGTCATCGTTTGGAAAAATTTTTAACAATGTCGTTAGAAGCGAAAAAAGTATTTATTTGCGGCGACAGTTGCATTCTGAGAAGAATAGAAAAGATTCACGGCAAAGGTCTTGTTAAACTAACCTGCCAGAGAATGTAAAGAAGAAGATGAATGGTGGGCCAAAAGGAAAACTCGGATAATGCAGAGCGAAAATCGAATATCAAAAAAAGCAAGCAGATTTGTTTGCAAGTCGCAAAAAGAACTTGGGGAAAATCAAAAACGTTTGAATATCATAGCAAACATATGGTACGGACTCTAAAATCTCCGTCATAAAAAGAGAAAAAAGGGTTGTTGGTCCAGCTTATGATTGAAACCACCAAGTTGCGACAAAAAAGAATAGAATATTTTCTCTTGTCATTTTTTTATGTTTTGAAGGCCACTCTAAGGAGCGCCTTTTACTTTGCAAGACTTTTTGACCGCTTCTCACTTACTCTTCTCCCAGTTTGTTTCCTGTTTTTTATTTGTATAAATCTTCTCTGCCTTCTGTACGTGCCAAGGTAATCCGGTGCACGTCTTCCACGAACCAGCCTCTTTTTCATCTGGCTTTGTTTAGCAGGCAAGCTGCTACGTTTTGAATTTCTTCTCTGACTAAACCTGATGGTTCTTCACTTTGTGTTCTGGAAACCATAACATATTAACTGAAACGAAATGATTCTACGTTATGTAATGTTTTATTTCAGGATAATAAAGTTGCAACTTTGTCGGGCATGTATGAAGTGCAAGTTATGCTTGACAAGACTGGAGCGAATGCCGATTCGAATGCAAATCTGATGGGAACGTTAACTGCGATGTTTGACAATGTGCGTTGTTGTTTGGAAACTTTGCACTGCGCTTCAACACTATAATGATGAGAACTTATAAAATTCATTTAACAAAACATAATTGTTCTTTTTTCTTTGTTCATTTCATTTTGTTTAAGAGCACGGGTTTGTGGTATATTTCTTAATTAAATTGCTATTGATAACTATTAGTGAGATCGGTCTAGTAGATGGATTTTTGTATTTTTAAGCAAATTACTGACTTGGTCCGCATTCTAACTTCTTGATCAGTAGTGCGCTCTAGAAAACCAAACAACAATCAACTTACTCCCCTCCCTCTCTTACTGCTACATCATATATGATCACTTGCGAATAGTAATTGACAATACACGTTTTCTGAGGCGCATAATTTGATTTTTAATTCTATCCTCAAAGCGGTCGTGCCGAACAGTAGTAGCCGAAGCCTACAATTGACTAGAAGTTTTCTTCTTTTCAAACTACAATCCAAAACTGCTATTGGCACATCGTTTAGCCCACTGACTTTTTGCTAACAACGCTTCTCCTAAAAATAGCTTTCCTCAAGGGTCATTCTTAAAACAAAATCAAAATGATTTTCCTTTTCATAGTCCTAAGATTAATTCTTCATATCTTTTGAAGACATCCAAGTAAATTTTTGAGCAGAATTTCAAAAATTGTAAGACATTCGTACGAAAATATATTTTGGTAATTTATATTAACTTTATCAGCAATCTTTGTTTGAATAAATTTTGTTTAAACAAAAAACTGATGACGATGTCATAAAACATCGCTTTGTATCATATTATTAAAATCGTTGTATTGGTTAAATGCAACTCAGAAATTTATTAGAAGTAATGTATTGGTAATCATTAATCAAGCGGGCTGCTTTTGTGATGCTGGATATACTTTTGCTATTCTTTGGGGTTATCCAATAGCCATACTCTTGGTTAAAAATATTTGGTCGAAGCAAACAATGTGTAGATGGGCAATTTAAACCATTTAATGAGAGAAGGTTGTCTTGCTAACCATCGCGTTTATAATCTATATTTTTCCAGGGAACAGCTGTTTTTTCTGGTCTCAAGATAACACACAGCGGGACATACAAATTGGATTTCCAGGTAAGCGTTTTCACTTTGTTTCACTATTGCAAGATCACGTGACGTTGACGTGGTGTATGTCTACAACTATCATTTGCTTGTGCACGTGATTGTGGTCAAGCAAGCTTGCTTTTGAGTTCTGACCAGCATCAATGACGCTCACAAACAATAAGAACTATGTGCTTTATAGTTTAGAGCGCTTTTGCATTGTATTGCTTTCATGAAATTCATCTTACGACAATTTCTACTCTTATTTGCAGTGCTGTTTGAGAAATGAACTGCTTCCCAATTGTTGGCTATTTCGATGCCTTTTAAAACACCACAAATATAATTGCGTTAGGTACAACGGGTAAACATTATTCTTGCATCAAAGCATAAGTGTGATTTTTAAAAAATTTGATTTACATCTGGTATCTTTTGTGTTTTAGATCATTGCTCCTGCTGGATTTACACTTGAAAACTTTGGTAACGAAATCACAATAACTCCCAGGCCTGTTCGTCCAGTGATTTCTGGCAGTGTGCCGGAGTTGTTTTTCCACAATCAACAAATAGAGTTGGAACTTACCTTGCTCAATGATGTTAACAACCTCTTATCTGATATTGGTTACAGGGTATATGTTTTATTGTCTAAAGTCTGGCATTCATTTCAAGCATGGTCTTATAGTTAGTGAAAGCCTTGTCTGAAGGCTATAATTAGAAATTTTGCCCTAAAAAGAGGATTTACTCTAAAAACAAGTCATTTAAAAATGTTGAGAGGCTGATATTGACCCGGTTAACGATTCTTTTTGAGGAAAGTCGGAATGATGACAATTTTAGTGAATGGCTCTTCAAAATTTCTATAAAAATGGACAATTTTGGATTTTAAGAAAAAATCTTTTACACATTTTGCGACTTGCTCTTTTTGTCAAGGCCTTGGTAGTGACCTCATTTCACATGTAACTTGTCATTTTGAAAAAATTACATATTTTAAATATTATTTTAAATTAATTCCGGGCTTTTTAAAGAGCCTTGAATCCCTTTTTTCAACGCTATTAATTGCTTCTATATCTTTGATTTTTCACCCAGCCAAGCGTAAGATAAAAACTTGCTTTTTTAACTCAGTGTGGCATTTCGATTGTGAAGATTATTGCGCCTCTTTAGGCCGAAACATCGTAATCAAAAAAAGACGGTGTCTTACCATTCAGATTTATTCTTGTAATTCATCATTTACGATGCAAATTTATGTTTCTATTCATTGCAGGGTCACGAATGGCATGTAGACGTGTCTCTTTATTCGCCATCCATTCCTGACAACTATTCAACTGCAATATCCTCTGATGCAATCACGACTTTTACTTTTGACCCTAACACTGCAAAAGCGGTTACTTCAGGATTTCAACTGGTGAACACTATCACTTGGCAAAAGTACCTCCTCTATCTACGAGTCTACACTGAACCAGCACTCTACGATATCACCCTGAACCCTGTGGAAGTTACTGTAAGATTTTATGATTTATAGCGCAAAATGGCTCGGCAATTACAAGTGCCTGATGAGGCAAAGATTCGTTATTTGGTGAAAATAAACAAGTTTGTGGTTATCGGATGCTGGAGCCACGGTTTTTATATTTCCACACGTTACCGATATTAACGTTGCCTGTTCCCAGCAGCGTGTCAACGAGGGGGAGCAGCTCCCGAACCCACCGTCACAAGCGCAGCGGTTATAAGCTTTTGCGTTTCAATAGCAACTTCTTCAGTTGCTGAAATTTACAGCAGATACGTAGGATAGGTAACTTTGTTCCCTTGTGAAGCTACCTTTTTAGTCTCCAGTTAGCTTACTACATATTGTTGCCATCACTTAATAGGCCTGTGTTATACTTTTATTTACGTCTGCGTTGTTTTCTAAGCTGGTAAGCGAAAACTGACAAGGAGTGTATTGAAAAACTTCCTCTCCGTATCGATGCGATGTAGAAATAAGCCTCACTATTGTAGGCCTACTTGCTGCCACGGCGCTGATCGGGGGCCCCAAAAGCATTCTGGCGTCCGATCCCACTGAGGTCTTAGCACGGCACTTTCAATGTATCTTTATCCAAAATTTATGAATCACATCTACAGCGCAGGTTCATGCGTAAGTGTCTTTGCATGGAATATGCTGTATGACGTAATCCCAATTTGATTGAGTGCTGAAAGCAACGCTCTTTAGACCAGGAAAAATGTTTTATCCTGCTGTTCGATATCACTTATATTATTCTGCTACGACAGATCCTGTCGGTTGAGTCTGCGGTATTTGGCAACAAAAAATCGACTAGTTGTTGCTCTGGGCTTCTGGGCACATAACTCTAACTTTGAAACTTTCTATACCGATATTTTGTTTAGAAATTGAGGCAAAATTAAAAGCTGCCTTGTTGACAAAATTAATGCAAAACTCGCGGTTGGTGTTGGATGTGTAACAGTGGTTTCCCAAGCTGATTATTCGGTCGAACATTACGGTTGCTTGGTTATTCGGAGTCCAAAACATAAGCCCCGCCATGGGAATACAGGGGCGATGTCCCCAAATGTTTTGAATCCGATTTACAAACAAGGGCATTTTGGGATGAAAATAGGAAATTAGTGACGGTCAAAACTTTGATCTTTAAAAAAGAGATCATTCAACGAGTTTCGTATTTTTACCCCACCACTCCATCCCTATAAATTTTTGTTTGGCTACGTTGCTGCTCTATAGTTTGTAGTGATGCTCGCCGAATATCAGTGTAAGTGTAAATTATAAACATTATACATAAAAATCAAAGCGAGAGTATTTATAAGCTCCGACTTGACATTTAAACTAATCCGGTTATGAGAGCCAATGCATTGCGCAATATTTCCTACTTCCCATGTCCACAGTCATGAGACTAGCTCGCAAATCCAGGTAATTATAAAATAATTAAAAAATCGGTGGTGGTAACTGGTTAACAGGTCCAGGTGTTAAATTAACAAATGTATTTATAAAATTCACATTTCAGTCCCCTCAGTAAGTTTCCTAAATGTATTTTACAAAAAAAGCTTGGACCTGTTAATGATACCTTTTCACTTGACAAATAAACCATGCTTACTAAATTTTATTTGCAACTCAACCCAAAATGACTTTGTAAAATATCCATTTCAACTATGTAAAGATTCGGACTCTCCGAGAAATAATTTCGGATTCTCGTTACTTGCCGAGTCGAGTCGCATTCATTTTGGCGCATCGTTACCAGCAACGCCTGATGATACGTTACTATATAATCTGACTTCGTACATCCAAAAAAACACTGAATTCTTGACTTGCATAGAAAATTTCAGATTAACGCAACGCCGCGCTGTATTGAAAAATAGTTTACAAACCCAAAAATTCTGGCTCTTATGAAGTGCAAGTTGATTGATCAATTGTCTATAAATAACATGGTAACTGTTTATTTTTAGTTCACTTCTGAAGAAGAATCGAGAACGTCTTTCGTTATTCTGAGAAGATTAAAGTAATTAAGTTTCATCAATTAACACACTTCTACGCAAACTTTTAAGAATGATACTAATTAGTTAGATTCATCAAAAAAAGTTAACACCAACATAGCCGCTGTAGTAAACTTTTGTAGTTGTACAATGCACAGCAATTTTTTGCTTTCGACAACAAACAATCTTTGAGACAATTTTATAAAATAATCAGCAAAACATCTAAACATTGGCCGAAGGTTTGACATGTACTTTCAGACCAACATTTATCCAAAATGTACTTTTACTTTATCCATTTTTTATAGACGAATAAATTACAAATAACCATAAATTACCAGTTCTTGTTCTTTGGGGGGAGAACTTTTGCGTACTTTTTTTTTGTGCGTCATGTTGTCACGAGTTTTTCTGTAGAAGGCCTCACTCGAGTGTACGGAAACATCAAATCTTCGAGGCAGTTAAAGCTCCCAATCACAAGACCAGCAACAATTAATCGCTCTGACCCTTCATAGTTGCGTAACTTTGACAAAGTTTTTTACAACGTTTTCACAGAATCGAAATCGCATTCGTTCCTTTCGAGGCACGATCATCAGGTTCCACAAGAGTACAATTTAATAACGCGGTTTACAACGAGCTTCAAATGACCGTTTCTGGAAGTGGCAGGTCATCGAGAATCACCGAGTTCACGTCTGCGACAAACAACGCTGGTTCGTGTTGGATTTTTCCACTGATTTTATATCATACCTTAGAGCCAAAACTTAGTTGTGCACGTGTATTTGTAAGGATGTAGCACATTGCATAGTATATTTCAAGCATTGGCTTCCAATCTGGGTTAAACCAAAAAGTTGAAAAGCAGCGGTTGTCTTCTAAAGTACGCGAAACATTTTTTTTAGATTGCTCGGCTGGAATAAGGAGCTTGAAAATATAGCGAAAGTGTTTATTTAGAAGAGAAATATTAAGAAGCATGTTCTAACTAATAATTTTTCTTCTAATTTTGACGTTATTTAAAACAGAATAAATGCTGTTTAAAGGTTTAAAGCACCAGCACTCCAGACATTGCTTGAAACAAGAGGATTTTTTTTTCTTTTCCTGTTAATATTATCATTGTATTTAATTCTCCTTATCTCTTGAATGGAGTCACAGCATAAAACAATCATCCAAGTTCACACCGCAAACGTAATCAGGATCAGGCTACAGGTAAAAGTGGCAGTCTATTTTGAATCAGCCACAAACACGCGATATCAGGCTTGCAACCCTACCGCCAACAGGACGGAACGTCACTTGTGATGGCCCAAAAGTTGCCTCTTGCCACATGCTGGTTGCAACCTGCTTTATGCTTGATGATATACCTATTTATTTAGGAAACACTGATTTGTCTTTTAATCTGAATTCTGTCGACGAGAATACAACCAATGCTGCTGTCGAGAGCATCAAATCTCTTTTTACGGAAAATTCTACTGGGATAACGTTTAATGGAAACAGGTTGGAACTCGCCAACACATCCTGCGGTATTCAAGTGAATGACGTTTGTCAGAACGATGAGCAGAACGATGAGTCAGTCGTTGTAAGTAAATTTAGACAAAAATTTATTTTTTTAATTATTATTCTAGACTAGTAAGATAAAAGGTAATAAGCGAAGCTTTCTGCTCGAATTTTGTTCTTGCGCTTGTTTGTTTTAAAATTTAGTAGCACTTGACATTAAAAATTGATTAAATGGGTTATCCAAAGTACACAAATAAGCAATTGTCGAGGTGCAAAAATAGTAAAGAGCTTGTTCACTCTAGTTCTTGCGATTTAAGGCGATATCACCACTGATGAGAGTTGGTGCCCAAATATCTTTTCTCAAAACTATTTTATGTGGTTATCTTAAGTCAATCTAAGTAGCAAGTTGTTTCAAGCTTCCGACGTACTGTATAAGTGAAAAGATCACAAAACTGCGTGGAGAATAGAGATTTTTATGTGATCATATAAATCAGATAATGATGGTTTTTCATCCTCTTTTGGACAAAGGTGTCGTTCCCAAATGGAACATCCGAGGTCAAGGCAGTAGGGAGTTTCCCCGAATCTTGGGCTCTGCGGTATCTTGCCTTGCTCCCGCTCCAAAAAAAGGTTTAACTAAAAACATTAACAGCTCTGCCTGCAATGCTTCGCATATGATTTCAAAGATTATTTCAACAAAGTTTATGGAAATTTTAAATCCGACCTAACTTGCTGCGCTCTTCAGAAGCAGTAGAATAACAACCTTATATTGCATTTTTTAGGTTACCCAGACAATCACGCTTGTACCAGGAGCAGTCGAAGCTTGGGTTTATGTTGTCATTGGACTGGTGGCTGCGACCCTGCTTGCTGGTGGGATCATAGCGTTGTCTTGCTACTGCAAGCGAGGTGAGCGCATTGCTGGCGCGACTCTCATAGTTATACGTAATCTTTATTCGCAAGAACGCTTCCAGGAAGAAACACAGAGACTGAAGCTTTTTCGTAGCCATGCTACCTTGCCTCAAAAAATAGTCGAAAACTGCCTTTTTAGAGACACACAACAACTTCGCCAATATAGACCGTTATGGTTTTGGTTCGACCACTCTTTCTTGACAGTTCTGATTGCGCACTCTTACCTCAACTTGAGCGAGGAAATGAGTTTACTCCTACCCTTTCTTGGGACGGAGTTACGGCACAAAAGACAATCTGTATTCACACCGTCAACCTAACTAAAATTAGCGGCATTTTATTTCGAACCCGCCATGAATGCAAATTACAGACCGGCAGCCCCGTCATCAACAAGCTGGACTGCAACTGATAAGTACAAGAGACGCTAGCGTGAGTATTCTCACTATTCTAACACTGTAAAGCGGGGCTCGCCGTTTTTGACACCGCAACAATTGCTGCCCTTGCAAATCGAACCTATCACAGGTTCAATTGCAATTGTGTGGCTGTACCTTGTAAAGCGTGTAATAACTGGAACGAGAAAGTAACGAGTAAGTGTCCCAAAGCCAGTTTTCTTTGCAACGAAATAAAATAAGCAAACAACACAGAATTTTCTTGCATAATGCTGCTTGAGTAAGGTTTTACAATGCCAAATCCATTAAGTATACATGTTGTGTTTTTGCAGCGAATGCTAATAAAATTGGTATTGAAACCCGAGGCTGCTTGGATGCGGAATCGTCCAGAGGTACAAGTCCGATCATCGACAGCCTGTACACCGGATCATCTGATTTGTAAGTAAACTACAGCAAAGCTTAAAACTTAGAAGAATGGACATGCTGCTTTATGATAACAAATATATCTAATTTTTGTCCAGCTTTCTTCTTTGCGATGTAGGCAAAGTTTAGACCTCAAACTCAACATCAGGCTAAGGCTAGGAATAGCGCCAGCGAACCAGTTGATCATGAATTCCGATCGCAAACAAAGCGAATTGCCTTTGGCGGCCTACTTATCTCGTTGTAATTTTTTACATCACTAGCTCTTTCGTTGGTTCGTTGGTTGGTTGGTTGCTTGGTTGCTGCTGATCCGATACGCAGCCAAGCACTGCGTTTACATCAATCTTTGACCAGCAAGAGAATTTTTAAATTCCGGATGCCTTTTCTAGCAAATGCCAACGTGGCCGTTGAAGGAGATTCTACACCCTTTTGTGATTTGATGCCTTTTGTTCACAAAAAATAAACTTTAATAAAATTATGTTTTTTGTAGGAGCAGAAATGGGACTCCTATAAACAACTCTCAAATGGGTATCTACCCCGCTTTCCGGTCCAACATGACTCCTGTGCAGTCTTAAAAAGTTTGCCTTTACAACATTCTTAACGGACTTATGACTACGGATCTTGATATTGACGTGATTTTGCCGAACATTTAGAGTTATCGCTTTTTTACTGTTTTCGCTGTGAAGTACAGCGCTTGCGTAGTTATACACTGTAAAATTTTGTACATAGTTGTTATGAAAATATAGCTTTTAAAGGAAAATGAAACTGAAACAATCCTCATAACTGCCCCTCTTTGTTTTAAAAATGCCAACAAATGGAAGCATATAATAGAATTTAATCAGTAGAGCTCTGCCGTTCATAATCTGTGGAAGTGACTTTATGATATTATGAGTGGAATGGACTTTGATTCATCATTTTATCAAAGAAATAATTTTGCGGTACTTCACCCAGGAATTTTAGTTGTTATTGCGTTTTAGATGTCCATGGCTTTTTTGCACAATGAGTTATGTGATTGGTTGAAGGTGTAATAGATTGCGATTGATTGCAGCAAGCTTTAATCTTGCAATGGTCTATTTTTCTTTTTATCTGTAAATAAAGTAGATGGCATATTACAAAATGTTTTTAATAAAGCGATGAGCATAGGGTATAATAGTCTAGTTCAGCTCGAATTTTTTTTTCTATTGTTCATAAAAGCTTTGCACAGCTATAGGCCTACATATTACATTTTTTCTCAGGTATTTTTTTATTCTTTAGTCTCAGTAATACCTCCTTGTCGGTTATACTGGAGCGTGGTTGCGTTCAGATCTGCTTCGGAGTTAGCACTATTGCTGGCACAACCCGTTCCTATCACAGGTAGGAAAAAATGCCATGAGAACTCTTTCTGAAGTTCAACAGCTTAGTCATCATAAGATTCGAACGCACAATTACTGTCACGATAAACGGCTCTCCAACTTACTCTACTACCTCGCCAACAAAATATTTAAAACAACTTGAAATAAGAAACGATTTGGAAATGCAGTGCTGTTATGCAAATAGTTTTCAAACGAGCAGTAAAGGTTGCTGGAGAGCTTAGAGTCCCCGCAATGCGGAGTCACGTGGGAATTACATTCACAACTTTGTAATCGCGAAATCAATCACAGAGCTACGCTTTTTATGCTGGATATAATACATTTTCTCCAACTCAAAAAAATAAACAAAATTTTGGTATGCTGCAATTTTTCAAGCAATACAGCACAGATAGTGCTGTATTGCTTGAAAAATTTCAAAAAAAATGCAATGGAAATGTTTTGGTTTTAAAAATTTCTTTTAAAAAGTTTGGGGGTCATACGCTGGCAACTCCTGATTGAGTTTTCATCAGGTTGTCTGCAACCAGTGAGCCGCGACACAACGACTGATGTGCGGCAGCCTATTGCAACGGGAAAAACTGTATTCAATCCACATAAGCTAATTTACTTTACAAATTCAAAAAAAATAAAACAGTTAGGTAATTACGATATCGATCTACAAACCGGTAAAGCACTTACCTTTTTCAAGACGGCACCCTTTGTGATTAGAATAGTTCCCATAACATGAGACGGAAAGACAAAAAAATAACTCTTTATGGTAAAAAATACGTTTTTTGTATTTTGAGTGATGCGTGCACTATCGCTAAATGCGAGTGGTGTCACAAAGGCCCAACAAAACACAAAAATGAAAAATCACAAGATCTACATTTTTTAAAACATACACCTTTTGCAGATATTAATAGTATAATAAGCTTTTGAATAAGCTTGATTGTTTTTCGATTATAAGCATAAGCATCTGCTGCCTATCGGTCAATACAATGGCCTTTTCACGCGTTTTACCTATTGTCAGGAGCTGACGTGCGCAATTGCTTGTTTACGATTGATGCCAAAATAAATGATATCATGATTGACCCAACTCCGCAGAAAAACAAACGAATGGGAAATTACAGGATAAAAGTTTTTCAAAAGGCAGGCTTATCAAATTGCCACAACCAGTGGTGCCACTCCTTGTGTTTTTCCGCTAAATTTAGTGTTTTTACATTTTATCTAGTATTGATACTGGTTTTACTTATTGGTCTAGTGTTTTTCTCTAATAGCTTCGGATTATATGCAGCAGGAATATTGATATTAGCCAAGCCAATTGTTTAAGATTAGTTTTTTCTACCAAAATAAAAAGAATCGTATTTTCCGCTGTAGCTATTTTTTGAAAATTTGGTATATTCAGAATAACCAAGAAATCGGTGAGGTTTTAGAACAGTTTCAAGGTTGTCTTGTTGCCAACGTAATTTGGCGCTAAACTGTAAATAACTTACTAGCATTCTATAGGTTCGCTCTTGGCAACAGTTTGCTGAAATTTTTAGAAAGCATCTTTTGAATATGCAATGTAATAAGTAAACAACTTCAAAAAATGCCTTAGGTTCAGGTGGAGTTAATTGCGACAGTGTTAGTCAGTTTTAGCGCTTCTGATCTTCAGATTACTTCGTAAAATTTGAGTTTTGCTTTACTGCTTTTCAATATGCTTCGTGCCAGCATTTTTTGCAGAAATGCTCTTGATAGGTATATAAATATGAAAATGGATGTGAAATGCATTGCAAGCTGCAATCATTGAGATGTAAAATTTGAGATCTAGTATTTTTCTTTTTAATCTAGCCTTTTTTTTTAAATCCAGTGCTTTTTTGTGACAAGAGAGCGGCAACAATGGCTACAAACTTGTTTTCTTAAGATTGTAACGATTGACTGCATGTTGGTCACAAACAACACCCGATCAAAATCAACCATTTTTTTCAGAGTTTTGGCTTTGCAGTCGCAGACTCGACATGCATTCTTTGGTCGAGTCTCAACGAAGCCCTTAACAACACTAGCACAGCTTATTTCCTTATAACAAACGAAATATGAAACCTTGTTTACGCAGTCATGATTAAAGAAAATGAAAGATGAATACAGGCCTGTTTCAAGCCTGGCAGGTCATGTTACGTTCACTATTAAAAAAAGTCAGCGCCCAATAACTTTATCATATTATAGTTTTCAAAAAAGGTTGTCAGTGCAAGAGTCAAATCATCTAATAGAGCGCATAAAAATATTCAAGCGTATGAAAATTAATCCAAGCGAAAAAATATTAACCAAATCATATAAATATCCATGCAGATTAAAATTAGAGAATAAAAATGCTTGAGACAACATTACCCGCGGACTTCTTAATAGATGCCACTGTTAAGAAGTCCTTGCATTACCCGACAAAAATCGTGTAAAAACTTCTCAAAAACGCATACTATGGGCAACCATCTTAATCTGTATGTTTTTGGATTACAAACACCTGTTAAGTCTCAGTCAATGGCCATTTACGCGTTTTTCGTATTGTCAGGAGCTGACGTGGCGCAATGGTGTGCTAACGATTGACGGCAAAATAAATTATGTCATTACTGACCCCGTCCGCACGAAAACAGCCAGTGGAAAATTACTGGATAAAAGTTTTTCAAAAGGCAGGCTTATCAAATTGAAACCTAATATTACTCAGTCATGGTTAGAAAACGTCAGCGCCAAGTAACTTTATCATATTTTATTTTTTTGCAAATGTCTTTGACTCAAGTAAAAAAGGAGCTATACAGTCATTACAGGTATTTACGCAGCGGAATTGGCTGGGACAGTTAAAGCGTTTACTAAAGAAAGAGGGCAAGCATGTTTGTATTGGTGGGTTGCATCAGCAGCTGCCCTAGTTAGTACGACGACAGTACGGTTGATTATAGCGAAGCTTCAAAGTCTGTAATGCTGTTTGCGCATTACTTATAAGCACAGAGAGTTGCGGTCAATTGACAGTCGTGATATGGCAACAGAGGTGTGTGGCCTAGTGCTACAGAATACGGGTGCTACAATAGCGTGAGGTCTACCACACTATAGCCTGAGCTCTACCGCCGGTTACTAATATAGCGTGAGGTCTACCACTGAATTATTTATCCCTCACCCCTCTATAGCTACACACTTACTACTATAGCTATAATAATTCCAAACACCGCACATACATTCCACACACAAAGGTAAATTTATTCTAATGATACAAACTTCGTACATCTTCTAAGAATGACACAAATAAATCATTGGTTAAGGTAGGGTTAAAGGTTAGGGTTAGGGCAGTGGTTAACCTAACCCTAACCCTAATCTAATCTAACCCTAACCCAAACCTCACGCGGCTTGCACCTCGGTAGGTGCGAGTCAAGCGGTAGACCTCACCCCACATCTCGGTAGGTGACTTATGTCGGTAGACCTCACGCTATAGTAGCACCCAGAATACGTATGGTTCAGCTGTCAACACCATAACTAGGAGAGACGTGGTACAGAAGTAGCCTAATAGTTTTGTGGTCGATAGGGAGGGGGAGTTTGAAAAATTAACTTGTAGCAGAAAAGTAAAGTTTGCTGCGAAGTCGTGCCAACCCCTCTCGGTGTCATTGAAGGCCAAGGATAGTATCTGATCGAAAAACCTCGAGGTCATTCGTCTCTCGTTTTCTGCTTCTTAACTCAATCTTCTGCGCGCGTATCTAGTGCAGAAATTAATACCGTTAATCAATCTAATGCATTTGAAAGTATAAACCTTAATGCAATGACCAAGCATTAAGCTTTTCCGGGAATTTATTTGGTATTTTTCGCTGGTATTGTAACGCTTACACAAGCTGAACGATCGACGGCTGATGGATAGATATTTCACGATATTTCACAACTACAGCTTCTTATCACTTTATTTGCTAAGCTACAGAAAACCTACCAGCTTTTTGAATAAAGAGTAACAACATTTTTGGTTGAGATACGAAAAACGTGATCAGCATCTGCTTCAACAAAAGTTTTGAAAAGATCATGATTCGCCTATGCGTTTTATTTATGATTATTGTTCATTAGCAGTTACAATTAGTTTATTATTCTTAAAGTTAAGCGTGGGTTAAAATGAAAAGATTTTTCCGAAAAGTGAAGGCGACCTCATTTGAAAAAGCGTATTTACCTAAACCGTATTCATGAACGATACACAATGGTGCATGTTCCGTCCGCTGTTTTTGTTTCTCTACGCCGTGTTAACATCACTCGAGGACCGGGTACTCCTACTTTAAAATGGGCGGTAATGGTATGTGGGTGGTCAGTTTTTGCCAATCCGCAAGTTCCTTCTTAAAAATCAGGCTTTCAGCTTGATGTCGAAGGTCTTAGGTGCAATTAGGGGTAAGCTAAGAGAATGAGCCCTCTTAACCATGACATTTTGCCCAAAAAACGGGGCTAATCTTTTTGCTAGATACACCGGATGACTTCATTTCAAAAACACCACTACCAATATGGTTAGCCCCCTCCTTGCAAGCGTCGTGATTACGCGCCCGCAAAACTACGCTCACCTTATTCCCCCCCTCTAATTCTATTACTATTACATCCTTCCTTAAATGTGTTGCTGCATGAAATTTCAATATCTATTTTTATAATCTACTAATAGTTTTGTGTTGCAGACTTTAACTTGTAACCGCAATTCTTTACTATGAAAATTTTGGTAAATTCAATGAAATCTCCAATTGCTGGTCTTTTTCAAGCCGACGATTCAGAGTACAAATTTGTATAAAAGAATCTGTTTGCTTAACAGCTCCAAAGGTTTGTTATAGTTTGGCTCAGTATTTACACATATACCGTTTTCAACCCCCTCTTCCAACCAGCAAACATCATAAAACATTGTAACTCTTAGCTATTCGTCCTTTTTACTATTTGGCTATTTGTTGTATTATTGCATGAAAAAATTAAAATCAATTAAATATTTTGGGTAAAGATAAGGTATTCGGCCCTGTTTGTGGTCTCGCTTGAGGTCAATCTTAAATGCCCTTACCTATGGAAAATTTCTGTTTATAGACCACGTTAACGAGTAAAATAATCTTTTGCAAATTGTGTACTTTTCTTTTTAAGTTATAGCGATACCCAAAAACTAAACACCGTTACTTTTTTTCATGTCTTCAATCCTTTTATTTCAGAAGAAAACAACATACGATCTTGGGTCTGCAAAAATCATTTAATTGGAAATTTGTGAAGTAATATTTATTTATTTGTATTTTGAAGTTCGGTGGGTTGCATGCATCTAGATTTGATGCATCGCCTATTTTGCCAGTGCCTAACCTAAGTGTAACATCCCTAGTAGAGGAAAATCTTTACGTTTAACTAAGCAAGGCATTGTTCCTGAAATTTGTGACGATTTATTTTCTCATAACAGACAACAAACTTTTCATAAAACTAATTCTAATTTTTTGAACTTGACCTAGCGAGAGCGATGGGCGCATAAAACTAAATAGAGAAGCCAAAAATTTTTCACGCTACTCCTGCAATTAGCGCCTAATGCAAATCAGCCTTTAATGTCTGGTTTTGCACTATTCGCTAATTTTGGAAATTTCAAGATTGCGAAGGAGTTGTAGCCCCATTCAAAGTAAACATGTAGCCGACTACGGTGATGTTGTGTATGAAACTAGCTTATGTATCATAAATTCTACATTGTTGATATTGCCAACACAATGAAACGGTTGAAAAATTGTCCTATTCACTAACGTTTGAAGAAAATCGGGAATTCACTCAACAACCACTGATTTTACACTCTTCAAGTTTTTTTGCTGCTCTTGCAACCAAATGTAAAAACTTTCTTCCAAACTATCTCTATTGCAGCTTTTGATAGAATTTTATGACTATTAAATTATTTTGATTTTATCACTTTCTTAAAAAGAATTTTTTTACAGCTCTCAGTTAAAGAAAAAAATCTTCCCCCAGCAGCGCTAATTTGGCAAATCATCATGACCCGTTGCTTTGACGCGTAAGTTCTCGTGCTTGGTGTTCAATTTTAATAAATTTACTTTCTACTTGGAATTCGCTATACAGAAAAAATCATACTGATTTTCTCAAGAGTAAGTAATGCAGTCGCCGTCAAAATTGAGCGCTTTATTCTTCGACTACAGTTTTAACAAAACTGACCTTCTAGCAGTTCACATGACTTAGCCTACAGACAAGTACTTAAAAATTATGACTTTGGACGCTTCCTATCAAACAAAATTGCTAAAGTCGTCCTGAAAGGCGATGATAATGACGTAGTTGCCCAGGAATATTTTCTCAAACCCCTCCAAACTTTAAGGATTCTTAAGAATTTATTCCGCTTTCAAAAAAGAGCATGTATTGTTAGTTTTCAACACCCTTCTTTCAAATGAAATCACTTCCACAACTTTCGAGTTTGTTTTGAAAGAAACCTTGTTGACATTAATCTGCGTCACTGGTTGTTGACTGCATCATTGTTTTCGACCTAATAGTGAAATATAGGTTGTTTACGAATAGGTTCATCAGCAAACGATAAGAAGCTCAGCCAATTGCTTATTGTTGGTCATAAAATTTCGCAGTGCTTTGGCAATAGATTCAAGTATCACTAGTTAAGCCTTTGTACATTCGATGAAATGGTGCAATTTACTTTATGTAAACGAACTACAGCTTAACGAAAACATTTGTGCTCAAACCATTTTGAAAAGCGCTGGCTAGGCACGATTGCACGTAAGCCAACGTAACACTTGCTTTCAGGAAAAGCGTGCTGCAAAGTGAGAGGGCAACTTGAATGGTCTGGTCCACATAACCGTAGGGTAGGTGGCCGCGGAGACTTTGATTCTCTTAGAATGGGTACAACCCTTTTTTGAGATCCTACCCTTTTGTTACCTAATGATCTGTTGTCGAGAAATTGTATTTTCTCTCGTCAGGTTAACTTTCTCTCGAAGCTAATCCCTAAAAACATCCTTGCTAAACGTTAAAAATTTTAATTTTTTGATATTAAATGCATTTCGCTTGTTTCTCAGGAATTGAATGTTTTACTTTTTCCGGAGCTCGTGACAGGCAACCCCAAACAGAAACGCGTGTGAGACCCCTTCCGTTGTATTTACTTCAAAATTGAGATTTTAAGGAAAACAGACTTGAAATAGCCATTTTCAATTACGTCAATGACAATTATTTCGCCATTTTTTAATTACATTTCATCTTTCTTGCGTAATCCTAAAACAGGAAGAGACAGGTTTGTGTGTAGGTATACTGCATAGAAATCTTTGCGTTTTTTCACATCAAGCCAATTAATTTATTTTAGCAATGAATATTTTGTGGCTTATGCTCATTCTTTTTATAGAACAATATGAAATCACTCTCGTTTTGGTCGTTTTTACGGGAAAGGATCGACATTTTTTCTATTCTAAAATGTATGCTGCTTTTTCTCAAAGTTTTTTCTTTTTCGGGCGTAATGGCCGCTTTTTTGAAAACGGTGTCGTGAGGCCATGCTCCACCACCTTGTGCTGAAACAAATGTCAAAATGCAGTTTTGATTTTCGCATTCTTCGCGTTCTTAAATTAGATAGATCACGCATCGCCACCATGGGTTAAACGAGGAGTTCTTTTTTGGTATAACAATACACACAATCTTCATGAGCAAATTCGCCCAGCGCAAAATTTTCAAGTTGCTACATGCGAACGAATGGCCGAGTCCATTACCTATACCCCATTGTCAAGTAGTGACTTCTAGAGACGCAATTGCCGAGCAAAAATGCTTGAGCAATAAGATATGCTAGGTTGTTCAATCAATCCAGTTTCGTGTTAAGAGGTAAAGATATCACTTTTTTCTTTCCATCTGCTTTTACCACGCTTTTGTCTTTGCGTTGTAACGTAATATGGATTTGGACATCATGAGTGATCCTACAAATCATACACAGTTGTTGAATCGTAGTTTTCTTCCACATTCTGATTTTCTACATTCGACCAAAAATGTTTCAATCGGATGACAGAAAGTCGTGACTTGATATCAGCAGGTTTTATTTAAGTTTAGCATCTTAATTTCGACAGCGATTTTCGGGAATGTTCAGTACACGGGCGAAAATCGTACATGTATTGTCTGTCTTGCAAAGAATTAAAACGCTTTTGTATTCAGCTGGCACTACGCTAGTTAATCTTAACAACAGCGAGCTTGATTAATATACCGTGCGATTCATAAGTCTCGGTCTTGAAAAGCAAAATAAAACAACAGTAAAACAAACTAAATGTATTGAGTTATGTTATTCCACAACAAAACACAACAACACTAAGAACAAATATGGGTGAATAACAAGCAATTTCAAGAACAAATAACGGTAAATAACACGCAATTTCATAGCAACTGTTCAAAATGTTCACTATCTTGCTCCAAACAGAAATTGAAACGTTTCCTGAAGCTTGAATAACATTTCCTGACGACTTCTTGATTGATGTTTGTTAATTCACGTGAAATTGCATCTTCAAGTTCATTGAGCGTTGTATAATTGTTGCGGATCGCATAAACTCGATCTTTGATATAATTCCATAGCCAAAAGTCCAATATTGAGAGGTCGGGAGATCTTGGTGGCCATTCCTAGGGCCCTCTACGACCAATCCGCCGCTGTGGAAAATGTTGATCAAGCCATAGCCGTGCTAGAATACTGACATGGGGCGAGTACCATCGTGTTGATACCAATGTTGATCGTCGTTTCCAATGAAGGACAACAGCTTTTGATTTAAAACAGTGACATACCGCTCTTTGTTCATTGTTTCACGACTGATGCTGAAAGTACCACACCATAAAGAGACGGAGATTTATGAATCGCACGGCATATATGCAACTACTCGTCAACAGACCGTCTTACCATCCTGCAATGCGGACCAGTGCAATAGAATACTTGCCTGCAATCATGAACTTGCAATCTCAAAACCCAAGCGATATCAAAGTTGTTGTTTCCTTAGAAATGGCATTATCTTAGCCTCGTTTGTTGTGATTGCACTAGAAATGCATCGTGGCAAAATGCTGATGAAGACGAAATGGTTATAAAGTCAAGATGTTTTGTGCAGCCGATAAAACTGCAAAACTTTTTTTCGTTAGCAGAGAATTACCATTAATTTATGTTTCTAGTCGCAATTGAAAGAAAAATCCTTTTACTGCTCCTCTTCAAAAGCACTGTTTGAATGCCGTTTTGCTTTACAAATGGATAGAAAAATAGAGTTAGAAAACAAGATTACGAAAAATTGAGATTTTAAATTTGGACCTTGACCTCTAGGTCAAGTTTCTGTAAAGCAAACGTACTGGCTTTGTTTTGACCATCAACTTCTTGAAATTGAGCGGGGTGCTAGAAAAAGCAGTGAAACAACTTTGCCAAATTTGGACTTACTGCTTTGTTACGTTGTAAATAAGCTTCCTGAATCTTTGTTATGTCGTTTTGACTTTTATTCATGGAAAATTACAACAAAGTTTTGTCTACGTGAGTGCATGCTGTGAAAGATGACAACGATGTCAATAGCTACATCATGTTTTTTAAATGAGGTAATGAAATCGCGACCTAATCATTGGTTTTGATTTGAAAAAAGAGTTGAATGCCTACGGTAGAGGTTTGCTAACAGATTGATTTCTGTTAAAGAGAAATATAAGTTATACTTTAGCTACGCATTTTTTAATTTCATTATATGGCAAGTTGGAGGGGACAAAAACTGCTGTATTTGCCTCCGAGAGACCTCTGCCACTTTACACTTTCAACAGCACCAGATATTGATGACATCGTCACGACAATCAAAAGGCCAAGCTTCCTTTTCCCCATCTTTTTCTTTTTTGCGCCTCCTTCCCTCCCTTTTTTCATTTTTTTGTTGAGCCACTGGTTGTGATTCAAAACTGCGTTTATCTCAAATCTTGTGTTTTCAGGTCCAAAACATGTGTCAGGTGTGGCGACGACGCCACAGTTGCAATGGTAAGCTGCGGTCACATGTTCTGCACAAAACACGAAAACGCGAGAATGGCTCAATGCAGCGAATGTGCTTCCAGCTGGTTGAATCACCCTCGACGCGGAGCAGCAAGAGAGGAAGCGGTTGATGGCTTCGTTCATTCTTCGGCGGCCAAAGAACGCACAGTGCAATGCGCTACGAATTTGTAAATACGTTAACCTCAGACACTTGATTTTTTCATATTATCATTAACGAATTTTTTAACAGCAAATTGTTTGCTTCAACAAACTTTATTTTTGGTTTACAGAGTTGGCTTTTTTAGATTTTCATGCAAATTCATAATTTCGTTTAAACTGTTGATTATCATGCCAACTACTAATAACCGTACAATCTTTTGTGCACACACTGATTTTTGAAGTTCTATCCTATAAAAATTGCTGCAAAATTATTTAGACGTAGCTGTAAATCACATCAAAATAAATTCAAACAGTAAAAAATCTTTACAAAATAGTTTAGTTTTTCTGGACGTTGCACAAGCATTGCGATTCATTTAGTGAATTCAGTTGTCACCAACCGTAGGCCCGTGGGCGCCAGGTCGCCCGTGAAGACGATACGAGTTGCCCGCCTGCCTGCTTCAAAAAATTTCTCAAAATTCCTTCAAAAGTTGATGGTAAAATTTCAAAGAAAAAATTGATCAAGACACCCAATTTTGCGTAGGTTTGGTAATTTCAGAAATCCTTATTTACCACTTGATCTCCAGAGAAAGGTCTTCACTGTTTCCTTAGAGCAGAAGTTCTCAACCGGTGGGCCACAGCATGTAAGTCGGGTGGGCCACAGCTTGGTATTATAATGCATAAGTGGGCCACAGCACCTAAGTCGGGTGGGCCACGGACGTCTGTGTACTTTGAAAATGGGTTTGCATGCCGAATAAGGTTGAGGGATACCGGTCCATATAAACGGCCATACGGACCAGCAGCTGTAAACTAGAGGCGCAATGACCTTTTTGTTTGGAAACCAACTCCACTGCCATGACATTTTACGCTTATCTCAGTGACATTGTAATCACCTCATCAAAGTTTTTATGAAAGTGGGCCACGGCACGAAAAAGGTTCATATCCACTGCCGTAGAGCATAAATACCAATTGATATAAACTGATAGTTTCTGCCATGATCAGTATCCAAAGAGTGGCCCAAGTTGAAATGGGTTGGTGACCCTAGGTTAATTAGCCTCATCATCTTCAGATTTTGATCAAAACATTTTCACCAAATTTTATCGCAAAATTGAAGATTTGTTTTTTGGTTAATAGCTTACATCTATCTGTCAGCGTAGTTTATGTAGCGTATGTTGTAAGCCTGCATTGCTCATTGTTGCTTTTTCTGCGGATCCAAACTGTTTGAAATGACAGTTTATAACAATAGTTGCAACTCTAATAATGTAAATAAATGTAAAGTCAAAATAAAGTAATACATGCATACTTGGGGATCCGCCGATAAAATGATGGGAAACAACTTTCGAATCTTTATAAATGGTTAGAGTTAAGAAACGCTTTTGCAAGTAATAGTTGAAAAGCCGTTTTGCCGGATTTTCAACTGCGTTGTGCCGCTGGAACGACAGCGGTGTACGAAACGTGTGTTTCTTTGGCCTCGTTTACTTTTTAGTAGCATTGAAGTATAGGGGTGTTAAGAGTTACATTTTAGGCAATGGGGTAAAGTGAATAGAAAGCAGATCTTCCATAAAAAACATGTGGAAGAATTTTTTTTCATTGCATTGACCTGGTTTGTATAATGCTGATATCTCTCCTGCCCATTACTGTTTGATAAACTTTGAAAATCTTAATGAAAACAGACCTCATTTTCAAAGAAAAGCCTCTGTTTGAACGAACTACTGATTGATGTTTTCAGCAGCATTACTGATCAAAATTAAATAAATTTCTTTATTACATATGTATAAGGATATATTTTAAAATCAGATATTACATAATTTTCGTTTCAGGCTAATTGCTTTTTTTCTGTCACCATTTATTAGTAATCATTAAAACAGACAGATTGGTATTAAACTACTATGACTACACGGTTAAATCACATTACACCAAATTTTTCAGAGTGTAGATAATGCTAGTTGCTAGCTAGCTAGCTAATTTCAGGGACCTCCTATCTAAGAAGGATCCGCCTTCGGCATCACACTAAGATAAACAGAAAAATTACTTGAAAACAATCACACTGTACCATAGAACAATCTATAACAGCATGTTAATAACCGCGACCGGTTTCGACCTTTTTGGGTCTCATCAGCCGAGTGTGAAAGACATACAATAACAAAAATACATAACGCACAGCACATTTGTCATGAGGTCATTTGAACGTAATCAAACTTATTGTGAATAGACGCCCTAGCATAAACGTATCCAGCGAGGAAAGGTCTTTCCCCCAAAATTATTTCAAAACTTTTATATAGTGGTATTTGTTTATTTGGAGATAATTTTTAGATAAGTGTAAAAGTTTTTTATATCATTTATCGAAGAAGTAATCACAAGTTTTGATTGATTTTGTCCCTTTAAAAACGCTTTCTGATTACGCCTTTGCCTCCGTGTTTTTAGCTAGCCTTGGGAAATGGGAAAGACCACACCCCAGCCGTTTTTCACTCTGGCTTTTTCGGTAAATGTCTTTGCCACATTAATTCGACACAAACGTAGTTCTGCGTTAAGCCTATTAGGCAGTTTTTTGATGATTTTGAATTGCATCTGCTTCGATTTTGACTGAGTACATTGTCACTTTTCAGGTTTGTATTAGTTTTGACGTTATTCTTTGGAATCGCATGTGTGTGTGTGTGTGTGTGTGTGTGTGTGTGTTTACCCCTCCTCTTCCTTGGGATGGAGGTACGGCATGAACGGTAATTCAGGTTCATGCCGTCAACCTAATTGATATTAGGCTAGGGGAAGATGGCAGCCCATTTCGAACCAGTCTTGAGTGACTGGTAGCCCCACCACCAACAAGGCGGACTGCCACTGGTGGGTACCCAAGAGTCGTCTGACATGCTGGGTTAGCAACTTCACAATTATAATCCGGTGAAGTACGGGTGGGGCCACCTGTCTGCCACATAAAGGTGGAGGCGTCCCGTTAAGTGCCTTGCCCAAGGACACAACAAGCAAGCTTGCCGGCTTGTTCTCCACACTATCCCTTTTTTATGCTGAGCGCCAAGCAGGGAAGCTGTGAATACCATTTTTTTAAAGTCTTTTGGTATGACTCGACTTAGGGAATGAACCCCAGGTCTACCGACTACAATGTGGACGCTCTAACCACTGCACCATCGCGCCGGTTTTGGAATCGCATCGTTGTTAATAACGTAAGTGGTTTGCTACATTTGTCAAATTTAATTTTTCAAGATGTTCTTTTCGCCTTATATGAACAAAAACACACCTTATTTTGAAGAGACAAAGCTCGGCCAAGAAAATTTTGTAACATACTTATTTTAAAGTTTTCGTGTATTTGTTTTCATTTTTTGACGTTGGAATCATATGTGCACCAAATAGTTCAGCACAAATGTACTTAAGATTTTTTTCAAATACAAACCTGACAACAAACTTTTGAAAAAAGTAATTCTATTTCCATTATTTCTTTTTCGGCTTTTGTTTTAGCTTTTAGCCGAAAAAATGGTCTATGTACCATTATACCTATTGAATTAGTTTCGCCTTTTATGGTCATTTGTCTCGTGTTTTTTGTTCACTAAATAGCTAAAAAAAGTGGCGTAAGCTTGTGCGGTCTCCGTGTAATACAGACTTCATATTAGCCAATCTGCTTTTGTTTGATTACGGCTAATTTCGTAATTGTTGAAAACTGTTGCTGATTAAATATTTGAACTTTCGGCAACCGAGTATCGTTGTGATTCATGACATTGGTGGACGCAACATGGGTGCGCCTAGATAGGTCAAGAGCTTTTTATGCTGGTGCGTTTAGATTCTTGTTTGTCCGCATGAGCAGTGGGTTAGCTCACAAGGTTAACTCGCTTTCGTTTTGAACTTGCCTTTTAATTTCATTGCTCACCGCCTGGTTTAAAAATTCGATTGGTTTCAGCGTAAGAGATTTTAGTTGCAACACCGTGATTCACGAGAAAGAAGGTTTTCAATCAGCGCCGTCTTGTGAATTACTGGCTTTGCATCGCTGTATTTATCAATCTAAACATTTTTTGCCTCGTGAATGGAGAAAAACGCTCGAAACGATGATTGCGTGAAGCCCCCACTTGCTGTCATCTCAACGCAACAACATTCAGCTCACCTTGCAGCAAAATCTCAAGAATTTTAATGTATATGTTTTAACTCCTCAGTAAATTCACTTGGTTTAGAAAAAAGTTTGCATAAGAATTTGAGGGTCCCCACGTACACACCGAAGGTTTTTGTCGCGATGTTTCATTCATGTATTATACAGCTGATTAGTTCGTGTTAGCTTTTTTGCAATCGTAATAAAATGTTTGCTCTTGCGTCGTCGTCGTTTTACCTAAACACCAGAGGCCTAGTTTGCTAAAAGCTGCAGAAAACAAACTTTATATACCACTGTATTTCACAAAATTAACCTAAAACACCAACGAAACGACACAGATTAAATGTTGATAATACCGCTAGTCAAGTTTGCATGGAAAACCTGTTTGAAATACATTGTGTCTCCAACCCAACCACGACGTCCATTTTTCTTGGTTATTTCCTGCTTTTCGGTTGCGTTTTCCAGAATTTCAGTGGAACATGTGTTCTCCGTCCGCTCCTCCTATACACACTCAAGCAAAAACTGTAAACGATAACCATTGGTTGATTCTAGCTCAAAATAAATTGTTTTTCTTGTTTACACTAGCAGCAAGGTAGTGTTCCAATATTTGTAGTTGCACTTGCAGTCAATTTATGTTGTTCATGAAAAGTCATAAAAGATGGAAAACCTGATTATAGCAAATAAATTGGGTAAAATGCGAATCATTTATGTAAAATATTCAGCCTAAGTCTTATTTGCATTGGTATGTTCTTCAAGCGTAGGCAATTATGTGCTTTTTTGTTGTTTTACAGTGGTTCTAAGTCTTTTTTCACGTATTACCTCTTTATCAACAACAGATGTGTGCCTTACATTGCTAGATTTTTCTGCTTTGCTAAGGGGGCCAATCCAGATTTTGTACCAAGGATGGCTGGATTACCATTAGTGCTCGCTCCTACGAGCTTACTCCAACTCCATTCAGTATTGTTAAAAAAAATCTATCAACACTGTAAAAGCACCGGCTGTTTTAGATGTTAATTCTAAACATTGACTGAAGAAAAATTTCTCATTAATCTGTTAACATGCAACATATCTTCCATACCCGAGTAGTAAAAGATTGGAAACATCGGCATCTTTGTCCAGCTGAAGAGCAAAAACAGGAGAAAAATCAATTTTCGATATCACTTTGCTCTTTAAGTTGTCAGACATTCCACGGATTTTGAATTATAGAGCCTCTTTGGAAAGTGAGATTTGTTTCATCGTTTGATGAGCTTTCCCTCCAAGCATCAACTTCTCAGATTCCAATCTGCAAGATTTTTGATAAGGTTTTACCTATTGTATTTGCTTTTGTAGCATCTACCTCATGCAAAGCAGTTGCAAATGATGCATATGGAGCAGTTTTGTTGGTGTACCAAAAAGTTCCAGCACTGTCCAGCTTTTGTTTTTTAAAGAAGACGGTTTTAATTCAAAATAAAATCGGTTTTTGCCTCTCATGCTTGGATTGCCATTTGCTAAGCGTTGTTTTGAAGAGCCAGATTTGTGGGAGGCTATTGTTTGAAAAAGTTTTCCTGCGCAGAACGCTCGGGGGAATTTGAAGGAACCACTCTCAACAAGATATGTGACCTCAAAATCTAAATGATTGTTCTCACACTTTCTCTTTTTTGTGGCAATATGTTGGTCAATCTTTAATTTAGCAATGCGTTATTTTTGTATGATTTAACATGTACATTTAGCAAGGACTTTTTCCTAACAAAATTTACCTTCAAGAAAAAAATATACCCCGAATAAGTAATTTATTCCAGTTTAAGAAAAGTTGTTTTATTTTGTCGAGATGCACATTCATTTGTAGAAGTTCGGGAGATTGTGTCAACTAAATAAAAAGTACAAGAATGCTTCTCGCCGCGACAACATCTTACACTAATGGAAATAGGTCTTCAATGTAGGAACTAAACAGACCACAATACTTCCCGAAAAGAGAGAGTTCGAACAGGCAAGTTTAAGCGTGTTATAAATGATCGTGAAAGATAAAACACAAAAGAATTTTAGATTGAAAAGCGAAGGAGGTTTGGTTATTGTGTCAACATGATCTTAGATTCGTAGTTAATTGTTATCCTTCGATCGCGAGAAAACTCGTCGTAGTTTGAGGTGGTTGGTCACGTGATTGTGTTCAGACCCGCTATAGGTTTGCAAACAATCTGCCGCTGACCTAAAGCGTTTCAGCAACAAGCGCTGAACGGCTCATCAGGGGAAGGCTAAAGGGGCTGAAAACCCGCTCTTTGTGCCTAATCAACTTTCCCTGAAAAATAAGACATAGTCTATTTTAGGCAAAAACGTAAGCGAAAATTTTTTTCGAAAGCATTCAATAAAATAGTTGAGGAAATAAAAATTCCTTGAAGAACTTAAAGCACATTAGATGGCCAACAACAATAATTTAATGTTTTGTTATCAGCGATCTCGCCGTGCTTTGTAACAAATGACATAGGCCTTTCAATTGTTGTAAAAACCGTTTTTTCAGTAATGTGTTTTTCGCTTTCCAACTTTCAAATATTTTTGTAGCCTGCTTGCGTCCTCTTGTGGACACAACGTTTTAACTTTTGAAAACTTCAAACGAATTAAAAGATATTAACCCTCTATAGACACAGCTTTTTTCTGCCGTAAAAAATTTTGGAGAGGGTATTTGGATATATAAAGATCTTTTATACTGCCTAATTTAGGCTCTTTACAATTTGCATAATTAGCTTCGCAATTTCTGGAACGTTCCAAATTTGTACCATAAATCCAGCAAGCAAGCAAACATCAAAAGCCATGTATTGATACAAAGGCGTTTAACTACACAGAAATACATGGATGAGTCAAAGTGTGCACATTACAGTGTTCCTGAGCATGCTGCAAGCAATTTTGCACAGGATTATGCTATCTGCAGCCTGCGACGTACAATTTTGCGCCCGGCGGAAGAATTTAGGGGATGACGTAACGGCCGGTGTCCTTAGATTGAATTTTTAAGTCGACACTTTTACAATTCAGCTCTATTGAGACCGATCTCAAAAGTTGGTCTTTCAATACAAAATCTAAAATATTTCACTGGCGCTTACAAATACACTCAATACCATAGCAATGCCATCGCATTCGCGTGCTACTCTGTAGCATTGGCACTAGCGCAAAAACTTAACTATCGACTTCTTAAACAAAAACAGGCGATCAAAAACCACTATTGACTGCCAAAATACCAGTTTTTAAGCGTTTTTACCAGTTGGAAGTAATTTAATTTATAGTAATGCAAGAGGCTAGCGATGCACATAGCAAAACTGCAGACAGTGACACTGTTTCGACCTATCAGGTCTCTTCAGTGCAGTTGGTGACCGACAAGAAGCTAGAGGCTTTTAATAAAGCATAGCTTAGACCGCCACACTTGCGGGATCTATACTAGATCCACTTGGTGGATGGTCTGTCAGTACTCTGCGAAGCCGTATCACTCGTGTTACATCTGCTTTTCATTGGTTAATTTTCCACAAAAATTTACTAATTTTTTGTTTCGGCAGGAAAACTTCTTTGATGCTTTAAAAAATTAAATAAATAGTTATATGTGAGACAAAATTGGACCAAAAACTCATAATCTTTAAATTCGTCCTCAAACAAAGACTGCAGAGTAAGTCTTCTTTCCGGACACTGTTTCCATTTAAGAGAAGGAGGCATAACGACTAATTTGCGGAAAAATAACTTGGGTTGTCCCCTTTGGCGTCACGCCTGAAGCTACACACAAAGCAAATGAATGTTACACATATCAATGCCAAATAGCTGCATTTTCGGAGGCATGAAATTTAATTGGGGATGAAATTTAAATTAAGTTTCCAAATCTCAAAATTGCTTAAGTTTTTCTTTCAACTAAAAGTATTGAAAGGGATTTTTTCCCAGATGCTACTTTGGAGTGGGATACAACCATTCAGTTTGCAAGGCAATACTTTGATTTGACTTGACGTGTGTTGAGATTGAGACTAGGTATAAAATTTTGTTGTGTTGTATCAGACGTGACAATAATGTAAACAATGCACTACCATATCTTTGCAGATGACAAAACAATCATTTTTAGTAATGCAGACAAAAGGAATTTAGAAAATTTGGGGGCCTCTGCCGCAAACTCTGCGTCCTCGCGCACGCTGTACATATAACACGCAATCTTACCCGATGTTCACTTTAAAATACTCCAACTGGCTCGCAAATCTTCCGCTACTAGGAAATTGGCCTATCTGCGAAAAAAGGTAGCACATCTCTGATTTAGCACCATTGAAAAAAATGGGGTCAAGCTAATGATCATGTACCCGAGGTGTAGAAAGTATGTAGTATTGCACACCAGCCACACCGAAACTACAAAAATGAAAATTACGAAAGTACAAATAAAACCTTTTGATTTCACGAAATCATTTCTCTCAGTCTCATAAAGACACTTATTATTTCGGTCTTCGAATTCCACTAAAAGCTTGTTATCTTTTCCTTCTGCTCATACCCCTCCCCCAACCACTGCAACAGCGCAAACTAGCCCCCAACAATCATGAACTTTTTTTATTTTAACGCTAGCCGGCTCAACCCACGTCGCCCAGAAAGGCTGTTTGTCAGTTTCTGAGATAGAAATATCGATTTAGCCGAATGCGCAGGCTTTACCGAAAGCATCATTTCTGAGAGCAGTAATGGAAAATTGGTACTAATTGGGGCATTGCTCCTATGCACCTTTTCCTGATCATCCTACTCTGAATAAACAATGGTTTTGCTCGCAAATTTTCTTTTGCTTTACGAATTTTATTCGTTCCTTCCAAAAGGTATAGGAGCACCAAATGAAAGTTGATGGTGGGCGCCGGAGGGGTTTTTGTACAAAAATAAGTGATTTAATGGTGGGCTTATTTCACGACTTCAAGCATCTTCCGTCGTGATGATATTTGTGACGCCATGTTTCTTGGCTGCATCTATGTGTCTTAGTCTTGGAATAGAGCAAAAATCCTGCACCTCTGTGGCACATCCAGGTAAGGATGTGGCGAATGCGTTCCTCCATCAGCTATTCTTAGTCTTGGCTTCGTGAACTTACTTTTTTCTAATTGTCTCAAAAAAAATTTGTTTAAAAAAAATTGGACTGCGAAAAAGTTGGTATCCGAAATAAGATGGTCCTCACCTACAATTTGGATTGACTGATGATGCATCAATTTGCACTTCTCACCCTCCTCACCAAAAGTGTTTGGATACGCTGCAGATACATCTCTTGCATTCAATTACCAGGTTGGTGTTACATCCGATTTTCAAGAAAAATCTTCCTCCGCAACTACGATCGTAATACAGGGTGGGCCATAAATAACGCACCAAAGCATATAAAACAATTCAGATAATAATAACAAACGTTTTGGGCCATAAATAACGCACCAAAGCATATAAAACAATTCAGATAATAATAACAAACGCCATCGGCACCAGACATTAACACTAATTCAACTCGTTCTTTAATTGTTAAGTGCATACCCTAAAAATGATATAAATTTTTTTTAAAAGGCAAATCATAACTAAAAAACTTTGATTGAAATTAAATTTAACAGTTATAGTAACTGATATTGAAATCAGAGACGTAGCAGCCGCCCCCCAAACCCCCCAATTGGGGGGGGGCCCAGGCCAACTTTGGGGGCCCAAGTTAGTCTGAAATTGCTTTTTGGCTACGTGACTATTTTCAGTTCAGCAGACTTGTTTACAACCGATTTAAACTGTAGGAAGAAATTGGCTTGTGACATCGTAAGTGAATGCAACGTCATTTTATCTCGCAGAATCTAGAATATTTCGATTGATTTTCTGGTAGAATCTTGAATATTCGATTGACGTAACAATGCCGTTGTTACGCAACAATCATAGAATGGTCTGGAATTCTGTTTGGCTAGAAATACCGGGACAATATATATACACTGCAGAGTGCAGATAAAGTATTTTATTGACATTGTATAGAATGAAACGTTCAAAAAGTGGTGCTCAAAAGAGAAAAGAAGCAGCCACTGCTCGAGATGCTGTAGCGAAATTGCCCAAGATGACAGATTTTTTCAAGATTACTGAGCAGAGTAGACCTGGCACTAGTACCGAGAGGGATGAAGAAAACTATAGTGTACAAGAAAAAGAAGACTATGACAATCAGCATCAAAGTGATTGTGAATTTCCAGAAAATGTAAGTTGTGATTTACCTGCCAATACGCAACCTTCAATATCAAAAATAACTGAATCTCAATTTACCCCTATCCCTGATGACCCATGTAAATGGCCTGAAAGTATTTCTGATGCTCAACGATGTGATATAGTAAAGCGTGGACCACATCAACTAATAATGAATTTTCCATATAATAGCACAACTCCAAGGCGACGTTTTTCCTCCAACCATTATAAACGTGTGTTACCTAATGGTGAAAGTGTTTTACGGTCGTGGCTAGTTTATTGTGGGGAATCAGATCAAGTTTTTTGCTTTTGTTGTAAGCTTTTGGAAAAACACTAAGCCCCTTTTGTAGTGGTATAAATACATGGGAGGGTTTTTCGAAAAAACTGAAAGACCATGAAAACGGCATTTCCCACCAAGAATGCTGCAGTCAATGGATGTTGCTAGCTGAAGGGATAAGAAATTCATCCACTATCGACAAACGCGAGATGAATATTTTTTTCAATGAAAGACGTTTTTGGAGAAATGTTTTAGAGAGACTTATCGACATTGCCTTGTTTCTATCGGAAAGGAATCTTGCTTTTAGAGGATCTGATGAAGTCTTAGGATCTGCTCACAATGGAAATTTTCTGGGTATATTTGAGCTTTTGGCAAGAAGAGATCCGATCCTAAAAGAGCTTCAAGACAGAATCAAGAATAAAAACACTAAAGATCACTATTTGAGTCCTACCATACAAAATGAACTAATTGAATTGCTAGCGATAGAAGTTGAAAAAGAAAATTTACAGCAATTGAAATTGGCAAAATATTTTTCTATAATTTTGGACTGCACTCCAGATATGTCACATCATGAACAAATGTCTGTCATTCTCCGTTATGTACTATGTAATGAAGAAGCTGCTGTTGTTAAAGAAACATTTTTTGGCTACTTGAGAAGTACTGGGAAAGGCTTGTTGGACGCTTTCTTAGAAAAAGCGACCGAACTGCAACTCGAATTGTCTGATTGTCGAGGTCAGTCATATGATAATGGTGCTAACATGAAAGGAAAACATTCTGGGGTCCAAGCAAGAATGCTAGACATCAATCCCAAAGCTGTTTACGTGCCCTGTGCAAACCATACCCTTAACTTAGTTGTTGTTGACAGTGCTAATTCATCGACGGAAGCATTGACATTTTTTGGAGTACTTACAAGGTTGTATGTGCTGTTTTCTTCCTCTGCTCAGCGTTGGGAAATTTTGAAAAAACATGTGGAGCTGTCCATAAAGTCACAATCTGATACTCGTTGGGAAAGCAGAATTAAATGCATCAAACCTCTTCGATACAATTTAAAAGAGGTGTTGCTGGCACTGAAAGACTTGGAAGCCATTTCCATAGAAAGAAAAGATGGAAGAGCTGCCTCAGAAACAAAATCGTTGATAGCTCATTTATCAAAATGGAGTTTTCTTTTGTCGGTGTTTATTTGGTATGATATCCTATTCCAAGTCAATAAAGCAAGCAAGATTCTTCAATCGTATGGAGTCTCCCTTCATACAATGGAAACGGAAATCCAGGCAACTGAAAAGTTTTTGCAAAACTATCGCACAACGGGTTATGACAGTGCCGCAACATCTGCTGTTGAAATAGCACAGGAATTGGATATTGATCCTTCTTTTCCTCCGTCAAGAAGTGGAAAGAAAAGAAGATTGTTTGATTACCAAGGTGAAGAGGAACAACGAGCTACTCCTGAACTGAAATTTAAAAGCAACTTTTTCTATCGATTAGTAGACCAGGCTATTATGTCAATAAAGGAGCGCTTTAATTTGTTACGTGAGGTTTCTTCCGCCTTTTCGTTTTTGTACACACGAGACAAACTTTTGCTTGTGCAACAAGAAAATGCTCTTCTTACTTGCTGTAAAGAGTTCCAAAAAAAGTTCGGTGACATTGATTCTGATGAAATGAGCGCTGAGCTACAGCGGTTTGTTTTAATTTTACAAAAAAAACGCAATCTCAATACGGCTCAAGACTTTCTGAACTATCTTCTAAAGACTCATTTATTTGAATTGTATCCGAATGTGTACATCGCACTTCGAATCTTACTAACTTGCCCCGTGACTGTTGCCAGCGCTGAAAGAAGCTTCAGCAAATTGAAACTGATCAAAACTTTTAATAGAACGTCTATGACAGACAGTAGACTATCTTCATTAGCCATGTTGTCAATCGAAAATGACTGCGCCCGATCTCTTGATTATGACAATGTCATAACAGCATTTGCGAACAAAAAGGTTCGCTCCCGACTATTTAAATGATACTGTGTTTTTATAACTTTTTCATGTTTTTCAGTGTCATTGCTTTCGTTTCGCAGTGTCTGCATAAATGTCCTAGTGAACTCTGGCATCGGTGCCGAATTTTTTATGACTTGCACCTTCGGTATCGGCATGCTTTATTCTGACATTAGCCTGTTTACTTATGTACAAATTGTGGTGTATTTTCTTAATGCAGCTTTTCAATTTTACACCTCTAAAGTGATATGACCTGTGCGCAGGGGCTCTTGCGCTTACTTTGGGGGGGCCCAAAGTTGGAGTGCTACGGGACTGATTGAAATTAAATTTAACAGATACCCAAAGAAAAGATATTTACATTATTTCACATCACAATTTATTTTAAATCTTTGGTGCGTTATTTACGGCCCACCCTGTATATCTGATCATTATTAAAATAATATCTGATGATTATTATTTCACACATTGGTTAAATACAGTGAACGAAAACCATGTCGGTATGTTTCCATATTTGCAAGACTTTGTTGCGAGTGCTTTTGTTTATAAAAAAGAGTTATTGGTATTGTCAGACAACACTTGAAAGAGCCAGCCGTTGGTTTTGGCCAATATTTTCCCTAAAAGCAGACCTTCGCAAAGGAAATTTTGAGTCGCTTATCCCTTTACAGAGAACATTGATGCATGCAATCTTAACGTTGAGATAAAAAAACGCTGATCGAACTTTGCTACGATGCCACGGCAAGGTCCAAGCATAAAAACTTACACTGTAAAAGTTTTAGATATCGCTAAAAAACAAATAGCCGCAATCCAGAGGCAAAGCAATTAAACTGCTGCTGATTTTTTCTACGATTTGCGTATCTGAAAAAGCTTTTCAGCTTTATTTCTTATCCAGATCAAGTAGAAAAATTGCGTGATTGTTAATGCTCTGCTTCATCTTTTAAAACTTCATTAGATCTGCGCTTAGCTCTTATTGTATCAGGAAAACAGCAATAAATTTCTCATTGAATTGTATTCTTTTGATGCAAATTGCCTGCTTTTGCTTTGACAAATTCATTTTATCAATTCAATATGTTTGATAAATCTTCGTTAGATTTTGAAAGATTTCCGGACAGCTAAAGTTGTTATAAAATTTTGACGTTCCGTAAGTTCAAAAAGATTAAGAACCACTGCATTTAATCAATTGTAAAATGCAAGAGTGTGACACAAAAATTTTTTCAGCTGACGTGATATAGTCTAAAATCTAGAAACTGCAACAGCAAAACGTCACTACCTCACCTTAATCAAGCTGCCTAAAACAAAAAACTTCAAGTTAAAGAAGAGTGAGAACACTTTCTTTTTTGAGGGTTGCCAAATGAAAAGCTACATTACTAAACGTATCAAAAATGAGAATATTGGCATCAGAGTGGAAATTTTTGTCGTGGACCGAAACAATGGTGAGAACTGAAACGTCACAAAATTGTTTAAGTGGTCAAAAGAGAGCTAAAAAAATTTGATTGCTGGCATTTCTCTTTACAAATTGATCTACTCAACAACTCGAGATAAAACAACTTCTTAACTTCGTTTTATTTATTTTTTTCTCCAGTGCCGCATTAACAGCAAGGGGCCCAAGGCTGATCTAGTAGTAGAGTCCTTTCAGCGTAGTTAAAATCCCGGGACGCATGAAACGTTAGATAACACACCAATTACGTTGCCATTATTGCATACACTGCATCCACATCACAAAATTTTACGTTGAAACCAATGATGTGCCAGCCGCGGCCCATGAGATGAAAATTTTACGCCGGCAGAAAGAAGTGACTTACAGCCAGCTTCCGCAGATTGATCCCCCAAAATATCAAGGTCTTCCGCTTACAAATTTGACCTTTAGCAGTTGATTTCCAAGAATATAAGCGCATTGGAAAGAGTCTGCCCCTTGCCCGCGGTATTATCAAAATGAGTAAAATTCGCCCAGCTGCAAAAAATTTGCATGCCCTTGATTCTTACGAGAGACTTCCTGGCTTAAGTTTTTAAAAGTTTCATGTTGCCAACATTTCTAAAACAAAAGCTGATTCAAAGCCTTTTTAACGGAGGTACACAAAAATGCTGGCAGCGAGATTTGAACATGCATTCCGCTCCAATAATCACAGAACAAACCAGCCAAGCCAGTAACAGAACTTAAGCAGTGATTTCTAGTTTTTTCAATACGTTAACTTCCCCACCCCATCTGAAGTTATGGGAACAAGGTAACAAAAGCAGGGTAACTACGGCCATTGAGAGGTTGATCCAGAAATAATTGGTTTCTGAGGATTGCGTTAAGACTAAGGTTACTAAAAGGCTTGTGCTTGTCATCGGTGTTGAAAAATTTCTGTTGGAGATCAAAGGCTTGAAATCAAATTTTGTCCTTTTTGTTGGGGGCGCAACAGCAACTATCCCGGAATAATCTGGAGTTACTCCTTGTCGGCACTTCTGCTGGGACCGCAATTACCAAATGACTGTACCATGTTGTTCTCTTAACAGACCACTTACTCCATTTCGAAACGGAGTGCGAAAAGAAGGTAGTTGTTAACAACAGGCAAACAAACAGTTATTACAACTTGTTCTGCCTAGTGGTAGCAAAAAGAACGTGTCCGTGTGCTCACAGACGGCCAGAACAGCTATCGACAGAGCTCCCAAAACCCGTGTCTTGAAAAACAACAAGCTGCAAAAAGCTCTAGTCAGTAAACGTATGACAGATGCCGACAGGCCTGTTTTGGTCTATAACGGATGTTCCATGACGAGATCTAATAGATGGAAACAGGCCAACGCTAAGCAGTCGCGCTCAGCGTAATTCGATGCGTGAGCTGCAAAATAAACAGCAGTTTCGCTCCGCCATCACATTTACAACCAATAACGCGTTGTCGGTCAATTCAAGCAGCCTTTCGGCGACACGTCCGACGGTCAGTCCAACGCGCGTCACTGATGATGACGAATACGTTGCTGACTTTGCTTTGCCATGAAAAAGAATTTGATGAGTCCAAAAGGACGAAACGCGTCCAGGGATGGTCTCGTCCAAATTGGTTGGGTGATATACTCATTATTGTTTCCTGGCATATTCATTTTAATAAATTGTTGATGCCCCTTACGCCCGTATGCTGCTTAGCCAAATAGGTGCAAGGTTTACAATTTCCATATCTTCGCCTATAATTTTCGAAAAATAAACAATTTTACAAGACTAAGGAAGTTTTTATTGAACAAAAGCAATATCACAATCAACAAGTGGGATAGATAATTGAATAAAACAGATACAATACGACGTCAAATGGATAATATAAAGATTAGAACTTGGAGCAAGAATAAAAACAACAACATAAAACGATTTAATACAAAAATAGTTAAACACAACATGAGAACTTTATTGTATTTAATTCATGTAAACATTATTATTGATAAAGTTATTATACGTTATAACAGACAGAGTTTATTTTCACAGTCACAACACTTTCTAATTTTCTGACCACCAGCAATAAAATCAAGGTTCAACTCTTAATATAACTACTGACTAAGATGGCGATGCGGCCATAAAAATCACGCTTGACACATAATTAGCGCATTCATGTACAAGTGCCAAGTGACTAGTTAAACCCTGGCCGTTTCGCTGGCTCTTAGTCAGATTGAATTAGTGTATCAGTCAAACTGACTAATCGACTACCATTTACAGCTAACCCACCCAAATTTCCATTTTTGGTAATCGATTACAGCAAATAAACAAAAAAGCATGTACATCGCAAGGCATTCAATACATGAATGACGTAAGAATTAATATCACTACAGTTGCTAAATGCAAATTGTTATGTTGGACAATCAAGAATTAAACAGTAATTGTTGAATAGCTGTTGAAATTTCACTATATCACTACAACCAACTGTAATCTTGGTGGCATCTGCCAGGCCCAAGTTAGAAGTGGTTTGGCTTACTTATGCCGCATTCTAAAATTTAGTTCCGGATATGCAAATAGTTCAGAAATTGATTTATACTCATCTACGAGTGAACAATTATCGCGCTAGTGAGAATTTTTTTGTTTAATTTTCACAATTCAAGCAAGTCATATTTTTGAGGAAAAGAGGGGGTCAAAATCGGTAAGAGAAAACAAAAACAAATGAACAGGCAAAACAAAGACAAATAAACTCTACAACGAAGAATTTATATCAAGACAACTTGTTCGCTAAAAATAATACTTTTGAAGAAAATACCGCATCAAAAACAAGCCAGACATAACAGCTAAAGCTAAAAATTGATTAAAATAGTCTTTACGCTATAAACTTTGAATTTCGATTTTATTGTAACGCAAGGTTATAAACATAAAAGCATAACGGTCGTCCATTGTTTCCGTAGGTTATTCCACCAGGTTAAACGATACTAATGTGAGCGAGGGCGCTGAAAAATGCAGACGGGTAAAAAGATCAAGAAAGCAAAAGATCTTTTAAAACAGTTAAGAAAGCTAACTCCGCGCAAATAAGATTTGATAGAAATGGCTCTGCGTAAACAAAAAATTGCACAGATCCACTGAACTATACTTACTTACTGCGCCTACTTTATTTGGTATGAAAAGTTATATCATAAGTTTGTATTAAATGGCTTTTGCAAAAGCGTATACGTAAACCTCTAGAATTTTTAAAAACTGCTCTTATCAGAAACCTGTAAACTCTAAAGGTTGGTTTCCATTAGGCGTAAATTGCAGGCGAAATTCTTTGTCTCTCTATTTAGTTTATTACGCGGAGTGCTTTACTATTATAAAAATAAATAGAGAAACAAAGAATTTTTCGCGCCACGCCTGTAATTTACGCCTAATGGAAACCAGCCTTCAGGCACTTCTCTTATAGGTTCGTCCTTCTACCGTTCCATTTCGCGCAAAAGCAGTCTGCGGGCACAAACCAATCCTTTCTGTTGCAAACCATTTAGCTGCAACATGGCACAAATTGCAAAGCAGCAAATGATGACTTACGCCTAAAAAAAGTGATAGATGTGATGCAACGAACAAAAACGCAATACAGATAAAAATATGGGTCAGGATTAAAGGCGGTTTTTAATGACTAAAGCCATAACTCAAAAAAAAAAGATTTGGTTGACCACAGTCTGATCGAATTAAGATCGCACTGAAAGTGCTGTTTCCTTTACATGAGAGCGACAAGCCTCCTAAAGATCTAAGAGAGAAAACAAGAGGTACAATAAAATCCTGTCTTCGTGACCAGGTCATTTGTAAGCCAATTATTCGTACCACTAAAACACATCCTCCTGGAGTTAGTTCCATTGGAATGACGAGAAATCAGCCACAAACGTTACTGAAGAAAGGAGAAATATCTAGTGGTCTAAGAACAAGGAAAACCTCAGTTGCCGAACTCAAAAAACAATTAGTTTCATATAAGCCACAAATAACAAACCTCGATATACCACGTTGAACTGAGGCCAACACAAAGCATGCTTCAGATTCAAGTAGGGATCGGAAAAAAACTAGATCACCAAAACACATACAGTTGTTGCTGTCTTGTCAAAAGCTTTTCATGACGCACTCACCAGTGACGGTGCAGCATCAACTAAACAGAGGTAAAACGTTTGTGGCAGATATAGCATTGATACATGTGCTGAAAAAGGTCTTTTGCAAAACAACTTCTTTATTTGCTGTTCACATCAACGGAAGCCAACTTTTTCCAGCTAAATTATACGCAAAACGCTGCTGCGCCGAAAAACTTTTTCATTAAGGCAATTAGAAATTAATTTGCATAAAATGTTGAAATTTAGAAATTATCCTACCACAGTGTTGTGTTTCAACAGATTTTCAATCGTTAAAAGCTTTGGCAGCACCGAAATCGAACGGAAAATTGGATGTGGTGGACAGGAGGTAGAAAAAAATAACATTTTTAGACTTTCTAAGTAACATTGAGCGTTCTTTGAAACACAAGAGCGGGGTACAAACATCACGTGACGATACAACGACATTGACATCATGTTTACGTCACAATTCCGGTTTGCCGGAATGTCAAAAACAAAACTACAGATATCGTGATGACGTTCTCGTTATGGTGACGTCACTGCTGCCATTCCGTCGCAGTGACGTCATCATAAGGCCGGCTTAATACGATACGACGTTAGTTTTAGCACGATTGACTTTAAAGTTGAACGACTTTCTTTGCAACATAATCGACTTGGGCACATTGATAGTTATAAAATTGCTGACGCGCTGAGATGTTCCATTTTCAGCGGCATTCGGTTCATCGGCACAACCAATAACGTCAATAATTTCATCATCTGCAAAAAAAAACTGAATTAACATCGTTATAATGTGCGCTTCAGAGCGATAGATCAAAACTTCTTGTAAACATTTTCGGTATTCATTAAAAAGCATCAAAGGTATAAAAATTTCTTACTGAAAGAAGCTACATGCAACATCTGGTGGTCAGCGACAGACAATAGTAACGCATGACATTAGTGACGTCCAAGCCCACAAAATACAGATTTACTGTCAAAAGTGGTCAAACCTTTGTCCGAGTCGGTTGACGACTCTGAATGACTTGATGACCAAGAAGAGCCGGTCGAATTGCGTCGTATCCGCGATTTCTCCAGCTGCATTAAAGTTTGCTTTAAAACAGCGTTTCTACGAAATTCGTCAGACTTTTCCTTGAACAATACCTCCTCCTCTTCTTTTAAGCGCTGAAAATAACGATATTCAAAACAAGCCATGTACTTCCTAGTATTTACACAACATCACTCCTTTGTCTGATTACGTATGTATACATATTTTTTCAAATACTATAAAACATTCAGTACCGTGCATGGTACAACCTGCCCCAATACTCGCTTTGGATTTGCCAGCACTGTTGGTACAGTGCGTTTCACATAGAAACAACGCACAGCTATGAATCAATTTAGAAAGAGGTCCAATTCCATGGAAGCTCTCTACATCGAAAGGTCTCAACCGAGAAATCTTGGCCCTGTTTGATTTTAGGCAAGCAATCGCAAGCAGATTTAAACTTTAAACCGAACTGCGCCGCAGCAAAACTACGCCGCATCAATTCCGACGAGGATGAGAAGATGAACACAAGCCAAGACAAGTAAATTTTTTTAACTGATCTCTTGAAACTGACTATTTCAATTTGAAAAATACCTTTATAAATGCACTAGCCCGGGTAAGTAGTCCCAGCGTTGTATGTCTGGCAGTGTCTTCGCGCAGTGGAACAACAGCCTTTAAATCTTCAAGACATCTCCTAAGGTGAGCACGTCTGCACAAATACAATACATGCAATTAAGTCTAGGCCAGTTCCAAATCAAGTAGCTACGAATAACATGGAGTAATCACACTCAAAACCACTACAGCAACAGTGTTTTCGTTATTTTTCCAAATTATCTCAGATACGAGGTTAGACATTACTGTTGCAGCCTATGTCTACCACTGAAGATCTGTTTTGCATCAAATTTTGTTTTATCGGATACCATTTCTGACAAATATCAATGCCGCTTGCGGGAGGTTTTCAAATATGCTTTTTGCACCCCATAACACTGCATCATGCCCAAAACAAGTTAAAATTTATACTGGTAAGCTAAATTGATGAAAATAGAGTTTGTTGCTTTTAAAAGATGGTGCTGAGTAAAATAAGACATTTCATATTAGCCTTAACCAGACCTGGTATTTTAGAAGTGCAAAGTGTGTGATAATAACAATTACCAACTTCAAAGGTTTGGAACGCATTTATGCTAGACGGTATACGAAGATACCATTTCTGACAAATATCAATGCTGCTTGCGGGAGGTTTTCAAATATGCTTTCTGTACCCTATAACACTGCATCACGCCATTAAAACAAGTAAAAATTCATACTGGTTAGTTAAATTGATGGAAATAGAGTTTGTTGCTTAAGATGGTGTTGAGTAAAATAGGACATCTCAAATTAACCTTAACCAGTCTAGGTGTTTTAGAAATGCAAAATGTCGCGATAATAACAATCTTAAAGGTTTGAAACGCATTCATGCTAGACGGTATCTGAAGTAAAACGTGCAGTTTACCAGCAGATACAGTACAGCTAGCTAAATTTGGCACACACACACACAAAGCGCATCACCATGCTCGAACTATTCAACAAGGAGCGGAAAAAAAGAAAGATAGAAAACGAGAGACGCATCAGCTGATTTGAGTAAATAAAAGCAAGCACACGTTGCTCGCCCAATGACGCCACACCCTTTCTCTCTAAAATCACGTGGTTCATACATTCATATCATACAGCAAAATAGGTAGGTGATTTTCTGAGCAGTGAGTATAATTCATCTACTGCGTGCTAGCCGTTACGTTGAATCACATTACGTTTATACTTTGGTCAGCCAAACGAAAATAATCAACGGGACTTTTTAAACGTTAGGTTCAAGCTTTTCGTCGCGGCAATGCTTTAATACAATGTGAAATTCATTTTAATTTTTAAGATCTATACCGCGGATAACGGTTGCATTTAGGCACTGCCCTGACGAAAAGCTACGGCGTTTTTTTGTTGTTTTGTGTTAGCTTTCCATTTAGTAAAAAATTCTTTTGTTGAATGAAGTACTGTTGATCATTTTTGTTTGGCTAACTATAATATATAAATGCCCCCTCTCCGATCTCAGATAAAGTTAAAAAAAAAAAGGTCCCAACGGCCCCACAAAAAAAGCCAAATTTGATAACCTCTTGTCACGAACTTTATTTTCATTTACAACCCTTTTTGCACGCATTACAATGCTTTCTTCCAATGCAATAGCAATTTAAATTGTTATCCAAACTTGGTGCGCGTGCGACGTAACCCGCAAGATTAAAACGCACCAACTTAGATCGGTTTACTTTATTTTTACTGCAAACATGTTTTGCATGACAATTCCTAAATTGGATTGAAGATGTGGCGTATGTCTACGAATTTTTTCATTTAACTTCCGCATTTCTGCCATAATTCGCGTTTACGGATCTTTTGAACCTTAAACAACGTTAAGGTTGAAACGTTAAACCAGTGACTACTACCAAAATTCTACTGCGCTACTAATTGTTCATTGTGTGGAAAAAAGGCCATCAAATTGAAATGAGTTCGTGCAAACACACATGTACAGCGTAATTTCCACTACGTCTTAATGAAAGGAGACGGTGTGCTCGCAATCCACACTATTGTAACACAATGGTATTCATCTATTCGCGTCATAGCAGACATTCTAATGAGCGTACTACGCATGCAACAAGAGCACGCGAGACAATTTTAATGCTATTAATGCACGTCGGATGTCTGATGGCAACTGGAGTGTCGAAATACAACTCTGGGTTGGCGCTAATGTTCTATGATCTGAACTGAACATAAATATAAGAAAATTATACAACTGGAAATTTTCACATAAACCACAACGTTGAATCGAAGTTTAAACAAATTTCGGTACTTATGGGTTATCTGTCACCACTTTTTTTTAATTTAATAAACCTAACCCTGTACACTCCCTTCCAGTGTACACTGCCCCATACATTTACATACCGGGCCTGCCCCTTCAGTGTACACTGCCTTCCAAACTCATTTTAGGCTTAAACATTATATATACAGTTAAATAATAGTAATTTAATACCTGGTGAAAAAAAGTGGTGACAGATAACCCACAAGTACCCAAATTTCTTATATTAGCAGGTAACACCTAACAATGACATTTTAGACTCATTTCATAAATTATAAATCATTTCTTTTCTTCAACTCCCAACAACATTGCTCTGCACCTACATTTATTACGCAGCCTTAACTACCGTGGGAAAGGAAACGCAACGATTAGCCATTTCTAATTGAAAACAAAGATTGCATTTTAAAAGTCTCAATCAGTCAACGTAAACATGTATAAAATCACAATAGCTACCAAAAGTACATTTATCAATAAGTTACTTGTCTAGTCAAACAAACTAATTATCATGTTCGCACATAAAACACTAGCAAATGAATTTTGTTCACTAATCTATCTGAGGCAACCCATAAAACGATACAGGGCTGTATAAAACTTTAGTATCTTTATAAATCCAAGATTAACACTGACCTAAATAAACCGCAAGGGTAGGGTTACACACATGGCTTGCCTCAACTTATGACGCAAGTTACTTTAGCTACATTTTACCGGGATATTAGCCAGCGGCGATAGCGCAGTATTCAAGCATTGCTCTTAGCAATTAATATTAACGAAGTGTAATTTCTTTTTTAATAATATTGAGATAGAAGTCGAATTTTTTAACATTACACGTTCTGCCTTTGTTTGAAATGCAATAATCTAATTGCAAAATCACAGTGTAATTTGATTCAACAAAGGTCAACATGAAGATGTTTAGGACAATAGCACGAGACAATGATAGCCAAAACAATAGAAAATCGTGTGGGCCACGAGCGAACCTCTACCGAAGACAAGGAGCAGCTCATATGAGCAAAATAGCACAATTGCCCGAAGGCGAAACAAGACTTTCTATCAGCGCATGTGACGCGAGCAAATATTACACCACAATATAAATAGCAAGTCAACAGACCACAGTGTTGAACAGCTGAAATATTAATCCAATGTTTACCTGTTCTTTTCCAATTCGTTATGAGTACTCCTGCAACAAAGAAGGAACTCATATCAGCTAGCATATGCTACTAAATTACAATACGCAAACAGTACTGTTAAAATACAAGTTTCGATGTACAGCTTTCGTCGAGTGCACACCTGGCCAGCAAATTCCAAAGCGTTGTTAAACAGTCAACATCCCAAAGCAATCGTATTTGTTGTTTACCAGGCATTAAATAGAATTTAAATCCTTGCTTCTGTTCCACCCGTGGGTAAAGTTTGATACATCATCATTTCGTCCTGATGATATTGACCGTTCTGGCCGACTAAACGTTAACCTAAATAAAAGCACCCCCTGAGTAATCTCTGTGGTAATTATTACTCACCGGCACAACAAAAGCAAGGGTTTAATTTGGTGAAAGATGTTAGAGTTGGTTAGCAAATTGCAAGAGGCTAAAGCTTGTTTTCTTTTTTGTTTTTACGCATGCTGCTTAATTTCGAAGTAAAATGGAGGTCTCGATGTTCATGCCTTTAAATAGCCTATTTTGTTCATGGTTGTAGAATGATGGAACTGAAACATTTATTCTTACTTTCATAGAACTAGCGTAACACAAGTGCTTGACTGCGACGGTACAACACGCGTTTCCACAAGCGCAACAACCAATACATAGTGACGCTAATGCATACATGTGATCTGTGACATAACTGTCTCCGACTGAACTACATTGTTCCAAAAATGGACTTTTGGGTGACAAGAAAGCATGGACTTGCCGTAATAAGCGAACACGCAAGCTTATTGCACGTACGCCAAATGGCACTACAGAAAGTAAACCATCCTACTCAGCCGCTAACAGCTTTCCTTCTTTTGTTGAAGTTACATTAATATCAATTTTATGCACGGTAGTTAAACAATTGGCAAAGCTTGTTTTTGTGTTTTCATACCGCTTTGACTTTAGATACATCATCAGAAAAGCTTAGTGCTATCATTGAGTGAACCTAAAAATTTCAAGTTATATCATAAGTATTGGAAATGATTTATTAAAGAAACTGACTACTGCAGATAATTCACTGACTATTTTTCGAACTACTAGTGCAGTAAATTAGAAAGTCGAAACGGTTGTTAAAATAAAAAATTTAGTAGTTATTGTTACTAATTACTGTGTTAGTTAGTACAGTAGTCTAAAAGGCGTTAGCGTTCTTTCCAAGGCATTCATACATGACATGCTTTTTTCTATAGAAGTCGAAGGACAACAACTGAGGCTATTCACGAAAGGTTGCATACTAATTTAGCGCTTTTAATAAATAGACAAGCCAGGTGCGATCAAGCTTGTGACAAAGGGAAATATTTGAATACAACATGGCAAGCAAAAACCTGGTACCTTCCCCGCCAACGCGCTTAAAAATGGCGCAATCGCCTGAGAATACGTGGTTGAGTGCTGACGTCACGATAAGGTTAGTCAAGTTCAGATACATTGAACAAGAGATACTTGACAGGCGACGCCATAAACAGGCAAAATCTAATTCTCTGTTGCCAGTCATGCGTAAAAAAACCTCTCACAGAGTGAGTTTTGAAAGCCAACAACGTAATGCAAAATCAATGCCATTTCAAGCGATTTCATATATTGGTGACAGTTAGACGGTCCTTGTGCAGTGCATGTCTTCCACTAATCACTAGCTCTTAAATTTGGAATACGTTTTCCTACCACCAAAAGTACCAGTGAAGATTCTACAGTATCTAGCAGTCTTCGAACGCTATAAAGCACTTTTTAAGGCAAAGCGAACTTTCAAAATATGCACAAAAAGCAAAAACAAGTTCGCATGAGAGATCATTCCCCGCTGGTGCCTAAAAAGTTGGTCTCATAAAATTATCGCAATTAATAAGAGAAGCATAAAGTAAATATTTTATCAAAAATTCAACACCATATGCAATTTTACAGCTGCGTAAGATGCCTTTTCTCAAACTTTGAGTGATTAAAAATCTTGATACGCATTAGAAATTAACTATGCTCTCATTTGCAGCTGGCCAAAAAAAGCGATCACTTTCGCAAAGAAAAAATGAGGCATCTTTAATTATGAGTGCGCTTGTTGGCGTGTGAAAGCATCTGCTTTGCAATATGTCGACATGCCTCCAAATAAGTATCGACTCGCCAAGTAAATCGACCACAGGATACTTGACCCTTACTTTAATGATGACGAGTCATCAGCGATACAACAAATTGAATGCATGTAGGATATTAAAATAATGCTTGATACTAATAACAATCATTAAAAGACACGTTGCTGGAGGACATGTTAACCCTCGTGATCAGCGTGACAAAATTGGTGGTACTAGTGATAGGAGTTGTCTGGACCTGTTTTAGTGCTTCTTCTATTTCAATATACTGCTTTCGATAAATTTGCTATGGTTCGAATGAGCCAAGCCACGAAAATCATCATAAGCATTTTTCCAAAAAAAAAGATCATAACAATGACGCCATCGCCCCAGTAAGTCTCTTCACACTAGACACAGAATACTGCAGAAACAGTTTAGATGGATCTAACGCTCTATTTGCATCTGTCACTCCAAGCCATTCGATCTGTAAAATGCAGTTAAATAACATACCTGTCATGAGATCTTTTCATGCCTTTTATTTTCGTTGTTAATACTTTGGCACCATATTGCTGATAAGGAGCAGCATATCCATGTTCTCGATCTAGAAAAAATAAAATGTAAAAATAAACACAAGTTTTACACAATAAGTGCTAGATTTTATTTTGCTCTTACAGGTATGCTTTAATTCGATCTAAAGGTTAAATGACGGCCAATCATAAATCATTTAAATGTTGTTTTAGTAAATATTATGATTTTGGCAGAGTCTGGAAATATAATGGGTATAAACTAACTAATTGATAGCTGAAACCAGTATTGTATTTAACATTCCATTGGCTTTACTGATTTTAGCTAGAAGTCCCAAGGGCTTAAATACAAAAAAACGCAAATAATTTTGTTGAATACAAAAATCTTTTTTTTGTACGGTATCTAATTTTTAAAATTTATTCTACAGCTGCATCCATTACTACAAAACAACTTTCCCATGGATGGCAAAAAATTCGAAAATATCAAATTGTTAAGTCATAATTTAACACCATTATTTTAATCATTATTGCTGTGATGTTCCTGATATTGTAGTTTAACGTTTCTTGACTGTTAATTTGATCGATTTATTTACTTGTTTTTTTGTTCAAGTTATTACTAAAAATACGCGATAACAACGACATTGTTTAATAAGCAGAATATATGTGCCAATTATTGCTATATTAACAGGCCCCACGGGCATCGCTTTGCCGGTCTAGCAGTGAAATATATCAGCTTAAACACATCAGTTCAGCCAGCTGGGCCAACTCAAAAATCATTTCTGCGCGCAGTATTGAAAAGTTAATATAAATGGGAGGCATCGCCCCTAATCCCAATCATTGTACTTTGAATTAATCTTAGGTATGACAGCTCACAAACTCTTCATCATTTCGCAGGCCAATTTATCGACTTGAGGCAACAGCCTCATGATGATATCTGTGGCATAGCCAATCCCCTTGAAATGACGTCATCACGACGTAACCCATCCACTTGAGACACTCACTCCAGGATGGAAATCACATGTGTTGAGTTTCATAATTGTATGCCCAATAACTTTGGAGGAGTTAGAACAGACAGACAGAATTAGGCTTTGTAGTAGATTAGCCGGCTGTGCTGGTATCACCTGGCAGAGCAACCAGTCACTTACGTCGGACGAAAAATATCAGCTCGGCCAACTCACATTTCTGAGAGCAGTAATGACAAGTTGGAGCAAATGAGGACATTGTCCCAATGCCCCTAACCCCAATCATCATACTTTGAATTAAGCCTGGTCTTACTCACATTCAATCATTTCACAAATTCTACCCAGTGCTTTCGATAAGTATCAAGGCACAAACTCAAAGTTGGGAACAGGTACCGTATTGGTTTTTGTTTTACAATTACAGAAATAGGTTATTTGGTGCTACACTTACTACACGAATTTCTGCAACCTCCTCGGAATAAAATTTGTGACACCATGTTCCTTGGCTGCACCAATGTGGCTAGGTCCAAGAACACAGAAGGAGCTAAACCTCAGTGGCTGATATAGGAGGGATGTGGGGTATGCATCCTTGCCCCCAGCCTTTCTTCGTCTTGGGTTTGCAAATTTATTTGTTTTTATTTGTCTTCAAAAATAACTCTGTTCAAAAAAGTTTATCTCTAAAAAAGGTCTTTCGCTCCAATTTGAATTGATAATGCGTCAATTTACCCTGCTCACAACTCCCACCAAAAGTTTCTGAATCTGCCACTGCCATACCTCCTGCAGCCGACTACTCAGTTGGCCAAATTATCCATTTTCAAAAAAATAATTCCCCATAGGTACGATTGCATATTTAGTGACCAGGCAACAATGATTTCACACGGTGGTGTAAACCTACCAACCAATATTCTTGTTGATTTCCCCTCTAACTTTGGATTTCATAAGCCATGCCCATAATAGTACTGCTCCCCCAACAAATAAAGACTGTGCTTACCTACAATCAGCAAATAATTTCACAGCACTTTATGCATTCGTTTAACTAAGTGCATTGGGGCATAAATTTAAAGTTGTGGAACGATGCTGAAGTGACTGATATATTTTCAGGACTTACGCAATGAAGTAATTGGCTTATTATTTACAACTTTTTTGTAATTGTGGACCAATTTACTACGCTTAAATCCTCTGGCTGCACGCATGTTTCTTGCTTTTGGCAAAAATGAAACCAAGGGAGGGCAAACTGACCAGGAGCCCAGAACAGCATCAAAAGTTCAGTTGTTATAAAAAGTTAGGTTATGGCTTTAGTGGATAACCTATTGACTAGCTTTTTGTGCTTTAGAAGAAAATAGTTTTTGCAAATGTTCCAGACTTCACATTAAAACGCAGCATCTTTTTCCACTTTGCTACTTGTGAAAAAATGTGTGGGAGGTTAAAAGTACTCAGACTGTGCAACAAAGTTATTCTAATTTGTAGTCTAGCAACAGTTTAGTCATCACAATTTTCATACTTTCCATTGCACTGTTGAAAAATCAGATTTAAATGAGTGTGTTTGTGCTGTAATATATCATAGTACTTTAATAGGCAGCTTATCAGTGATAGGCTTTACTCTTTACATTTGTTATTAATAAGTACAGCTACCACCTGCTGCTGTTTTCACCGAAATGGTACCAGACAGCTTATGATGTCAACTACCATTACAACAAAATAGTGCTTTTTTTGAAGCGTTCAAGAAAAAAAGTGGAAAAAAGCATGCTTGAAACAAATATATAATTGCTTCATTGCTTGTAGCATCGTTGATAAGGCTTTGGTCATTAAGATTAATTTTATTGGAGTCAGCTTGTTAGTTCTGAAAAAGCTTTTCAGCTCATTTCTTGCATCAGTACTTTATGAGAAAATTAAAAAAAAATTTTTGCAATCAAGTGATAATTATGACCTAATCATCTAAGGGTGGAATTTCCTAGCTAGTAAGTTGAGTGCTGGCTTTGTTCAGGCAAAAAAACGCTTTCCTCCATCAAGAAATGCAAGTTTAAAAATCTATCTTCAATTATGAGGTCTCCATTCTCCTTATTACTCTCCCCCCATAGTAGAGATAAACTGTGATAAGTTTCATATTTGTGTACCCAGTAGTTTTGGAGAAGTAAAACCACACAGACAGACAGACAGACACACACACACACACACACACACACACACACACACACACACACACAAAGACAAAATTGCACTTTATGGTGTAGATCAAAGGGGTGCAGCCTGCAATGTGAAATTTTGTGGCTAGCAGAACAGCTTACAAATGCAGGCTGCAATGTTAAATTTTATGGCTTTGAATGACAGACCTCTCAAATTGATCTAGGAAAACCTGACTCCCACAAAAAAGTTTTTGCACCTAAAATTCAGAAAATTTGGAGTACCAATATGAGTTGGTTTGAAACTATTGGATCTCCAAAAAAAGTCATTATCACGTGTTTGGGTACAAACTCTCACTAGCTGCTGCTCCTAAGCTACTTTTTGTGTAGAAACAACATAGACTGCATCTCTGACTGGAACCTGAAATTTTCAAGATGTTTGAAATCAGCCCACCAGCTAAAAAATTGCATGCCCTTGGTATAAATAAATGACGATATTAGTTTTTATAGCTCGTTTTGACCTAACCAATAAACTAAAATCTTTCACTTTTCTGTAGAGCTGTTTTCTGTTGTAGAGTAAAACCGCATGGTACTAAGCAATTACGTAAACAAAAGGAAGTGGCTATTTTGCCATCAACCACATTTTACCCTGGAAGACTATTTTGTGTAATCATGACTTATGTTTATATTGCAATAATTGCTGCAATTCTGCCAGTGACACTGCGGCGCATGGACAGTGAACCAAATCTTGAAATGCCATGGTTGCAGATTGACATCTTGGCTGGCAAGGCACTTACAGAAAGGCAGTATATACTAGAGGGGAAGGCCCAGTATGTGAATGTATGGGGTGGTGTACATTGGAAGGGAGTGTACTGGGTGGGAAGTATACACTTGGGGTACAAAATTTTTTTAACTAGTTATTAAAATTGAACAATCAGAAACGACCAGAAGTTATCTGTTCAATACTTCCTTAAGATTGACCAATCACAAATAACTCATGGCAAAATAGCCTATAGGGGTAAAATGCCAATTTTAACATTAATACTTCAAGCTCAAAAAAACCTGATTTACGATTTAAAATATACTTCTGAAAGTCACTACATTGCATAATTTTACTAACATTTTTAATCATTATTATATATTTATCCTCCAGATGTGAGAATACTGTTTGTTAGTTATGCATATAACTTAGTTACACCACAGCCTGCTTTGAAGTCACCCATATCGCTGACACAGCACATTTCCCAAGAGCACAACACTGCTGTGTCGATGTGAGCATTGATACTCACAATTTCACTATTGCAATCCAGCACTACAGCCTTATAAATGTAGCCCTATAAATATTGCCCATTATCAGAATACTTGATTTTAAATTTTATACTACTATGCATATCACCCAGGGTGAGCTGCTGGGTGTACTACAATGCAGATAATGGTACCTCTTTCACTTCTTTCTTTATTTTCAACATATTCAACAGCTTTTATTAACAAGAACAAATCTTTCCCAGTCGAAGATGTTTCAACCATTTTGCACAAAACTACAAAATATAAAATATATGCAAATACAACCTAATCTGAGCAATTTATACAGGTACACCTGAATAAAAGCTTATTGCACTTTCCACAATTTCTTCAAAAATTTAGAAAATAATTGGAAAACATTCTGCGCTTAACAGCTAATGTTTACCAATTTAAAATGCATTTAAACGTGAAAACTTACAATTTAGCCGACTATATTATAAAAAAAAATTTGTGGCTTCCAGCAGGTTGCTTAGTAGACTTATCAAAATATCAAAAAAAAGGGTCTTCTAAAGAACTGACTTTAGTGCTTAAACTAATTGTAACTATATTTCTGGACAACACTATAACATGTATAACATGAAAAATTACAGATTTATGGAAGTTCTCATTGAAACATGGAAAAACACCAATTAAATTACAGAAACCACAAAAACATGGAAATTTACTAACATGCTTAGTTTAATTCAAATTAATTATCTAATTTTACCCAATTAGGTTGTTACACTTTTAGTATATATTGACTTCTGTAAATTTCTGTATTTCTGCAATTTCCTTAGCCTAGTAGTACCCATATTTCCGATGAGTGTGCAATTCCTTTTAGAAAAAGAATTTCAATATTCTGTAAAATTATGTTTATTATAAATTTCCGTATTTCTATGATTCAATAATTCCATAATTTAAAAAGAATTTCCATATTTTCATAAATTTCCAGTTGTCCATCATTCTAATTTTAACAAATTCTAATGCTGACACAAAAAAAATTCATGCTTTAGAAGTACAGATTCTATATGTCGAGCAATGTAGCCTATTAATTGCAACAGTTGTAAGACCCAAAAAAAATCTGAAGTATCATGGTCAAACTATGGTCTCAATAGTAAGCCTCTGGCTAATTTTACCCTTTCCAACAACTTGAATAGTTGAACCCGAGCCAAAGACTTAAAATTTTGTGAAAGCATTTGTAAAGCCTTTAACTAAATTATGTCTTTTAGTTTTATCCAACGAACCTTAACAAGTTAATACACATATTCCTAACAATTGTAATACCTTTCTGACAGAGAATACACCCAACACCTGCGGGAATCAAATGGTTTTTATCGTTACTGGATTATCACAGCTGCGCCAATACCAGCTAGACAGCAAAAGTGACAGGAAAATTTATTTGATAAAATTAAAGTTTACGTACGTAAATTATTTAAGCTGAAAGGGCAGTGTACACTGTAGGGCCAGGCCCGGTATGTAAATGTATGGGGCAGTGTACACTGGAAGGGAGTGTACAGGGTTGGGGAGTATACACTGGGGGTGCAAAATTACACTCCCTTCCAGTGTACACTGCCCCGTACATTTACATACTGGGCCTGGCACTACAGTGTACACTGCCCTTTCAGCTTAAATAATTTACGTACGTAAACTTTAATTTTGCCATTTATTTTCTCCTTTGGTGCAATGGTTAAGTACTGACAATTAATGCTGCCAATTGGCTCAATTAAATCAAAACATATTGTATTTATCAATATCAATCTTCCAGGCAAAAAACAATAAACATTAAAAAAATTTGATTTGAGTCAAAACGTTTCTGAAAAGTTTCTTAACTCAATGGCATGAATTCACTACCGGTATCATACCTTGGTAATTTGCTTGCAGAATTTATTAAAAAAAACAAAATATTTCGATTTTTGCTCTGGCGTTAACAAATTTGCAGTCCTTTATTGTTTACCGCTGCGTGATTCATTAATTAGCCCTCACCATAAACAAACTGGCCAAAAGCAATTCTCAACTGAAAACACCTCAACAGCTATTTTGTTGCGTCTGTCTGAATGATCTCCACTGCTACGTATCGGGCACACACTTGCAAAACAACGAATTTACCAATTGAAGCAATGAAGCGGAACATGTCAAACAGAAAATTTTTGAGTAGCTTATAAATGTTGTTGAAAGTAAGGGAAAAAGCTGACAAAAGACATTACAACTGAATCAAAACCACACTGCAGAACTTATGTATCAACAATATCAATTAGCTCACCGTTTTCAGCAGGCACGTAGCCAGCCAAATATATTTGAGGGCAAAGAGCAAATTTTCGGGAAGCAAATATTTTTTCGTGTACTCTGGTGATTATATGGTTTTTAACACCGACAATATTTTTTTGTTTGCTTTTGCTCCTGCAGTGTGAAGAAGACTCGTGTCTGTTTGCTATTTACTACTGTGCAAACCTTGATAGATCATACATATGTTGCCTAACGGCAGGCATCCGACTGTAATTCAAGTTAAAATGAGGGCATTCGGTGTGGCGACTAGTCACTTCTATCATGATAGCTACTGAATGTAGATGGCGATCCATATATAAAGGCAGGTGTTGTTGGCGACTTTCTACTAGTGATTTGTAGTTGAAGTTGCTGAGGTTGATACACATAGCTTACACTTTTCATAAAATGATAAATCATATATAGCCTGCACTGCATAAAATGTGTTAATACTGACACAAGGGAACAAACTTTGGAATAACACCCTTGCACGTTTTTTGCTTATCTTAACTACTGCTTACATAAATATAAAAAAAAAATTATGTAAAGCCATTTAACATCGTTTTAAAGTTTAGCAACAGTTAATCTTGTTTTGAGGTAGAATAGCAACTACGCTGGCCAAATAAACGTTGTCTTTTAGATTTAAATGACGCCATTTTGAGATTTAAAAAGTTAAAATGAAACTTAATCATGATCGTTATTATTATAAACAGTGGTGCAAGAGAAACCGCTGAAATTTGTTTCTACATGCACATTGTGTAGATCTTTTGCAGTCCCATCATAATGGTCACCGCTAAGTTAAGGGTTTTCATGATCCGCAACTTACTAAAACTGGAATGGAGAAATCCTACAACCGGCATCAGACTATCAATTTCAGGTGAAGGATTGCAATACTCAACTAACCGGGATACGGTACGACTAGTCGACTAAATTTTTACTAATTTATTTCCATCCTGCCAATAACTACCGGTAGTAACTACAGTACTTTTTGCTGCAAATTTCAATTTTTGTGCACATGCGTATAGACTATACAGTGAATTGATCAGTGGTCCCCAACCTTTTCACTATGTCACCTCCCCCAAACTATTTCAAGTTGTTCTTTATCTCCTTTGCATTCAGAATAATTGCAACACAATGAACATACGTTAAAAATTGAATTACGTAACGTGTAATGTCAACAAGAACACTACTGTTGCAATTTACGAAAAAATAAGGAAAATTTCATAAAATGTTCGACAAGGCGGTACGAAATTGACCTTAGCAGTACGAAATTTGTCATTTACTACCATCAAAAAGTGTTACCAAAGATACGAAAGTCGCAAAAACGACTAAAAGAAGGAAAAATAAAAGCAAACAACCAAAAAGACAGCAAAGATAAAATAATTTCAACTTTACACAGATTTATTTGTCCGCATAAACACAATGGCATCAGTTAATTCATTGCCCATTCGGACTTCGTTTTCACGAAGTACGAGCTTTAAGAGGGAGAACATTCGTTCAACCGATACCTGCGTGCAGGGTAAACAGCTAATGATTTGCGATACTGGTTGTACAATGAGGGGGTATTTGAAAATAAAATCCCAAATATTTGGCAGTTTCAATCTGCCAAGCCGCTCTACATCAACAAGCGCTTCAGCAAATGCAGTAAAATCAAATTTTGCAGACGCCGTAGCTGATGTCTCAGCAGCCGCTGTTGAATGTAAGAAGTTCAAATACGCATCAAAGTCAGATACTGATGCTGCTTCACTTCCGCTTGAGTCAGTTTCTGCATCAGCACTTGCTCTTTCGCTTGAAGTGCTTTCAATGCGCAAGAAAATTGACTGAAGAGCGCTCATTGCACGTAGTTGCTACTGGTTGCTCAAGAGGATTCTCGATTGAGCATCAATCTATCAAAAAAGAAAATAAAATGATAATATCACGGTTATATAAGTCAGTCAATTCTAATATAACTAGTACATTAGATGTTATTCTCGATTTAAATAAAATCAACTGCACAAACGCTTACCAGTATTGAGTTGAATATAATATCAACAAAAAATATTGGTAGATCGTCACAACAACTAAGTCAACAAACATTACTTACCCAAACAGCTGCCAAGAAAGCCTCTTTCCGCAATAAAAACTCTTGGCGTGATTGCAGGGCGGTGGCAAGAGCTGAAGCCAAATTGGTATCCAGCTTTTATAATTTAAACATGACTTCTCTCCAATGAAGCAGGCATTCTCCCGAGTGAGATCTTGTTTTTGAAAATAAATTGTTGCTGCATGAGGTATTTGTTGTACTTCGACCATCATCTTGACCTCAGCCCATTCACTTTCGATAAGGTATGATTCATGAGAGCCAAAATCTTGAACAAAACATTTCAAATCCGCTAATCGTTGAAGCATAAGGAAAGTACTCTCCCAACGGTTCGGCATGTTAATCAGCATTCTCTTGTTAGCACGAGGCTTTAGAATTCCATCGGTGTGTGGTGAATGTAGGTGTTGAGCAAGTTTTCGCAATTTTGTTAAAAACTTTTCCGCTAGCCCTTTTTTTAACACGTCACGAATTCCTTACTGCAGGGTGTGCTCAGCACATCTCATGTGGTATGTGGTATGGTATATACAAATGCAAAGAATCATATTACTATTTCTATATCTACACATTCGTACAGAGCAACATTCAATAAACCGTGCTTAATGCTATATCAAAGCTGATGGATACTACAGTATGGCTTTGTAACCAACGCTTTCTTCAATCTGCCGTAGTAAAATTCGTGGCTGTTATTTATAATGATTTTAGGGTAGTTTCACCGAATTGGAGAAAGTGGCTTGAATAATTTGGTTTCCAATTACGAGCCGACTGTAGTCACACGAGAAAGCAGTTCATGAGTTGTTTTCCAGATACAATTCCATCTTGTTCATAATAAATAAACTAAAAGTGATATCGACCCCCTTCGCTTGTGTTAAGTTGTTTTCCATTAGAACTGCGTCTCATTGATATGACTCATAGCATTACAGCCGCATAAAAACACGAATATCAATCAGGCATTTAGATCTATGTCAGTTATAAATGGATTGTAAACTGTCCCTATCGCTTGCGCATAATTCAAGATTTTCTCCTTTCTATGTTGTTATTTGTCAGTTCACTTAACACCAGCATCGTCATACTTTTGTAAGCCTTTGCTGTACTGTGGTAAATTGAAGACTGCATTTTATTTTCACAGCAATTTTCTAAAACTTATAACAACTTTTTGGGTCTGGAGCCTGCCATCTCCAACACTTTATCACTTTGCGGAGACAAAAACCTATCCATATATTGCTCTTACTTTATCTACTTTGCTTAAACGTATTGTTCCGAACAACTCTATGTTTGTTTTTTCTTAGATATTTGAACTCGCGTTGAATGTAGAGTCTAATCCTTCTAAATAGTGAAGTGCGAAATATCGGTTGTATTCATATCAGGCGAGCAAAATTAAAATTACAACCGCACTATTTCGTAACAAAGGGAGTTAGCAAATTCAAACGTTCTTAAAGTTGAAAATAGGATTACATCACAATCTGCAACTTGCTGTCACAAGATTCATTACTAATTATTTATATACACGGAACATCACTACATATAAGAAATCAATATACTGAAATAAGAAATAAATACTATCAATAAACAAAAAACCTCGCCGTCCCCTCACGGAACCCTTTAAGGTCATGGAACACAACTACACGTTTTGTGGAACCCCTATTGAAGAGCATTGATGTAGAATGATGAAAAAGTTTTCGTCGTGAGTAATTTGCTTTTCAATGTTTTCAATCGCCTAACCAAGGTCAGTTAACTTTAATCAAATCATCATTTTATTGGCTACGTTTCATCGTACAAACTATTAATACCTTTTTCTTACCCGTAATCGATATAAAATGTACTGTCTGAAACAGTGTCACTGTCTGCAGTTGCTAAGTGCATCCCTGGCCTCTTGCATTACTATAGATATAAAATGTGATGCTAGTTTTTCTCGTTCTCTCGCGCTACTGATATCGCACGTTCAGTCAGGCTTATAGCGCAACTTCACCGTTTAATCCACATCGGGAAAACGGACAAAACTTTTTTGCCTAGTTACTCTTCAAGTCAAATAACCCATGTGAAAGCGGAAGCGGTGGAATTTTTGCGCTTCTGCTTCCACAGAAAAAGGACCGCTTCCGCTTCCATATCCCTAAAAGTATGTGCAGAGATGATATCTGCTAATGGAGAAGTAGTGGCTAGTCACCTAGTGTGATGCAGGAACTTTGCCAACGCTTGTTAGATGGGAAAGGAATGCCAGATGAATGGCAAACAAGTGAGCTGGTACCAATTTTCAAGGAAAATGGAGATGTTAGAAGTTGCAATACTTACAGAGGATTAAAGCTGCTAGAGCACACCATGAATATCGTTGAAAGAGTGCTGGACGGAAGAAGTCAAGAACTAATAAATACTGATTCAATGCAGTTTAGTTTTATGCCTGGATAAGGAATGACAGACGCGTTGTTTGTAGTGCGAAGAATGCAAGAGGAAAATAGGAATAAGAAGAAAAAATTGTACATGTGTTTTGTGGATATTGAGGAGGCATTTGATAGGGTTCCAAGAAAGGTGATGGAGTGGGCAGTGAAAAAGAAAGGTTTACTAGAAGTAATTGAAAGAGCGGTGATGAGACAGGGCAAAAACGAAAGTTCGAGTGGGATCTGAGTCATCTGAAGAATTCTTGGTACAAGTTGGTGCACATCAAGGATCTGTGTTGTCGCCACTGCTTTTTGCAATTGCAGTTATGTAATCTCGGAAAATGTAAGAGAAGGATTGATGAATGAAATTTTGTATGCGGATGACTTGGTTTTAATGAGTGAAAGTATAGAGAATTGAAAGAGAAGTTTTTAAAATGGAAATAGGTGTTTAAAAGCAAGGGGCTAAAGGTGAACCTCAAGAAAACCAAAGTGATGGTGAGCGGTTCGAAAGGTGAGATCCTCAAGAGTAAATTTGATCCATGTGCCAAGTGCGGCAAAAGAGTGATGGCAAATTCGATGATGTGTACAAAGTGTAGTAAATGGGTACTTGGTAGATGTGCGAAAATGAAGAGAATGACTTCAACTTTGGCAAAAGGTTTTGTTTGTGAACTATGCGTTGATACAAGGAACGAATTGTGGAACCAGATGAAGAAATATTTTTTGAGCAGGTTGACTTTGTGAAGAGCTTTTGCTACCTCGGGTACAGGTCGAATGCCAGTGGTGGAAGTAAATCAGCGGTAACAGTAAGAACCAGAATGGGATGGATAAAATTTAGAGAATGTGGGAAGTTACTCTATGGGAGAAAATTGTCGTTAAAAATGAAAGGAAGAATTTATCAGAGTTGTGTAAGATCCGTAATGCTGCATGGAAGCGAGACGTGGTGTCTAAGGGAGAATGAGATGGTAATTTTGAGAAGAACTGAAAAAGTCATGATGAGAGCAAGTGTGGAGTTAAGATCATTGAGAAAAGAAGAAGCCAAGAACTCATGAGTTTGCTAGGTTTAGGATACTTTGGATGGACTGGCCAGGGCGAGTAGAGTGCAATGGTATGGGCGTGTTTTGAGAAGGGATAATGGTGATGTTTTGAGAAGAGCGTTGGCTTTTGAAGTGGCAAGAAGAAGAGGGCGTGG